>OV815314.1:7522500-8147500 GCA_929108375.1 Gymnoscelis rufifasciata | reverse complement strand
CCCTTTCGCGGCGAGCGCCTGCTCAAGCCAAGTTCAATATCCCAGACCTTGGGCCGATCGAGAGTACCAATGACCAGTTGAAACTAGTTACTCATACCATACCTACCACCTGCAATAATTTATAAATTGGCGAATTATTTTTAGCTCTTACAGATAATCAGTTATTGTGTTATTTTAAGATCGTATAATGTCACAAAAATTAAGCCAAGGATCTAAGGAAATGGATTTTTCCATGAGCTTTTGTCGGCGCGAAAAGAATGGGTTGGCTTCGGCGGGGTCACGTTTTGACATAAACGACTGAACGTAAAAAATTGAGCAGTTTATGGTTTCGATACCAGGAAAACTAATGAAGCGTCGGTGGTCGGCGCCGCGGCCTGTCCTCGGACCTACATCAAATATACGAGCGCCAATTAGATGTCGGCCGCGTTGTGAAAATAATATAAATATTAGTAGAACCGACAAAGGTTTTTAATCACCCATCTCGATGCGTTTTGCTCCTTTTGCGGTCCGAAATTACAGGTTGCGAGTTCGCTCACCCCGGCGCACCGCGCTTAGGGCAACTATGCCGTGGATCGTGTGAAAAATTACCCAGCTTTTGCTCTTATTTCACAATATCTAAATGCCAATCGATATGTGTAATTTTTGTATCGGACCGCATACTAAGCAGCTGACGCGGCACGCACCGATCGTGGCCATTGAGCGCGGTTTTATCAGAGAATGGTAACATGGAGATGAGATTATAAATAAAATTATTTTGAAAAAAGAGCAATGAAAACGAAAGCGAAGACTGCGCGGCGAGCGCATCGCATCTTGCTCGCCAAGGTTACGTAGTAGGGGCGGCGACCGGCGCGACGGCGTGACGTCACGGGCGCCGGAAACGACTGTCCGCCTCATAGTTACGGTTACAATTTGAGTTTAGAAGAAAGTGCTTGACTTGCCGGCCACGCTTGGGTTAGGTCAGTTCGCTGCACTTACGTTCTAATGGTAATCATTTGACACGGCAACGCGCCATACATTTAAAGTTTAAATTGGAACGCTATTGACTTCGGTTCTTACTGATTCTTTAGATATTATTTAAACCTCAACAAAGGTACTTATTATATTATTTTTTGTATGTAAGAAACAAAAGCTTCCCGAGTTTCCAAAACAGCAGATGTTTGAGAAAGTAGTCGACCTCTGCGGATAGTCCGGTAAGTGTTGTGCAAAAGTATTGCCGAAGTCAACGATTTAGGTTGGTCGTTTATATCAATTTCTTGTAATTTATTGGTATACATTTTTGTTGCTAAGCGTTACCTATTTAGCGTTCCAGTTTCTGCCATTGAATGTATTCCAATATTTACCTGAAATTAAAAAAACCGTATAAATGAAAGAACATTAAACAGATATGATATGTAGGTACAAAAAAAACATATCACTTTGGACACAGAAAAAGAGGTCAGAATATACACAACAAAAGCTCGTAAGTTTAAGAATTCATAAAACACAGTATGCAATATTTTGCGTCATCAGACCAACATTTCTGGCTAACAATGAGTTGTTACTTGTTACCATCTTCGTTTCGAGAAAAATGTCGGTAATTCATAAACACCGAAGAGTTACAACGAGATACTTTATATCAAGGTATTTATTACGTGAGATAACATAACCTTCCTTTATGCCCGTGTGTCACGAACGCACTAAAGCGGAAAGCACAAACTTATGTTAAATTTAACATTAATTATGTCTCTGCCTTGATACTTAAGTAGCTGTATCTCATATGAAGTTCACTGCTGAAACTATAGGCCTATTTGAATAGTTAGGTCGTTAGCATTTCCGATGGCGGGCCACGCAATGAGAATTTAAAATGACTCAGTCTATTCTACTACAGGTCAGTGAAGGCACTAAATTGTACTTTATAGTGGACATTTAACACTTGTTGATCCTATGCCAGTGTAAACGGAAGTATATTATTGCTTGGAATTTGAGTTTGGAACGCGCTTGGGTTACCGAACGCTTTGTTATGGAAAAGTTTGCAAACTTTTCGGTCGGTGTGTCGAAGTTCCACCGAGGTCCGAAATATTAGGTCCTTACATATGAAATTGGCGTTTTGTATGGGAGGAACAAAAAGTCGAATATTTTTTAATATAATATATTTAATTAATCAAAGTATGAACCATTATTTTCTATGCACTTTTGCCATCTTATAGGTAGTTCATTGATCCCTTTACTAAAAAAACCAGTCGGACGGGAATCAATAAAATCTTTGAAGGCGATTTGGACTGCCCCATCGGAGTTGAATTTTTTCCCTTGCAAGAAGTTATCCAAATTTCGAAAAAAATGGTAATCTGTTGGAGCAAGGTCCGGGGAGTACGGAGGATGTCTTAGACTTTCCAATTGAAGCTCTTCTAATTTAGTAGCCGTCTGTTGCGCAGTGTGTGGTCTAGCGTTGTCGTGAAGCAGCAGTGGCGTGGAGCGATTGACCAGCCTAGGTTGTTTAGCCGCTAGCTTTTCCATCATGGTTTGCAATTGCTGACAATAGACATCAGCCGTAATAGTCTGGCCAGATTTGAGAAAACTGTAATGAACAATACCGGCACTAGTCCACCAAACGCTTACAAGTAACTTTTTTGGGGTTAATTTTCGCTTGGGGCAGGATTTGGCTGGCTGGCCAGGATCCAACCATTGCGCTGAGCGCTTCCGATTATCGTAAAGAACCCATTTTTCATCACAGGTAATGATTCGGTTTAAAATACCTTCATTATTGTGCCGGTTTAGTAATGTAACGCAGCAGTCGACGCGCGTTTGCCGGTTTGCTTCAGTCAATTCGTGAGGTACCCACCTTTCAAGCTTTTTAATCTTCCCAATTTGCTTCAAGTGAATTAAAACAGTTTTATCACTAACACCGCAGCCTGCAGCTAACTCGGACGTGGTTTGCGATGGATCCGCTTCCACAATAGCCTTCAACTCTTCATTATCAACTTGAGTCTCAGGCCGTCCACGGGGCTTGTTCTGCAAGTCGAAATTTCCAGAACGAAAACGTTGGAACCAAAAACGAACTGTGTTTTCTTTTGCAACACGACCGCCATACACATCATTCACCCTTCGAGTTGTTTCCGCAGCACTAGTGCCACGGCGGAACTCGTACTCGTAAATAATGCGATATTTTAAGTTTTCCATTTTGTAAAATGAGTGACGCAAACAGAAAAAAACAGAAGAAAAAAAACAAATGAATGACGATCATCGAAGCACAAATACATGAGTCTATAGCTGTACAAATTTGAATTTGGAATTCCTTACCAAAGAGGAGAAATTTGTGATTAAAGTGGCCAGTACGAAAAACGCCAATTTCATATGTAAGGACCTAATATAAATTTACAATAAAATACAAGTTTCAGCTTTCGTTTAACTACCAGCCAATGCTATTTTTGAAATTTAATTGTTTAAAAATAAAATTGAATGCTAAAAGCTGGTTTATAAATCGATTGTAGGTACCGATTAAACTCATTTGCGACAATTAATGCCATTATTAACAACGGTACGGTATCCTTAGCAATGTGGAAAAACTGCTTCTTTGAAGGAGATTGTTCCAAGCAAGGCGCTATGGACAAAATATTTACAATAAGTACAATCGAATTGAAAGAATACACAGATATAAATAGACAATATAGGTTCAATAAGTAATAAGTATAGTATATGACAAAGCGCACTCACAATTTATAAGGCCGTATGCAGATGAAATAATGTGACTGGTCATCTAAATTGAAGGATTTTTTCGTGACACATCATTTCACAAATATACACACAAATTAACATGTAGAGCGATAATATTCTCCATACACAAATAAAATAAAACAATCTAGAGACCACTACCGAACCTCCTTTTAAACTAAAAATCGAATTGCTAAAGGCATCCTTGTAGAGTTGTGATTATTTCCGTTTGTTTACATCCCGACCTACCTCGACGTACGTGGGAGTCGACCTTCTATCATAATGTGCATTTTATAAATATCTAGGGTTATCAATCAATGAACGTATCAATCAAATTAATAATAAACATGTTTAGTTTATCAAGTGCTTTCTTTTATCTGAGTTACTACATTAGTTTGCACGTCATAGAATTATTGATGTGATGTAAGTGACATTGTTTTATTAATTCTTAATTTATATATATTATATTAGATAAATTATTTTTTTTTACTTTTTATATATCATAATGGAATTGACAAATAAAAGAGGTCTAAGCTATTTTCTATTTAATGTTTATGTTGACTTATTACGTTGCTTTAAAATTAAGTCGGTTAAAAACAATTGGAACCAAAGATCACGAAAAAACATAGCCCACATTTTGCGAAACATTTGTTGCTTCTAAGGTCGTTTTATGTTTATTGTTTCACCTAGAATTATCTGATTCGTTCAGTGATCTTAGACAATTGGTATCTTTAATTATGTCGTAGCTCAAATCCGCTCATGCCAAGACAAACAGCACACTGTTACGTAACAAGCTATAAATAAATATGTTACCGTCCATCAGAGACGTCAGTTTCTTTCGGTGCGAGTGCGTTGACTTATTGCTCCCGGTGGGTCAACGGTGACGATAACAATGTCATTGTAATGAACGAGTTTCTTAGATTTATTATTTAGACAAGAAGTCATCTTCGCGAAATCTTTTTATATCAAACGATTAATGCGATGCCTCTCTTTATTATTATGTTAAGATTCCTATAACATTCCGTACCAACAAGTTTGTAAACTAATATTTGAGTAACTAATCATTTTTTAAATATCATAGATTTAATGATAATAAGCCGTTATATGAATATAATACGTATGAATATTTAAATGTTTTATGTCAAAATAAGGGGACAAAACTCAATTAATGTGAACCCAGCCTTACAAACTTAAACCCTTGCGCAGAGTAGCCAACTATTTTGATGAAATAACTCCAAAACACTAATCAAAAGAAAACCTCTTTATCTTATAATCTCAGCTTTAAATCAGTCGTCGCCGCTGGCATTGTCCCGATCGACTAATAAAAAATAAAAAAATATATATAAATCTTTGCAGAACTGGATTCGCGACCGTCTCGTCCTTTGTTCTTAGAGGTCTAGCAGTAACGGTTTGCCTTTCCATGGTTATTTTCCACGGTTATTTGTAATCAGGAGGAAGCCAATAGCCAACCATGATCGGTATAGTATACGATATTTGAAAAGCAAGGATCACGTTTTGACAATAGACTTGTCATAAGCGATCATGTGATTGTTATTGGCAAGAATTAATGCATTGCAATGAACAGCCTTTATGAGGCAAATACTCTTGTTGGACTTGACTGACTTGATTGCGGATGGAACATTCGCTAGAATTAGAATTAGAAGAAGACTAGAATTTGTGAAAGATTCCATAGAGTACATTAGTTCGACACCTGAATTCATTCGTGTGGATTAAATACATCAGAAAGCTGATTTGGTGTAGTAAATTTGCTAATTCGCTTAATAATGCTACAATTCTTTGAATTATTATAAACAATATTAATGAATGAGGTGTAGACACTAAAATGTCAGCCATGTTCCTTCATACCAGTTTTTAGTTCGGACGTCTGGGAATCCTAAACAAAACCTGGCGAAATTCCGTTCTGCATTCCGCACTTGAAGAGCGAACCAAACTTTATTTCAAATCTTTGAAATTAATGGAAAAGGACAGCAAATCTCTAACTTCAACATTTATATTTTACTCGGTTAACCCAGATACCCCAGTGTTGATGATAAACAGCAGTATTTGAAGTGATTCCAGCACAATCGGCGATCTTTGAGGTTGGGTGACCCACTTCCCGTGTCATAAAACCCCCGTCTCAGCCGGTTTCGGGTTAAAACTTCAACTTTTGGTTTTTTAAGCAACATTGCCAATCGGCCCCGTTGCATTCCCGTGTTTACGATCTACCGATCTACCCAAGCCAAATTTCACTGAGAAACCGACACAAAGGAAAATAAGCTTTACTGTGAAGATTTTGTTCTCTGAATTCAACGAAACAGTATGAAATACAAAGGAATGGTTCCATGGTTTAGCTTGAACGACGAATCAGTTCAGTGATGCTGGAGCTGGGAAAAATCAGTTGTTCTGCGGTCTGGTCGGACAGACTGATCGTAAAAGATCGGATTTTATTTCTTATTGTTCGTCTTTCGCGAAATCTAATTGAAGCCCAGAAAATCGGTAGGTCGCTTATTTACGCGTTTTTAATTTAACTGCGAGTGGAACGATGAATTATGTGTTTGGGTAAATGAAGCGGTGTTCATTGCTTTTTTATCACACGCTAAATGAGAATTAATCTTTGATGGCCGATTGCATTTCGGAAAGTTATAGCCGAGTATCATTTGGTAAACTCTAATTTTCACGATCGTAAAAAGTTATAATGAATATTTAAAACACTACCTTCTAAATAATAACGTTGCTAAGTAGGTTACGAAATCCAATCTTACTTCTAGTACGCCAAGATGTTAAGATAAACCATTTAATCATATTTTATGGATAGTTATAGAAAGCTAGATCCGTGGGCAGATTTTATTCCTCAAGTGTAAGGATACCAAGGAGTCATGGTCGCAGTGGAGTTTGTGAAATTGCGTGTGACCGCAAGACATCCGGTGGACAATGCACGGTGGGCGGATGCCGGTAACGTGATGATATTGCTTTGCGTGTAAGTCTGCGCGTGCCCATGTGTGAAGAACTTTTGCCTTCTATTAATACTTAAGTCAAAACTAATATGAAAAATATTAAACGATTGTACTTTTCTAAGCTCATATACAAAAAAGGAGAATCGCTAAATCCAATGTGTAATCCCCTACTCTTATTAAGACGCCAGCTTGTGTGACTTCATTAATATACCAAAACGATGTTATGTAAGTACCGAATGTAACGGCCGCTAGCCACGGTTCCTTTGTGAGCTTTCGTAATATGTCTACGGCTATGGAAAGGAAACCGCAGTGTAATCATAAATTTCCTTTGGTTTTGTGGCAGTATAAAAAAATAATTATCCAAAGGTACTCTTTTATTGAGTGCCTGCTATCGCAGGTAAGGAATAATAATCTAAAAACATGAAGACATAGGAATAATAAGGTGTCAAAACCTCAATCTGGTGAGACTGGGAATACATAATCCGGTGTTAGCTGTTGGTCATCGGAATATCAGATGAAGCGATCTATCAGGGGGTCGTTACCGCAGGGCCCGAGTGGGGAAGCCGTCTATGTGTGGGAGCGCATAGTGCAGAACTGGTTTGTCTATGTTTACCACGACGTTCCGATGCACCTACTTGCACTTTATGATGCCCTAGTCATCGGGTTACCAAGTTAGTTTCCACGTCCATTGTATATAAGACAAAAAAGGCTTTTGTTTGGCTACACAAATAATTTGCTCATTTACCCCATACGTGGTTTCACATTACAAGTAAAAATAAATTATCTTAAACGCTTCAATAACGTATTATGATTGGAATGCTCGTAAGAAAAAACTTCGTAAAAGTCTTTTGTAAAAGTAAGCCGCGTGCTGGTAATAAAGGCGTACAATAATATTCGCCCAAAATTACGTTTGCCAGTGAAGGCTTTTAAAGATGTCGTTTTACCAAAACCTTTTGTTCAGTGGCAACACAGGCAATTTAAAAAGAAATAAATGGGCGCGTTCTTTTTATTGTATCGATACTCGATACTCAATAAGCTGCGGTATCACGCGATTATGCTGTTCTTGTGATGGATATCAACCGAATCTCAACTTGTATTGAAACTTAGATAATTTTCTAGATTTTATGAGGTTTTTCGCTCAGGGCCGACAACCTTAGTTCGGCGGCGCGTTCAAGTTCATGCGCTTCGCAATCTAGTCTATGGATAATCTAGGCAGTCTGATGTGGCCTCTCAATGTCTATGCTAATGATACCTAGCAGACTGATAGGAAATGTATCGGCCCCATTTACATCGACCTTCAACACTAAATAACGCATGATAGGTTAATTGCCCACAGATTAGCTTTTGGCAGTTTTTTTCTAAGCTTTTTGTTTATGATTCATAATTACAATGCGTTGGATAGTCAATCAACGAACCTGTCATTATGTTGTTCAAATAACTACTTATTTATATTCGCGGTACCGAGACGCTAATTTGATACCTACAACGGCTTTGTATTCCAATTTGGGTATTTATTTATCGATTGGAAAATTGCTGGAGACAAAAAAAGGTTTTATTAGTTTGTTTTTTTGTTTATATTTCATAGTTTCTCACAGTTGCGGTGATAAAAAAGAAGGATTATGTTGATGTGGTTGGCTGTGTTTTCGGTGGTTGATGTATGATTTGTGGCGATTAGACCTACATCAAAGACATCGCGTGTCTTGCATCCTTGCACATGACGCAATGTGGGAACAAATACCAACTTGATCAATGTATGCAAAAAATGTGTTCGTGATATGTTAAAAAAACTAATTTAAGGTTTGATTGAAGATTTACGAGTGCATTTCAATTGCATAAGTCTACATATTATTATTCTTTCTTTTATGTAACTTATTATATTGGGCTTATTTCACAAAATCCGAGTAAACTAAGCAATTGTTAGTAATGTCAAGAGCTATCTTGCTTTGTTACATGTGACTGAGCGCAATAGCTGTATATTTTAACCATTGTCTAATTTTATTCAGAGATGAAACAGGCCCAAACTGTCTTACTAAAATATTGGTTTGTGAAAACCCTCAAAGATAATAAATGAAAAAGATTTGGACTCTCACATAGACACAAAAGTTTTATAAATATAGAACGTCATAGTCATCATATATTAAATCGAGCCACTTTATTTTTTTTGTGCTCTTAATGCAAACTCCATTTATGACCTAAGATTAATTTAGATGTAACATCGAATGCAATTTAAAATGCATGCCACAGATATTATTATAATAAGATATTAAAATAATGGGATAATAACACGTCTGTGTTCGGTACCACGAATAGCGATTTTTTTCCGACGCCTCGAGACGGTGTTGCCGTGTCCGTCTGACATATTCCCAAATGATTTAACTAGTTCAAGGTTAGATTTGATGTCATGAACGTGAATGGGCGGCTTTATTTTTTGTCTCAGGTCGTCCTTAGGTCACCGGAGTCACCCATACGACGCTCCCATAAAATAATACAGAGACTCGTATGTTAAAATAATAACTTATATCATCTAGCGTTATACCTAACGATTTGTTAATGGCCAAAAATTTGTCTCGCAAACAACATTAATTAGGCGAACATATTCGGAACAGCTAATAAAACAAAAACCGATAAAAGGACCCGTTTTCAAATTTAATTATCTACTTATTATAATAAGTTGGGTGTCGACCCGAAATTCACATTACAGGTATGTAAATCTGACAAAACATCACAAAAAATGTTCTCGAATAATAAAGACAATATTTTGTAACAGGGTGCAACGCACGGGGAACTGACCGTTTGAGGTTGGCAACCCAGAGGGTGCTGCGTGCGCCTTAGCCGAGCCGATCCGTGAACATTATTATTAAAATTCGGAATGTGCCACGTGACCACAAAAGCGGAAGTCAGTATCGGTTTCGAACGCGCCGGATTAATTCGTAAATTAAATAAACATTTTATTGCAAACCATTAAATAGTTAACAATAATAACCCGAGATTTAATTGATGTAGATCATAAATCGACATTTTACTTTCCGGGTCCGCCAGGTGGCTCGGACCACCAGCAAACAAGCCAAAGTCATATGGGTGACTTTGTTGAAAAAAGGCCACCGAGTAAGTCACCCATGCATATGATTAAAGCAATCTGCGAAGTATCACAATATCTGTCGCCGGCACTTTGATCTATGACGGGCCTTCGCGCGGTTCATCGGGCAGCCTAACGTGGGACAAAAACTGACATAATATTTTAAGACAACAAGCTAATATTCTAATATGAAATAATTATTTGGAATTTAATGCTAATGGGGCGTAGATTTCTTATTGGCTATTAATTCTTATAAATGTAGCTCTTTTAAAAAAATCACATATTGAAACGCTCTGCCCTCAATCCGAGACAATATGTTGAAACCTTATGAAGTTATGACAAAGACTCTCTCATTCAAATATTCATAAAATTGCGTCTAACCAGCCGTGACGTTATTAGTTTTTCTTCTTAAGGCGATAAAATCTAAATGAATCGTGGATCGCTTTGTCTGCGCCGATGTTGTGTGAAATAAATCGTGCGACGCAACGGCGGCCACATCAAAAGCTCCGAGCTACTTCAACAGTCCATCGGTACCACCCAAATGTGACCTCCAAAAGACGAACACAATGCCTCACGCGCCTGAAGACATGATCCGACTCGGGAAACGAGGAAGGTCAGCATATCCTGGTCGATTCGTCCGATTTGTCCAAATCGAGAGATACAGTTCGAATTAGAATTAGCCGAAATAGGTTTTAAAATATGTCGTCGGCATTCAAATGACATTAGAACATATTTCAAATATCGTATAAGTTATTTATTGCTATTGTGTTTATTTGTAGCATTTAAACGGTTGCAAAACTGAACATAATTAAAAACGTAATTTATGAGTGTTGTCGGGTCATTATAAAACATATTTTAAAATACATTAAATAAAATTTAATTTTAAGTTTATTACGTATTCTAATAGGATAATGGATGAGTTGTTAGCTTTGTATCGATTGAGTGTAAGTTTTGTTTGTTGAACGTAGATAATGGGTTTATGGTCCGGTAGCGTCAGCTGGCCTTCCCTCGGGCTCGCACCTCTCCCTGTTACCCCTAATTACGGGAAAAGTGTTTCTGTGTCAACACTAAACCCAATCGTTCTTGGGTTAATATATGACATGTATATTGTGAGAATAAACTGCATTGTGTACCATTCCAAATTTGTAACTAAAATCTTGTTGGAATTTTAAGTCCAGATCTAAATAGGATCTTGTTCGAATTTGAAAAAATAACAAGGAACTGATCGAGAGGCAGTAAAGATCGAATCCATAATACGTACTCCTACGATAATCGATAGATCACATCGCTTTACTTTCACTCACTTTCGTTGTTCCTTGGCGTTGGCAGTTACAATATGGCGGAGAACAAAGGTCCATTCGAACGATTTCAACGCAAAAACAAGATCGCTTAAATGCTGGAAATAAAGCAGAGAAAAAAGGCCAATTTCCAAGAAGCGTTGACCGCCGTGCCAATTATAATAAAATTGTTGTTCAATACAGCCGCCGGAAAGGTTAGCAATTTAGCATATTAAGCAGACAAGAAATAAATCTCGATTATCGGTTTACAATCACTTTCGAAATTGATAACGGAAATGAAACATCAAGACTTTGAAGAGCAATTTTGGAAAAAAAACAATTTTCTCGTCAATGTACTGGTAGGGGCTATTACTGAAATTGTTTTTCTAAAAACTAACTAAACGAAGTTCATCTAACAAATCGAGTAGGTATTATTGATTCGATTATAATCTGGACCCTGTTCGAGGAACAACCCAGGAATGCTGCTTCACCGCTCTCGCTTTTCGAACCGCGGTCTCACGATACAATTGTGTTGTGTATCGATCAATTTGGGTACATATTTAACTTCAAAAGATTCTTTGAACAACAACTGACATTAAATTCCATAGAGATGAGACAGTGTCGATATTTGCGTCGATGTTCGCGTGACCAAATAATCTTCGAGGAATGCATTAAATCGGCCAATCAGTACTGCGACGGGACATTTTTCGATTATGTTCAAGTTCAGTTGAAATTGCAGGTTTGTCTGACGTGCTCCGAGATACAAAGCTGTTCGTGCCCCGGGTGTCAATTGCATTGTAAACGACTTTAAAGAGACTCTTGTGCATGTATTTCACTAATTATGCTCAACTCCTTAACAAACCAGGTTTCATTTCAATGTGCTTCAAATTTCGAAACTTTTTGTAAACGAAAGTTCTCGGAAGGGATTCTAAATGGAGTAGGCCCTATCTTTTGTTCCATCGATGCTAACTGTGGGTTGTTTATTATTTTTAAAATGTATAGTGGTGGAAAAAACCTTCGCAGCGGCAGGTGGTGCCAGCGGATGTAGAATGACTTTTCGTCGTGAAATTAAGAGTTATTTAAAAATGCCAATCTCCATTTTTAGTTTCGTTCTTGTACAGTTTTAATTTAATTAAAAGCTTGTAAGTAGAACTGCTGATTATGTCGGACTGTGGAGTAAACGCATGTGCCATAACCGTAAAGTTATACATAAAGCCACCCTTTCCAAACTAGCCCCACACTAATTTGAACCGTATTTTAATATCATTACAGAGGGCAATCGCAGCCTTTTTAACAGACATCAATAATTTATGTACATGGAATTGAAAACCGAATCGAAAACAAAACGAAATTGCATTTCCGGGGCGCAGCACCGCCCGACAGATGGCGCTCTTCCGCCACCTGCCTCCGACGCTCCTTTCGAAACTCGAACACAACAAGACATCTTTAACATTCATTTGTTTAACAAAAACATCCCATAAATACCGTCATTGCGAGCGAAGGTGAACAGGCGAGGCGGGCCTTCTTTCGAGAGCTCAGAACTGCGTGCAATCTTTAATTACAACTGCCGACAGGTGGCTTATGCGCGCTTTACAAAAACCGTACAATAATTAACGACGCGAAATAATGTACCGGCATGCAGGCGAAAATCTAAAGGTTCCACACGCATCGGAACACGACACCGTATTCAACGTATTTTCATGAGGGAAATATCGGCTTACATGTACTCGCCACCCACTTCGCGTACAACTACTGCCCCGCTTATGTGTGCCTGGTAGTGGTACTTACAAAAAAATACACAGACATTCTACAACATAATGATATAGTTTACTTGCTTTTATGGACAATAAAAAGTAATCATGTCATTTAAAAAATAAAACACCTACCTGCGGAATATTGAACTACCTTGCTCGACTTGTATATTCAAAAACTATTTTTCTTGAGATCGTATTCACCTAGCTTTTGTAACTTGATAAGTTCAACAGAAGCGTAATGAACACGCTATTTTGACCAAATATCTTATTTCTTGGTTGTTACCTTTATTAGTTATTTTACTTGTAGTTAACTGATAAATAATTAATTAAGTAGGAAGGAACAAAAATGTGTATCTATTGTAATCCGGTAATATCTGATTGGAGCTTTTTTGCAATATCCATGATATAAAATAAAGTCCGTCTTCTTTATATCATCTAATGAAGTGGTATTTATAAGCTAATCTGATAAGTCGCATGGATTCCTTTCTTCTCTTGATAAAGCGTGCGCGAACTCGAAAATAATAAACTTGCATCCACATAAATCCTTCTTTAGAGAACTCAACTCGTATTTAATTTATCGTCTGATTAGCGGCCAGGTAGAATAGCAGGTAGAGGCTGCTGATACAAACGTGGTCCTTTTTGGGAATTTCTAAAGGTACAGTTATCCAAATAACAAGTTAACAAGACGAGCTTTTGTTGCAGTTATTTCGGAGATAGCATTGTAATCGGAATTGCATCGCTTGAAGTGTTAAAATCTAACAAAATAACAATGCATTTTATCTTGTACCTAAAAGCTTTAGTTTTTCTGTAGAAATTACAAAAGCTGAGAACAATGTCCGATAACAATGATTATCGCCTAGGGATGAGAAGTTCGGGCCATTCATGAAACTTGAATGAGGTAAAGAATGGATTTTACAATTACAATAATTTCACGAAGACATTCTAAGATAAAGGTCATTTCCTTTTGCAATGTAATATGTTTCCGTTTAGCCGATAGTTAGACGAGCGATAACCTCTACGTCCGTAGGTACTATGTCTTATTCTGTTAGCAATAAACGCACAACTACAAGTGATTCATAGGAAGTCTCATACTGAACACATGTAGGGAACTAATGCGCACATTTTGTTTCAAAAGTGCGTCTAAATTGCCTTATAGATAATCCAGGCGCCGCCATACTTTTAGGCACATTTAATTGTCATTCTGTATTATCTTATGCTTTCATAACATCAAGTCATGAATTTTCATGCATAAGCTAAGTAAGCACAAGCAATATTTTTGAATCACCACCACCATGAACTTTTCCACCTTTTCATGGAAAGAATTTATGAATACATGCTCTATTTGACCAACTTCCGTGTCCAACCGACCTGCTGACCGTTGTGTCAACGGAAAGTGCAGCTGTCACTGTCACCCTTTAATAGAAGCGATAGGACTCGATTGAATAACGACAACTAGCCTGTTCTGCCATTCGATTATTACACATTAGGGATGTGAATGGGTTTGAATTAACTTTGCTATAATCGTGATTATTATTCTTATTACTAAAATAAGTTTAATATCAGTTCACGAATAATGAGTAATTTGTCTTCTAACAAGTTATATGAAAAATCATAAAAGAAAGATAATAGGGTAATCATTTTATATTTTATAATAAACATTTACTTTATTTTCTCGCTCCAAACCAGACTCGGCATCCGTTCAAATCAACTACAAAATTCTATTAACCCGTTAAAGGATAATGAGACAACAGACTTAATTTACATAAATATTTGACTAGACCTACATCTCGTACAAGGAAACATTACATTTTACAGCAGGTTTATTTAAGAAGTATTCATAATGAGGTGGGTCGTCTCATTCTTTGGCATTTTGCGGTGTACTCGCACTAGACCATTTGCACCTGCTCGGCTATTTACATCCTGACGAAAATTTTGAATCAAAGATTGCTAAGGTAGTCATGTACGTATATTATATTGACTACTTGATTATGTGAAGCCATCTTCTAGGCCTTCATGCTCCATCTTAGACCACATCTTCACTTTACATCAGGTGAGATTGTGGTCAAATGAAGGCTTATCAATAATAAAAAAAAAAAAAAAAAAAAAAATGTGCTTATGGTCTATAGGTGGTCAGTTGCGTTAAAATGCCCAATGTTATATTGTATTATAAGTACGTGTTTGTGCTATCCATGGAAAGTAATAAAATAATGTAATTTTCCATTAGATAATGTCTTAAATTAATTTGTATAATTTTTACTTCCAGTTTTGACTGGAGCTTGAAATACGCGTTAGCAACCATAATGTCATAGATTTATGTAAATGTCTGTTGTGCGACCGTTACATAAATGGGGTGATTTATCGTCCCAAAACCGGACCCCTAAAGCGCCCTTTCAATTATCGCAGAAGTCTAAGGTGCCTCACAATGGCTTAAGTAAAGGTAAGTATGAGGCAAAGCGGTTGGAAACCGTTGGCAGGTGGCCTCCGCGTAACTTCGACGGTTGCTAGCAGATGGTGCTTTTACATTTACCATTTATAAATTTACAATAGATAAAACAACGGTTACTTTTACGTTTAGTTGTAGTAGCAATAAAAAACGAAGTGATATAATTTACGCAATTTATACTAGGAGATTGATGATATCGAAGCGTAGCCTTACTAGGTCGAAGGATTACATATGTGGTGTTTGGCAACACATGTCGCGATTCCAGTCAGAGGTGGCTCGGAACAATTTCATGGCGACAGCCGCACATCTGTATCCCTGCCTCGAACATTAACATCATATCCTGTCATTAAACCCTCACAAAAACACCACATGATTTTTTCCTCGCAATGTAATCCGCAACAAATAAATCTTCGAGAAATTGCTATAGTATAATAAACTCGTAAGGAATTACTCTTATTACCGGCCTGGATGAGAAATAATCGAAATGGGAGTGAGTCTAATTCGCGGCGCCGGGTGACAGCCCGAGATGGATTGTTGTCAACATTAGTGCGGGAGCATATCGACTTGTCGCTCTATAAAGCAACAAATGCCAGCGCGGGTCAGGAACGACGTACGCCGCACCCCATCCAGACCAAATCAGCACCAAACGCCTCAGAATAAGACATAATTTCATAATGCTGTCTACATCCCATATGACCATACTCCTGTCAGGACACATAAGTACATGTCGCGAGCTAGTCGCGAGACGTCTGACATTCGATTTGAAGCTCAGAAACGAAACGGCTCAAGGTCCACAATTAAACGCAGAGTTGTTTTCGCGCCGGATTACGGGTTGTACTGCGGCGGCAATTAGGAAGTCATTCATTACGAGCCCTAAGTTTTGCAGACGAGGGTGCTCGGTGCTGATTCTTTCGCCGGCTATGATTGGAAATTATAGAAGATTGTTACAGACTCATAAGCTTTAACTGTGAAAGATCGTTTAAGTCAAACAAAAAGTAGTAGCGTTTAAGAATGCTGTTACGACGTGCACAATACAAACAACGGCGATACGTTCTCGCCAGCGGCGGCGCCAGGCGAGCGACAAGGACGGATGCTCCTCAAAATAACCCTCAAATCCATAGAGGAGCGGCCCCGGGACTGTTCAACTTAGGATCTAATTTCCGAGGCGAGATAAGGACGAAAGATGCGGTTGCGGCGTCCCAGAATGCATCTGTCAAGGTGCACAAAAAACGAGGCTCTGGAATTTCGGGACGTCTCAGCGCGGGCCATGTGCTCCTTTATTTTTTCACCTCCGGAGTAGTTTCATTCAAAATTGTCAACGAATAGGAGATTTGTGTAATCTTGTTATCACGGCTGGATTTCAGTCCAATTTAGCGATCGTTAAACCACTCAAATTCAGCTGTCGAGTTTTATTACTGTTGTGATGAACGGAGCTTTTATGTCGGCGTGCGCTCAGCGGAGCGAGGAGTCTGGTGTTAGACGGAGCGTTGTTTACATCGCACGTCGAGAAGCGGCGGCCGTGGGAAATCGCATAAGTCAGTGGCAGTTTCGCTTTTAGCGGGCGTTTCCTGCAGCGGGAGCCGCTAGAGCCGACCAGGCGGGCAGCAGGAGCGAAGCCTTGACCCTGAGCGCGGTGCCGGCCGACGACCGGAACGCACGCCGAGCCGGTGCGAATCTACTCGTTTCGTTCACGTCCACTTGCACGAGCTGCTGCGCTCCTGGTACATTCCACTCACACGTGCGCAATTCCTGATTGTTTCCTCTCTCATTTTATGTACGAAAATTGCGTCGATTACCCGTAATGGGTACCTTGATTCTTTATTGGCTATTTTCGCCGTCATTACGAGACAAGTCAATACGGCTTATTAAAATGCGATAGTTTGGCCTTCTCGAAACCAGAATGCTAGTATTGTTGGATTCATAGCGTCGAGGGTTGGCAGTCATTGATGTGGAACCGGTTTGGAACCGGCTTGACGGACGGGGATGAATTACCGAAACGCTGGGAACTTGTAACAGCCGCACCGGGACATGCTTGGGATGCCTCATTCCCATAAAGGAATAGTCCGTTCTATTAATGTGACTACAGTTATGTAGATTGAGACTTGGTAATTAATACCGAGTAAAATCTCTCAAAATATTTTTATCAAATATCTTAAATTTAGGTGTCCTCGGGATAAAAATCCAACCATAAAATTAAAGAAATAAACAGACAATAAGGTACAAAAGACAATATAAAACCACCAGACATTTATTTATAACTCGAGATCTCGATCGTAATTGAATTCAACCTGTCTGCGGCCAACACTACAATACATCGATAAGATGCAAAAACACCGAGCAGCGTCACTACAAATCAAAACAACAAACATGCCGACAGGATCTGACGATCATCGACAAGTTTTATCGACTATCGATAACGTAGGGTTGGCAATGTTGGCACACTGTGAAACCCACCTCTGATGCATCATTCATAATTTGTATCATTTTACCTTCCCAAGTCCAAACAAAAAAACACAATTAAAATTTAGATATTATGTGTAACTTGGCAAATTGCGATACAAAACTCTTTTACAAGTTCCCTAAAGGCCCCAAGTGCCAACTTTCATATTTTTGGTTTTTGCCGTTTAATTGACAGAAAGCTGTTTCGCGCAAGACCGGACGCGTCTCGCATCCCTACTGCACCGGATGTGACGTCACTATGCGTAAAAGAGAATTTTAAACAACCTCCTTTTAGCGTATTGCGTCTTAAACAGATGTCATCATGTCAAACACAACTAATTTGCCAGTTTCTTATACTTGTAGACATAAGGTCCAATTGGCAAGCTTTTTTCTCGCTGCTTAATATTCAGATCATTGAAAGTGCGTTGTTAAAAGGTCGTTCATGGGTTTTGACGAGAATCGACAATAAGCAATAGTTTATAGAAATGTATACAATAGATTGGTATCCTTGGAATTGTGTATTTATAGATCCTTTTGTGAATGGATCGTCTTGCATGAATAAGTTTTGCAAATCCAAAAAGCTAAGGATACAATGGAAGATGCATGTTAAGGCTTTTGAAAAAACACTTCAACTGCCGGCAGAATCAAAGCTTGTAGTAGTTCAAAAAATGATATACAATCTATTTTATATAGGCCGGAATTCATAGTTATAAATAAGCTCGGATCATTTCCGATTAGTGTCACTCCATTATTTTAAAAAAATTATAAGAAAAAAAATTTGAATTTATTTCCTCTTGCAAACGAATTATCATTACATTGCATTGCAGTTTCATGTGGCAAATTGCTTTCGTGCGATTTTTACTAAATTTTGCAGCCAAAAAGCCCTCACTCCCAAACTTTGATGATTTCTTCTATATCTTTGAATTATCTTAGTAAAAATATTATATTATGTAGTCGTCATGCATACTGCGATCAATTGACTATATGCAATTACAGTTGTAACCAAATCATAGATTGAATGTAAAACTTGAGTCTTTTTTGAACCAAGATGAGAAAGCTCGGTGGTCTTTTCAGACTCAGGTCATCAGGAAGATATGGGAAATCCAATTCTCTATTATTCCAAGCAAAAAATATAATCCAACGACAACTCAATAGCAGCGAGATTAAGAAAATCTCTATAAAATTTATCCCACCGTGCAAATCCGTGACGAATAACTAGTCTATCATAAGCCCCATACAATTTACCTGACAAAAATAAACAGGTAAGAAATTACAAGTAAGTACGGTTCGCAAAAAAAGCTCCCATAGAACGCATCAAAAGGCCCTTTGCACGAGAAATGTATTGAATTTCTCTGCTTTTGTATGTTGTGGCTTTGTTTAATCGGGAAATAATATTGATGTACGAGTATTATACAAACAACAGACTAGTTTTCAACCTATTGTTCGAATGTTTAAGGCATTTTAATGGATCGATAAAGGAAGTCGACACAATCATTACCAAGTTAATAAATAAAGTTATCACTACATTAAAACATCGGGAGCCGAGGAAACCGACCGAAACGGCCTAAATATAACAACAATACATGCGACTTGCGTTAGCACTTTGTCGCAGTGAGGGATTTTCTTGTCCCCGTCGTTGAGCTGAGGGAATGCGCGCACTGTAGTTTGACAAGGTTGCAAGAGTCAGTTGTGCTTTTTTGCTCTCGTTTTACCAGTTGCCCTGTCTGGAAATGCAAGGGACTGTAGTTATAGAGGTGTATGTGCATACATTCAGCGTATATATGAGTATTGTTTTGTTCTCTGGGTATGGGAAAGGTTTTGAGTAAAACAGGTCGTTTGTATTACTAGGTTTGAGCTGGCTCAGGGCTGGTTAACCGTGGTACTTAGCTTCTACAGATGCCGGCCTATATTACAATAAATACCTTTTAATGGCGTATTGTATTTGTGGTTGTTGATTTCTTAGTTATTTTTGACGGAATATAAAATGGATCTTTTACGACAAAGTCCTTGTTGATTGTTGATCTAAAGTTGAGCTTTAGATAGAATCGATACGATTTTCAAACAACATCGTCACTTTACTATCATGGTGAGATTGTGGTCAAATGACTAGCATAAAAAAATAAACAATATAAGGTAGGTATGTTTTTTTAGACAAAGACTTAATTATTCTAATCCTTTTACATTATATATGATGCGCCCGTAATAATATGCAATAACCTACCTACTTATTTCCTTTACAAGAAAATGTATAATAATTAAGTGATACAACGAATTTTTTATGAAGAAATAATGCCATAAAGAACATCCTCACGCGCGGTATATTATTACTCAATATGATATTTTCTTTAACTACCCCCTATTAAATGTATCAACTTTAATCTAGACTTTTAGAGTGTTTTCAAATTATAGACCCAAAGTAGTACCTACAGGTATATAAAGAATTTGTCTAGATGTTTATGATATATATAGTATGTATTAATGAGAAGACTTTAAAAACTTTGTTCCCTTACATTGTAAAATGTAAATGTTGACGCTTAATATGAAAACTTGCATCTGTATAAAGAAGTCAATTTTAATTGAGACAAGACTCGGTAATTATTTTTTAAACAATGCTCTTTTTTCTTATTGGTATTTCATTCAGTAAGGTTTTTAAGTAATCGTAGTTTAATTAACAAATTCCAATGTTTAATAAATAAAAAAATAAATATTTCTGGACTACTCACACAGCATCACCTAACCCCAAACTAAGCAGAGCTTGTACTATTAAATAAATATTTCCAGACATTTTTTGTAGATCGTACAAAATCTGGTCCCCCGGCGGGAAACGAACCCGCAACCTCCTGCGCCTCAGGCGGACGTTCGCCCACCGAGCCACAGAGGTCGTCGACGAAAATGTACTTATGAATGTCAAATTAATAATCTTACTTAGTTATGCACCTACTTACTACGAATGCGTATATATTTTTCTTTTGCCTGAAATTTGTTTTATGGTTCCGTACACAAAGGGTTAAACGGTACCCTGCTACTGAGACTTCGTCGTCTATATATCTGTCTGTCTGTCTGTCCCCAGGCTGTACCTCATGGACATAGATAGATAGATAGATGGTCTCGTGATAGATAGAGAGTTAAAAAACAGAAAACATACGTGATTTTTTTAAAGTTAAGCAACGTTGAGAGAGTCTACTGATAATGAAATAATTTAACACGTGTCAATAAAAATATAAAAAATGACAAAGTAATAAAAAAATGTCGATATATATATAAAAGTGTCAGAAAAAAATTAAAATGGCCATAAGTTATATAAATACAGATATATGAATTCTTCATAGGAATAAAAGGTATGTAGGTACCTATAGGGAATTCGTTTTTATCCTCTTTTTTTTCTGTTCCGTGGCTTTATCGTTTACTGACGAGAGGACGTCATAGCCTGTTTTTTTTCAATAGGTCAATAAGTTATCGCGAGTTCTGAATGTCTACACGTAAATAAATAGGTTTTCCTGTTAAACTCTACTGGGACTTATATACCATGAGTTTTTATTTCAGTAACAGAAATTCACACATGTGCCCGCTATTTAAAATTTAATTATTTTACTATCAATTATATTATAAGTGTAAAAGGCATACCTATGTGGTATGGACGTCCTACGCCAGAAATTTTGATGATAATCTACCATAATGTTACAAGTTGTTTGATTGTTTGTTTGAACGCGCTAATCTCAGGAGCTACTTGACCGATTTTCAAATTTCTTAAGTGTTACATAGCCTTATACTTTAAATCGCGGTAAAAAACGTTGTTCTTCTGGGAAAACCTAAAAACTCGGGCAATAGGTAATATAAAGATAAAGTTCGTGAGATTGTTTGTGACTGAGGGGGTAATCCCTATATATATACTGAACCGATTTAAATAACATAATGAAATTTGGTGCACAGATTCTCTTAAAGCCTGAGAAGCGACATAGGTACTTTCTCGCGGGAAACCCATGCAACGGGGACACCAAAATTTGGTAAGTACCTAAACCAATTATATTCTTTTGTCCAAAAAATTACATAGAAGGCTAGTTTTACAGAGAAAGGGCATAGGCTACTTTTTACCGCGGTAAAACATTATAATCCCGCGGGAACATCCATTTTAACGCGGGTAACACTGCGGGCACATGATAAATTGAAAAATAATTTTGACGTTTAAGAAATTAAAGTTTTACCTGTGGTTTTCCATTTACTTATACGTACATACCTAAATAGTGCAGAATTATTATGTTTAACTAGAGTAAGTACATATACCTATTCGGTTTCAAAAATATATTAAAAAAATATATATTTCGCCACCTATCGTCTGATCTACCCTTAATGATGACTCGATAATCGACGTGGTCATTTAGATATTTTTTATAGCATTTTCTCAACATCAAATGTATCGCAAGATATTATCTAAGATAATCGATTCCGACCAAAGCCGAGAAGAATTAGACCAGGGTAAGGGTACCGCGAACTACCTACTTTGTCGGTGTTTTTTGCCCTTAGGAAAAAACAACCCTTGGTATTTTTTGCTGAATGTACCTTTTAATTAGAACGTCGGGATGTTCTGAGCCGAACCCATTTGAGTTTGAGACAAGGCGAAGTAGCGATTTTATGGGAACAAAATAGGTAGGCCTAAGGTACTGTAAATACTATCTACTATATTTTATGTAGGTACGTAAATCATATGATTTGGCGGAAAATATTAAGTTTCTGCATAAATTTTGAGTCTCAGTTAATAACCTAGGTACCTAAATAATAGATCAAGGTACCTATAATGATAAATACTAGGTAGTAAATGGAATAAAAATACCTAACGAAAAAAGAACAGAAGATTAGGCGTGCACAAAGGTAATCTCTTTTTAACCGAGGGTAGATAAACATAGAAAATTACCTGGTACAGCAGAGATTTAACACCGGTTATGAGCTTTACTAGCTGTCTTAGAAAAAAATAATAGAAACTAACAAGACGCTATCAGAAACAGCTGATCAATAAATACCTACGAGATAACTGCCTAATTAAGGCTCTACAGGAAATGTTACATGGAATTTTACCGACTAACGTAAATTTGCTCCGTTGCTAGGTAGCCACACAAATCAGACTATTTTCGTTACGCCTACCCTATAATTAGGAATGAGCTGGAGACGGTTACCAAGTAGGTAGGTACTTTCACTGACAGACTAAGGACGAGGTACAGACCGCCCAAAAATCTATAGGTACTTACTGAGTAACGTGCGGTAGGTACCTACCTACGCGCTACGAGACTACGAGCGCCGTAATAACTATGCAGGCGCTGTGCCCGCTACGAGCAGCGAGCGGACCGAGGGTAAACAAAACATGATACAACTCCTCCGCGGTGCCGGAGGCTCTCGAGGCTCAGATCGAACATAACCTAAACCGGCACGTGCGGAGCGCCCTTACATAAGGGTAGCTAGCGCTCGCCCGGCCGTCTGACACCGAATAACCTCTACAGCTGATCCGAGCTTCGAGCCACGAGGGTAGCGGTGCAATACTGCGCACTTACCTTGCGAATCGAAGCTGCGCTGTGCAAACAGCTGACACTAGATAAAATCCGGCATAAAACAGATAGAAACCTACCTTGTCTGCCGACGATCTCAGCTACGTGCTCGGAGGAGGGCACGGGCACGCATTCTGTCATGTTCTGGCTCTTCTTGGCGCGGTCCTCCTGCGGCGGCGCGAAGCCCAGTGGGCTGGCCAGCGGGCCGGCCGGCATCGGCTCCCCCAGGCTCAGCATGCTGAGCTCCAGCGCCAAGTGGAACGCACGCTGGTCGTCCACGAGGCTCCCCCCACCGCTCAGGTCCGCGAACAGGCTACTAGACGGCATTTCCACTTGCGAAGCTATCTTGTCGGTAACGAGAGGATTGCCTCTCGATCACTGGTATAGTAAGTTCGATAGTGTAGCGCGGTGGCGGTGCGCGCGTGTGTCGTGCTTACGGCGCGGGTGCGAACTGATGTGCCGGCCGGCTGGCGCACGCGCCCGGTCGCGCGCGGGGTGGGGCGCGGGGCGGGGCGGTGCAGGCGGCGGAAGCTGCGTCGCATCCCGCCCGCCCTACGCACACCACGGCGCCCGTCACCCGGCACCCGGCATCGGCACCTACTTGCCGGTCCCATGCCGGCTCAGGTACGCAGCTTGTACGCAGGTAATTATTTCAAGCTCACGTTTATGGTGTGTGTCCAGTGATAACACCCTGATTTATAGGCGCGGAGAGCGAAAGACTTCGCAATTTAAGCCGAGTTTGTAGGCATGATTTTGATTTAAGTAGATAGGTAACTATTTAAATGATTTTTACAAAGTAGGTAGATGTATAGAAATGAAATACTAAAATATAAGTTTAGTCTATAGTTAGGTACTTATAATAAAATCACCTATGTTCACGTTAGTAGGTAATTCATTATTCTGTGAATAGGCATTAATGGCCTTACAATTTATGTTAAATATTAAATTTATGAATTTTGTTGGTAACTTATTATTAGGTTTAATAATATAAACAACTATAAATATGTAAGTTGGTAGGTAGGTATATGACGGTATTTATTGAAGTGTATTGCAATTTTATTTGCCCAGGCAGATAGTTTAATTATAGAATAGCTATTTATGCACAACTTCGGTAGAAAAGTATGTAGTAGGTAGGATAAGCAAGAATTAATCAACAGTTTTCATTGGAATCGTTGGAATTAATAAAAAAACCAAGTTATGTAGGGATGTTCCTATTTCAGAACGAATTCGCTGCTTATTTATTAACCCCCGACAAAAAATAGGGGTGTTATAAGTTTGACGTGTATGTCTGTCTGTCTGGCTGTGTGTCTGTCTGTATGTCTGTGGCATCATAGCTCCCGAACGGGTGGAGCGATTTCAATTTAGTTTTTTTTGTATGAAAGGTGAGTTTGGCCCGGGTGTTCTTAGACATGTTTCATGAAAATCGGTTGAGCCGTTTAAAAGTTATGGGGTGAGAGTTGGGAAGGAAAACAGAAAATCTGCAAATATACTAGTGTGGGGTATCAAATGAAAGCGCATCGCGTCCACATTACATAATATTATGTTGTTTTACATTTAAGGAAATGAAGGCATTGAAATCGGGGGTTTTTCTTAAATCTAGATTTATTTGTTTACTTTTTTAAGCATAATAAACGACATATTTCGACGAAAATACAACTTCAGAATAAACTGCAATTAACGAAATGGCTGGTTTAGGTAGACAATGAAATGTTTTAACAACTTAGGCCGACTAAGGGCAGACATAGACAAAGAGGCACCATCATATTTTATCAACATAACTCAAAAAGTTAAAACTACACACATAGAAGAAAGAAACACCGCCTTAGAACAATGAAGTTATTGTAGAATTATCCTTCATTGATCTACAAGGTGTCATAGATAATAAATAAATAAAGGTTTTCGGACAATCCACACAACATCTAGCCCCGTGGTAAGCTCTAAGCTTGTGCCTCGGGACTAGATATCTTATATACTTCATATAATAGACATACATATATAGATACATTTTATTATTATTAGACATATTTTACACTCTGACCAAGGAGAGAGTGCTTTGAATTGGGGGTATTAAATACTTCATTAACTTGATCCCAATTTCATTTCATATTTAATTATAAAAGCGTAATGCTGCGTTATAAATAAAATGCAAAAAAAAACATACGAAATATTTATTAACATACTAAAATTATCGTTAATAAATTATTATTATATGTAACTACATTTACCCCGTTCACTGCATTTCATATTTTAGGGGCTTTAACTTAAGTGTTGACTTATATGATAATACATTTTTAAAAGTAGGTACAGTTGTTTGTTTTTTTAAACTTGCTAAACTCGCGATAGTATGAAAATTCCTAAAACTGATAAAGCGAGTTTGCCCAAATAACCCAAAACCAATAAAAGGAATTTCCTGCAAATCATGAATAAACTATTCACAGATTATAACTATACATTATAGTATTATTACTGTTAGGAACGTATGTTGAATATCTTAATTTGGTGATAAAACGCCATAACATACCTACATATTGTCCTTGTGAATTAACTACTTACAACAAACGTGTCAAAGACATTTCCGGTCCCAGTACACACGTACCGAGTACCTACTGGCTGACTAACAATTATACATAGCAGGAATAAAATTATTTGGATTCTAGCTGACCCGGCAATGTGACTGCTTCTGTCATTTGCAATGGATCAACATCATTACCCTATTAACGTTCCCACTGCTGGGACACCGGGACTTCTCTCTTGGCGAGAGAGATTAGGCCTTTATTCACCACGCTGGCCAAGAGCGGGTTGGTGAATGTCACATCTCCTTCAAACTCTTTGAAGTTCTCAGAACATGCCGGTTTCCTCACGATGTTTGCCTTCGCCGTTAAAGACTCCTTCAACAATTATCAACATAATTCAACGAATTTTCGCGCATCCCTAAATATTACACATAAAAACCTTCCTCTTGAATCACTCTACCTGTTACTGAAAACTGCATAAAGATCCGTTCAGTAGTATTTGAGTTAAGCGCGAACATATGGACAGACAGACGCGGAAATATGTTTATATATGAGTACATTCTTATTGGCAGATACGATAGCTTTTGTCCACGATTTAAGCTAATGATAGCTTAATATTAACCAAATGAAGACTGTTATATCCCTAGAAAATGTTTAACTAAGTTATGTTAATAATGTTATTAAATTGTAAATTGTAAGAACTATATTGGTATTCAAATCTAAGATATGGGATATAAAATAAATACAAAACCGTTGCCTCGACCTTACACGGTATTGCGGTATTGCCCATTATTGGTAAAACCGGTTATATGTTGTAGAATAATAATAATACATTTTTATTATAATTCAGCAAGGAAGCTATTGCTACTAAGCTATTCTAATGTGCTTCTTGTGGCCTTGGGGTCAAGGCAGGACGTTTTCATTGATATAATGTAACGCTATGATTAAATTATACCTATAAATTTACATCCTACTTCATGTTCATTTTAAAATGTTTTCATCAACATCATAAACTATTAAAACTAACTAAAATGTTTGTCTTTTGTTATGCCCACGTGTTTATGCCAATGAATTTTACTTATTAGAGATTAAACATATTGAAGAAAATTAAACATATTGATCATTGTTTTGTAAGATTTACCACTTCACCAATAATACGCTATCACTCGCGTAATTTTAGCTCGGGTACATTAACGGATGTGTTCTCATCGTCATCTTAGTAGCAAACATGAATTATATATACTCCATACTAGACATAATATTAATAATATTAGACCACGTGTAAAACTTCATAATGCTGCAGATGCCAACAAGTTTTGATAGATAACATTTTCTATATTACGCATACAATACTAAAGTTCTTGGAGAATGTGAACAATCCAAGTAAGAATTGATCAATAGATCGGTACAGGATGAAACAGGAGTTTGGATAAACCCCGGGGTGGTATTATGTGCCCCAGGTAAGAGAATAAACTTGAGTGCGTTGCAGTGCCGATTTCTCTTTGTGAGCGATTTGTACATTGCAGTAGACAGGGTAACCATGAAATTTAATGTTTTAGATTAATGTTATAGCAAATCAAGTTCACATAATATATTAAAGTACAATAATAATAGCGCACTTCGCGCGTGGTACCTATATTTTTTGTGTACTGATTATTTTACCAAGTGACTTCGCAAATTGAAAAATTTCCGATAATGTGGACATAAAATAATCTACTTACTCTCGCGTTTAAGATCCTTCAAAACTTTTCCACATGCAATACCTACATGCAAAATTTACATGATACGTGTACGAGTTAACATGCCGCTTACAACAGAAATAGCGTTTCATGTAAGAATACATATTTAATTAATTTGGATAATAATATTAAATAAAACATATTCCATTCCAAATTATTATTATTTTGTTTTCCAAATCAAATGGAACATACCGAGTAAAACGAACGTACCAAAAAGCTCTTGTGAGATATCCGCAATTTTAATAGCTCCATTGTCACACCGGTAAGTACGTCTCAAGTTCAAGACGAACAATGAAATCTCAGGTAATTTTTTTTCGACCACCATCTGCCCTTAGCAGATGTACCTTTATACTTCGGCCCTTTTGTGCGTCTGGAAATCTGTCTCGGCCAAAACGGATGCTGCAAGGAGTTAGTATTGCGGATGACATCCGTTTCCTGTTGCTTAAATTCTGATTTAACGTTATCTGTACGTTGGAAATTGTTAAAAAAACAATACTTGTGTTTTTGGAGCGATTGATACGCCTTTGGCGGGCTTTCTTTATCAAAGCTTCTTGGTACTGAGATAACGCAACGAATTGTTACATTTCTAACAAAAGATTGAGAAATCGATGAATGGTTTTTAATTCCGTGAATATGTTTTATTTTAATGCACATAAACCTTTTAAGATTACTCTCTAGGAAGGCATGTTATGCCGCATTGAAAATGATAACTTAATGAAAATTTTCATAAGGTTATAGAAATAAGAACGGGTTAAATATCGACTAGCAAATTAAATAAATAAAGTTATTAGCACCTTAAATTCATAATTACATATAATTTATAATAAGTCCTTTTTAAATAATTAAACTATTTCCAAATTAGACAATTGCCCACACCACTATATCTAAGGCACACGTTACATCTAAAACATTTATTAATAGTATTTTTTATGATACATTATAAAAAAAATATTGAATCCAATGTACCTACGTATCTACATAATAGACGTAGGTATAATTCCTATAAGGTTTATTGAGACGGAAGATTTGCAAATAAAAAACGCATGAAACACAAAAGTACAGAAATCTTGAGAACCGGGCACCATAAGGGTTTCTACGTGAAGGGCCTGGCAGCGCGACCCTTCGCCCGGCAGCTGCCGGAGTTCAACGACCTTTGTGCTAATTTCTATACTGCGCTCCTTGAAAGCCTTTGTTTACCTGGAGCGGAACCAGGAATACAGGAGCCAAAAGGAGGCTGTATATATTTCTTACTTCTTTCTTCTAACGTCTTAAACGATATTAGAAATGTATTATACTAAAATTACAATAACTATTACAAGATATCTACCTACTGAACATTAAATTCACTGCGTTAAATCAATATATGTTACTTCAAGCGTACATAAACAAATGTTATAATTGTATTCACTTTAGGTACAATTTATATCATTTTTAAATTATATTTTAAATCAATTTGTTTGCTATTAACACTTATATGTTATTATATGCGCCTGTGGTGTCCAAACGCAGGGAAAAACATAAAGATCCTTCCAGATGAAATCCCTACAAAGCCATGCATTTGATTAATTAAAGATAATCTTACATAAAAGCTACCGATGTCTAAATACCAAAATACGCAATAAAAAATGAAATTAGTTTCGAATAAAGTACTGAGCGTAACAAATATACGTGACTTTTTTTAAATGTTTGTTTTTTTAAAGTCGGTTAGATTACTTTAATAACCCAAAATTGCAATAACTAGGCAAAAATGTAAGGTTTTACATCTCGTTGCGATGTATGCATTATTATTCTCACTAGAGTTTCGAGTTCTTTCCTAATCATTCAGGGGTACTCAATATTATTACTCTCATTACAAAGCCATATAATAAATCAAAAAACAACAAATAAAATTCGCACGGGACTTTTAAAATTCATTCTAATAAACACCCCATTTCTTTCAAGATTTCTGCAAGCATTGCATTTGTATAGGGTGGCTCAGGACATTTGTACCCATTCAGAGTGCATTTGACTGTTACTGTGCAGTTTTGAACACAATTATTATTTTCAATGTTATTTTCTTGGTTTTGAATTATTATTATAAATCAGGTTTTGTACGTTGCATTTTACTATGAACACAATTATTAATTTTTGTTTTGCAACAATTCAAACAATAACATCTAGCCACGTGGTAAGCTCTAAGCTTGCGTTACGGGTACTAGATATCTGATATACTTAATATAATAGTCATACCTCAGGTTTAATAGGTACCTATACGTATCACTTTTTCATAAATTTAATTATGAACCAGTTTTTTTAACAACTTATTAGATTTTACAAGCATTGTTTATTAGAGTAGGGGCACAGTGGATGCTTATATCTCATTTACATGACTCTTAGACAACGCAAACACAAGCAAAGCGTTTTTATAAAAACTGAAGGGACACACTGCTTACTTTAATACTTAGCTTTTATTTATTATAAACAACGAATATAAATGATTGTCAATTTTTAACAAATTACTTATCCAGTTACCGTTTTTACAAAATGTTTACTTAACCACCTTGTCGGATACTCTGGACTAACCCAAAATAAAATGAAATAAAATAAAATATATGGTATATGTGTTTTATTTCTAATCTATCTTCTCAAAAGACATTTAATTCTTTATGAAATGTTGTCAATTTTTTTTTATTATTTTAAAAACTTACTCGTTTTAACTTCCTTACAATTATCTACAACACACAGTGTACCTCTTGTCAGTAATAATTTTTTTTTCCAAATGCTTGTATGTTACTACTCCCTTGCTTTACGATATTATTACCTTGGACCTAAAATAACAACCTTCTTGTGACTCAAAATTTTTCAAAGGCAACTTTAGTATAGAATTAGAATTATTCTATTAAACACTGTGCCTTGTAGTAGGCACAGTGTTTGAGCTGGCTGTAGTAAATGGTTTGAAACAGTCAAGAGGAGACACAGAGAATCATTATTTTTTTAATAATTCTAATTCTAAAAAACAAAAAAATACATTTATAGTGCACGTGGTTACAAGGTATTCCGGTACGCCTTATGGATCTTTAACATTACCCATGGCGCAGACAAGGGTATACTACTACACTAGCTGTGTGCCCCGTCTTTGTGCTCTCTTTCTCAGGCGTCTACACAGCTGTCGACAAACACAATGCAAAGACGGGATCGAGATTGGGACGGTGAATTAAAAAAAAATTGGAGCAACAACTGCTTGGGAAAGTTTTGATATAAACTTGTTCAGGTGCTTGATTTGCATTATGCACCCGCAGTAGGTAAGTACCTTTATAAAAATTAAGGTCTACCTACTAAGGTACGGTATAGTGGAATCATGAATGCGAACAAGCATAACTTAAGAAAACCAGACATCGGTTTATTTTTTTAAGAACATCCGCCGTTTAGGCTGTAGAGAGTGCCAAACAATTATACATACATACATATTTTCTAAAACTTAACCCTCCTTCTGGCGCAGTCGAGTAAATAGGTATCAACTTAAAATATGACTCATTTAACGTTAACAGCTACATCATTTCAAAACATCATCTTTACCAAACATTAACAACTACAACTAATTCACAGTTATAACACACACAATCATCATACATAATGTATCAATATATAATTTTAATTTTAATTGAATGGAATGACATGTCGTCTACATTATGTTTAAAAAAAATTGTATTCGAAAAAATATATCTTAGATATAAAACTAGCTGACCCCAGCAAACGTTGTTTTGCAAAAATTTTTTTTTTTTTCAAAATGAAAAATAGATGTTGGCCGATTCTCAGACCTACTGAATATGCTCACAAAATTTCATGAGAATCGGTCAAGCCGTTTCGGAGGAGTTCGATTACGCACCCCGTGACAGAAGAATTTTATATACTTATTAGAAGATTCTCGTGTCACGGGGTATTAATAAATTGTAATAAAATATAAATTGTATTCGCAAAAATCATAAATAGAAGGCTGCCTAAGTTCTAGTGATTTTTTCTTTTGAATACAATTTTTTTAACCCCCTACCAAAAAAGAGGAGTGTTATAAGTTTGACGTGTCTGCCCTGACTGTCTGTCTATCTGTTGGATCTCAGCTCCCGACAAATGAAGCGATTTCAATAGTTAGTTACCGATAGTTTTTTTTGTATGAAAGGTGGCGCGAGTGATCTTAGACATGTTTCATGAAATCGGTTGTGCCGTTTAAAAGTTATGGGGGGTGAGAGTGGGGAAGGTAAACCGAAAATCGTCAAATATACGCGAGTTGGGTATCAAATGAAAGCGCATCGCATGCACATTACAAAATAATGATTTTTTACTTATAAGGAAACTAATTTGAAATCATCAATATCCAGACAACAGTTGTTTGCCAAATATTTTATCATTGTATAAAACCACTAAAGAATCTTAAATTTTTTATCTATTTAAAAAAAAAAAATAACAAATAATTTTATTAAAAAATGATTTTTTAATAATATATTGAAAAAATGCTTTGGTAGTCACCGTCGCTATGTTGTTACATGTAAGTAGATACTTACAAATATCTCACAAAATGTCTATTTATATAATTATTAAGTAGACGAAACATCACCCACACAATATGCCAGCTACAATTTTAGGTAGGTACAACCTGGCTTTAGGGTACCTATAAATCTTTAAGTCGACGACCTCAGTGGTTTGAACGAGCGCAGAACCGCCTATGAAGGAGGGTTTGAATCCCGTCAGGGATCAGATTTTGTACAGCCTGCATTTTCTTCTGGTTTAAGGCCTGGGTGCTTTACTATGTAGGTATTATATTGTATGACATACCCAATTATGTAATTGCCGAAATAGTAAACAGGTAGGTACCTAATTATTATATCTCAATAATTAACATTAATAGTAATACCTAGGCCTAGTCGTTTATTTATTTACAACGTGGCACATTTAAGGGTTATTATTACCTACCTAGGCCGTCTAGTCGGTAAGCAGGAACTAATCTAAAAATCTGCTTTGATTAAGTTAATTTATTATTTTGTGATTTAGGTTGGTTAGTAAAGGGAAAATTCGAAAAAAAACATCTACTTAGGTACCCTGTCCTAGAAGGATACCTAGACAATTTCTCGCTACTTCTACTTTACCTACCATTCTAACCTGAACCACCCCTATAACTCTATAACCTATTTAAAGAACAGGAACCCATTCTGATAAAAGGCCTATTAATTGATAGCTTATCAGTACACTTATCAGCCAAATAACGTAGCTCTTTTGTAAGCGCACCAGGTGTGAGAGCTGTAACCAGCGCAGTAGTCATAAATTATAACTAATTTAACAAGTTACCTTATCAAGTTATCATACAAGTTGCGTTTGATGAGGTTAGTGGGCACACGATTCCTTCCAAGGGAAAACGCATTTTTTTACCGCGAAAAATCCCACATAACATGTGATAACGACGTGGGGTAAAAATATATCTTTAATAATGTTATAAAGCTTAAGAGTTTGTTTGTTTAAACGCGCTTTCCTCAGGAACGGAGAAATTAACGAGGAAGACTATAGGCTACATTTTACCGCGGGAAAATCTTATGGATTTTCCCGCGGACAACGCCGTTGCCTGAAAAGCTAGTAAATATTATATTATTCTGTATTAAAAGAAAGAGGTAAAGATTGTCAGAATGTGACGTTGATGCCTACCGTCAGCTTGTCAGCATTATCTACTCTCTACTGAACCGATTTAAATGAAATTTGGTAGATTCCATAAAGGGAGAAAACCTGGGAAGGGGCATAGGCTTCTTTTTACCGCGGGAAAATCCATTATAATGCGGGTAACGCCGTGGGGAACTGCTAGTATAAAATAGAAAGTTGAAGGTCCACTGAGTCAAGTTCCAGACAAAGGTAAACCTACCTTAACTTAGTGATCTTTAGTTCCGTCTGAGGTTATTTCTAACATCAAAGGCAACCTTAGACAGGCTTTATTTTATAAACGTAATAATTCGACATTTTCTGCGTGATAGGGTACATACTTAAATACTTATAAAGACATTTTGGGAGATGAAGGTTGGTAGGTAGGGATGTACCTACCTACCTGTAAGACTAGATACTGTGGATGTTGCCGTATATATTCTTCAGCTATTAATAGCTATCAAGGTATTCTAATCGTCATAATCATCATTTCAGTTATAGATTGTCGTTTTGTCAAATTGTGTTTATCATGTACCCAATGAAAATATAAATTACTACTATCAGTACCGTCTAGATAAATATATCCACATAATTCGTTTGTAAGCAACTTTAATCAAGGAAGACACGACCTATGGTTAGGTTGTAATTAAAAATGCACCGTATAGAAGTCGGTTGTCCTACTGAAATTTGGTAGGTATCGTCGGAAGAGCAGCCGAAAGGCTTTGTCGGTAGAACCGATCGATGACGTTATTTTGAGCTGTCAGTTGGTGGTCGGCTTGGATCGTGTAGCAAGTCTTGTACCTAGGTACCTAGAACCAGCGTTATGTAGCTATGCCAGCTTTCAGATTAGGGTGAGTAATGGCTGATGATGTGTCTTTCTTGAGCATCACACCCTCCATTAGTGAGGAACTACTTTACGAATTCAGTTGAAATAGGTTTACGAAAAATCCAGTTATTTTTGTTTGAGGAATTAACATTGTTAAGAACATAAGTAAAGAGTTCCTACATCTGATCCTATTTCAATAAGTTGATAATACCTACGTAAATTGTCAATAATGGGTATGGACCTAACAGCTATTCGCCACATATCCGCAATAAGTTACGTTACTTATGTTATTTTTTTACTTTCTCGGCTATCGAATTCAAAATGTATTAATTTATAATTATTGATTAATTGGTCCTAATTTTTTTTCCTTAGGCAATCACGTTTGGTCGTAGGCTTTTCAGATCTTGCAATGCCATCTATATTATTCAAATGGAAGCAACAAAACTACATTACTTTGTGACCCTAGATGGCACTGGCAGTTTTTTTTTTATTGTGGCAACATTTAGTATTTCATGTCAAAATGAAATGTGGCAACATTTAGTATTTCATGTTAAAATGAAATGTTGCCAACCAAATAGTCGGAAGTCGGAACACAAAGCACTGGAGAACTTTTGTCTGTGGAGGAGTCTGTGTTATTGCAGGCAGGCCATTATTTATTTCGTGCCTACAGCATTCATAATACGAGACTGAAGATCGGTTCGAACTGGTCCAAATGATCGTCGATTGACACTAAAGTCCGCTACTAAATTTCTGTTGTCTGTTGTCGTATCACCGAAAATCAGCCGCGGATCTTCCTAGTATGTTTCAGCTCATAGCTCATTAAATTATTTGGCGGAAATTAAGAGCATGTATAGATTTAACTATTCAGAAAATTTTAGTATGTATAATAAATTTTCTAATTATTTCCTCGATGGAATCTAGTTTTTATATGTCTTTTATTTTAAGATTTTAGGAAAACTTACAGCTACCTAATAAATATGTAATATAAATACACTTACGTGCACACTGAAGGCCATTTAAAAGTTTTCACATATAAAGAAATACAATACAAAGAAAAGAAAATGGACAACAAAAGTTAGCAAATAACAAAACACACTAATTAAATAATTTCTATACAATTAAAAACGAAAAAATACACAATATCTCGTGACGACCTCCGTGGCTCGGTGGGCGAACATCCGCCTGAGGCGCAGGAGGTTGCGGGTTCGATCCCCGCCGGGGGACCAGATTTTGTACGATCTACAATTTCTGGTTTCGGATCTGGGTGTTTTCTATGTATCATATGTATGTATTTACAAAAAAAAATGTATCTATGTAGTATATCAGTCACTTATCACGCTTAATACAAGCTCTGCTTAGTTTGGGGTTAGGTGTGCTGTGTGAGTGGTCCGGAAATATTTATTTATTTAACGGAAGAAAAAACTATTATTAAGACTTTTGTTAAGCTGAAACACTATTTGTACGGGCGAACGGGACTTGTAATAAATCCGTTCTACTCAATGCAACCTTAGACGTGCAAAGACCCAACAACTTCAAAAGCTCGCAAAGGCAACGGAGCCATTTGCAATGTTTAATAAAATAAACCATGTCAGAAATATTTCTACGTTCCTACAAAAGTAAAAAATGAAATTTGCGGTATCTTGCAAGATTGTTAGGTAGGAACAGTTTCAGAGTATACGTCGTAGCGGGGATTCCACACTTGCGACGCATACTGCATACTATAAATGGATACGAACAAACGAGCAATACAGAATTTTAAAAGTTTTTACATTATTGTACTCAGAGCACATTCGTAATACAACACCTAGCGCACGAGATGCCTTTGTGTATTTGAAATTAGTTTTCCCTTGACTAGGAAATATAATATGGAAGTTACAGTACTTACATGGCAACTGGCAACATTTGTCAGCCGAATTTGTTGTCAAAATGGCACGTCAGCAGCAAGATGTTGATGAACTTTTCGATGTTAAAAATGCTTTTTATATTGGAAATTACCAGCAAGCCATCAATGAGGCACAAAGCGTATCTGTAAGTTGTATTTTTATTGTACATTTAAAACCCGGAAGTCTCTATACGCCCTATTGTTTTGAGCGATGACGTTTCAGTTGTATCATGTTTTCGTCTAATCTGTTCTGATGAAAAAACTTGTAATTAACGGTGTATTTAATGTTTCTATTTCTCTTTCGACTCTTACTTCCTATATAATAAATATGTAGGTTGCGATATCCCATTTATGTTACTCAAACGACTTCAAAAAAGAGGAGTTAAGCATACGTAAACTTCCTGACCCGTACTGTAGGTACATAATTCATTTATTATTTAATTAAACTTGCCAAAGTAGATGCTCAGAGAATTAATATGGAAATTAGGAAGTCTACATTATAGGTTACTTATGTCATGTGGTTGTGACAATATTATTAGACCAAGATCACCCTATTTTAGTTGGTTGTGACAATATTATTAGACCAAGTTAACACCCTATTTTAGTTGGTGTGACAATATTATTAGACCAAGTTAACACCCTATTTTAGTAGCACTAAATTCCCAGAGATTTTTAAAATTTTGTGTAAATTCTACAAGTTATCTTAATAACATATTTTTTTAAAAATATTTCACTATGTTTAACATTTGGTAAGAAATAAAGATGAGAAATGGTAATACTGAATTATTATGTTACAGCCATCTACACCACTGATCGCTCTGCAGCGTGATGCCTTCCTCTACCGCGCCTACATTGCTCAGGGCAACTCCAGGATAGTCCTGCAGGAGTTGAAGTCAGCCGACCCAATGCTGCAACCTCTGAAATCTCTTGTGGATTACTTGGCTCCCGGTGCTAACAAACCAGCTATTGTTGCTGATATTGATGCTAGAGTAAGGATATAATAACACTAGCATGATCTGTTTTCTGAATAATAGTAAATGAGGTTTTCAGTGAATAATATAAACTTTCCAGCCAGAGCCTAGGTTAGTCACTGCTACATTTTGTCATAATTTTGTGGCCCAATACAGATATTTGGGATTTCATACATAACAACATAGAAACAAATAAAACACTACTCATAGTTCTATGAATAGATTGCGTATATAGATGGAAAATATTGTTTTAATAAAGAACTAGCTGACCCCAGCAAACATTGTTTTTCAAAATGAAAAATAGATGTTGGCCAATTCTCAGACCTACTCAATATGCTCACAAAATTTCATGAGAATGGGTCAAGCCGTTTTGGAGGAGTACGGCAACAAACATTGTGACATGAGAATTTTGTATATAAGATTATGTGTTGTGCTAAAAATGTTATATAGGTATGTAAGGTATGTTAACGTTGGTTCATTAAAAGTGTTTCTTGATATGCACTAATTGTCATTTCAGGTGGCTAAAGGAACTGAGCTTGTGAATGAAATATTCCTGATTGTTGCAGCTACAATCTACTTTCATGAAGAGAACTATGAAGCTGCTCTGAAGTAAGATCTATTGGTTTTATGATTTAGTAAAGAGACCAATGAGACCTAGCTTTTATTAGATATATTATATCAAGAACAGTAATTGATAGAAAAGCTTAAAATCGATGTTGTGTCAATTGAGTCAAATGATTAATTCAACTATTTAATTTCAGGATCTTGCACAACGCGGAACCACTTGAACTGAGAGCTTTCACACTGCAATGCCTGCTGGCTATGAACCGCCCAGACCTGGCACGCAAGCAGCTGAAGTTGTTGCAAGACATTGAGGATGATGGCACATTGACGCAGCTTGCGCAAGCATGGCTCAATTTATCTCTGGTGAGTTTATTACGATATGCAGCATGTAATTTATTAGAATCTTTATAGACAGTGTACCCACCGCCGACAATGAACGAGAAACAAAGAGAACTAAAAAATATAAATGAGTTGGCGATCAGTGGGAAGTGGCTTGTAGTTTTGATAGTTTTGTCGCCGGGCTATATGCGGGTGTGCAAGTGCAACGTGCGACTTGTTGTAATTTTGATGAAACTTCACAATAATATTACTTATCAGATAACGCATTTTCGCCGGAAAATACAATTATTACTTGCAAAATCCGATTTGAGTTAATTTAGGCATGGACATAGCTGTTTTCTCAGTTATGGACAAAAGCTACTCGCGCAAAACCACAGGCAGCTAAATATAAAATATGATCATGTATTTTATTATAGGGTGGTCCCGGTGTTCAAGATGCACATTACAGCATCATGGAGCTGTCCGAGAGGCTTGGAGCCTTGGGCGCCGGCCCGGCAGCCGTTGGCGCTGCAGCTGCCGCTTCTAGAGGTAAGATTACAAGCAAAGTATTAGTTTAACCAATAATAATGTTTCGATTTTCCATCCATAGTAAGCCTGTCATTGTTTCACCTTGAACGAAATACAACTGAGATGTTTACATCCACTCTGTGTGCCTTCTGGAATACATAGATCGCAATTATTGCCAATTTGGCGCAGTGTTTGCAGTATTTTATGCACCTGACGGTGACGTTTACATATGACAGTAAAAAATTCTATTTTATATTCTAATAGTTTTATTTGGGTTCCTCATAAAGCTAAAATCCATGCTATAGGAATAATTATATAATGAACAAAAATGTATTGCAGACCGCTTGAAGGTTATAAGATAATTAAAATGTTCATTTATGTATGTCAGGTATGTGGGAGGAAGCAGAGCAGATGCTTACCGAAGCACAAGCGAGGGCGCCTCAGCAGCCTGATTTACTGCTCGGACTTGCCGTCACCTCCACTCACAGCGGGAAAGCGCCTGAGGTAACTACATGATTAGTCAACTTTCCGTTGTGACATCTACATATAAATAAATAATCAATATTTCCGGACAATCCACACAACAATATCTAGCAAAGAATGATGCTATATTATGCAAAACTAATATAATTAATTTATGGTATTTGGCAACCACATTATATTATATAAAATAAATATATTTTCAGGTATCCTCCCGTTACTTGGCCCAACTTGTCGACAGTCACCCGGACCACCCTTTCTCAAAGGAGTATCAGGCGAAGACCAACGAGTTCAAACGTCTCGCGGCTCAGTACCAGCCATCCGTTGCAAGTTAGACCTTATTGCAATGACGTTATATTTCTAATTATTTTGTAGCTTTTAAGACCAAATTATAAAAGTATTGGATGAGTTGGTGTTTTATTTTGATTCTGGGAAGACATACCAGAGTATTTTAAAGACGTCCTGTACGTATCTAAATTGACCACTACCACAGATTTGTATCTAATCTGTGCCACTACCTAATTCTTAATCAGAACATGAGGTTGATGAGAGGTGGATCTGGGGAGGACTATGTTCCGTGATTTTAAATATAATTGTGAATCTCCCAACAGCAATAATATTATAAAGTTGAAGAGTTTATTTGAAAGCGCTTATCTCAGAATTACTGGTCCGACGACGTCACGTGAAACTAAGTGTGCAAGAAAAAACAAAATATGTGTACAATTTTTTAAATTAACTAAATAAAGGTCAATTTTTTTTTCACATCCTATTTTCATATGACCGTGGAAATCGTTTGGTGTAAGAAACGCCCTACAGTGGGTAAAGAAACAGAGTTGAGCAAGGAATTAAACAAGTTTGCTCAATAAACACTATAATCAGTATCATATTCAGTATCATCTTCGTCTGTGGCGGTGAAGTTGTGATGGTACTGGCGAAGTTTCTCCAGCACCTCGGCGGCCTCCAGCACTCCAGGCGCCAGAGTGTTGAAGTCTCCAGGCTCGGACCAATCGCGATCTGTTGTCGACTCCCGGGATATCTTGCCCGTTTCACCTGTGCCACATCGTAAATATAAGCTATCTCAAAAAATCCATAAATACATACATACATTTTTGGTTAGTGTACAAGAACATTTTTATTTAACTTACTTAATAAAAATCTATGATTTAAGCTAAATTTATTTTTTGTACCAATGGGAAAAGTCAAAGAACAAAAAATACTCGTCATGAGCTCACCTTTCAAACACCTTCCGTTTTAAATACCAATTTTGAAATACTATCTATCTATAATAGGGGAAGGATAAGGGCACGAACAACAAACGAGGCTCCACAACACCAACCCGCATTGGGCCCACCTGTTATTTTGAAGGCTGGAGTCTAAAGTCCACCAGTGCATGTCACATGGCCGAAACGATGAATGATTTCATACATCTTACCATGAGATGTGACCTCCACTGTGCTATCCACGGCTGGGGCGGTGTACGCTCCTAGCTGCACTCCTCCCAGCTCATTCTCACTCCTGTCGCGGTCCAAAATCTCCTGCTTCTCTAGCTTGTGGTGTTGACGCCATGCCTGCTGCAGGTTGAATCTTTCAGGCCTGAAAGTTGTTGTTTATTTTGTATTTCTATATATTATTAAAATTATTTATTTGTTAATTATGTAACTGTTTATTTTCTTGTGTTTTATTTCGTAATATAGTACCTAATTTGCTAAAACTGCTACGTTTTAATATTGTTTGTTTAATGACGGCTAGCCGTAAAGCCATTTTGAAATGCGGCGGTTCAACGGATTGTCATTGTGATATGTTCTTCAATAAGGCGGTCTATTTTTTGTAACGGCGAGCCGAAATGTAACACGACGAATTATGCGGTCTGACTACCACTATTAAGTATAGATCGCGGTAGAGTGAGAAAAATGATTGATGGTTTGTCGCGCGAGGTTAGTTATTTGAGACCCCACTCAAGTATATTTGCAGTTATTCCGTTCTTCTTTCTCACTTTTACAGACAGACAGACAAGTCAAACTTATCCTCCTGTTTTTCGGTCAGGAGTTATAAATTACGTATGCCGATGAATTAGCCTAAATGTAGAATAAGTATTCATAAGAATATTTAAACTAACTTCTCCCCATCTTTGTACACCCTGGACTCAATGTTCTGTATATCATGTCGGATGTCTGCGATCATAAGTAGCATCAGGTCGAGGGAGCCTTTGGGTCCCCTCGCGCCTCTGGGCCCCCGAGGCCCTGTGTCACCTTTTGGTCCTTCCATTCCGGGAGGACCAGCTGGTCCCTGGAAATAAAATGGTTTCATCATCAATTTTGTGAGTTATGTCGAGTAATGGTTTTGAGTGTAGTGGTTATGTAATCTTTGCCGTTTTTAGTTCTGTTACGACTTGAATATTGTCACTTAACCCTCGTGCCTCTATAAATGTACCTTCTTATATTAGAATTGAATACCTACTTACTTGGTACTAATAACTGGTAGTTTTAAGACCACAAGTTTTACCCTTTTTTTAACCCCCGACGCAAGAAGAGAGATGTTTTATGTGTGAATTAGTTTGTCGTGTTTGGACAAGACAGGTCTGTTTTTGTGTGTATCTGTCTTAAGCTTCATAACTCCCAAACATGGGTAGTGATTTTGACTAAGGTTTTAAATTTTGAAAGGAGATCTTATCGAGCGTGTTCTTAGCTTTGTCATATCATTAAAAAAATATTATTTATTCTTAAGAGCCGTTTTAAATATCTGTGTTAAAGTGCAATGAATTGAAAATTGTTAACCTTAATAATTGTAATTCCAAATTGTTTTTATGTGTTTTTGTTTGAAATATACCCCTGTTGGGTACCAACTGAAAGCTCCAAAACTTATACGTCATGAATCAACAAGATTGATGGAAATCGTCTTAGCTATTTGAAAAATATTGAGTGAATGTTTACAAATATGGCAAAATGAGGTTGAATAATGGTTGGAATTCATTGATAATATTGACCTGATGCTGCATAGAAGTATTTTATTTTAATTTTGTTATTTAATCTTATCGTATACTTTTAATTGTTTTGCGACCTAACTGTCCATGTAGTAAAAATGGTTCTATGATGGTTTGCTACTCACTCTTGGCCCTCTTTCACATCGGCAATATCCGCCTTCCAAAGGCGCTGTTGCATCCAGAACTCTATTTGTGTAGGTTCCATCAGCAAACTGGTCAACTGAAACAAATTATACTAACTATATCTACTAACTATATATAAGTTTCCTTAATACTTGATTAGAACGAAACGATTATACTTGTTTCTTGAAGTAATTTTATTTAATGACTAGCAGCACGCCCCGGCTTTGCACGGGTAATTATTCAAAATTGTTTCAAAATTATTCGAATTTTTCTCGCCGTAAAATCCATCCTTAAACTACAACGAATATTTAAAAAAATAAATTGGCTAAATTGGTATAGGCGTTGTTGAGTTATGCGCTTAGCAACACATTTTGCGATTCATTTTTAACCCCCGACAAAAAAAGAGGGGTGTCATTGTTTGACGTGTCTATCAGTCTGGGACATCATAGCTCCCGAACGGATGAAGCGATTTCAACTTAGTTTTTTTTGTTTAAAAGGTGAGTTTGGCGTTTATTTTATTTATATTATTTTGTAACATACTTTATGTAATACGCTTTATTGAAGTAATATAAATAATCCGAATAATTACAGATATATGTTTGTTTCTCTTATCATTTTATCAGATGCGTTCATTTACCCTTTTTTCTATTCGATATATTATATCATAATTATAGTTCGTAAGGAGTAAACTCCAATCGTGCGTCGTAGCTGACACACACACACTTTTTTTGTATGAAAGGTGAGCTTGGCGCGAGTGCTCTTAGACATGTTTCATGAAAATCGGTTGTGCCGTTTAATAATTGTGGGGGTTAGAGTGGGGAAGGAAAACCGAAAATCTGCAAAAATCTCGAGTGGGGTATCAAATGAAAGCGCATTGCGTGAACATTACACATTATTATGGTGTTTTACTTTTAAGGAAATTGAAGGATTCGAATCGGGGGTTTTTCTTATATTTTAAATTTAGATTTATTATTTATAAGAAGATTAAGGTAAGAGAAAACATACTATTGATTGCAATGCTCAAATTGGTGTAACCGACAACAAACATAAACTTGGATCGGGTCAATTGGTGTAACGTTAGTTTTTTGGAGAAAGTTTTTTTTATATTGGTGTATGTGTTGTTATAATTTTTCGTTCAAGCTAAGAATTAGTGTAAGAGCAATGCTGGTTTGCCAAGATACATACACCAACTTAACCTTCTACGGTCATAGGAATACAACATCTCGACTTATGTAAATGGATCACATACCTACTCAGTTACAACATAATTTCGACGGATGTCTGCAAAATTCACAGTTAAAATGTGTAGCGTAACTGTATTTTTTAAAGCTAGATTTCTATTATTATGCTATTCAAAAGAGCAAAAAAAAACAAAAAAAACTGTATTTTACGTGTTTTGGTGGTTAACCCAATTTAACCTGCAACCGACGATATGTACCTACAATATCTATGCTATATGCTAGGGTTTAGTTCTGAAAATAACTTTTTGAATGGGATTAGTTACCTGTTAACGAATTATTAACTACTAACTAAGCGACAAAATATTATCAAGCGACAATTTTTTTATTTCCGCACACGACCATTCAGTAGGGAGCCGACCCCGCGCGGTAGATTATTTCGTGATCTTAACCCCGCTTATTGTCACAAAACTATAATAGTTAGAGATATGATGTTGGGACGTTTTTTGTAGATAATGATAAGTTCTACAAAGTTGTAATACATCACTTTGTTATTTATTCAATAGTTTTCGCAGCATTCGCGATTAAAGAAAGATTTAAGGTTAAATTTTTCAAAAAAATCGCTTATTGTCACAAAACTATAATAGTTAGAGATATGATGTAACGAAGTTTTTTGTAGATAATGATAAGTTCTACAAAGTTGTAATACATCACTTTGTTATATATTCAATAGTTTTCGCAGCATTCGCGATTAAAGAAAGATTTTAGGTACTTTTTTTTCACCTTGGGTTACATTATCGGAGTTAGGTAAGGAATCATATTATTTTTGAAAACGAAATATAGCCTATGTCACTCAGGGATAGTGTAGCTTTCGAATGGTGAAAGAATTTTTTAAATCGGTGCAGTAGTTTCAGAGCCTATTCGAGACAAACAAACAAACAAACAAACAAAAAATCAAACCTTTCCTCTTTATAATATTAGTATAGAAGTATAGACTAACCTCATAAACTAAAAAAAAAATAAACAAACACCTAAAATTAATAACTGTATTTCAAAGTTTTTTGGCTCAATGCATTGAATTGTCCCCTGACTAATTTGTGGTAAGGAGTTTTTGTACTAGGAGAAAAGCAACACAAAGGGTTCTTACGATCGGCTTTCATAACAGCTGTTTCCATTATCTTCTTGAGCGCAGACTGGGTGTTGTGCAGCTGGTCAGTTAGCTGTTTCACCTTTCTGGAGAGCCACGTTACTGTGTCGCAAGGAGCGTAGCACCGAGAGGATGCACGGATCAGTGACATTGGCTCCTAGAACAATAAGAGTGCCATTTACAAATCTATATTTGGTATTTAATATGTCTTCAACACATAGTGCTATTAAGATCCTCAGATTCATCATTATTAATGGAGCAGCAACGACGGCTACAATTATTATTTTATGTAGCTCTGCTGGGAAATAAATCTAAATCCTATTAACTCTTACTAGCTCCTCCACGCATGACTGATGGCTATATATGTAGTCTGTTTTCATCTAAACACTTAGGGAATCAAATATTTTGTAACAAAAATCTTGAATGATGGAGTACAGTGTTTTAACCAAGTCAGCAAACTGGTATTTATCAGCCCTTTGAAGAGCCTTCTTACCGGGATAGCAATGGGCAGTGGGACAGGCACTCGTCTCTCGCAGCGCTTGCCGTCCGCAGCTAGGTATAGTGGAGGTGTGCACTCGCAGTGGTAGCCGCCAGGATCGTTGACGCAGCGCTGGTCGCAGCCACCGTTGTTTCGGGTACACTCGTTTATGTCTGGAAATCAAGATTGCTTTTCAAAGTTTATTTTGGCTTCAGTATTACAATTTAAATTAATAGTCTGCACAGTCTATGTTAAACATGGTAATGTGCTTTATGTGTCATCAATGTGTTTGATTGTGTTTTGACTGTGACACCAAACAAAAAAGCCTTCAAATGGATGTGATTGCTTGTCAGACAGAGCGGTCATGCGATTAAGCGTTCCGCGTTAACAACAACACAAAAACAAAACAAAATCAATTATTTTGAACGCGGAACGATTGAACATCTGATCGCTCTAAGGCTAACAGACCTTATATGTAGTTAAAGTGATCTTAGCACTAAAAACTAATTTACCAATACAATAAGGTTGAGTTTTTCTCCTATAGTTCTCCAGATTGAATTCGAACCCTGTATGACAGGTGCACCACATCTTCTGGTCTCTGACTTCGCAGGCCTGCTCGCACAGTTGGAGACTGCACGGGTCCACGGATCTTGGGATGCATCTGGAAATCACATTTTATATAAATCTACATAAACCACCACTCCTGCTTGAAGACTAAAGACAGACCAGTATCACTTCATAGTGAAACATGCACCTAGTAGTACTTTGCTCAACCACAGAAGATGTTTGAAAAGAGCCAGGATTGAGATGTCTCATCTCTCTACGTTTATTTCCATATAGGGCATAAATAGACAGGTCAATTTAAAATAAGTAAAACATTTTTTTCAAATAAAAGTTATCAAGGAAGTAACTTTGTCTTGACCGTTCGCTTAATTTTTTTTGGATTGGTGAAGCTAGTAGTACAAGACAGCTATACTCAGCCTATTTGTAAGATGTTTTTTTTAGTTACCCGACAGATTTTAAGCACAGCCTAGAGCCATCTGTCAGGTATCTAAAATTCACGCTGTATTATGCAGTAATATCCAGCGATACTCCAACAATACCAAGGCAGATAACGTAAATGCCGTGGGTATACAATCGATGCAGGCCACCTTCTATATAACACTGATACACTTACTTGCCAGCGATGAAGACGTGGGTATTGCAGCAGTGTAGTCTCATACACTGCATCTCTGTTCCGTGCACGTTGCACTGCTCTCGGGTGCGCATGAGTCGATCAGTCGGACACGCGCTGCTCACATCTGATCTGTAAATTAAGACAATGGTGAACATAAAGACCTATTTCGCTCATTCACATGTGACAAAACGAGATAGCTCTTGATACTTACCATTGGCACGCATTATTGACATAACTAACCATTGCTTACAATATTCGGCTTTTGTGGAATAAGCCCTTATAATGGGCAACTTGCCATGAATTGCCGGTTGCTACCACCTGTTCCATTCTCGGACCGTGTCCTGGCGGATGATCTTGATGAACTTTTATGTTTTTGCATAATGTGCATATTAGTTTTAAGTCTTATTATTGTTAATAACCAAGCCTATTAAATGTTTATATCGCTTTCATATATTCATCTACATATCGTCTTTGAAGTTATTTATTCGGGAAAACTGCAATGCTGGCAATGCTACGTTAAGTCATCATCATCATCATCACCCTATTAATGTTCCCACTGCTGGGACACCGGGACTTCTCTCTTGACGAGAGAGATTAGGCGTTAATTCACCGCGCTGGCCAAGTGCGGGTTTCTAAATGTCACATGACCTTAAAGTTCCCAGAACATGCCGTTTAAGTATTTCGAGGTTATAAGTTTACTTCCTATTATAAGGGCTTATTTCACAAAGTCTATGTAAACTAAGAATGGTTGTTTACACCAATAAAACATGTCAATGGTTAGTTATGTCAAGAACTATCTAGGTTTGTCACTGTCAAACTCTACTCAGAGATTGTGAAACAGGCCCAATGTCGGATAAATAGAACCGAATGTGTTACAAAAATAAATCAATTTACTAAGCTAAAACACAGAATACCTATTGTAAAACGGCGTTACAACTTTATACGATTCTGAACACTAGATAGATGATTTCGATGGTGTATTTAAGGGTACAAAATGCATAAACAATTTTTGCTAAAACACCGTTTGGCTAGCATTGAGAACGCACCTTTTTAATTAATGATAATGAGGTACAGTTTGAGTATGTGTAATAATAATATTGTATGTCGCTATTGGCAATATATGCGCCGCACTCGTTTAAAACATTTCGCCTAAACATTTAAAAACTTTTTGGTATAATGTTGAAGATAGAAAGCATATTTTATAGCTTAAGCTTTCTTACAATTGAAAATCTAAGTAGCAGTAGTAAGTAGGTCCCTACTTAGAATAAATCTAAATATGGAACGTAAAATAAAAAGAACGTCGCCTATAATAATGATGATGATAACATAGTTGGAAATCTCTTAGGCCCTTCAAAATGTATACCACTTAAATGTATACTATCTGCCTATGGGTATTAATAAAAAGAACCATGCAACTTCATGAAGATTCATATCACCACTGACTTCGCTATCTCAAAAATGTTTACACTAGAATTTAGGATGACGTCATAGTGACCTACATAGCCACGTCATAGTTTACTCTCGCTTGTTTTTGCAACAGGAAAAATTATGACTCTGTTTGAAATATTGGATAATTAATGCTTTGTTTTGACTGGAGGAAGGTCGTGTGTCTTTCCAACGGCTTAAAAAGTTTATTAATACTTACATAAAACAAATATTGATTTGAAACTTTTGAACCAATTGTGATGTTCAATATAGAACATTTTGTAACATCATTATGGTGTTACTTAATCATACAGTCAGTTTCTCTCGATTTTATTTAACTTTAAATAACCAATTTTTACAAAGCTTTTTAAATTCAGGCATCTAGTTAAATATGTGCTGCAACACCTCAAACAACTGTTTTAGTTAAAATTTTGTCAGCATTTCAATTCCTCGCCAATCACTCTGAACTCTGTTAGAATGTGTTAAAATAAATGGAACCATAATGGGTAGGTAAGGTATGGTACCTATGATAAGTACCTATTCATGAGAGGGTAAGAATTTAATCCAATATCTCTAATCATGACTTTAAGTATGTACTGAGAATGTCCAATAAACTGTTACACGAATTATCTATTTCGAGAAGTCCAACGAAGCACTAGTTTCAGCATAAAGGACCATTGTAACATTTGTAACAGGACGCTGTATGAGAAGCCACAGCTTCATTAATACACACTACTACCGTGTCATTGCTACTGTAATAATTTGTATGGAAAACCCACAGATTGACTAACAGTTAGTATGCTATTTATAATGTAAGAGATAGTTTATACACTACAGTATGTGCATCTGGTGTCAATGACCCCGGTTCATTTTTATCTGGTCATAATTGGTACCTAAGTGGGTCTGTTTGGGGAATCAGACAATTGAATTGTTTGGTCCATTTATTAATATTAATCTGATTCGTACAACGCGTTTTGTTAATTCGTAAGAATTAATTTAAAATTACGTTGGCTCTAGCTAGAATAAGATAATTTATAATAAATTCCTATACTCTTCTAAACTTGGCCTAATCTGATTTTTTTCATGCCTAGTCTAACGAGTTTGAAGACATTAACAAGTAAATTTAAATTTTACGAATAAGTAATAAAGTAAAGTAATTCCTTAATACAATAAAAGCACTACATATTATATTAACGATTGAAGTCAATTATCAATATATATAAATGGTTTCTATAACTAACAGATTGAATTTTGTCCTGATCTTAGATTTCTAAGCAAACATGTACCTACAAATACACAATTACTAATTTTATGTATTAGTCGACAAGACTTTTACAATCTCAACTATCGACTATTAATAAATTATTTTAAAGTTTTTTCCGCCTTGATGCGAACCCGAAGTTTACGATTTGCACTTACTCTTTACGATGACTTTTTGAGATGACGACGGAAGAGTTCTAAATTGAATTGGCAATCAATAGGTATAATGAACTCTTAATAATAATTATATTTGTATAAGACCAAGCTTTTATGCATCGTAGAACTTAATGGATGTGATCAATTGATGATGAACATATTAGATCTTAGGTGTTGATCTATAATACATCGAAAAGTGCGGAAATTTAAGGTACGATTTCTTTTATGCTATATGACAAAGTTTTTATGCTTTGTCTTAGACAAATATAATTATTAAATCGTAGAACTTTCTGGATGTGATCAATTGATGATGAGATTAGATTAGATCTTTGTGGATTTGTTATATGTCGAAAAGTACGGAAGTTTTAGGTATAGAAGAGACCTAGCTCTTCTATATGTAAAAGTGAATTGTAGAGGTACAGTCTTTTACCAATTAGTCTCTTTCATAAGTGTAAAATTCACTCGTGTAACGGGCGATTGACACAGTGAAACAAGTATGAAAAAAACTTCTTAAAGCCATTGTAGATTATGCATTACTTAGTTTTCGCCCAGTGTTTTTTTTTCAAAAACTGCATTTCATCACTACATACTGTTCTCCTGTGCCATATTATTTAACAAGTATGTTTTTTGTTTTATTAAATTCGAGTAAAACTTTGATTTCATGGCACACATACAGTAAAATTAGGATATGGAACAACGAGTTTTTAAGTTATTAGCTTTTATGAAAAAAAAACATAAAACAAATGATAAAAACATTGATTATTGCCGCTCACATGACTTTTTAGCACTTCCGGTAGAAAAACACGACACTCACACATCCATCACGTCATCCGGGTTGTAAATATCCTCAGGGTGGTACCCATTATCCTGGCAGAGTACCAGGGCAGCAGCCGACAGCAGGAGTGCGAACACCAAGCTCAGAGGGGCGCACATCGCGACTGATGCAAGCGCACTGCTAGCCAAACTTTCGTAGCTTTAAACTCGTGAGCTGTAGTCTATATACATTTTTAACTGACCGCGGCTTCGCTAATTAATATATATGAGATACGAATGGTTTCGGACAAATTGTTTGAACAAAAATACACGTATTTTTCTGAAATTAACTAAACTAGACTAGCTAAATTAACAGGAAAACAGAAAAGACAGGACATATTTCATAGTCAGTCATTGCACTGGGTCTATGCAATTAATTTTTTTTAATCTAAAGCGCATTAAAATAATCATCTCTACATTGGTATATTAGGTATGATTTTATGAACTTATATTGAAATATGTTTATAATTGTATTGTTGATGAATGTAATAATATTGATGAAGTGTATTTTAAATATAGTTAATCAAATATAACTAGATAGGTATGTATACCTCTAATTAGTTTTACGTTAATATTTGTATAAAACGCCACTACCTCAATAATATAAATTCTAACAAAACAAAAATGTTACTGCTGGTACTTTCAGTTGCCATGGATGGATGGGAAAAACAAAATGTTCGAAGTAAATATTTCAACTGATTCTCACATATATAACTAACAAATTATACACCAAAACTTGCATGAAGCTCAGTTTTGTAGCTTTTGAGTGTATCCTGATCATAAAGATCTAATAGACAGACTTCAATCTCACCTGATGCAAAGTGACGATGTGGTCTTAGATGGAGCATGAAGGCCTAGAAGATGGAAGATGTTTTATAGGAAAATTTGTTTTTTTTACGTAATTGGCAAAATTATATGTTATCCCTAAACAGGGTTGCAGCTTTTAAAATCAATCAATGTTGATTACAACATTTATAAATTGATCCAATAGGTAGGAGTACCTCTCAGATTACAAAAGATGTATTTAACCTTAATTAAGGTAATTAGAATTTTACCGGTGTCCATTACTGAAGGTCAGCGGAATCACAACATACACAAGTTAACAATAAACACCAAAAAAGCAAAGAACAGGAAAAACAAAAAGGGAACCTACAAATATCAGCTAACATTTTTAAAAAGGTGTGGTGCGCATTCATTTAAAAATTATAAAATTAAGTTAAAAGTCACACCTTAAAAATAATACGTAGAAAAGAACGACGTCTGACCTCAGCACTATGCTGCCTTATACAAAGGCAACGCTGATTTTCAGGTGAGTGTACACACTCACCTACTCACTGTAGTGTGTAGACCCTGTTCGGTGTTATAATAGATATTATATATAATCACTGGTCGACCCGACAGACGTTGTCCTGTCCCACGTCTCAAAAAACAATATCCAGTTGACCGTATTGTGAATCTAAACCATTCCCAGATCCCCTTGAACACACACAAAAATTTCATCAAAATCGGTCCAGTCGTTTGAGAGAAGTTCAGTGACATACACACTCACAGAATAATTATATATATAAAGATGTATAAACAAAAAAAAGTCCAATGTCATCAAATTTTATTAAAGATAAAAGAAGAATAGTTTTTTTTGAATTAAAAAAAAATATCAATTTTCTAGGGTTTCGGTAGAGCTCGAGTAAGATAAAGAAACTTTTATCGGAGTATATGTTGTTATAGCGGCAACAGAAATGCATCGAAATTTCAAATCTCTATCTATTACGGTTCTTGGGATGCAGACAGACAGACGACGAAGTCAGAAATAAGCTTCCATCTTTACCCTTTGGGTACAGTACTCTAAAAAACGTCATTTAGCGGCGAGTGATGCAGATCCAAAGGGTTTTCGAGTGGATGAAACAGAACAACATTTTTAGACCCAAATATCTCTGAAACTGTGTGACTTAGAGATTTGATTTCTTTTCACTTTCTGTTTGTAAGCATTTACTCTTACGATTGACAAGCGCAAAATCGGAAAGTGCGGAAGTTCAATTGCGGAAAATCAGGGTCCCCCTAACTAATTATGATCCATTACCGAGGAAGGCTTTTTTTTACTCCGTTCCCGCGGGACAATCCAAAAATACGGGCAACGCCGTGGCGTGTAGTAGTTATAACGTAGTAATTTATTATTCTATGGTTATGTAATATGCACCTAAGAAAAGCCCGGATATTAGCCAGTACACTAGTAGTTAGCTAGTAACAGCGCTGACATTCAATTTGCTGTTTATTTTTAGTGTAATGGTATTGCAGCTTTGATGTTTAATGTGTTTGATTATGTATTTTGGGACGAGGTCACATTATGTGTGCGATTAGTTTATGATCTCTGGAAGGTTGTTTGAACCTTGTTATTACTTATTATATTAGTGTTGTTTGAAACGAAACGTGATTGAATACAAATTACATCATGTTAGGAGATAGCAGAGAGGTGTATTTTATATTTATTTACGATTGTTAAAATGTGCTAAGAACCATTCATTTAGATTTTGCTTAAATATAATAAAATTAAAAGAATTAAACCATTCATTTAGATTTTGCTTAAATATAATAAAATTAAAAGAATTAAAACATTTTTTTTTTTGAGACCTAAGGGAATAGACAGACCGAGGCTTTTTATACAATCTAAATATTGTATTGGAGAAGATTTAATAGCATGGAATGAAATGATAATTTATATGTTTATTATAGACTTTAAAGTTTGAGTGTTTACTATTATAAAATCACTCTATTATTATTGACTAGCTGTCCGTCCGTGGCTTTGCCTGCGTATTTATAGAGTTAAGAAGAGTAGCTTATGTTACTTTGTCTTTTACTGGGAAAACAGCTATGCCCATGCCAAATTCTATCAATCATTTATAAAAAACCAAAGAATGCATTACATAATTAACGCATTCTTTAGGACACCTCCTGTGCTAGTTAGAGAATTGACTCAAATTTGGCTTTGCTCACAATAATTTTATTTTCCCGTGAAATGTGGTAAAAATATGTGTTATTCTGATATGTAAACTATATTATTGTGAAGTTTTATTAACATTATTAAAGAAAAGGATTGTTGAAATTTCCTTATATGATGCACATAATTGATGAAAAACCATAAAAAGTTAACATTATTTAATTATTAATTAGCAATAGTAGTAATTTAATATTAGGTCCTTACATATGAAATTGGCGTTTTGTATGGGAGGAACAAAAAGTCGAATATTTTTTAATATAATATATTTAATTAATCAAAGTATGAACCATTATTTTCTATGCACTTTTGCCATCTTATAGGTAGTTCATTGATCCCTTTACTAAAAAAACCAGTCGGACGGGAATCAATAAAATCTTTGAAGGCGATTTGGACTGCCCCATCGGAGTTGAATTTTTTCCCTTGCAAGAAGTTATCCAAATTTCGAAAAAAATGGTAATCTGTTGGAGCAAGGTCCGGGGAGTACGGAGGATGTCTTAGACTTTCCAATTGAAGCTCTTCTAATTTAGTAGCCGTCTGTTGCGCAGTGTGTGGTCTAGCGTTGTCGTGAAGCAGCAGTGGCGTGGAGCGATTGACCAGCCTAGGTTGTTTAGCCGCTAGCTTTTCCATCATGGTTTGCAATTGCTGACAATAGACATCAGCCGTAATAGTCTGGCCAGATTTGAGAAAACTGTAATGAACAATACCGGCACTAGTCCACCAAACGCTTACAAGTAACTTTTTTGGGGTTAATTTTCGCTTGGGGCAGGATTTGGCTGGCTGGCCAGGATCCAACCATTGCGCTGAGCGCTTCCGATTATCGTAAAGAACCCATTTTTCATCACAGGTAATGATTCGGTTTAAAATACCTTCATTATTGTGCCGGTTTAGTAATGTAACGCAGCAGTCGACGCGCGTTTGCCGGTTTGCTTCAGTCAATTCGTGAGGTACCCACCTTTCAAGCTTTTTAATCTTCCCAATTTGCTTCAAGTGAATTAAAACAGTTTTATCACTAACACCGCAGCCTGCAGCTAACTCGGACGTGGTTTGCGATGGATCCGCTTCCACAATAGCCTTCAACTCTTCATTATCAACTTGAGTCTCAGGCCGTCCACGGGGCTTGTTCTGCAAGTCGAAATTTCCAGAACGAAAACGTTGGAACCAAAAACGAACTGTGTTTTTTTTTTTTGCAACACGACCGCCATACTCATCATTCACCCTTCGAGTTGTTTCCGCAGCACTAGTGCCACGGCGGAACTCGTACTCGTAAATAATGCGATATTTTAAGTTTTCCATTTTGTAAAATGAGTGACGCAAACAGAAAAAAACAGAAGAAAAAAAACAAATGAATGACGATCATCGAAGCACAAATACATGAGTCTATAGCTGTACAAATTTGAATTTGGAATTCCTTACCAAAGAGGAGAAATTTGTGATTAAAGTGGCCAGTACGAAAAACGCCAATTTCATATGTAAGGACCTAATATTATATAATACCTACTCGTTAGGGAATGGAATAAATAAATATAGAATAGAAAAAAATCAACTTTCTCAATATTTATTTAATTAATGCTACTAGGAAAACAACGGTCTAGTAGTGTGATGCCAACTATAGCACAAAGTCATTTTTTTTGGTTTCACTCTTAAACTATACACAATAAATTTAAGCACGATAACAACTTTTTAAAGTTTCCATACATTTAGTCGCGATATGCCAAAAATCGCAATTTGACCAACAATTATTCTAAACAGACCATGGGATCGCATAAGGCCAACTTTTGTGTTTTATTTATATATATTTACAGCGTGATTTATTTCCGTATCCGGCCGGTCCCTATCTCAATTCTCCGCCAACAAACCAACATTCTTATTTACATGTATTCGATGTTACTTTACAAGGTGTGCATTTAACCGGCGCAGACATTCATTTGCTGATGGAGGGCCATAAATTCGAGCTATAACTTTCCACATTTCACTTATTGACCCTAATCTTGGAGATGGTGAAACGGGCCCTTAGCCAGAAAGATCAAGTATAAGGTAGGTACGTAGGGCCAAAATGTTGTATTTTTTTTATGAAATTTTAATTTATATAAAAACTGATTTTCTACAAACGTACGAGACTAAATGTATGAAAACACTTCTGCAAAATATCCTACTAATATTATAAGCGTGAAAGTTTGTGAGGATGTGAGTGTGTTTATGAGTGATATTTTGCACGGGCATAGCTGTAGTCCCAATAAGGGACAAAAGCTTCTTCTTCCAGCGGGAAAATCTTTTACAAGCGGGCAAAGCCACGGGCGGACAGCTAGTTAAACATAATAATTGTTTGCTCTAACTTGGGCGTTACCTCTACTACTGTGAGTTTAGGTAGAGGAATACCGACACTTATTATTCATAATAATCTAAATTAAAAATGAAAAACTATAACTAAACAACCAAAACTTTAATCCCCTTAAAAGATAAATGTTATACTATTTTGTAATGTGCATTTACGCATGATGCGCTTTCATTTGAAACTCCAAGCGAAACACAATTTTCATACAAAAAAAAACTAAATTGAAATCGCTTCATCCGTTCGGAAGCTATGATGCAACAGACAGGCAGACCCGTCAAATTTATAACACCCCGTTTTTGTGTCGGAGGTTTGAAAATCAGATGTGATCAGATATATCTGTATAATATGTACGTATTATTAAGGTACCTACTTGTGGTAATAGTGGGAATCGCAAAGTTAATATAAACGCTATAATGTTAGTGTTTATATCGCACAGGAAGCCGGCACATGATAGCAGAAATTTTAATATTGAACGTAAACAAATCATCGCTATGGAGACAGGCTGTTACTGCCAACATAACTATTTCCGCATTAATATATTTTTCAAGGTAACCTCTGAAAATACGTGTTTGATTTGTGTAATTTTTGCTTAAAACTAGGCAACGGTTTCAAGTACTATATGTGCAAATACGAAACCGTGTTAGATCATCATCATCACCCTATTAACGTTCCCACTGCTGGGACACAGGGACTTCTCTCTTTGACGAGAGAGATTAGGCCTTAATTTACCACGCTGGCCAAGTGCGGGTTGGTGAATGTCACATGCCCTTCAAACTCTTTTAAAGTTCTCAGAACATGCCGGTTTCCTCACGATGTTTGCCTTCACCGTTAAAGCACGTGTTTAAAGCGCACATAAATTTCTCAAGAAGAAAAATCCAGAGGTGCGTGGCGGGGTTTGAACCCACGACCTTCGGAATGAAAGTCGAGTGTCCCCCACTTAGCCAACACGGCTTGTTAGATAAACAGGGTTAAAAGAAATCTATGGGCTCTGAAGGGAAACTACTATATAATAAGAAGAATATGAATTATTTTTGGCCACAAGAATGGTAGTTACAAGTTATTCGGTCATCATAATAAAAATGTATCACATACTTGATTTGTAATTATTTTTACATACTAATTTTAACTAAAGATAGATTACATTACATCAAATCAATCAATCAATTTAAATTATTTAGGTAGCTCATTTTAATGGATCTCACTGTAGCTCGGCACAGAAATTCAGCTTCTAAAAGCTTGGACTCTGGAAGCGTCAGTTTGCCAGTGTCGAGTGATATTAAATAAAAAGCGAAAAAGATGTTACCCAGTTGAACGCCATTTTGTCTCTAAACATCTATTTGTACAAGCCATCTTAACACAATAAAATAACTGTTGGCTTTGACTGCAGAATATTATCGTATTTTTGCGAAAATACTATACATATATAAAGGTAATAAATATTACAAACCATTTGCCGTAGGCTCTGCTGCTGATAATTTCTCGTATGGTTTGGTGATAATAATTACAATCGAGATACAGATGTAACTACATATTTTATCCATTACCACACCATTACTAGGAAAACCACACGACTCAATAAATATACCATCGAAGGTTGCCTTTGGTTGTATAAGATCTTTTGATGCGATAATCGAAAAGTTCTTTGATAAATTTTATTTATTTTATTTGTAGTAGTAGTAGTGTAGTATTGTAGTTTAATTTTATTTGTAGGACCCCCTACAAAGGGTACGCCTACAACTTGTTTTACTTAAAACACAATCTATAAAACTAGGGCTCCTTCAATTTTTAATTTGAGCAGAAATATAAAAGATAAAAACAAACTTAAAAAGACATTATAAAGACAACTGAAACTTATTGAAAAGACAGACAGATACCTACAGATATATAGTATAGAAACATACTTTAATATAGGAATTTGCTAGACACAAGATACGTTCAAGAGTACTTATAATGAGAAGATTTCACCCGCTGTGTCCAGCAATGGGATGAAAACTTCTCATTATAGGTGCTAGTAAATACCTATTATACCAATTAAACTGTATAAATACTAAATCTGTAGGTATATGTCTGTCTTTTCAATAAATTTCAGGCTGGACAAAGGCTTCCCCTTGATAATCTATTATGGAGAAGTAAAGTGGGCGAGTTTGTTTGTGACGTTGTAGAGGATAATCTCTGGATCTACAGAGCCGATTAGAATGAAATTTGGTACTCCGATTCGGTAAAACATGAGAAGCCAAGGCAAGTCCGGTATAGTTCGCTCCTTAACGATACGACCGCAGTTACATACTCAATTTTTGAAGTGATACTTCTTTAGAATCGTTGTGATTTCAGACCGGATGCAACGGAAATACGTCAGGTAAGCCAATCTTAAACGCTAACAAGGTTAAGCAACTTTCCGGAACGCCAGTACTTGGATGGGTGACCGCCCGAATAAAATCTTTTTGCACAGTATTTTTTTTTTATTCATCTCATTCTTTTGTCGATTTATTGAAGTTTCACTTCTACCGTGTGTGAATCGCACACACACCTTTTTTTATCTTAATTTATTTTATGTTATAGGTGTAAGGATAACTTTTAATTATGTACAGAATTTATAATTAATTCATCGTACCAAGTTATTTCATTACGATATTTAATCATTTTTAAATAGTTTAAAAACGATAACATTTAAAAATCAAATTGGTTGGAAAGATTTTCTTGCAATAAAATATGTATATAAATATAACCATCATTTTTTAAATTTTTGTTGTTATTTATACTATAGTTAATGAATTTTAAATGTATTGCTAAATTTATTAAAACTACGTAAATTGTTAGCTGTAGTACTGAGTCGTTTCCGGTTGTCAAACCTAACCTAACTTTAACGACTCACGACTCCAGCACGCCATTCTGTTTCTGCGCTTCGTTGCGACTAGACCTCTAAACAGTGAAAAGTGAAAAGTGTTGTGCTGGTGGAGACTGTTTTAAGGTTAGTCACTAATTTGTAATAAACTGTATAAAAGTAATTCATATACTTTTTGAGCGGTCTTATTTAATTTTACTTAGTAACCTATTAATTTGACTGCTTCTGTGGCGCGGTGGGCGAGGGTCCGCTTGCGGCGCAAGAGGTAGCGGGTTCGATTCCCGCCGAGGGTGAAAGTGTTTTTATGTTCTGCAAGCACTTTCTCCTTGATCTGGGTGTTTAATGTGTATAAAAATATATATATCTATGCCTATTATATTAAGTATATCAGATATCTAGTACTGTAGTAGATGTTGTTGTGTGAATTATCTGGAAATATTTATTTATAAATACCTCTAATACAGGCATATAAATACACCCAGAACGGAACCAAGAATTTATAAAACATGGTGTCAGGTCCCTCTCGAAAATCGAACCCGCATGTGTACATAAGATGATTCAGCTTTTGGATCTTTCACATTTTAGGAATTAATACCAGAATAATTCCAAAATAATTGAAATTAACTAGAATTCTTCATTAGTCATGTTATAAATACAATGTTAAATAAATCTAAAAACTGCGATCTAGATTTTAGGCGTTCCGTTAGATATACCTAATCTGGTCGCTTCGAAAATAAAGGTAATCCACACCACACCATGTTGTACCCACCTACTATATAATGCTGATACTTACCAACTACTGTTTGTATTATTAAATGTACCTACGTAATAAATTAATTTTAGCCAGTAACAATTCAAGCATTAATGTGTCAATTGCGTTGCTGTCAAACATAGTATTGATTGATAAGTTAAGTTACATAACCATAAATCGTTTCCTTTAAACCAAAATAACTATTTGACAACATTAGCCACTTGTTTACTTACTTTTATATTTATTAGTTATAAGCGGTCCGCCCCCGCTTCGCACCTAGTTCGTATTGTGAATCTAAACCATTTACGGACCCACTTAAACACACACAAAAAAATTCATCAAAATCGGTCCAGCCGTTTAGGAGGAGTTCAATGACTAACACACGTACAAGATAAAGATTAAATTAATAATTAGCGGAAAGACACTTTCACAATATGCATCTTCAAAATATTTTTTTTACCACAAAATAAATCGTACATCGTAGACCCTATATTTTTTCACAATCTCGTAATGATGTGTATTCGACCGAACTTACCAAGTAGGTTAACCGAAAAAGTTTTCGTCTTCTGCGATATATGAAATTGACATTAAAATCTACGGATCTCATTGCGATTTAAAACAAGATAATAAAGTAGGTATACCCTTACCTTAGAAATCCCCACAGATCACATTGGTATTCCCGCGCATTAAAAAATGTACACCATAGCCATAATTAACATTTTTACCGGTTAGAAATATCTGCTTACATTCCGAATTGCACGTATACTCTATGTTTTGGAAAATGTTTTTATCAGGCAATTTTCATTCTTATTGCTACAGCCTACGTCACGGGGAAATCACAGTCCTTTTTCACTTTTCCACTCGCCATTCAGTGCTTATTTAGACTTCGGCCGCGGTCGTCCTCGCATAAACAACTTGTAAACTTAACGCACTCGGAAAACTTAGACTTGGCAAATGCGGGAAAAATAAGTTGATCTCATTTATTAAGGTATATATTTATTTAAAAAAATGTTTTTCGTAATTTTGATTAGTGCTTTTTCGGTTGTGATCGCGTCCAATCTACCAGGATATTATGACTACGAAATACCTGAAAGTTATCAAAGTCCTTTCGGGCCTGGATATGACGATTGGTATTCCGATGATGAGGTACTAGGAGATCATGAGATCTTTGGAGGTCATAACGGTAGAGAGTACGCGAAGAGTTTCATGAATGAGTGGACTGTTGAGATTGATGGGTCAGAAGAGGTGGCGCAACTGGTGGCTTTGGAACTCGGTTACGTTTATGGAGGCCCAGTAAGTAATCACTATTATATTCTCAACCCATCCAGTCGCAGTAGTTTTAACAATTGTGCACATATTTCATATCATTTTTTATACGAACACACGGTACGGTTTTATGTAATTAAATTTGAAAAAATCACGCAAACAGAGATATTTGTGAAATTATATTTGGCAAACTAAATTATTATTTACTTTTTTATAATTAAGATAAAAGTTTTTCTCCGCTTATTTACACACTTCTTCTATCAATATCCCTAGATATTGTTTAGACGTGTAGCATTAAATCGTTATACACTTACGAGTTTATTTAAAAATGGCATTAGACGTTATCGTAGTATATGTATGTAGGTAAAATTACATAAAAAGTAATTTTAAAAGAACTTCTGAGAATATGTCACAGTCAAAAGATATAATTACCATAGATATAGCGTGGCAAGCCATGTAGATAATTTAAATGTATTTCTATCATAATATACAAAATCGTAATGTCTTTGGTCAAGAAATGATTTAATTTGATTTCAATATCATTCACAAATAAATAAAAAAAAAAGTAAAAATGATGCAGTTCGAGCGACTCATCCAAATAATGGCTTCGTGCAACGTTGCTTACTCTATAAGAATCACTGGAAAACTCATATTGGAAAACTCGAAACCTTTAAATTATAGAAAAAAAACATTTCGTCTTTGAGGCACCAGGAGCCCATACAGACAGTGTTTGTTGCCCATTGACGCAAAAACTACTAAACGGATTTTATTGAAAATTCACAGTCTACTTACTTACATATCAGAATAATACAAAGGCCTTTTTTTACTGCGCTTAGATACTAAATTTCACGGGAAAATCCATTATTGCGAACGATCCCATTCGGATCAAATTTAACACGGACATTGCTGTTGTCCCAGTAAAGGACAAAAGGAACCTTTTTACCCCGGGAACATGTATTATTACAAGGGAAAATACATTTTTAATTAAATTAATAATGTCAATATAAAAAATATCAAAAAATAAATAAAAATAAAAAACAAAAAATAAAAATATTAAAGCACATTGTCTTGACAGTTCGCTTAATTTTTTTACACTGAGATGAAAAGCAATTAATATGATTATAACGAAGTCAGCAATAGTAATCCTACTTTGTTATTATTTCATACAAATATAACAGCGGTGTTTCTCTTATTTAGTATTACGTTTTATATTACGTATTATAATAATTATTATACACCTCCTTAAAACATAGTATCCAGGGAAACCCTTTCGATTCTCTAAATATTAATGCAGAATTATTCTCGGAATCGAAAAGGTTTCGGCCTTTGTTTATTTTTCTTTGTATCTTCAAAGGGTTTTGATTCATGAAGGTCGTTTGATTTTTTACATCACACTTTAATAATATTTATTTTCGTCAAACACTAAAGAAACGCGTATATAATTTTTTTTTATAATTTTCATAGTATAGTTTTTTAAGCCTTTATTTGACCACTAGGTATCTCACCTGATGTAAAGTGACGATGTGGTCTAAGATGGAGCATGAAGACCTAGAAGGTAGGTGGCTTCTCCGGACCACATTAAGAAACACGAAACAATCGCTTCACGCACTGCGAAATTTGATGATAGCCCTGCGGTCGTGGTTCTTTTTAACCCCGACGCAAAAAGAGGGGTGTTATATGTTAGAGGTGTCTGTGGCATCATAGCTTCCGAACGGACGAAGCGATTTCAATTTTGTTTCGCGCGAATGTTCATTGAAAGTTTTAGTAAAAATCGGTTGACGCGTTTAAGAGTTATTAGAGGTAAAAGTGGTGAAAATTTATACTTATAACTAAGGTTATGGAATCAGGGTTTTTTTTTTAATTTAGGTTATTAACTTAGAATACGCATCTCGTTCAGGTTTCGCCATCGATACATAAAATATTTTTTTTTGTAAATTAAATTATCCCCATGTGTACAGGTAAGCTAGTCAATCTAAGGTTGAATAGAAGACCTGTACTGTATACATATACAATTTGGCAACATACACGCTCAGGTTTACCTAAAGTGGTACCTAGGTCCGTCAGGTACCTTTATGTACTTCTGTGAATCCCTACGTAAACGGCGTCACGGCGTCAAACATTATTTTGCCCACTTTCGTTCCTTGGGTTTCCCCGCTTTCTCCAAATAAGACGAGGATGAAATTTTACATAACTTTCGATTTTATGCAACTCTGACAAGAGATAAACACTTTCGTCCAATTAAATATTTTGAGATTTTTTAAGGCAGAATTTTAATGATATTATTATTATTATTATGAGCCGTAATCATCCCACTGCTGGGCAAAGGCCTCCCCCCATTCATTCCAGGCATCTATTTCCATAGCAACCGTGATCCAGTCGGCTAGAAATCGGTCCAATTCGTTCCAATTTAATGATATCTGGGGGCACGGCAGTGCCCCCACCAAGTCGAGCAAAAAAGCAGCACGGCCGTACCATCCTTTTCTCGAAGCAATTCAGGCCATTTTCGACCCCCTGTAACTTCGTTGTGGATAAAACTAGAAGACTGAAATTTTCAGTAACCATGCAAGATTGTAAAGACACGGTATATTTCAATTTTCATTCAATTTGAAACAGTATTTTAAGAATTATAACGGGTCAAATTTCGTAATTTTGTCACTCACTGACTGACTCACCGATCATCAAAATTCTAAGGCACTTCTAGCAGACCTAGAAGCTTCAAATTTGGGATATAAGTAGTGTTTGGTGTATGAATCAAGGAAAAACTAAAAAATCTATAAAAAAACCGGTATAGAGGGCGCTGTCGTACCTTTTCTCGAAGCAATTCAGGCCATTTTCGACCCCCTGTAACTTCGTTGTGGATAAAACTAGAAGACTGAAATTTTCAGTAACCATGCAGGCATTGTAAAGACACGGTATATTTAAAATTTCATTCAATTTGAACCAGTATTTTAAGAATTATAACGGGTCAAATTTCTTAATTTTGTCACTCATTGACTCACCGATCATCGAAATTCTAAGGCACTTCTAGCAGACCTAAGAGCTTCAAATTTGGAATATAAGTAGTGTTTGGTGTATGAATCAAGGAAAAACTAAAAAATCTAGAAAAGACCGGTATAGAGGGCGCTGTCACAACGCCACGTATATACGAAATATGTACTAAAGTAATAACAAAGCGAAATATAAATAAATCCAATCTAGACCGGCAAAAAGAAAATTATATGGACATTATATACAATAAGTAGAAGGTACCGAAAAGGAAAAAAGTAGAACTGTCTACAAAATACAAAAAGAAATGAGATCCCATCAAAAACAATACTTGTCAAAAAACCCAAGTCGCGCAACTCAGTTGTTCTGCGGTAAAAAGTTGTGAGATCCAAGTAAATCCAAGTCTTCAAATTTCGTCTCAAAATTCTTTAATGTTTTATATAAATATATTGAGACTTGGCCATCGCATTAAATAATTGAATTTACACGTGTTTTCAGGCGATTGAATTAACACGTGTTTTCAGGCGATGGCCAAGTCTTAATATATTTATATAAAACATTAAAGAATTTTGAGACGAAATTTGAAGACTTGGATTTACTTGGATCTCACAACTTTTTACCGCAGAACAACTGAGTTGCGCGACTTGGGTTTTTTGACAAGTATTGTTTTTGATGGGATATATATTTCCAGACAATTCACACAACAACATCTAGCCCCGTGGTAAGCTATAGGATCTAGTATTACGGGTACTAGATTTCTGATATACTTCATATAATATGCATACTTACATATATATATATATATATTTATTATACATATTAAACACCCAGACCAAGGAGAAAGTACTTGCAGAACATACAAACACTTTCATCCTCGGCGGGAATCGAACCCACTAACACTAGTGCCGCAAGCAGACCCTCGCCCACAGCGCCACTGAAGCAGTCAATTTGATATGTTAAAGGGCGCTAAGATGTTTAAGAATTTAAGAAGTTGGTGTTCGGAAATTTACTTCCCATTTTGGAAATTAGAACTATTATGCTAGGAGGGAAATTGACACTTTGATGGCTTCACATTAAGTTACGCCAACACTTACAGATAGGCAGACTTTCACATTTTTATTATTATTGAGATTTCTTGAACCTGCTAAGAAATATAAATCGTCTTTTCATAATCCGCCTCAGCCGAAAAGCTAGAATGATAGACGTCACTCATAGCTTTACATGCTTGCTGCTGCTACATTTTATTAAAGTAAACACTAAAATTGTATTCATTGTTTTGTTGAGGTAATATATTTGTTTACAAAAAAGATGTAAGTAGCTTCAATTCGGAAACGGATAATCCCATAATTAATTAACAAAATTCGTCATATCTATGCATGCTTTGTTCGAAGGTATTCGCTTCCTTCTTTTAAGAATTCCACCATGTTTTGCTGCATATTTGATGTTGACTACATTCTTACAAGCCAATTAAATGTTATATTTTTTAAATAAAAATGGAATCTAATTTTTAAGCGAGGTCGCTATGGAGAACAATAATATAATTAATCTACATTGTTTGCTTAGTTCAGGTGAAAAGTTACCGTTTAATATCAGACATTTTTAACATAGGTAATATTTAATATTAAAAAAAAAAAACAATTTAGCCTAGATTTTTCATTTGTGTTACAGCGCTCTCAGCTAGGTTTCATGTTCACGTGGACATTTAGGTACTACTACGCCAAATTAATGTCGTTAATTGTGTAAGAAAAATAATGTAAAATGGGACAGGATATCCTAGTTCTGTTAACCTAGTTCCTGCTCATGACAGATGTACTTAGACATAACCCCGGTAAGGAAACTATGAAGAGTCTGTGGAGTCGAGACGGTACGAACATCGAGGCTGTCTATAATTTTATGAAACCCTTTTGTATAGAATAAAATATTTATTTTAAATAGTAATTGCTGGCCCGTTCAGGCTTTGCACGGGTACGAAAACTTTCCTCTTGCATCACTCTAGCTTTTGCTGAAAACCGCTTAAAAATCGGTTCAGTAGTTTTAACTTTAGTGCAGTTCGTAGGTACTAGGTAGGTAAGTACTAGGTCCGAATGCATAGGTACAGTAAAAATACCTATATTATAATGGCGCTATACATATGGGGGGAGTATGGGGTCCCATCAACATCTTCGGGACCCAAGCCATCCTTACCTGCACGTGGTGCTCCCTGCTGAAAAACGAACAAGGCTCTGGCAAGTTCTTTTCCCGCCAACACGCACTGGACCAGCGCGGCGGTGTATTGGTCCAAACCCCTTATGAACGGCACACCGACAATCTGTCCCCAAGTGCCCGGCGACACTGGGGGTGAGGCTGATGACAGTAGGCTAATATCCCCCAGGGTCAGGGGCGATAATCTCCGGGCGAGGGTCTTAAGCTGTCAAACGACCAACGCACGTATAAAGGACACCGGTAGATTGCCCTCACGAAAACAACTGGCCCTGGCAACGCACAATATCCGCACTCTGCGGACAGACGAAAAGATTTTGGAGCTGGAAGAAGAATTGAGCGGGTTACGTTGGGATATTCTGGGATTATCTGAAGTCCGTAGAGAGGGCCAGGACACGATAACCCTGAAATCTGGTAACCTGCTCTTCTACCGGGAGGGCGACCAACAGTCCCAAGGTGGTGTCGGATTTCTCGTCCACAAGTCTCTCGTGAACAATATCATTACCATCGACAGTGTGTCGAGCAGGGTTGCATACCTAACACTCAGAATATCTAAAAGGTATTCGCTGAAGGTCGTTCAGGTATATGCGCCGACCTCGACACACCCAGATGAAGAAGTTGAGTGTATGTATGAGGACATTAGTAGGGCCATACATACTCATAAAACTCACTTTAATGTTGTCATGGGAGACTTCAATGCGAAACTAGGCAAAAGAAGCGATGATGAGTTGAGGGTGGGGAACTTCGGTTATGGGCAACGGAACCGTAGGGGACAGAGGCTGGCCGAATTCCTGGAGAAAGAAGAACTCTTTATGATGAATTCTTTCTTCCAGAAGCCGCCTCACAGGAAGTGGACCTGGATGAGTCCCGACGGTTTCACGAGAAATGAGATCGACTTCATCATGGCCGACAAGAAACGCATTTTCAGTGATGTCTCTGTGATTCACAGGGTGAAAACCGGAAGTGATCACCTTATAGTAAGAGGCACATTGAATATGGACGTTAAACTTGAACGGTCCCGATTGATGAAGTCCACGCTCCGACCTACTCGCGCCCAGATCGAAAACCCCGAGAGCTTTCAACTCGAGCTCTCCAACCGTTTTGATTGTCTAGATGATGACGCTTCAGTGGACGAGTTAAATAACAGGTTCGTAGAAACTGTCCATACGGTCGGGTCTCAGTTCTTTAAGACCCGCCGTACCGGTAGAACTCAGAGATTCTCTGAAGACACTCTTAACCTTATGGCTGAACGACGCTCGCTGAGACTGCAGTCTCCCGATGATGCTAAGTCCCATAGGCAGCTTAATAGACGAATTAAAATATCCTTGCGACACGATGTACGTAACTTTAATACTGCTCGTATTAAAGATACGATAGAGCGGAACCAGGGCTCCAAAGTGTTCGCAAGAGATATGTCTATCGGGCAAAGCCAGATGACAAAGCTGAAAAGGGATGATGGCAGTGTAGCGTCGACGAAAGCAGAAGTGTTAAGAGAAGTCGAAAAGTTCTACGGACAGCTCTACGATTCGGTTACAAAGCCTGTTACCAGCGCGGCAAACGACCCAAGAGCCAAGCTGACCCGACACTTTACCGAAGATATCCCGGATATCAGCCTGTACGAGATTAGAATGGCACTAAAGCAGCTTAAAAATAATAAGGCGCCAGGCGAGGATGGAATCACATCGGAGCTTCTGAAAGCGGGTGGATCACCGGTACTTAAAGTCCTTCAGAAGCTCTTCAATTCCGCCTTGCTCGGAGGTACCACGCCTGAAGCATGGAACAAAAGCGAAGTGGTGTTGTTCTTTAAGAAAGGTGACAACACCTTATTGAAGAACTACAGGCCCATTTCGCTTTTGAGCCATGTTTATAAGCTGTTTTCTAGAATCATCGCCAATCGTCTCGAACGCAGGTTTGATGAATTCCAGCCTTCCGAACAAGCCGGGTTTCGAAAAGGCTTTAGTACCGTAGACCACATACATACGCTGCGGCAGGTTATACAGAAGACCGAAGAGTATAACTTGCCGCTCTGTTTAGCGTTTGTGGACTACGAGAAAGCTTTCGATTCGGTGGAAACATGGGCGGTGCTTGAGTCTCTCCAGCGATGTCGCATTGACTATCGATATATCGAAGTGTTGAAGTGCTTGTATAAAAACGCCACCATGTCAGTCCGAGTACAAGAACAGAGTTCGAAAGCGATCCCGTTGAAAAGAGGAGTTAGGCAGGGAGATGTGATATCTCCGAAACTGTTTACAGCCACTTTAGAGGACGCTTTCAAACTCCTAGAATGGAAAGGACTAGGCATCAACATCAACGGCGAGTACATCACTCACCTTCGATTCGCTGATGATATCGTGGTCATGGCGAAGACGATGGAAGAACTCAGCACTATGCTCGAAGGCCTCAATCGAGTCTCCCAACGGGTGGGTCTTAGGATGAACATGGACAAGACGAAGGTCATGTCAAATGTCCATGTTGTGCCCGCCCCCGTCTTGGTTGAGAACTCGGTTCTCGAAGTTGTTGACGCGTATGTGTACCTAGGATAGACGGTACAATTAGGTAGGTCCAACTTCGAGAAAGAGGTCAGTCGCCGAATCCAGCTCGGATGGGCAGCGTTCGGAAAACTACGCCACGTCTTTACGTCGAAAATACCGCAGTGCCTCAAGACGAAAGTCTTCAATATGTGTGTGTTGCCAGTGATGACTTATGGATCCGAAACGTGGTGCTTCACTGTTGGCCTTATGAATAGGCTCAGAGTCGCTCAAAGAGCTATGGAAAGGGCTATGCTCGGGGTTTCTCTACGGGATCGAATCAGAAATGAGGAGATCCGTAGAAGAACGAGGGTCACCGACATAGCCAAACGGATTAGCTCTTTGAAGTGGCAGTGGGCAGGCCACATAGCACGTAGAACAGATGGCCGTTGGGGCCGAAAAGTTCTCGAATGGAGACCACGGATCGGCAAGCGCAGCGTCGGACGACCACCAACAAGATGGACAGATGACTTAGTCAAACTTCCTGGCTCTCGGTGGATGCAAGTGGCGACCGATCGGAATGATTGGTCGTCTTTGAGGGAGGCTTATGTCCAGCAGTGGGCGTCTAATGGCTGAAATGATGATGATGATGACATATGCATCGAAAATGCCACGGGAATAGTATTTGTTTCCGGGATAAATCCATGTACAGTCAAGAGCACTAACTCGTTGTCTCAGTTGGTTAGTGCAGTTCATGTGCTCTTGAGCGAAAAAGTGCCTGGTTCAAATCTTTGTAAGACAATACAATTTTTGCTTTATATTATTGAGTAAAATTTTCTAAGTTGAGAAATCGTGCAGCAGTGATGCTCCATGTAAACTTTAGCTATTTGAAATGTTACCAGTTGGTGAAGCATACTGTACATATAAGTATGCGACATTTTAAGAAGATCGGTTACCGTGAAGATGTAGTCGGTCAAACCAAAAATCTAACCTACTTTTGTATTGATTATAATTAGTATGCAAAAAAGGACAGTACGTGTCCATCAGGCCTTACTTTAAGATGCTAGGAATACTCACCTTAACTGGTCTTGCCATCTACCAAGTGGCAGTATATGTGAGGAACAATATAGGCACCTACGCATGGGCAACGCAAGATGTTGGAATATATATATTTTGCAGAAGTTAAACAAGAATTAAAGAAGGTACATAAATACTAAAATTGGTGTTTAAACTTGTATATGTTATTCATATTACTTATATCAGATATTAGTATGTATGTGTAAAGTTGTGTGTACTTATATACCCGTAACACAAGCTAAGAGCTTACCACGGGGCTAGGCGTTGTGTGGATTATCCGGAAATATTTATTCATTTATGAAATAAAAATGATGACGTCATACTACTCAAAATGACCTCAGACCTACTCAATATGCTCACAAAATTTCATGAGAATCGGTGTAAATACTAAAATTGGTGTTTAAACTTGTATATGATACTTATATCAGATATTAGTATGTATGTGTAAAGTTGTGTGTACTTATATACCCGTAACACAAGCTAAGAGCTTACCACGGGGCTATGTGTTGTGTGGATTATCCGGAAATATTTATTTATTTATGGAATAAAAATGATGACGTCATACTACTCAATATGACCATTGGGGTCTGAATTACTATTCTTAACTCTTACATCCAATTAAAGGTACCCAGTTTTGAAAATAAATATTCAAAATCTGTTCCCCGCCGGGAATTGAACATGCTAATCCTGCGCCTAGGTATAACCTGCGCTCACTGTGCTACCAAGGCCACTTTATAGAGACTTTAGAGATTATTAATTATAAAATCCTGTTATCAGGCGGTTAGAAAAGGGCAATAATACTCGCTCCCTTATCTGAAGGGCCACTTCAGTCAGGCGTCATCGCTTTGATTTACGTATCTACAGTAAATATTGCCAAAGTTTATGAAGTGCTTCATTTGGCTCATATTTTCAGCTATAATGTATTTAGGTAGAGTAGAATGAAATAAAAGAAAACCATAAAACAGAAAAAAATATTTCCCATATAAACTTGACATACTCGAATATGTTAATTCGATTATATCCATCCATACTAATATAAAGAATGTTTTTTACTTTATCAATTTTATATGAAGCCGTTTTGGCTAAGTACACTCGACTTTCATTCCGAAGGTCGTGGGTTCAAACCTCGCCGCACACCTCTGGATTTTTCTTCTTGAAAAATGTAAGTGCGCTTTTTGTAAGTGAAGGCAAACATCGTGAGGAAACCAGCATGTTCTGAGAACTTTAAAGAACTTGACGGACATGTGACGTTCACCAACCCGCACTTGGCCAGCGTGGTGAATTAAGGCCTAATCTCTTTCGTAAACAGAGAAGTCCCTGTGTCCCAGCAGTGGCAACGTTAATAGGGTAATGATGATGATGATGATGAATTTTTTACCCCCGACCAAAAAAGAGGGGTGTTGTAAGTTTGACGTGTCGGCCTGTCTGTCTGTCTGTCTGTCTGTCTGTTGTGTCAGTCTGTAGCTTTTTTGTATGAAAGGCGAGTTTGTCCCGGGTGTTCTTAGACATGTTTCATGAAAATCGGTTGAGCCTTTTAAAAGTTATGGGGGTGACAGTGGGGAAGGAAAACAGAAAATCAAATAAAAGCGTGGGGTATCAAATGAAAGCGCATCGCGTGAACATTATATAATATTACATATGTTGTAAAAAACATTTAAGGAAATTAAGGCATTGGAATCAAGGGTTTTTCTTAAATTTTAAATTTAGATATATTTAAGAAAGAGCCAAAATATAGAGCGTCAAAGTTCCGGAGTGATTTAGTATTTGATTGAGAATAAATTATATATTTTGACCTTGATTTACTTAGTATAAATCGTACGAAATCGTAACGCCACAAGAAACTTCAATGCACGATGCACGACGTATTCTTTATTTTTCATTTACCTACAATAAAACAGAAAAACTACTACTTCAATTTTAAAAAAATATATTAAAAAATATAATAGTATGCTATTATAAAATCTAAATGACCGACTAATTATTTAAGTCTAATTGACGGACTAATTATTTAAGTCAACCTTAGGCACTAATTAACTAAGTAAAAAAGAAAATATTTGTATCGAAGAAATCGGCTTTTATTCTAAGCTTTTAGTAATTACACTGGAAATTGAGTGACGAGATAGATTTTCTGAGGTTCTAATTAAAATGTAATTCAATAGAACCAACCTTTGGAAAGGACAGTGACGGAAATTTTGAGCAGGTAATATCGCTTCGATTTTCATGGTCACAACATTCTTCTATGTTTAAATGAAGTATTAGTACCTAAATAAGTTATATGTACCTAGTTTTTTTGGAGTGATTTATTTTTCTCTATATGTATACATAAAAGAGAAACGACTTTTATACCACACTCCAATAAATTACTAATCACGAAATTTCAGGTGTTTTTTTTAAGGTGTTATCATCCGCAAAGAACGGGTTTTATGGAACGCCAACCATAAGGTGGTTAAACGGGGGTTAAAAGTTTGTATGTAAGTCAATTTCGTTTTAAAAGTTGAATAAAATTCAGTATGAAGATAGAAAGATAACAACTTTATTGCACACCATTTCTTACGAACTAAATTACAAAAAAAACTTTACAAGTGATACAATTGTTCTTAATTCTGAAGGTTCTTAATTTAAAGAAATGAATCAGCCCTCCGGGCTGGGCCAGTGCGTGAAGCGATTATTCGTGTTTCGTAATGTGGCCCGGAGAAGCCACCTTCTAAGTCTTCATGCTCCATCTTAGACCACATCGTCACTTTACATCAGGTAAGATTGTGGTCAAATGAAGGCTTATAAACGATAAAAAAAAAAAAAAAAAAAGAATAACGTCAATATTTATTTTTTAGAAAATCATCCCCTTAGGTTGTTTATCGGGAGTTGGGAGTTTGTATTAGAGGTACTAGTACAAATATGTACCTTTATTGTTACCTACCTTACCTATTTGTTTACCTTTGTGTTACAGTTATTTTCTAATGAGAGAGCAATGAGCACCTATCTCGTTTGACTTCTGGCTAGAAGAGCTCAAACTGAGTGACCGAGAAAACCATTTATTCAATTATGATTTTCTAAGTAAACCGAACTATGTTTTGTGTAAAAAGAATAAACATACGAATAGCCGCTCTTATACAAAAAAGTTACAGAATATGTCTTATTTTTTTGTACGCAAATTTAAATAATTCATTCATCTCGTTGGACGTCCTACGCACCTATTTATAGCAAAATTAAATCGTCCTGTCCACCACCTATCGACAACTAATGTAGACAAATGTCCCAGAATTAGAGGGAACCATTTGTCTCAGTTTAATCGCATATTGCTTTCCTGTTAGTACACAGTGATAGACGTACCATCTCTAGCTAGGTATACGTACGTACACAATGCTAGACTTGGCCATGTCAAGTCTTTAGAGTAATTGGATATTAAATGCTAATTTTTACCAGAAAGAAGTAGAAATTTGAGAAAGAGGTTAATCAAGTTTAGCTCAGGTTTCTGTTTTCTGTGGGCTCAGACGTCAGTCTCATGAGCAGTCTTGTGAAATTTTGCAATCATTTTTGTTCTAAAAACGTATATAAGTTGCGAACAGAACAGATAACCCAAAAGCTCAGTGGCGCGGTGGGCGAGAGTCAGATTGCGGCGCAAGAGGTAGCGGGTTCGATTCCCGCCGAGGGTGAAAGTGTTTGTATGTTCTGCAAGAACTTTCTCCTTGGTCTGGGTGTTTAATATGCATAATAAAAAATATCTATATATGTACGCCTATTATATTAAGTATATCAGATGTCTAGTACCCGTAACACAAGCTTAGAGCTTACCACGGGGATAGATATTGTTGTGTGGATTGTCCGGAAATATTTATTTATTTATTTATTGAAAGGCCGCAGGTTCAAAGTAGATGGTGGCCGCTTCAATCGAAATAATAATAATCAATAAGGAAGGAGTTGTCTAACAGTGAACGTTCTACGGCCGAAATAATAATAATACCGGACTAATCACACAGCATTAGCCTAACCTATTTAACCTAACCCCAAAAAAAACAGAGCTTGTACTACGGGTGACTGAAATAGTACATAGATATTTTTTTTAAGAATGGTGTGATGTATTCAGCGTAAAAGTACATTCACGACAAAACAATGAAATCTTAAAATCCCTTGCCCTACTTACAATTAATTCCAGGATTCAAGAGCAATCAACCGTACACTGGACTAACTTGTCTCTTCAATTCTAGTTTAATTTACAAGTTGTTGCTAATCTACTTGGACAATGAAAATAGAAAAAACAGTGTACGGTGTGGGTGTGGACGTCACAGCAATTTATTGTTGATAATTGTGACTTCCAAGCGTTTATTATGACGCAGGGGTGCTCCGAGTAGGTATGATCTAAAGTGATCTGAAGTGGCTGTGCTTTGACGTTAATAAAGCTTAGCTGTAATAAGAGGTTAGGTTGGGAATAATAATTAGGAATAGGAAATATCATGGCTACATAAAAAACATATATCGGAAAGAAAGTGCCAAGATGTATAGCATCAAAGGTCCGAAGTGCTTAGAAGTGAGAATATGGGCTTTTGACCTAGAAAATGAGCACAATTCGCATGAAAGCGAGAAACTTCAATTCACTGTATCGTCTTGATTTTGCAAGAAAAAATACGTAAATATTTTTTTATTATCTAAATTATGGAGTAATACAAATCAAAATCGTAAAAAATACGTTTACGAATAGGAGAGTTGGTATCGAGTTGTACAACTTTATCGGTTATGTTGGTATGGCATTTCGTATACACATACTTACACAGTTAATTTGCTGTTTGACCGGAACTATTAAAACAACGTAAGGATTGTGGTGAAATTAAGGCAAAGAGGAAAAAGGATACGAAATGTAAATAATATTGTTTTATTTTATTACTATTTTAATGAGGTTGCTTTGAATGAAGTCCATATTATAAACTCTGGACATACATAGTCTCTTTCAATGTTGATAAAAGCGACATCTGGCAGAACTGTAGCGTAACGCTTTCAAAGGTTCATTCGACATAGAACCATGATCAAATCATAAATACTCGCCTTGCGTGGCGTGGAGAGTTGCAAGTTGTTAACCATATTAGTTGTAATATCAAAGTCTAGATGGCGCTTTAGATTCTGAAAAAAGGTTTTCATACTGAAAATTTACTGAGACATTATGTACTTAAGCGCCTACTCATCAGATATATTTTTTTATGCTGGTTATGAATAAAGGTTATGAGAATATGGAATTTGTGTAGAAGAAATCTTTACCCATTTTTTCATGAATTTCAGGCACGAACGTATCGCAGGACGGCGTTAATGCTAACTGTAGTTTCAGCGTCTTTTATACTAGGGAAGCATAAAGCGACAAGAGTTATATTTCAGGTGTTCAGCTGAAATAAATGGTCTTGCCTATTCTATATGTAGAGTTAAAATGTAGAGTTTTGAGTGTGGTCGATGAGTTTTAAAATAGAGTTCTGACAGTAGATAACTAAGTTCAACTTGTTGTTAATGTAATTATGACTTACAGTAATAACGAAGACAGAACTTAGTGCATTTAAATAATTATCAAGAAATCGGATTGCCCTAAAATGTGTAAGGAAATATTTACATTTTAAATTAACAATATTTGATATTACTACAAATTACATACATGTTTTCTTTAGCACTTAATAATATTTTATCAAACTCAACGAGTGCGATGCTTCCTTTGCAGATATACATATTAGGTAACTTAACTAAAGATACAGTACTCGCTCTGCTTACTTATAAACTACAAGTAAGCAGAGCGTTGTGCCAAAATAAACGCATCTCCTTACTTAATTTAACCCTATGGTTCACATTGGGGAGGCGGGACGTGACATTTGAACTCTCCCCTATACCCCGTACACACACACACACACGTATGGGAGCGCACATGTGAACACTTCCTGTAGGGCGCTGCTTGCCTGGTACAAATGTGCCACCAAAAACTCGCATGATCTCGGACATGACAGGTTTGACACATGGACAAGTATTTGTCCGTGTCTAGGTGTTGCAACGGGTAAGGATGCGCGAAACGTTTTCAATAACATTCATGAAAAATAATGAAAGTTTTATCAAACTGTGATTATAATGGGACATAATTGATTATGATTAGAAAATTTATATAATTTGTTAATTATGGGGTCACAAGTTTAATTACGTTATTTTTATTTAATAATGTAATTAAAAATAACATTGGCTTATATAACCTCATCTTATCACATCATTATTCGTTTAGTTTTCACTAAACGTTTCGTTTTATAATACTGATTCTGAGTGAAGGTAACCAACATTTTTTTATAACAGTGATTATTTAATGAGTACTCTGGCGATACGGACCAAATTGGGGGAAGGAAATCCGCCCAAAATTGCCAAGTGGGGCTCAAAGCGGCTCCGCCTACGTCCCATTGTTTCGGCCGATTTATACCAGGGCAGAATAAGCGCAAAGAAGGTGCATTTTGACAAATTAAGCAGTTTCCGAGTTGTGCAGCAGTTGCGCTGAGTCGGTTTATTTTCTGACTTGTCGAAAATAGACTTGAGAGTTTCAAAGTTTTGGGTAAAATTTACTTTTATAAGAATAATGTTAGCTCATATAAATATTTGAGAAATTATGTTTTTTAATTAAATTATAAAAGAAATAGAGCCGTAAAGCTCATAATTAAGGTATAATATTCCAGGTAATTACACAATAGGTCTAATTGATTTCGAATTCTTCCTAAGAGTGAATCAATTACATCCGTTTTAGGTACATTAGACTTCTAGTACATTCATATTCAGCATTACAACTTGCTTATAACAAATATTGGCAACAATAGGCAATTTTAAATATTTTTTCGTTTTAGGTCATCGGTTTCCCGCACATGTACAGGTTTTTAAAGTATGAACATGAGAAACATCGAAGAACTCCTAAACAACACACATACACTCTCATCAAGGATAGAAGGGTGAGATTTTACATTAAGTATTGAAAATGAAATTATTACTTGCAGTGAATTAGCTCTACCATCTAGGTATTATAAAATTTAGGAAAAATGACTTCAAATTTTTTTTCCAACGTTCACACAGTTACAAACATACACATTTGTACACGTATACAGTAATAATTATACCGTAATTTGTAGGAAACTAGTGCGTTATTGTACTTGGCTGCAAATTGAAGGTTAAAACACGACCTCTACCGTTATCTAAATCAACTAAACATGGTCATATAGCCGCCGTTAGATGGCGCTAGATGACTGAAAGCTGAGTCATGATGTAGGTGGCGCAGCGTAGAGCCACATTGTTCACGTACAAAATGGTTCTTTAAGTTTATGCTCGCCTAGTAATTGTACAAAAAGTTCGCCACAACGACAGGACAATCTGGCATTGACAGTGCGGCGTTGCAGAGTTTTTATTTCTCAAGGGCGTCGTCTTGTGTTTTTAACCCCCGACCAAAAAAGAGGGGTGTTATAAGTTTGACGTGTCTGTCTGTCTGTCTGTCTGTCTGTCTGTCTGTCTGTCTGTCTGTGTGTCTGTCTGTCTGTCTGTGTCACCATAGCTCCCGAACGGATGGAGCGATTTCAATTTAGTTTTTTTTGTATGAAAGGTGAGTTTTGCGCGAGTGTTCTTAGACATGTTTCATGAAAATCGGTTGGGCCGTTTAAAAGTTATGGGGGTGAGAGTGGGTAAGGAAAACCGAAAATCTGCAAATATACTAGTGTGGGGTATCAAATGAAATCGCATCGCGTCCACATTACATAATATTATGTTGTGTTACGTTTAAGGAAATTAAGGGATTGGAATCGGGGGTTTTTCTTAAATTTTAAATTTAGATTTATATGAAACTTGAGTGTATACTGTTATCGATATGCAATTAACTGAGAATCAATGTTGTGAGTAGAATTATAAAAAGTTTATCTGGAGTTCTTTTCATGCCATGGGCTTTAATTTTACATAATTATGCATTTGGTTTATTAAGAAAACATATTGCAGATCAGATTGCAATATAATATATTTTATTACATACTTAGTAAAATTTGACTAAACTTAAATGACAAAAATAACAAATATTTTAGGTTCGATGGGTAGAACAACTTTTCGCGAAGTTCAGGGTCAAAAGGACGTCTATACCAGATCAAGAACCCGAACTACACAGGGTCAAGAGGTTGGAGCAAGAAAGCTCAAATGCTATCTTTGGATACAGGGGCACCAAACAGCAACTTTTCAACGACGAGCTATGGAGCCACCAGTGGTATTTGGTAAGTAAAGTGATACAACTATGAAACTCTGGACTAGACTAACTTCAGTAGACTACACAAAGTTTGCTTCTACGTTATTCTGAATCCCTAGTAGACGCGAAGAGAATTTTGACTTACTCAGTGACAAGCGTACAAAAATGTGACCGACCAACGGACGGACACGGACGGAACAAGTTTTCGTGATTAAAAAAACCTATTGGAATAAATAAAAAATGTCAATATTTTATTTTAGTTTTTTATTGTAAATATATATTTTATACGTGTTAAAGATGAAATAGACATAATTATAATTTTATTCATCTAAGAGTGGGACTCAAGATGTGTCAGGAAAATGTTTGGTGACACACAATATTTTATATTCAGAACTTTATCATGTTATGAGAAAGAATCATAAACGAAATGTATTTGTAACCCGAAAATCGATATGAAAATAATTATATAATATATTTTATTCAAATTAATATATTTCTCTAATTCCAGCAAGATACAAGGACAGCTTCTAACTTGCCCCGGCTAGACCTCAACGTACTGCCGGTCTACCGCATGGGATTCAATGGTAGTGGAGTCAGGGTATCCGTGCTAGACGACGGAGTCGAGCACAACCACACTGACTTAAAAGACAATTACGTAAGTTATGAATCCCTAGTTATGGTGCAGCTAATTAGAAGTTTACTTACTCCTAGTCCTTACAACTACTTCACGTCGAGACAACTTTTTAAATCGCGCCTGTACCTCGCCACCTTTTCAATGTAGCGTAGTCAGTTAACGAAGAACTCCATCTAGTTTATGGACACCTAGTATTAATAAAACACTGCATTCAATGGAACGCGGAAAAAGTACGATCGCACGAAGACGCAACAACACCGAACGAATAATAAGTTCAACATGGTTCGTTCAACTGAGAAAACAAGCTCCCAAATTCAACTATAACAACTCTGCCACTTCATGCAAGCCTGGTAGAATTAAATCACTGTAACGCGTTAGCGCGTTCTAATCGATCGTTTCCCCTTCGAAGCTCTTGTTGGTTGGTTGGACTTTGGACTTTGGACTGTTTTTCGGCTATGATAAAAACGATAAATTTGCGTCGATGTTTATACGTTTAAAAGGTCTGCGTGTCTCTAATTGTTTTTGTGTATTTCAATAACAGTGAGTCTGAGCGAATTATTCTTTTGAAACTTTCAAACAAGTAACCTAAATCCTAATTCACTATTTATTATAAACTAGTGGCCCGCCCCGGTTTCGCACGGGTTTTTATTAATTTTTTTTCCCCCGGCAATTATTCGATTTTTTCTCGCCTTTTAAACCTTCCCTGGACCTCCACGAACATTTCAAGACTATGATAAGATAAATCCTTTCAGCCGTTCTCGAGTTTTAATCAGACTAACGAACAACAATTCATTTTCATTTATATAGATTTGATTTGACATAACCATTTAATCATTTACAGCCACTTGTTTATAACACACCCTAAATGAAGCCGAATGCAACGACGACGACGAGAAACAGACACACCCCACCATTGTAGTTATTTATTATTCTATGACTCCACATAATCACTCCTCGCGCCATCAGAGGAAACTAATCTTTGGTTTTATGACAACCTAGTAGCGTCGAAGACGATAGTTGTCACTTTCCAAAGTAAACTGCAGTATCTGCGAATTGAGCGGAGAAGTGTACCGTGCCGTTAAACGGGTCACTTATTGTTACTACTCCTTGGCGCTTATGACTGCCTAGTAACTTCGCGGCCCATATGACGTCTCCGCGTTTCGCGACATCGACACGACGCGACGAGGCCACGGCCATTGGCGACGAACCCATCTCGTCTCGCACCGTGTCGGTCGGTAGCAAGTTCGGTACGCTCATTTGTGTGCAAAGCAGAGGTTATTTTTAACCGGCCTCGTGGTAGAGGGAGGTTCACAATTCAAATTCAACAAGCAAGATTTTTGAATGCGTATTAAATTTAATTTGTTGAAATTTTAGATGAATAGGATAGGAATTACCACTTTATATCGTACGATATCGTTTTGTTACACGTTATTTAATATTGTACTTACATGAAGACCCATAAATTCCTCTCATAAATATTCTGGATATTTTCGCCGACTTCAATGACTAAACTAGAAGTACTAAAACTGAACATGACGAATGTTTAACAATCATGGAAATTTATGGCAATTTCAGGATCCAGAAATAAGCTGGGACAGTAACGATGGAGATCCGGATCCAAGTCCAAGATACGCAAAAGTCATGACTAATTCTCATGGAACAAGATGTGCCGGAGAGGTAAGTAAATCTACCATAACTTACTATGAATTTATATAGCTACTAGCGGCACGCCCCGGCTTTGCACGGGTAATTCAAAATTGTTTCAAAATTATTCAAATTTTTCTCGCCGTAAAAACCATCCTTAAACTCCAACAAACATTTAAAAAAATAAATTGGATAAATTGGTATAGGCGTTGTTGAGTTATGCGCTTAGCAACACATTTTGCGATTCATTTTTAACCCCCGACAAAAAAAATAGGGGTGTCATATATGTTTGACGTGTCTATCTGTCTGTCTCTATCATAGCTCCCGAACGAATGAAGCGATTTCAACTTAGTTTTTTTTGTTTAAAAGGTGAGTCTGGCGCGAGTGCTCTTAGACATGTTTCGTGAAAATCGGTTGTGCCGTTTAAAAATTGTGGGGGTTAGAGTGGGGAAGGAAAACCGAAAATCTGCAAAAATCTCGAGTGGGGTATCAAATGAAAGCGCATTGCGTGCACATTACACATTATAATGGTGTTTTACTTTTAAGGAAATTGAAGGATTCGAATCGGGGGTTTTTCTTATATTTTAAATTTATTATTAAAATATAAGAAAAACCCCTAAGATTTATTATTTTTAAGAAGATTAAGGTAAGAGAAAACATACTAATGATTGCAATGCTCAAATTGGTGTAACCGACAACAAACATAAACTTGGTTCGGGTCAATTGGTGTAACGTTAGTTTTTTGAAGAAAGTTGGTTTTATATTGGTGTATGTGTGGTTATAATTTTTCGTTCAAGCTAAGAATTAGTGTAAGAGCAATGCTGGTTTGCCAAGATACATACACCAACTTCTTCGGTCATAGGAATGCAACAATTCGACTTATGTAAATGGATCACATACCTACTCAGTTAAAACATAATTTCGTCGGAAGTCTGCAAATTCACAGTTAAAATGTGTAGCGTAACTGTATTTTTTTAAAGCTAGAATTCTATTATTATAGAAAAAAACTAAATAAAACTGTATACTCAACTTATTTTACGTGTTTTGATGGTTAACCCAATTGAACCTGCAACCGACGATATGTACCTACAATATCTATGCTTTAAGCTAGGGTTTAGTTCTGAAAATAACTTTTTGAATGGGATTAGTTACCTGTTAATGAATTATTAACTACTAACTAAGCGACAAAATATTAGCAAGCGACAAATTTTTTATTTCCGCACACGACCATAAGTAGGGAGCCGACCCCGCGCGGCAGATTATTTCGTGATCTTAACCCCCCTCCCGTACCTCCGTGCCCGAGTGACGCCTGCCAATCCACAACGCATAGTGTTATCTTTTGAATGGAATGTCAGAAACGAATAATTCAAAAAGTTATATAAAGGTTTTAAAGCAATCTTACATAATAAATAATTTATTTTGTTAAGGATTAATACCAAGATACAAATAAAGAGCCTATTCAAACCGTGGTATTTTATTTTTTTAATATAAAAAATCGCGTATTGTCACAAAACTATAATAGTTAGAGATATGATGTAACGACGTTTTTTGTAGATAATGATAAGTTCTACAAAGTTGTAATACATCACTTTGTTATATATTCAATAGTTTTCGCAGCATTCGCGATTAAAGAAAGATTTTAGGTTTATTTTTTCAATAAAATAGCTTATTGTCACTAAACTATAATAGTTAGAGATATGATGTAACGACGTTTTTTTGTAGATAATGATAAGTTCTACAAAGTTGTAATACATCACTTTGTTATATATTCAATAGTTTTCGCAGCATTCGCGATTAAAGAAAGATTTTAGGCTCTTTTTTTTCACCATGGGTTACATTATCGGAGTTTGGTAAGAAATCATATTATTTTTGAAAACTAAATATAGCCTATGTCACTCAGGGATAGTGTAGCTTTCGAATGGTGAAAGAATTTTTTAAATCGGTGCAGTAGTTTCAGAGCCTATTCGAGACAAACAAACAAACAAACAAAAAATCAAACCTTTCCTCTTTATAATATTAGTATAGATTAACTTACTACTTGGGTACACTAAAAGTTCTTTAAAATTTATTTGTCCAATGTGTTTCCAATTATGCTAACGAATTAGGCACAAGCCAGTTTTCTAGATGTGATAGATACAAGATACAAAATCATTTACGTTCATTGTTTGATTTTACAAATCTGAGAAACGTCAAAATTTTAATACAAAAAACATAAACAAATTAAACATAGCTTGATAGCTTCATACTTATAGATAAATAGGAAATAAATTAATCGTATCTCATAATATTTTTCGCTTTTATTCCACTAGCTAGAGCAAAGAAGCGATTAGAAACTCTAGCTCATTTTTGTTATGAAACTTTACCTTGAAATGAGATTATTTGTTAGTCGTGTTTTGAATTTGTTGTTATACAAAAACGGTCAAATTCATAAAAATAATAATTACTTTACCTTATTATTTAACATTCAAACGACAAATTACGAAAATCGTTCTCTTAGTTAGTTTGGACTCGGATATGGCCTTGAGCATTATGTGCCGCAAATGCGATCTAATATTAATAAAATAATCTTGTATAATAATATAAAACAATTCATTATCGGTTAGCATGTTAGCTAAGGTTTTTATATTCATCTGATAAGACATGTACCCGATGACAATATGGATAAATTATTATAAAATACGTCCAAAGCTTTTGAATATAATTCATTATTTATAAACTTTATCGGCTTGTTAACCATTTTGCAAATTATGCCTCATTACTATATTGATTACAGAATAATCAGATATTTTTTAATTAAGACGTCTCTTAACGCAACACTCGTCTTGCACACACTGAACTGACTGAGTCTAACTACATTATATGTAATCTGTGGTCTCACTGAGGTGCTCTAACATAGCTTGGCTTACGAAGTTACTATTCTGGGGCTTGGCTTAATAGTTAGTAAGAAAAAAGTTATAGATTAGGCGTCTATTTGGTTTTGTAGTCAAACAATTTTTTGTACAAAGTAGTAGGTATCTACTTAGGTACATTTTATTAAAATGTTATTCTATTTTTAATTGGCAGTTAAGTTTATTTATTATTTTGAATAACTAAGTTATTATCATCTCATAAACAATGTTTTATCTTAACAGATAGCAATGACAGCAAACAACGTGAAATGTGGAGTCGGCGTGGCGTGGGGAGCGAAGGTGGGCGGAGTCAGGATGCTCGACGGCCGAATCACAGACCGCGTGGAGGGAGAGGCAATAGGTTTGTGGTCTCGCTCACTCATTTATGTTGCTTGGCGGTCTATGAGCGCCTGGTGTTTGCACCGCCAAGTTGAGGAAGCCGAGTCGAATACCGCGTACCAACCATATTAAAAAAAGAGGGAGCGGAACAACATAATATTGAATTGGCTCCTAAGAAGAATGTTAAAATGTTTTAAAGTTAATAATCACGCAACAAAAAATTATAAGGAACCGAATCTCTAAGTTTCTGAAATATTTGGGTATACCAAATTAATTAACAAATTAATCTTCTGCCCATTGAGACAAATTGTAGCAGTACGGCCAGCGTATGTTACGATATACAGTATTATTATATATGTATGTCGCATGTCAATCGACAGTTCAAAACCTTTTTTTAGCATCAAAAGATTTTTCAATTATTTGAATAATTTAATAATGAGTCCTTAGTTAATGTAAATAAGTAAATTCAAGCAACTACGCTAATAAGGACTATGATGAAAGTGCAGTTTGTAATGGAACAACAATCGCTCATCCCTTCATTATATTCATATCTACCAGAGACAGGTGGTATCCACGGTGGATAATCCACTAATTAGGCCGATGTTGTACTAGGGCTGGCGACTGGCCAAATTGTCACAATAATCAGCTTTCAAATATCAGCTATAGAACGTGCACCGACATAGGATAACCTCATAAATACACACACTAAGTTTCGCGAAGTACTTAGGTGGTGTGTCGTGTCACACGGATACGACGGAACCGAAAATAAGCCATGGAACCTCAGTTGCGCGGCAATTTCGGCAATTTCGGTTGGAAACGCCAGTAGCCACCGTAAACTCACAGCCTTTATCATCTCATGGCCGCCGCGCCGCCATCGTCAGAAATATATTGTTTTGTGCCTCAATTTATGTGGATTAGTAGTTCTTAACCTTATAAGGCCCGTTAGGTACCTACACTATTCACTAAACTAAACTAAATGTCGTCATAACATTTTCGGAATCCGAATTTTAAAGAGCAATTCTCACGCTTTTTAGCTTATCTAATTTAGCTATTATAAATATTTTTCATAATTCATTTTAATCAATTTTAAGGATGAAGGTTAAAAATATTATTAGACTTCAGCCAGCTTATTGTTTATTGTTTTACCCAAACTTGGGTAATTACCCCCAGGTTCTCTATGGACGAATCGTAAAACTAATTTTAATTAAATTTTCAGCATATGCAGCGGATAAAGTGGACATATACAGCGCTTCGTGGGGGCCCAATGATGATGGCAGGACGGTGGAAGGACCGGGGCGGCTCGCTCTGGAGGCTTTCAAGAAGGGGGTTACCGTTGTAAGAGTCCTTGAATTAAAAATAGTACCTAATATGAATACAGCCCCTGTGTTCCAGCAGTGGGAATGTTAATAGGGTGATGATGATGAATACAGTATTCATCAACATAATTTCAGCCGAAGAAGGTCCAATGCCGGACATAGGTATGCCTCAAGATTTCCAAGGCTTTCCAGTTATTTCGGTTGGAACTTTGGAAGCAGCATGCATTGAATGTAGGCTTATGAAATATCTATTCGGTGTGACCTTGTTTTACCTGTAATTTTTATTCGGGAGTAGGTTCTTTATTTGTATCAGCGATTCTATATAAAAAAGACAGAGAATACAAAAATAATGCAAGCAGTAATTTTAAAGACTGCGATTGAGTGTAGATAGGTAATTAAAGTACTTAGATAACAAATGTTTAGTTTCTTAAGAGTCCTCAAAATTGTATTAAATACGTTATGATCACGTTAAGATCAAAATAAAACTATTAACCGGTTTTATGCGTAATTTACAATTAATTTTAGGGACGTGGAGGAAAAGGTGCAATTTACGTGTGGGCCAACGGGAATGGCGGCGGCCACGATGACAACTGCAATTGCGATGGGTATGTTCCCTGTCAAGTGCAAATACACACTTGAAAGCATGGAAGGGTGTGTGAAATATGATGTTTTTTTTATTAAATACTTTACTACACTACAAATACTGGATGACCGGTAATGAATGGATAACCTTGAAACGGGTAATAGCACAGCCACTGTATAGTAAAGTAAGAGTATTGAAAAAAGAGTCAGTAATAAAAGTCAATTAAAACCTGATAAAAATATGTATATTAAAGAGAATGACTTTGATAATGGGTTTAGTAACTTTTAAATTATATTTTAAAATCTTTGAAGAGGACGACTTTGCTTAATTTATGATAGATTTGTAACCTAAATACTCCTTTTAGGTATTCTTCTAGTATCTACACAGTGTCAATCGGCTCTGCCTCCCAGCACGGGAAGTTCCCGTGGTACGGGGAAATTTGTTCATCCACCCTGGCCGTCGCATATTCTTCAGGCGCTTATAAGGATCAGAAAATTGTGAGTTTAAAAAAAAGGCTTAAAGATAATTATTATATATAATTATCTTTAAATTAACTTATCACACATATCTTATTAGCCATTATGTAGAGTAGTCACTTTGTCAAATGTTTATACACAACCATAGAAAAATAAACACAATGGTTAAAATATAGAGCTTGTTCGCTCAGTCACATTTGACAATGCAAGATAGCTCTTGACATAACTAACCATTGACATTGACACATATTATTGTCATAACTAACCATACTAACCATTGCTCGGATGTAAAAATAACGCAAAATGGCGTTCAACTGATTATCATCTGATTCATTTTATAATAATTTTATTTAACTTGACCCTGGCAAACTGGCGCTTTAGGCGCAGAGTCTAATTGGGACTTTAAAAATGGCATTGAACTGAGTAACATCTTTTTCACTTTATAATTTTGTCTAAGTTGACACTGGCAAATTATCGCTTCAAGCGCAAAGTCTAATTACAAGAAAATGAACTGATAAGAAAAATAAATTGAACCATTGCTCGAACGCAAATGGCATTCAACTGAGTAACATGTTTTTCACTTTTTAATTTTACTTAAAACTGTCAAATGACTCTTCAAGCGCAGATACCAATTATAAGAAATTGAATTGAACCATTGCAAAGTTTACTCGGATTTTGTGGAATAAGCCCTAAGCTACGGGAGGCAGTAGATATTCTACTTCTGGAGAGAGGAATCTTGTACAACCCGAGTGTTTTTAGGCGACCACAGACACCAGTGACTCTTGCACTCTGAAGCATACCGGCACATCAGCCGCTGCGCCACTGGCGGCCGGGATCCTTGCTCTAGCCTTACAAGCCAAGTAAGTTCTATCTAAATCTAAAGACTCATAATAATCGGCGTAAAATGTACCGAGGTAAACATAAAACAATACGCGGCGAATATGAATCTCCTGCTTTTTGAATAGTCGGTGAATAATAATTTTATATATCAGGCACCTAACTTACACCAATAGTGCAAATTCTGCTTAGATTCTGATTAGGTGATGCTGTGTGATTAGACCGAAAATATTTATTCTCTTTAATTAATAAAAAAAACACGACCTAAATATATTTTTTACAAGAGATTATATAAATAAATCTGTAATCATTATTACGTACTGGAATAAATATATCAAAACGGAGGATCATTATGGCAGGGACTCTTCTTGTGATCTGATATGTTATTATTATGTCTATATTTACCCTTTTTAAACTAAAAAATACTATTTCAGTGCTAATCTAACATGGCGAGACGTCCAGCATTTGATTGTTTGGACCTCGGATTTTGACCCACTTTCAGCAAATCCAGGATGGCAAATAAATGGGTGAGTTCCTAAATTATCCTTATGCCTTTTGCTCTAAAATTGGGCATTGTGAAAAAATATTAAGAATACATCATTATATTTTATTATCTATTATTGGACTTATACCACGAACAGTGTTAAATTAAATGAATGGGTTTCAAATTTAATTAAATGCTCTACAGGATTGGACTACATTTCGACATTCGATTCGGCTTCGGACTTCTAAACGCGGGAAATCTTGTAAACGCAGCATTAAACTGGACCACTGTGCCCTCCAAACACACATGCCGGATCGAGTCTCCTTTGTAAGTATGCGCTCCTGGTACAACGGTGGCTCGTCCGCCACCCGTGACCGGCCCGCTCTTGGTTCATTCAACTGCAGGGTTCAACCACCTTAGCTTATACAATAGTCAGTATGCTGTGTCTACGTCACACACACACGACGCGACGCGACGCTTCGTTTTTGAATCAATAACATTTCACTCTTAGTGCTTCATGCTCTCCTAGTTATCCATTCGTTAACTTACTGCTAACGGGACGTCAAACGTCACTATTAAGGCTTATTCGAACTCGAAACCAACATACTAAGAACTTTCATTAGTATGCATAATAGTTGATGTTAAGATTTCGCAATACTGGTCCATTAAAATATTCTCGATTCCATTCACTTTCGTGAATAAGAAACGCCATTAATGAAGTGCGTTTGAATAAATGTGCGACTGAGATGCAGGATAGAAAATATTTATAGTGAGACAGAGACCTAACCACTAAAGTAGCCTGCCACATAACTTTTTACATTCAGAATTATTTAGGTACTTGATATCTATTTGATTGGCATCACCGACATAGGCATCAAAATCACATATACATAATATTATGGTAATCATAATATTAATAACATAACAAGGAACTATAAATAGCCGGCAATACAACCCAAACCCCACAATTTCAAATAAAATTCTTATCAGCGCCATCTAGGGGCACATAATACAAGTACATAGGTACATAGTAAAGAGCGTGACGTAGTTTTAGCGACGACGACGTTCGAAGCACAACAGTGAACAAGCTTCATCTCCTGCAATATCATGTTTTCCTAGTACGCTCGACGTTCCGTAGGGGGCAGGTTTGATCAGCTGCGTTGGCAAGTTGTTATGGGAAATAGTTAAATTTGTTTGAAATAAGGAAACAACAGCTTGTTGATTTAGGTTGGTTATTTTGTTTAACAATTTTTTATTTAATTATATTTTGTTAATATGTGCACACTGAAGGCCATTTAATATAAAGAAATAAAGTACAACACAAAGAAAAGAAAATGGACAACAACAGTTAGCCAATAACAAAACACATTAATTAAATACTTCTTTAAAAAAAATAAAAAAAAAAACATAATATCTAGTTACTAACGGAAGATAAAAAAAAAACTATTATTAAGATTATTCCTAAGCTTAAACACTGGCGTATTTAAAATATCGATGTTAACATCTGCGCTTACCAATGCATTTAGGGAGCTGCCACGAACGAATTAAAAACGAATTTGTCTAAAATTTGTACGGGCAAACGGGACGTGTAAGAAATCCGTTCTCCTCAATGCAGCCCTAGACGTGCGAAGACCCAACAACGCCAAAAGGTCAGGGCAGTCAACGGAGCCATCTGCAATGTTTAATAGATAAACCATGTCAGAATTATTTCTACGTTCGTACAACGGTAAAAAATGAAATTTGCGGCATCTTGCAAGATAGTCAGGTGGAACAGTTTTTATGGAAACTTATAAATGGTTGCGAAAATAACGCGAACCTACCATAATGATTAAAACATTGTAAACTAGCGCAATCGCGCTTATCGGCAAAGCAGCTTTCCCGCTCAAATCTGCCCGCGATACGATTTTGGTTGTTATTCATGCCATTTGAGGGAGCGCAGCGGTTGTGGTTTAATAAATGTGAACAAAGTCAAAGTCAAAACGTTTATTTCCTTTAGACGCACATGGTATACTTGGACAAGTCAACTTAAAGATAATTGAAATAATAAATCTAAATTTAAAATTTAAGAAGAACCCCCGATTCCAATGCCTTAATTTCCTTAAATGTATAACAACATAATATTATGTAATGTGGACGCGATGCATTTTCATTTGATACCCCACACTAGTATATTTGCAGATTTTCGGTTTTCCTTCCCCACTCTAACCCCCATAACTTTTAAACTGCTCAACCGATTTTCATGAAACATGTCTAAGAACACTCGCGCCAGACTCACCTTTCATACAAAAAAAACTAAATTGAAATCGCTCCATCCGTTCGGGAGCTATGGTGACACAGACAGACAGACACGTCAAACTTATAACACCCCTCTTTTTTGGTCGGGGGTTAAAAACTAAGAATAATCAAGGAAATAACATTGTATTGACAGTTCGCTTAATTTTTTTACACTGAATTGTGAAGCGAATAGAACAACCCAGCTTTCATCTCTTATGTTGTTATTATAACAATATTGATGGTATTGGTATTGGGAACAGACAGAACTAGTTAATTTGAATTAAAATAATCAATTCTTTAAAATTGGTGATATCTCTTCCCAGTAAGGACAACTTCCTGTCATCACCAGACAGGGTGGAGGTGGAGATCGTGGTGGACGGCTGCACGGTGAACTACTTGGAACACGTAGAAGCTGTTGTCAATGTGAGGCATAGCCGCAGGGGCGCTTTGGAGATCTTCCTCACGTCTCCCCAAGGTATAAGATTGCGTATTTATAACCCTCAACCGAAAAAGAAGGGTGTTAAGTTTGACGTATTTGTATGTCTGTGGCATTAGCTTCTGAAGGGGTCAATACGATTTCAATTTAGTTTTTTTGCATGAAAAGTGACTTTTGCGCGAGGCGTGAAAGTGGGGAATACTAACCGAATATATGCAATTTTTTTATTTTACCGAAATTAATATCGAGTTGGAAAACGAATGTTTGCGCGCGCCGTCGCGTCGCGTCGTTGAGCACACTGAAAATCCCCTCCCGCGCACCGCACCGATCGTCGCCCCGCACGCCAAAGCATTATCTTTATTAACCCCCGACCAAAATTGAAGGGTGCTATAAGTTTAACGTGTCTGTCTGTCTGTCTGGGACATCATAGCTCCCGAACGAATAGAGCGATTTCAATTTAGTTTTTGTATGAAAGGTGAGTTTGGCGCGGGTGTTCTTAGACATGTTTCATGAGAATCGAGCCTTCAGGGTTGAGCCGTTTAAAAGTTATGGAGGTGAGAGTGGGGAAGGAAAACCGAAAATCTGCAAATATACTAGTGTAGAGTGGGGTATCAAATGAAAGCTCATCGCGTGCACATTACTAAATATTATGGTGTTTTACTTTTAAGGAAATTAAGGCATTGGAATCGGGAGGTTTTTCTTAAATTTGAAATTTAGATTTATTTACGTATAAAATTACAGAGGTCAAATACTAGGTATGTTTTAACAAGGCTTTTTTGAAATAATGTTATCAAATATAAATCAAGAATTTAAACTTCAAATTAGAAAAATCACTAACGCCTCGTCTACATGAAAGCGCATCACGTGCACATTACAAAATAAAATATTTATTTACGTAGAGCATAGCGTAGCTCAATGCTTTAGCATTGAGTTAATAGATATTAACTCAATGACGTAGAGTAAATAAAATAATGTTTTTTTTTTTAATTTTAAATTTTGTTTATTGATTCTTTGATGTGATGTTTACTCAGAAGTCTTTGTTATCGGGTTCTCTTTTGTCCCCGTTTAACTTTTTATAATTTTTGTACATAATTATTAGTCATTAATGTAATAACACCATCGTAATTTTAGTTCATGATCTGCTTAATTTTGTTTTAAATGATGCTGGTCTCATCGTAAATCGGTTCTGTTCTACATAAATAACAAAAATGTTGGACTGTATACAAATTACAATGTAGAGTACCAATGTGCTTTCGTCTCTACCTCTTAAAAATAAGTCCATCATCATCATCGTCATCTTCTAGGCCTTCATGCTCCATCTTAGACCACATCTTCACTTTACATCAGGTGAGATTGTGGTCAAATGAAGGCTTATCAAAATTAAAAAAAAAAAAAGTCCTATCTTTATCGTCTTAAACTTGAACGATTTTGCAGGAACTCGAGTGAACATGTTAAGCGCGAGGCCGCGTGATATGTCGCGAGCTGGATTCCTAAACTGGCCTCTGATGTCCGTAGCAACATGGGGCGAGAATCCTCGCGGAGTTTGGACCCTCACTGTACAGGACTTGGTAACTACTACCTGTACAATTAGAATGCAAAAGAGTAGGACAATCTTAGAATTGAAGGGCCCAGATGCAGAAGTCCCTTAGTCCCATAACTCAACTTTTGTCTTAGGGACTTTTAAATTTATAAGGGATTTCTTTGTCACAAAATCAAGTCATAAAGTAAAATTTCGATATTTTTATTCAGATTTAGGGACGTTTTCAAAAAAACTAAACACTGGGCATAGACAATTTCAACCTGCTCTACACGCTGGTAATATCAGGTCTAAAAGTCCCTAAGTGGACTTAGGGACTTCTGCATCTGGGCCCTTCAATTATCATATTTCTATTACTTTTAAGCGCCAGAGCATGTGATATGTGCGAGCTGGCGTCCTGACTTTATTCATATTTATTTCCTGACTATTACCAATTACGTATATTATATAATCTGTGCTTACAATGCAATTAGGTAGATAAATCCATACTAATATTACAAAGCTGAGGAGTATGTTTGTTTTAAACGCGCTAAACTCAGGAACTTCTGATGTGAAACATTTTAATAGTTTAGATATCCCATTTATCGAGAAAGGCTATTTATCATTACGCTTATAATAATATGAGCGAGCCGATGAAGTATGTTTCAAAATCGGGTTGATATTTTACTTCGCTTTAGCACAGATTTTATATAATACTAGCAGCCCGCCCCGGCGGCGGCGTCGCACGGGTAAAAAAAAAATCCCGGTAATTTTTAAAGTTTTTTGTTAAAATTAAGTTATGTCAAAGACAATTTTATTCACAATGAAGTACTCTTAACCAACAACATATTTATTTGAATAAAGATTAATATTATTATGTTGATACAACTTAAACAAATTATTTCGACGAAATTAGGTACCATAAAAACGGTTTTTGTGAGTTAATCTTAAAAGATAGACATATACTATCGCGGACTGTTTTTTAGATCATTAAAAGAGCTATTATTCTTTAATACATATTTTTTGTGTATCTTGAACCGTTTTCACGGCGCACGCAACGGAAGGCTTCAAAGATGAAATAATTTCTCCCGTTTTTTACACATTTACCACTATATCTTTGCTCCTATTGGTCGTAGCGTGATGTTATATAGCCTATAGCCTTCCTCGATAACTGGACTATCCAACACAAAAAGAATTATTCAATTCGAAACAGTAGTTTCGGAGATTAGCGCGTTCAAACAAACAAACAAACAAACTCTTCAGCTTTATAATATTAAGATTATATAGTATAGATAGCTATAGCTTAATGTAATCGTAGAATAAGTTTTTTTTTATAGATTTTAAATAAAAGTTCCCAGCCGCCTGTTAACGATAAGCTCAAAAAGATATAATTCTTCGTTATGCAGTTTTCAGGAATATGTAGAGTAAAACAAGAGGAAGGTTTTCTAACAAATTATACAAAAAACCTTCCTCTTAAAACAAGAGGAAGGTGTTATGTTTAATCTACATATTCCTAACTTATTTATGTTAACAGCTGCGGCTTTAAAAAGAATGCCCTTTGAAAAACCTCCTATACAAGAAAACAACTAACAATTCCATCACAATTGTTACAGACTTCAGAAGATAACACAGGTAAAGTAGGTCCCATCACTCTCATCGTGCATGGGACCGCTGATATGCCGGTCCACATGCAGACCGGTCCAACTTGGTCCACGGCCTCCAGCTGGTCGGACCCTGAGATTTTCGAGGATGTGGATCCTTCGGTACTTTCGGAAGTCGAGAACGAATTGCAGAGGATGAATCACAGGAACGAATATTCTTTGATCGGCGTCTAGGAATAATAACGCAAGATTTTTAGTAGATAAAACCATAGTTAGATAGTCCGGAAATATTTTTTTTTTTTAGATACTTACATTTATTTTATCAAAAAAGCTGGCGATGAGAACTCTTCTCAAGTAGGGATTTTTTTACTTTTAATAATTAGCTGAAGGGTTTAAAAGCTAAATTAACTACTTAGTAGCCATGATGACTTCATAAAAAAAGGTTTTCTGTTAAGTCCGTCTGCTAACCCGTGCAAAAATACTAGACACTTAATTTTTTGCATTTACATATATTTATTGCTTCATTAATTATATAAGAACGTGCCAAGATAAAGAGTATCAAAGTTTAGGAGTGGGCTTGTGACGTAGGTATACCCGGTATATATACATATATATCTGGTATACATTTAGAACATTTTGCTCGAAAGCAATTACACAACAATTATGGTCACACGAAACTTAAATTTTTTAGTCATCTACCCTATAAGTAAAATTTTACTTACATAGCATAATTGAAGTTTAAGTTCCATCCTTGTTTTTAATTCCTAATATAGTTTTAAGTTCTGTTTAGTGAATTTTTGAGCTTAGTTAATAGTGCAGGTGCTAAAAGTAAGGAGAGTTTGCAAAATATGAGGACCACGTTCTGTGCACAGTTTTAAACTCAAAAAAGCTTTGAGATTATGAATTTCTATGTGGCCAGGATGTTTGTTGGTCTATTTATTTTTATAACCCATAGTTAGAAATCAAGTAAATCTTTGAAATGGGCTTTACCGATTTCCATAAAACTTGCTGTATCGTGATGCCCAAGTTATAACCTTTCATTTAATACCCATCACGGGTATATTTGTAAACATTCGATTTTTAAATGCCATGAAAGAATATCAATGAAAAATTGGATGTTTCCCTCCTCAAGTCTTTCAAATGGCTTAACCGGATTTTATAAAGATAGCTTAGGACACTTTTTACTAACCCATCTTTCAAACAAGAGGAACAAAATCGATATCGGTTCATCCGTTCGCGAGAAGAAGGGACAAGAACAGCCGCCTGCAACATTCTTTTTTATTTTTCCTCGTGTCTTGCATTTTGCATACTCAATTTCCTTAATCTCTCCTCTGTATAACATAATTAAAATTAGATCTTATGAATTCAATAAACACGGTAACATTGAGCCTTACTTTACAGAGAGAGTGCATCTCTTATGCAAAAGCCGTTTATTAATAGTCATTATTAATCACCGCAATTAGGTAGAGAAAAAACGCTGTCTAGGTAGAATATACTTCTTGTCTACAACGCGGCAACCGCCAAAGCGTCAGAAAACCTGGCCTTGGCCAATAAATGATAAAGAAATGCGACGAATTGAGAACCTCCTGTTTTCATTGAAAGTCGGTTAATATTAGATAGTTAATAATAATTGAGTGTTCGTTTTTAACTTTTACCGGGTGTCAGTGGGCATACCTAGTATTAACCAAATTCTTATGAAAAAGCCCTTTTTATAAATTCTTACCTTTTAGCAACCTTGTTCGGGCTTTTACGTCATCTTAGCATAGCTATAATCACAACATTTTTTGTTTGTGTAACGTAGGTATGTACTGCACTAAAGTTGAAATCCAATGTATTTCATAATTTAATAATAAGAATAATTTAATATTAAATTATCATAATAAGTGCTTTTTAGCATTACCAGTATTAGAGTACATGATTAAGTAAACGATCTCTAATTTATAATCTTGTTTATTGTAGAAATATATAAATATAACGTTTTATGTCACTAAGTCATACATTAAATGTACAAAAATAGTTAGGAACAATTTCAATAAATATATTACAGAGATGTCGTTATTTACTCATAATACATTAAAAACATAATTTGAGTCATATGTCGCAAACTATATGAGTTTACGACATAATACGCGAGTTACCAATGTGGCAACTTCCTATAAATACATCAGCTAAGTACAGAGTGGTTGTTTCCTTGACCAAATAATATGCCTTTTCTATTGTATTTATAATATTTCATAATAGGTATAGGAACAACTATCATTACGAGTACGAATATTATCTTTAATACACCAAACGTACGAAATAAACATTAATAAAGAACTAACAGAAAATTATAAACGCGTCCATGATGTATTTTTTGAACACATTAAACAAGATATTTTCTACATTTTAGTTTACTAGAAATCCAAAATGGAGGAGCAAAATACAATTGGTCTTATCTTAAAATATTAGGCATAGTCAAACGTTAGTATTAGGCAAACAGACCCAGTAGTAAACGGTGGGCTTAGCATTCAAAATAAAAGCTAAAAAAGACAAAAAAAAAAGTAAAAACATAATCTAAAAAATGTAATTTTGAGTGGATAAAAGTATTTAAATTTGTAGGGTAAAAAAATATGAGCGCAAATCTAGTTTAAGGCATACTTTTCTTTGAATACACATAAACACTACTCAGACATTTTACCATCATCATCTTTTCTTTATCTCACTCCCAAAACACTCCCACCTATTCCTATCATCTCTTACAGTAAACCCCAAATCCCTCAGCTCATTCACAATATAATCATTCTTGTACTCGTCAATTTTGGCGATCCATTCCTCAGTAGATATAAAATATTTGCAGTAGCCTCCATATTCCCTCGGAAGGTACTCCGGGTCTATGTGTTTGTGGAGAGAAGCCATGTCAGACCCATGGAAGAACATGCGCTTGAAGACTGCTGCTGGGATAAACTGCTTGAAGAGGTAGAAAATTGAGTTGAGGATCCAGTTGTAGTTGATGACGTGGAGCCCGTGCATGGTCAGGGGATATCCCACCTGGAATAAGAGGGTTCGAGTATTAAAAAAAAAAGGTCTATCATCTATATAAAACGACCTAAGTAATTACCTATGAACGAATGAATGAAAAAGGTTTACCCTTCCATGAAAAATTTGCTCTAATAGTCGTGTTGGTATTCATCAAATTGTTCCACTCTATTATTTGGTCTAAAGTTATAAGTAGTTTTGAGGTCAAATGGAAATCACCATTCTCTACAATAAATAGAGCACAACCAAAAACCACTCTCAAACCACAAAGACATAATTATTAGTTCTTACTGATAATAGGCGAGACGGAGAGAGGATTTTGGTATTTACTAAACACTGTTTTAAAATATTTTACTAGCATGCTATTTTTGTAGCTGTTGTTTAAAATATTTTACTAGCATGGCAGATTAATATACAGAGGGGTAACTTTTACTCTTACGATCCCTCTTACAATGGTTAGTATGGTGTGACACCACGCTCAGGACGCAAAGACGAATCTGACGCGATTATACAAGATGTTTCAAAATTGGTATTTAAAGCGGAAAGCATGATAAATAGCACGCACCAGGCGAAAATATTTTATTCTACAACTTTTCGATTTGGTGGTCTTTTTTACGAAAACGGAAATCGTATTTGTTGGCCTATTCTAACCACTATTTTATTAGTGACTAGCGGCACGCCCCGGCTTTGCACGGGTAATTATAAAAATTGTTTCAAAATTATTCGAATTTTTCTCGCCGTAAAAACCATCCATAAACTCCAACGAACATTTAAAAAAATAAATTGGCTAAATTGGTATAGGCGTTGTTGAGTTATGCGCTTAGCAACACATTTTGCGATTCATTTTTAACCCCCGTCAAAAAAGAGGGGTGTCATAATATGTTTGACGTGTCTGTCTGTCTGGGACATCATAGCTCCCGAACGGATGAAGCGATTTCAACTTAGTTTTTTTTGTTTAAAAGGTGAGTCTGGCGCGAGTGCTCTTAGACATGTTTCATGAAAATCGGTTGTGCCGTTTAAAAATTGTGGGGGTTAGAGTGGGGAAGGAAAACCGAAAATCTGCAAAAACTCGAGTATCAAATGAAAGCGCATTGCGTGCACATTACACATTATTATGGTGTTTTACTTTTAAGGAAATTGAAGGATTCGAATCGGGGGTTTTTCTTATATTTTAAATTTAGATTTATTATTTATAAGAAGATTAAGGTAAGAGAAAACATACTATTGATTGCAATCTTCAATTTGGTGTAACCGACAACAAACATAAACTTGGTTCGGGTCAATTTGTGTAACGTTAGTTTTTTGAAGAAAGTTGGTTTTATATTGGTGTATAATTTTTCGTTCAAGCTAAGAATTAGTGTAAGAGCAATGCTGGTTTGCCAAGATACATATACCAACTTAACCTTCTTCGGTCATAGGAATACAACAATTCGACTTATGTAAATGGATCACATACTTTGACATACATTGATCACATACATGACTTTGACTTGACTTTAAATACCTACTCAGTTACAACATATTTTCGACGGAAATCTGCAAAATTTACAGTTAAAATGTGTAGCGTAACTGTATTTTTTTAAAGTTAGAATTATATTATTATGCTTAAAAAACTGTATACTCAACTTATTTTACGTGTTTTGGTGGTTAACCCAATTGAACTGCCAACCGACGATATGTACAATATCTATGCTATAATGGTAGGGTTTAGTTCTGAAAATAACTTTTTGAATGGGATTAGTTACCTGTTAACGAATTATTAACTACTAACTAAGCGACAAAATATTATCAAGCGACAATTTTTTTATTTCCGCACATGACCATTCAGTAGGGAGCCGATCGCGCGACAGATTATTTCGTGATCTTAACCCCCCTCCCGTACCTTCGTGCCCGAGTGACGCCTGCCACTCCACAACGCATAGTGTCACAAAACTATAATAGTTAGAGATATGATGGAACGACGTTTTTTGTAGATGATGATAAGTTCTATAAAGTTGTAATACATCACATAGTTATATATTCAATAGTTTTCGCAGCATTCGCGATTAAAGAAAGATTTTAGGTTTATTTTTTCATAAAAATCGGTTATTGTCACAAAACTATAATAGTTAGAGATATGATGTAACGACGTTTATTGTAGATAATGATAAGGTCTACAAAGTTGTAATACATCACTTTGTTATATATTCAATAGTTTTCGCAGCATTCGCGATTAAAGAAAGATTTTAGGTTTATTTTTTCATAAAAATCGGTTATTGTCACAAAACTATAATAGTTAGAGATATGATGTAACGACGTTTTTTGTAGATAATGATATGTTCTACAAAGTTGTAATACATCACTTTGTTATATATTCAATAGTTTTCGCAGCATTCGCGATTAAAGAAAGATTTTGGGTTCTTTTTTTTTCACCATGGGTTACATTATCGGAGTTTGGTAAGGAATCATATTATTTTTGAAAACTAAATATAGCCTATGTCACTCAGGGATAGTGTAGCTTTCGAATGGTGAAAGAATTTTTTAAATCGGTGCAGTAGTTTCAGAGCCTATTCGAGACAAACAAACAAACAAACAAAAAATCAAACCTTTCCTCTTTATAATATTAGTATAGATTATTATAATACTAAATGGGATTTAAAATAATAAAAATAATTGAATGCTGTCACTTACAAAAAAATGGAATGATAGATTTAAAAATTTTTTTTTTTTTTCAACAAATGGACTTTGATGGAAAAATCGTAGAACAACTTACTTAACTACGACGACTCGCCACCTTTTGGACCTCTTCCGCTTTATATAGCAATTTTGAAATACCTTTTAGTTTTACGACATTGTTTGATTTTTTAAACATTCAATAAATGACCGCAGCCTTGCGTCGCGTCGCACTATCACCGCCATCATGCATACGGACATAATTAGGTCTCCCCACCGTGCACCGATGAAAAGGTGTAACATTAATATGGCAAAACGTACTAATGGTCCTTATTACTTAAGTTTCCCAACCCAAGTCTCCATGACGATAATCTAAGGAACTACCGGTCCGATATGAACAATATTTTCTTTGTTAGATAGTCTATTTATCATGAAAGGCTTTTACAATGGAAAATATATCGTTCTCGCGGAAAATCCACAAAACACGAGCAACGCTGTGGCGTGATAAGTTAGTAAGCCACCAACAAAAAACTTACCCCCATCAAAGTGACGATCTGACTAGCAACAGTAGGGGTTAACTGGCTGATATGTCCAACGCTTAAACCCTCAAGGTCCACCACGATGGTGACCCCAAGGATCTGGAGTTTCGGCTGCATGGATGCAATCTCATCCATGAGGAGAGCGCAGCGAACCACGTCTTCTATGGGGACTATGTCATGCTCCCATCGACCTAAAAAACGGAAAGATAAAAAAAAAATATAAAAAAAAAAATAAGATAAAAAAATATTTCCGGGCAATCTACACAACAACATCTAGCCGTCGTAAGCTCTAAGCTTGATGTGTTTCCGGTACTAGACATCTGATTTAATATATGGATATTTTTTGACTCGGATCAAGGTGAAAGTGTTTACAGAACATACAAACACTTTGACCCTCGGCGGCAATCGAAGCCGCTACCTCTTGCGCCGCAGGCCTTCGCCCACCGCGCCACTGAAGTCTTTAACAACAAATGAGTTTTTAAAGGTAAATGAAACAAGCAATTGAAGTCAAAAGAGAAAGTGTTTCTATACCTATATTACTTATTACCTCGATCGGGATGTAATGACTTTTAGCTGGATATGATATAATATAGGTATATTTTGTTCTTGATGACCTCCGCTTATTGCTTTTACAATAACTTCCAAGCTATAACAAAATCATACGATCAATATCGTATTTAATTCATCATCATCACCCTATTAACGTTCCCACTGCTGGGACACAGGGACTTCTCTCTTAACGAGAGAGATTAGGCCTTAATTCACCACGCTGGCCAAGTGCGGGTTGGTGAATGTCACATGTCCTTCAAACTCTTTTTTTTTTAAATTCTCAGAACATGCCGGTTTCCTCACGATGTTTGCCTTCACCGTTAAAGCACCGTTCGCGTTCGTATTTAATTGATTCATTTTATTTGATTCACTGAAAATTTAAATGTTGTGTATTTAGCTTTGCGAAGTACGTTCGTCAGTGGCTTTTCCAACCAACCCGCACTTGCTCAGCGTGGTGAATTAAGGCCTATTCTCTCTCGTCAAGAGAGAGGTCCCTGTGTCCCAGCAGTGGGAGCGTAAATAGGGAAGCTTACGATAAATAACGTCCTAGCCTAGACTTTGGTTGCCGCGGCATCCACTAGAAAAATATAATGTTTGTTTTGAGGAATTGAGGATTCAAGACTCGCCGTAGTGAAAATATGTAGCATAGCCTCCATAGCTTCGTGAGCTCTCTAAGCCTTTTCATATAGACTATATGGACTATATGTTTCTGATTCATATGGTTATCACATCATTCATCAATAACACGCATTGGCTAAAGACCAAGCGCTAATATTGCATGAGAAGACGATTAGGAAACTTCTCTTAATCGCAACCCATTAAAGCTATATTTGGCGTTTGACGCGTACGTCACATTCCTATCTAATTTGATTAGGACCACTTACCAAATCTCATAAGAATAACACGTCCGTTCTTGGGGCTTTCAGGTAGAACTCCTCCATAAACGTACTTAACCTTCTGCAGCCCAAATGCATCACAGTCATATAGATAGGCGTTCTTGTGACGAAACTCCTCATACCTGATCATCTAAAAGCAGGGTAACAGATTTTTATAAAATGAAAATTTACTTGACAAATACAATATATCCTAAATCTTCTTATATAAAAAATTCTCGTGTCACAGTTTTCGTTCCCGTACTCCTCCGAAACGGCTTGACCGATTCTCATGAAATTTTGTGAGCATATTGAGTAGGTCTCAGAATCGGCCAACATCTATTTTTCATTTTGCAATGTTTTGAATGTTTTGTTTTGTTTGTTTTGTTGTTTTACGTTGTTACGTTTGCTGGGGTCAGCTAGTATAATATAATAACAGGAGATATTTCCTTTGTTTTTACAAAGTGATAAACCCCACTTTGTAGGTTAAAACTAAATCGTCAAGGCTTGGTAAAAATTAAGGTGCAGATTGCAGAAGCTACGTTACTTCCTCTTAAAATTTTCTACGCAAATTAAGAATAAATATAAAGAACAAATAAGTTTGTCATTATAAATTCTGCTATTTTCATAATGGTAAAATAAAAAAATCTTGAAATTTGAATGGAAAACAGTTTTTTCTGCCATTTAAGGTTTAATAAAAAACTCAATACTTTCTTTCTATTGCCAACAAAGTAGGTAAATCGTTTAAAGATATCGGAATTCACTAACCAATTTATGTGCTAATGCGGGTATGAATCGCCTGCATCTCAAAAACTTAATTAAGTATTCGTCATCCATACGTCGCGGACTGCATTCTCCACGATCTGTAAAAATAAAAAAACAATGGCGAAGGTCTTAAATTATACATTTTATCAAATATCTCGAAAACTATACAAGATAGGTATGAGAAAACGTTTATAATAGAGGTATTTTATGTAGTTTGTAGGGAATTCAATACTTATAAAAAAAGATTTAATTAGATTTTCGCGTATTAGGTACGTAATATTACAGATTACATAATATTCATAATATTCATGTTTTACGCATTAAATGCAATTTACGAGCAAAGTCAAAATGATCTGAAAAATAATGACTTGAATTATTAACTATTTTTTTATGCGTTTCCAAATGGAATTGAACGAAAATAATCTCTCGATTTCCCTTATTTTTAATTTCGTTGTTTTATGACAAATAAATCGATTGATAATTTTTTAAAATATCTTTTTCATAATAAATAAATAGTATGATATTATTTTCACACCAATCAACTCGGCGTTAAATTTTCTAGGAAGTATTGGTAATAATTTGATTTTTGGGAATTCTCTCAGGGGTCACTTGCCATGACAGGGAGAGAGAGAGAGAGAAAGAGTACTTTTGTATCGCTTTCACACACTTACAGAATTACTGCGTTTGCGTCTCGTCTAGTACAGAGTGATATGCGTTCGCTCTATCCAAAATCTGATTAATTCTTTTTTCGCTCGTGAAAGCTTGGCCCACATTAAATCTGCTTTCTTCGCAATTCAAAAGTAGAAAATTACTCATTAGTTATTTTAAAAAGTTTATCAAAAAAGTTAAAATATATGGAATTTGCATATTATGTGCTCTCCGTACATCGGTCGATGAACGAAAGAGTAAATTTTTGTAGGATTTTTTTCACAGAAGAAACCTAAAATAACTGGACTAGAGTAAGTTGTTGGTTTTTGAGGTTTTTAAATAAATAAATCTATTAAGGAAAATTGATTGAATCTTAACGATTCAATCAAATTTGGCTCTATCAGAAGTCCAAATTAATAATAAGGTACATTTTAAGGTAAGTGAATATCTATAGGAGTAGAACTTACCTATTATCATCTGTCGCAACTCCTGCACTACCTTATGTCTGGTTTCGAAGCATTCATTGCAGTTCTTCTCAGCATACTCCTCAAATTCAGGGTCTTCGAATCTACTGACTTCAGCTTGGAATGCTATTTCCAGAAACGGCATTGTTCATGGTTTACAAAGAATACAATTTATAATTTCAGTTTTTATCTATTTTGCTAACTTTTGACGAAAGTCTTCAGGTACGTTTTAACTATTCATAGCTACACGTACTCTTACGTATAGTATCCATTCGAGTGTTCTTTATTGTATTTTTAATGATTTTGCCTCTGCTGTCCCACTGCTGTATTATCTAAAATACAAAAACAAAAACAATGTCGTATATTTTTAGCGGTTTGTAACACATGCCTGTTCATATCAATCACACTAACTAACCATGAACTTATTCTTCAAATCAGCTTAGGATTATTTTATGAATAAATAAATATTGCCGGATAATCCACAAGCTGGTATTACGGATACTAGACATCTGATTATCGTAATATAATATAAGTACATACATTTAAAGAATATTATTACATATTTTTATTTTTTTGCCATTTACCTTCTACGAGTAGGTCTTCATGACCCTTCTAAGACCACATTGTCACTTTAAATCAGGTGAGATTGTGGTCAAATAAAGGCTTGGCTAAGGTACAAAAAAAAAAAAATTATGCGGATGACATGGTGCTGCTAGAGCCATCTATCAGTGCTCTTGAAAAACTGTTGGGGATCTGTGAGGACTATGCTAGGAATCATGGTATGTTGGTTTGATGGCTTACTCGTTGTAGGCAAAAACTACTCTGTTTAAATCGTTCTTCGCCAAGAGTTTAACACTAGTAGCCTGTGGACCAGCTATACTCAAAAATCGCTTAACGTGTTTAGTTTCCAGTACAATAATGCATTTAGGATGCTGCTGGGGCTCCCTCGTTTCTGCAGCGCGTCCGGTAAGTTTGCAGAGGCGCGTACTGAAGGTTTTCACGCTAGCATGCGAAAGAAGTTACTATGCAGATTGCAGGGAAGTACCAACGGCATCCTGGCTGCATTAGCCAGTAGATGTGACTGTCCCTTGCTCATACACTGTAATTGGATAATGATGAAATAGGAACCTTTCCTATTTTACTCGTTGTTCGATTGCAGTGTGTACAATTAAATACCTACCTGATTGTTATTTTGCTTGTATTTATGTATATTAATTTTATTGTGACTAATTTTAAGACTAACATACATAGTATATCTAAGTTATTTGTTACTAATATGATATGGACCTCAACTGAATGTAATTTTAACTTATAATGTCCGAAATGAATGTTTTCTTTTCTTGTTAGAGTAATTATAAATAAATAAATATATTACGAATAATTTATTGAATCGTTCCTTTTAAATTCAATTATATCCGAGCTTGATTGAAAAATATTGCGTTAGTCAAGATAAAGTAATAATTTGCAAGTTCGTCGTGATTAAAATAATATGCGAATCCACAGAATATGTGAATTCATAAAATTTCGCTCATACATAATTAAATAGTTTTGGTTGTGAAATATTTTGGTCTAAACACATAATTGCCATGCAACCTTGACGTTGCAAGCTAATGTTTATTTAATGTGGGATTTACGAAATTTTAGAGCTTGTGAAATTATTGAGGATTAATCCAGAGATAGCTAGTAGAGTACCGAGAGTCGTACAGCCGGTTACTTGACCAACTTGAACTTGTAAAATAAGTGGTAAAAGTTTTTAATAAGCCTTCTGGCGGTGAAAGTTATTGTTACTATATTATGTAGGTTATAAAACAAACCTATACAGATATTCTTAAGCATATCTTAGGAACCATTTGATATTATTGAAATCTGATCAGATCAAGCTCTGATCAGCCAATTTTCATTTTGCTGCATTTTAGAGGAAAACGGGATGCATTTTTTTTTAATTTAGTGTTGAGCAACACACACCGCCTAGGATTGCCGTTTACGATTATTCAGCAATCCAAAACAAAAACATCAAAAAGCATTATGTAACCCCAAACAAATTCGCATGTCCGCTTTGAAGAGTGCAGTCTTGATGAAAGATATCTTTACGGAGTTATATACCGTACCTAAAATCCGCATTTTATTTTTTTATTATATACAATTATAATATTATAAATCCAATTTTTTTTCAATAGAATAGAATAGAAAATTCTTTATACCACACTCCATAATATGTTATACAAAAATATAAAATTATTAAAACTAAAATTTTACCTAGCGTGCGTAATGGGCGGTCTTATTGCTTAAAGCAATTTGTTCCAGACAACATTTGTATGGAAATAATTTTAATGAAGGTTGTGGACGGCGGTGGTTAACAAAATAAAACATACAAAATTTACAAAGATAAAAACAGAAACTTACTCTAACTTATATTAATCCTATAACTACTATTGCCAATACTAAAAACAAAAGTATATTTTTTTAATTTGAAAATCGGTTTTGATTCACCTTGTATTTATCAACTTCAGCATAAGCATTTACGTTCCCAATGCTGCGACAAAGTGACTAAGAAAGTCTTACTCTATTTCAAGCAAATTCCACACAATCATCTAAAAGAGCTTACTTAAGAGCTGTATTAGTAACACTTACCTAACTACAAAGAGACGCCGGCACTAGACTCAACGAGATACTTTGCAATCACTTGAACCACTTCCAATATCACTTTTGCCTACTTTAACTTATACTGGATTATTTAAAACTATTAAATTGTTTATACTACTAAAACTTTAGTTTAAGTTTATTTAAATCTATTAAAAACCTTGCTTCGTTTTATAATATGCGTTGGCTGATAAGAGTAGTAGAATTTTGTTTTTTCGGCAAGCGTGTGTCGCGCCGAGCAGTGGTTTGACAAGTATTAGCTCGTGGTAACTGTGGTTATGTAGTAATTTACTATTCTGTGGCTGTGGTACCTGGTGTGGGTTCCGTTCTCCGTTAAAGTAATGGGCGTACTAAGAATTAGGAGGGTGGGGCAGAAGAAATAAATTAAAACTATGAGATGGACTCATATTACACCTGGGGTTCCATGTCGTCCTAGTATCGTGTCCTAGTACTTTGATCAAATAAACAGAATCAATTCTATAATTTAATTCATATGCTCTTATTATTTTCCATTGTCGCATAAGTTTTGTACTGTAATGACAATGTAAAAGTGTGAATAAATAAATAATAATTTACAGTTTATACACTTCTAGCAATAAAAAAAACAAGAAATTTAAAAAAAATATTTTTAAAAGTGCAAAATGATGCAGTCATAGCTGATGCATAACCTTGTAAAAATCACGGTTGTTATAATATGGTAGCCCCCTTATTTATTGTATGTTTTAAGTATTTGTTGTTATGGATGTTATTGTAATGTTAGGCAACAGAAATACATCATCCCTCAATATTTCAACTCTCTAGCTACCACGAGTCTTGATACAGCCTGGTGACACACAAACAGACGACGAAGTCTCAGCAACAGGTTCGCGTTTTACCCTTTAAGTACGGAACCCTAAAAATGCTGAAGGCTTCTGACTCGTTGCCCTGTCGTTGATGTGGAGTATTTCTTATCTTACTAATAATTACCATGGCGAAAGTAAGTAAGTTTGGTGGTATTTATTCTTTCACGGCAAAATAGCTGAATCGAATTGTCTTAAAATTTTAAATGTTGATGGGTTATGTGATATAGGCTCCATTTATCCCCCTAATTGAATAGGACATCTGAAACTATAATCTAAAAAAAATACAATCATAATGAGTACCAGTATGATGGTTTTTTTTTTCAGACCTAAGCTAACCTAAGATTTATACAAGATTCAAAATCCTTTAATTATTTGATTTTACAAGTCTAAGAAACTTCAAAAATAATATACTTAAAATAAACAAATTTAACATACTTACTACTTATAGATAAACAGAAAATAAATTTTTCGTATCTGGTGGCTTCGCTTTTTTACACACTTGAGCAAAGAAACGATAAGTAGAGTATCTTTTTAAGAGTATCGAAGCTCATTTTTATTATGATATTTTATAATAATTATTTGCTAGTATGTTTTAAATTCGTTGTTTGAGCAGACTTTAGCCCGAGCAGTTTTGGTATTAAGGTGTAAGCAATTAATGTCAATTATTCCAGATGGTATGGTGGGGCAACTGCCCCCTGCCCCGCCGTGGGTACGCCCGCGTTTGAAGTACTTTCATAATTGCTTGAGTGAGTGGCTACACAAAGTATGCTCACTAGGAGTACGTTTACATTGTTCTTGCTTTTAATGTTAGTATTGTCAAAATATATTTACCGACATGAGTCAATGTCGTTCTAAGATAAAATTTGTTTTTTTTTAACCCCCGACCAAAAGAGGGGAGGTATAAGTTTGACTTGTCTGTCTGTCTGTCTGTGTGCTGTGTGTCTGTCTGTCTGGGACAGCATAGCTCCCGAACGGATGGCGATTTCAACCTAGTTTTTTTTGGATGAAAGGTGAGTTTGGCGCGTGTGTTCTTAGACATGTTTCATGAAAATCGGTTGTGCCGTTTAAAAGTTATAGGCGGGTATCAAATGAAAGCGCATCTTGTGCACATTACAAAATATTATGGTGCTTTACTTTTAAGGACATTAAAGAGTTGAAATTGGGGGGGTTTTTCTTAATTTTTTAATTTAGATTTACCTATTCTTAGCTAGTAGAGTAGTATAACTAATTAATTATTACCATGTGAGTGTGTGTTTAACGAAACCAATATTTTTACCTAAGTCTCCCCTGTATCTTGCAGGAATCCATTATTTACAGATTTAATTATATATTATAAGCAATACAACTTAATACAATACAATACAATATTCTTTATTGAAACACCAAAAAAAGAAATTATTACGAAGAATTGTGCGTAGCAAAAGTGAGACAATGGGCGGCCTTATCACTAAAAGCGATCTCTTCCAGGCAACCTTTGTATACCTTACTTTTTGTTTGTATACCTTAATATTTAGTATTCATTACGACTTAACGTAAAACAGATTTATTTCGGACTTACTTACGATTACAGCCCCGTCTTAGCGCGAATTCTTCAAAATCCAGCCATAGATAAAAAAAAAATCTATACATATACTAGTAGTCCTTTTATTATTATAACTAGTAGTCACAGGCGAATTAAACGTACAAAATAAAATCTAAGTATAAAATTTAAGTTAAACCCCCGATTCCAAGCCTTAATTTCCCTAAAAGTAAAACACCATAATATTTTGTAATGTGGACGCGATGCGCTTTCATTTGATACCCCACACAAGTATATTTGCAGATTTTCGGTTTTCCTTCCCCACTCTCACCCCCATAACTTTTAAACAGCACAGCCGATTTTCATAAAACATTTCTAAGAACAATCGCGCCAAACTCACCTTTCATACAAAAAAAAAACTAAATTGAAATCGCTTCAGCCGCTCGGGAGCTATGATGACAGACAGACACGTCAAAAAGAGGGGTCTTTTTTGGTCGGTTCTTAAAAAATAACTCGACGTAACATAGTCATCATCATTTTTGTAAATCTATGGACCTAAAATATTTAGGCACAATTATTTCGCTAGGAGCGCGCCTGCATCTGAACTCGCAGGAACCAAGTCATTGCACCATTTAGATAGTGGCCGTCCTGCGCTGGGATTTCTGTTCTATAAGTTTGCTATGTCTGTAACACGCGTTCTTAACTGTCAGCATTCATAACACATTTTTTTTTTCTATGTTAGTTAAGTCTTCATTTGACCACAATCTCACCTGATGTAAAGTGACGATGTGGTCTAAATGGGGCATGAAGAACCTAGAAGGTAGATGACTTCTCCGGAGCACATTACGAAGCACAAAAAAATTGTTTCACGCTCTGGCCTAGCCCGTAGGGTGTTGACAAGCCTACCGCCAGAGATTCGAAAAGAAACTCCGAAGATAGCCCTTTCCATAGCTCTAGTCTATTCATAAGGCCTACATAATGTCGTCAATCACCCCATCGTAGATTGCCCAAATAAGGTAATGCTGGGGAATTTTCTATTTACTTATACTTACTAATACATGCGTTCTACCGCTACTAGGGAAGATTCATTGCTGACACAATAGAATTACACATTTTTTTCCTATTTGCCTTTAAGATAATCCGCTTAAGCTAATTGTACCTTCAAAAGGCATGGTTCCTGCGGTAACAGGTACACATTGTTGCGGTGAACGTAGATAGTGCCCAGATTGTAGGAACAGGCCAACCTTCAAGTTCTATTCAAGGTCTTATTACATTTGCACTGTATTCAAACAAGGTTTAGAACTCTATGAATGATATGTGTTCCAAAGAGAAAAATATTAAGTACCTATTGGGACTGTTATATGGTTATGCGATGCTATGTAAAATACAGGTTAATTTATTACAGTAATGAAATAATGATAAGGCTCTTTCAAAAATCATATCCCACTACTACTCTACTAAGTACTCTTATAAGAGTACTTACCAGCATAAATGCAATTGTTCTTTACTTTCAAGCTCATTGTAAGTAGGTAAGTACTTTCCATTGGCTCATCAAGGCAGGGCCTCTTATAAATTCAAACAATTTGACAGTTGTTTTTGCAAAGTAGCGTTGTATGAAATTTTTTTATGATTAAAGTCATCATATTTTTAATAAACGAACCATAGAATAATAAATTACTACCGAACAAATCAAGACGTTTCTGTATCCTTAACAGTGTCATCTAGTGTCGTATACGAGTAGCTATTTATCAAAGCACCTCAATGAATTATACTGAAAGTGAAGACTGGTTGTACGCAGACCCGCGTTTGTTTGTTCAGAATATCCGAGATAGGTGTCGCTACGGGTTAGTAGCGGAGTGCCGACTCTCGCTCTCTGCCAACTTCTGTTTTAGTTAAATCTATTTGGCTATTCTGAATCCGATTTCCGTTAGTTGTTTTGAAGTATATGACATTCAACATCCCGTATTTGGCCAACGTGGTGATCTTATCTCTCTCCTCAGGTGAGAAGTCCCTGTGTCGCAGCAGTGGGAACGTTTATAGGGGTACTTATACATATATAGGTAAGTAAATAAATATGCTCATAGGCGTGTTACAACAATTTTATTTTAATCACTTATAAATATCTATGGAAAGGAAAGTACATTAAAAAAAAGCCGAGTTGTTAAAATTTAAACGTACTTACATATTCTGATTTACGAATAACAGCCTTATTTAGACGGATTTTTTTTTGAGAATTATTTTATCTTATAATTTTATAGAATCTCAAGAACAGCTATTATAATATACATTATATTATTTAATTTTACGATTTGAAAGTAACATTTATGGGGGTTGACATTAAAAGGTGTATCAGATATTTAACCTAAAAGCACTTAATAATAATTGCATTGTAAATTAAATATAAATATTGTTTTGTCCACAAAATTTGAACCCAACCAAAACCGATAAACCAACATTGGACCCAGTAGTCAGATTATGGTAATTCTATTGCGCTCGATAAGATTCGTTCCGATAAATTAGTTAGAGAATTTTATCGTTAATCAAGACAATAATACTAATTATTTATTGCGCACACAATTATAACACAAACATAACAATAATATTCTTAACACTATGCGACAATTGGCGGTCTTATCGCTCAAGAGCGATCTCTACCAGACAACCTTGAATGGATAGGATTATTAAGACATTAAAGGGGATCTTTGTGCAAATATGATTTCATTATACATACTTACAGGATTATATATAATAAAAGTGTCAAATAAATATAATAAGCCTACATATATGTAAATATACATACTATATAATCATAATCATAATCATAATCATTTATTGCATGAAATATGGTACATATAGGATATTACATTTCAATTCGTTTCACATATTTCGCCAAAAAACATTGGCATGCAAAAATTTTGTACATTAAAATTTAATAAGTCTAGATTACATTAAATGTCAATTACAGCTACTCAATCGTGGTTAATTTCATCAAAATTATAAATGTCAATTAATATACATAGTCAAGATTTAAATTCTAAATAGTCTTTGACACTGTAGAAAGCATTATCTATTAACCATAACTTTAACTTTTTCACAAATAAATTATATGGTAAATCTTTTATTTTGTTTGGTAGTTTATTATAAATAATGCCGCACATAGCGTGACAATTTTTTTTATATAAGGCTGTCCTTGGTGTCCTAGAAAAAACAATTCTTTCTGGATTTCGGACACATCTAGAGTATATGTCTTTTGCTCTAGTAAATAGATTCGAGTGTAACTTTACAAATTTTGTAATCTCAAGAATGTACATACTGGGCAATGTTAATAGCTTTAATTTGATGAAAATAGGTTTGCAAGATTCCCACGGTGGAATCCCGACAATGGCACGCACACATTTTTTTTGTGCAATAAAAGCAAGGTCAGCGTTAGTAGAGTTGCCCCATAAAATTATACCGTAGCTCAGCGTGGAGGCGATATATCCGTGGTAAGCCATCAATATGGTGTTTATACTTGAGCTCTTGCGCAGTTTGTATAAAACATAAACAAATCTATTTAGTTTATTTCTCACGTTTTCAATGTGTGCTTTCCAATTGCACATAGAGTCCAAGTGTATACCTAAAAACTTTACAACCTCTACTGCTTCGATTTTATGATCTTTATAAAAGATATCAAGATCATACCTTTTCTTCGAACTATTTGTAAATTTAATTAAATTAGTCTTAGTCAAGTTTACCTTTAAATTATTAGCGTCAAGCCATGTGATAATAGATTCAATAGTACTGTTAATGTCAGAATTATAATTATTTATGTCAGAATTTGATGTAATTAGAATAGATATGTCATCGGCAAATAAGGTGCACTTATTATTCGTCACTTCTGGCAGATCATTGATGTATAGCAAGAACAACAAAGGACCAAGGATGCTGCCTTGCGGAACGCCAAAATTATTTATTTTGTAAGCTGATTGAGCATGTTCAACTTCGTTTTTATCGTTGATATTCGTGATCTCAACACTTTGCATTCTGTCAGACAAATAAGATTCGATCCAACTAAGAACTGGACCGCGCACCCCGTATTTATTAAGTTTGTCAACCAATAAATGATGGGAAACAAAATCAAATGCTTTCGTCATGTCGTAAAAAACACTTGTCACCAATTCACCTGAATCAAGAGCGTCAATAACATTTTTCATAAGATGAAAGCATGCCAAATTGGTAGACTTTCCTTTCTGGAAACCGAATTGTTCAGTGGCCAGTATGTTATTTTTTGTTAAGAATGACAACAGACGATGATGCATTGCTCGCTCAAATATTTTTGATATTACTGATATTAATGTTATAGGTCTATAGTTTTCCATTAAATGCTTGTCTTTCTTTTTGTGAAGTGGTTTGACTATAGAATTTTTTAAAGCACTGGGGAAACGTCCTTCGACAAAGGACATATTTATGAGATGAGTCAAAACAGGAACAATTTCATCTAAACATCGTTTCAAAATGTCAGTGGCAAAACCATCATAGCCTACTGATTTTGTGTTGCGTAATGATTTAATTATTTTTCTTATTTCAATGTTATCGCAGGGCCTTAGAAACATACTGTTGTCTAAGTATTTTTTTAAAGTTACTTTAAGGTTATGATTAGATTTGTTAGTACTATCTATCCAGTACTTATTAAATTCTTCGGCTATATCAATAGTCACAAAACGTGTGTCCATTATTTTTTATAACATCAATAAAACTCCCTACAATATTGTCGGCTTTCTGCTTTATTAATTGCCATGCGGTTTTACATTTGTTTTTTGATTTGGTTATCAATTTATTATTTGAAATTTTTACAGCATCAATGATACATTTTTGCAAAGTCTTGGAATAAATTTTGTAATGTAAAATATACCACCTAATAAACATAAATAGATACATAAACTAGGTACATCATTATAATGTTTAATAATAACGGGATCTAATTGTCACATCTATTTGTTTTTGAGCTGTATAACTCGGAAAAAGTATCCGAATTTTCCGTCTACAAGTTTTCGATTTGCCTTAAACCTAAAAACTGCCTAAATGTATTTCTATGTTGTGTAAATTGTATCCTCAATTCATACTTTCCCAATAAAGCTTTTTGTCATTTAAAACTCCTTACCCTCCTCTAAACCACCGCAGGAATTACTTAATTTAAGTTTCGTAACATACAGAGTACACATTAGGTACATAATTATATTAATATTTTTAAACACTTAGATCAAGAAACGAGTGTTTGAGAGTCATTACGACAGTGAAAAATATGCTCCTAGTTTTTATGAATATCGAACCAAACCGAGCATTATTGCATTACTATGTTCTTACTATATTGAACATTAATCTATTGACAAAGAAATAATCTGAATGAGAGTTTCAGTCTGTATTGAAATTTATTGACTCTACTAGGGTCATTTCAGACCGAGACTCGACGAGGCGCAACGTGGCGCGCTCTTTTTTAGATAATAATAAATATTATTTTGTTTACTACTAATATTATCAATTTAAATAGAATATATACATATATATCCACTGTAACGTCCAGCGCCCGCGGCGTAACTAGGGACTAACGTCCCAGCCCGCGTTACGCGAGCGGTGCTTGACACGCTGCGCGATTTTTCCGTTAAAACTATTTATCACATAAAAAGTACTAAACCTATTTCAAAACCAAAAATGTATTTATTTTCTTTATTATAATTATATAAACTTGAATAATAATACGAAAGTACTACCGTGGCGTCGCACTAAGCAGCGCTGCGCTTCGCGAAGCCGCTTGTTACTAATGGGCTAATGGTAGGTAGTACAAGGATTGAACGTCAGTCCGCATAATATCCCAGTGTTCTCATGTCTTCATCGAACGTCTTGTTTTTGTACTGCCGTATCTTCGTAAGCCAGGTTTCCAAGGAGGTTTCGTCTTGGGAACCACCATACCTTCGTGGGAGGCATTCAGGGTCTACATGCCTGTTACAAAAATGAATTAATAAGAACATTGTTTTTATTTAATAATTTGTGAATAGCAATATTTATATAACTAGCCAAACCCAAAAAGTCAAAATGCATCGTTTAAAGAAACTAGTTTAGCTTATCCAAAACTAATAAAATTCATTTATATAATTAATATTACAATCACAATCACAGAGCTCTGAGAGAATCATATCGCTTGCTAAAACGCCCTTACCGTTTGTTATCTGCATATTTTATTTGTTGCTCAGGGCAACTTCCTCGCAACAAAATATGCAGAGAATAGTAGGGCAGCTCTCTCACCTGTGCAAGGAAGACAGGTCATATCCGTGGAAGTGGACCTTCTGCCAAAGGTCGTCAGCCGGCGCGAACCGCCTGAACAGAGGGAACAGCGCCTCAAAGAACCGAGAGCAGTTGATGACGTGGACGCCGCGCTGGTGGATCGGGAACGCGAACTAGAGAACAAGAAATAAAATAATAAATTGCTGAATTTTCATCTAGAACGCTTAACTTAACAATGCTTAACTGTACATATAAGATTATGACAACTTCAGGGAATTGCCGTACTTAGCATCCAGATCTTAAAAATACGTCAGGAATTAAGAAACAGGTCTATCTACGAATTATTTGTTATATTTTTGTAATATACATTAATATGCGTCGCTAACTTACAGTAGTGGTTTTCCAGTGGGTTACCAGTCAGTGACGCAAAGGTACTGTACGTACATAATTATTTTTAATTTTAATTATTTTTATTTTTAATATGACACAGCAACGTAAGGCAATACGGTAAGCTATGTTTTTCAGGGTACTAGACATCGTGTTCTTGATACAGAAATTCGTTTAATTTCTGTATTAAGAGCACAAGACAACACAGAGACAAGTCGTGTTTGTAATCGTAACTCTGTACAAGAAATCTGAAATAAACATAAATATAGCATTATTGATAGAAGCAGTAAAAATCTTCATAATATTGTATTCGCCCAAAGTGGTAAAAATATCTCAATTCTATTGTTTCATTTTTATCTAAGTTGACCAGGTGTTCAAAATTATCTGTGCAAACAAAGCTTGCAAATTTATCGTCTTATTTAAAGAGTTTCATGCTATGCATAACTTTTAAAGCTTTGATTGCACACATCGTTTTGATACTCTTGTCAACTTCGATAAATATAAATAATTAAACTATTTCCTGACAATCCACACAATAACACCCATGCGCTTACCATTGAGCTAGACCCATGGTAAACTCTCGTGTTGTTGGTACTAGACATTGGATATCTATACTAATATTATAAAGCTGAAGAGTTTGTTGGTTTGTTTGTTTGAACGCGCTAATCTCCGAAACTACTGGTTCGAATTTAATAATTCTTTTTGTGTTGGATAGTCCAGTTATCGAGGAAGGCTAATAGGCTATATAACATCACGCTACGACCAATAGGAGCAAAGATATAGTGGTAAATGTGTAAAAAACGGGAGAAATTATTTCATCTTTGAAGCCTTCCGTTGCGTGCCCTGTGAAAACGGTTCAAGATACACAAAAAATATGTATTAGAGAATAATAGCTCTTTTAATGATCTAAAAAACAGTCCGCGGTAGTATATGTCTATCTTTTAAGATTAACTCACAAAAACCGTTTTTATGGTACCTAATTTGGTCGAAATAATATGTTTAAGTTGTATCAACATAATAATATTAATATTAGGTCCTTACATATGAAATTGGCGTTTTTCGTACTGGCCACTTTAATCACAAATTTCTCCTCTTTGGTAAGGAATTCCAAATTCAAATTTGTACAGCTATAGACTCATGTATTTGTGCTTCGATGATCGTCATTCATTTGTTTTTTTTCTTCTGTTTTTTTCTGTTTGCGTCACTCATTTTACAAAATGGAAAACTTAAAATATCGCATTATTTACGAGTACGAGTTCCGCCGTGGCACTAGTGCTGCGGAAACAACTCGAAGGGTGAATGATGTGTATGGCGGTCGTGTTGCAAAAGAAAACACAGTTCGTTTTTGGTTCCAACGTTTTCGTTCTGGAAATTTCGACTTGCAGAACAAGCCCCGTGGACGGCCTGAGACTCAAGTTGATAATGAAGAGTTGAAGGCTATTGTGGAAGCGGATCCATCGCAAACCCATCCGAGTTAGCTGCAGGCTGCGGTGTTAGTGATAAAACTGTTTTAATTCACTTGAAGCAAATTGGGAAGATTAAAAAGCTTGAAAGGTGGGTACCTCACGAATTGACTGAAGCAAACCGGCAAACGCGCGTCGACTGCTGCGTTACATTACTAAACCGGCACAATAATGAAGGTATTTTAAACCGAATCATTACCTGTGATGAAAAATGGGTTCTTTACGATAATCGGAAGCGCTCAGCGCAATGGTTGGATCCTGGCCAGCCAGCCAAATCCTGCCCCAAGCGAAAATTAACCCCAAAAAAGTTACTTGTAAGCGTTTGGTGGACTAGTGCCGGTATTGTTCATTACAGTTTTCTCAAATCTGGCCAGACTATTACGGCTGATGTCTATTGTCAGCAATTGCAAACCATGATAGAAAAGCTAGCGGCTAAACAACCTAGGCTGGTCAATCGCTCCACGCCACTGCTGCTTCACGACAACGCTAGACCACACACTGCGCAACAGACGGCTACTAAATTAGAAGAGCTTCAATTGGAAAGTCTAAGACATCCTCCGTACTCCCCGGACCTTGCTCCAACAGATTACCATTTTTTTCGAAATTTGGATAACTTCTTGCAAGGGAAAAAATTCAACTCCGATGGGGCAGTCCAAATCGCCTTCAAAGATTTTATTGCTTCCCGTCCGACTGGTTTTTTTAGTAAAGGGATCAATGAACTACCTATAAGATGGCAAAAGTGCATAGAAAATAATGGTTCATACTTTGATTAATTAAATATATTATATTAAAAAATATTCGACTTTTTGTTCCTCCCATACAAAACGCCAATTTCATATGTAAGGACCTAATATTTATTCAAATTTTTTTTTTTTTACTATTGATAAGCCTTCATTTGACCACAATCTCACCTGATGTAAAGTGACGATGTGGTCTAAGATGGAGCATGAAGGCCTAGAAGATGGCTTCTCCGGGCCACATTACGAAACACGAAAAAATCGCTTCACGCACTGGCCCAGCCCGGAGGGTGGTGACAAGCCGCGGCCGAAGCCTACCACCAGAGACTGTTCTTAGCACCACCCGGAGGTCACGTGTAAGGATTCAGAGGGTTAGCACTTACGGACGTGAACAGACAAAACCTCCAAAAATAAAAATGTTGTTGGTTAAGAGTACTTCATCCATTATAACGCGGGTAGCACCGCGGGGCACAGCTAGTACTTAATATATTGCACATTCATACAGAGATATTTTTTATTATACATATTAAACACCCAGACCAAGACAAAAGTGCTTGCAGATCATACAAACACTAGACTCCTCAGCAGGAATCGAACCTGCTACCTTTTGCGCCGCAAGCGGACCTTCGCCCACCGCGCCACTGAAGCAACAATATGAAACAATATAAGTGAGCTTTTTTGACCACTTTAGTTGCATAATGATGATTCTAACTGTTTATATCAATTTGGTTGTATGTTTTTCAGATTATTTTGACAACTCTAGACGCCTATATCAATTTGACGGTGACTGTACATAGTGTAAATAGAACTTCGCCCGATTTACATATTCAGCAGACCGTCATCGGCGACAGCTAGGTGTCGGACTAGGTATGCCTCGATTGGTAAGAAAAAATGAGGCTTGCCTAGTCTTAACAATTAAATTGGAAGTTATAGCGATCCGTTTTTTATGTGGAAACCCAGAATTATGAATTTGTATGTGGCGAATGCGGCGTAAGCGGTCTAAAGTCTGAAATTAAGTTTATAATCTTTTGTCTTATCTACAGAGTACGTGAACTGTTAATTTTGACAAAATACTTAGTAAAATTATTTTGAAAAGTATGATACAGTTTTATACCTAGGGTTTCTTATATTGCAATAGTTTTATACTGACTGTTAAAAATGTAACACTTAAATATTTGGTTCAAATGTTGCAGTTGCAGAGCATATTTTACCACTTTGGTAGTGTCTCTCAAACTATTCAGTTTAGAAAAAAAATATACTAGTAGTTTCAATATCATTTTTGATATCAAGACCTATCCATAGATACCCAACACATATGGGTTTAGTGAAAAAAAATGGTTGAGCTTCAGTTCTTGCTATGAAATTAACCCCAAGTAAGAACCCCAAAATCTAGCAACATGCAGACGGACAGACAGACAGGTTCCGTTTTTTGCCATTTGGCTACGGAACATTAATAATAGTCGTACCCCCATGACATTCATCGCCTGTATAGCCACAGAGGGCGACAGCTGGCGCATGTGGCGCATCGTCAGCCCCTCGCAGTCCAGCAGCGCTGTTCCGCCCAGGATCTGCAGCTTGGGCTGCATGATGCCGATCTCCAGGAGCAGCAGGCAGCCGCGGATTAGGTCTTCTACGGGAATCTCGCTGGGGTCCCATAGACCTGAAGAACAAGTAGTAAGTAAAGCCTAAGTGTACGATTTTTAAAATTTTAGCTTTGTCAGAATGTGTATCTCGTAAGTCTTGACCGAAAACACAAGGAGGAATATAAATTGATTTTAACACTTCGTATTTACTATTGATATCGTACAAATTGTACAACTTATTCCATATTCCATTAAATGTACATAAATTACTTTAGTGATAGGCATCTACCAGTATGCAGTATCAAACTAACTCTTGACGTCCTCTGTGGCTCTGTAGTCGAAGGTCAGCCCGAGGCGCAGGGGGTTGCGGGTTCGATGCCCACAGGGGGACCAGATTTTGTACGATCTAACATTTCTCGTTTCGATTCTGGGTATTTCCTATGTATGTGTTTACAAAAAAAAAGTATCTAAGTAGTATATCAGTCAACTAACACCCATAGTACAAGCTCTGCTTAGTTTAGGGTTAGGTGCTGCTGTGTGATTAGTCCGGAAATATTTATTCTGCTTAAATATGGGATAGTTTTCATCTTACCAAGTCTACAAATGATAATTCTGCCGACATCAGGCCGGTCGTAAAGCACCCCCTGGAAGATGTTCCCGAGCCGCGTCAGCCCGAACCAGTCCACGTCGCGCCACAAGTGCGGGTTCTGGTCCCGGAACGTGCAGTATCTTACTAACTGAAATTGAGTACACTTGACTACACTTACAGTACTTCTGTACTTATTACTATATTTAGCTTCTGTGCTTCCCGCCGAGGGTTTGTATGTTCTGCAAGCACTTTCTCCTTGGTCTGGGTGTTTAATATGTATAATAAAAAATATCTATGTATGTATGTATATTATATTAAGTATATCAGATGTCAAGTACTCGTAACACAAGCTAAGCTTACCACGGGGCTAGATGTTGTGGTGTGGATTGTCCGGAAATATTTATTTATTTATTTATTATTTATGCTAGTAATCTGGCACATGCTGAAACAGAGCCAGTTTTAATACCAAATAATATTTAAATATTTGTGTATACACAACTATTTCTATTTTAATTATTGTTTGATAGGAAAATAAATCTTTTATCTGTATGGGTTTATATTTAAGAGTAATTTTAGTTGTTTATTGCAGACTACTTTCTATGTTTTTAGGCAGATCGACGCTGGAACATTCTTTTGATGAGTCATTAGACCTTGTCTACCAGGGATGGCTATATCCAAATTTCCCCTTGTACTATATATTAAATTGATGAAACTAGCTTAACACGCCACAGCGTTTCCCGTGTTTTTACATTTTCCCTCGGTAAAAAGTCGGTCAAAGATAAATGGGCTTTCTAAAACTGAAAGAATTTTTCAAATTGGACCAGTAGTTCCTCAGATTAACGCGTTTAAACAAACAAACAAACTTTTATGACTTATAAATATTAGTATAGTTTAATTTAATACGGGTAAATCTACTTATTTCTACAAAAATTACATAAACAATATTATTTCTCTTCGCACGGGTTTTTATACAATTTTTTTCCCGGTAATTATTCGATTTTTTCTCGCCTTTTAAACCTTCCCTAGACCTCCACGAACATTTCTAGACTATGATAAGATAAATCAGTTCAGCCGTTCTCGAGTTTTAATCAGATTAACGAACAACAATTCATTTTTATTTATATATCTATGATAAGATAAAAATGATGATACTCGAAACAAATGAACGTTATCGTTGCAAATGACACTTCACTTTTGCTGATTAGATTGTCCTCTTTGTTATTGGGTGAGCTAGGTTATGTAAAGTAGCGATAACACTGTCAGGTAGTTAAAAATAAACTTACCAGTCTGTGAGCACGCGCAGGTATCGATTTTCTGGCTCGCAGGAACTTCAACAGGAAAGCGTCGTCAGTGCGCGGTGGATTGCATTCTCCTCTGTCTAGAAATAAATTAATGTTTCAAACATCACTCCTTACGTAAATATCTTTAGTAAAGAAATTCTGCTCACGTGAAGCTAGCCACGTTTCTAATGATATTTTACTTTCTGGGTGGTTTATGATTAATGGTTTGCTTCTGTTAAATGACATGGATCTCTGTTCACACGTGCGCGTTGAATAGATAGCACACATTGAACTCGCAGGAACCAAGTCATCGCAGATTAATAATCTTTTACGTTATATGTAAACAAAGAAATGTTTTTTTTTAGGACCGACATTTTAGCAGGCAAACTTATTTCAAAGTGTTTGACGACGCTGTGACAAGCATTTTTTATTGTAAATGTTAAACTTATAATAGTTACAAATAAGAACTCCAAAATTGTAATAACTGATAAAGCTATGTTGTTCTATTCGCTCCTCAACTCAGTATAAAACATTAAAACGAACTGTCAAGACAATGTTATTTCCTTGATATTTTTTGTTTAAACTTTTTATTTTTATGAATTTTTAGTTGTCCTGTCCATGTAGGCTATGTGCTTCTAAGGAAATAAACGTTTTGACTTTGACTTTGTTCGCCATAAAACAGCGCCGATATTGTTTTTTTTCTATTGTCTTGATGTTGCAATATAAAAATGTAATCAAAAATAGTCGGTCCTGAATTTTTTTAGGAAATTTATTCATAATTATATTACGCCTGGCGCCCCTTAACGGCTTCGTAAAGTGTAGATTTGGGTCTCCCTAAGACATGTCATCATAACAGCGCGTTGTCATACTCGGCACGCTGGGAAGGCGGGTTGGCGCGTAGTATAAGATGCTGTGTTCCAAGACCACGATAGCCGATGTGGTCACGTACCTACCGTATATCATATTCCTGAGCTCCTCAATGCTGCGTTTCCTGGTGTAGGCATCCTCGTCACACAGCGCGAAGGCCTCCGCTGCAGAGTCCGAGTCTTCGTGCCGGTTCATCTCCGCCTGATACGCCAGCTCTTTGAACGACCACATCTTTATGTCGGTCTGGAAATAAAAAAAAGTGTTGGATAAACCATTATATTGCTGGTTCGACTACATAGTTCGAGTCGCGCGTCGTCAGTAGAGCGTAATCCACAGGACCGTTGTGGATGGCACGAACTCGGGGAGGCCTATGCCCAAAGTCCCAGCAGTGGGCAAAAACTGAGGTATGTATAATAAAAATTATATATGTAAATATGTCTATTATATTAAATACTAGCGGCCCGCCCCAGCGTCGCACGGGTAAAAAAAGTTCCCGGCAATTATTCGATTTTTTCTCGCCTTTTAAACCTTCCCTAGACCTCCACGAACATTTCAAGACTATGATAAGATAAATCCGTTCAGCCATTCTCGAGTTTTAATCAGACTAACGAACAAAAGTTCATTTTTATTTATATATAGATATCAGATGTCTAGTACCCGTAATACAAGCTTAGAGCTTACCACGGGGCTAGCCCCGTGGTAAGCTCTAAGCTGTTGTTGTTTGGATTGTACAGCAATATTTATTAAATAAACTGGCTGTAGATGTTGATGATGATGGGCAACCTATACAGCAACACCTATCAAATATAGGTACTAGCTAGTTCTAGCTACATGCCTTACAGTGCATAAATTTATACTATGATAATATTTTAATGAGGTAAAGTTTGTAAGGTTGTTATTGTTATTCTCTGGATGTAGGTACCTACAGAACTTTAACCAGGACATAAATTATTCCTAATGCTAAACTAAGTAGGTATGTATTTTGCTCCTACGTAGAAAAACATGGACGAATGTTGTTCCAGTAGTTACATGACTTCTGTAGGTACTTACAAATATCACTTAATTATAAATTATGACATTACAAAGCTGAAAATGTCTTTTGTCTTTTTACCAGTTGTTAGTACAATAATATATAATAAATTATATATTTTTTTTCATAATTTTATCTAGGAATCCTTGAGGGCATAGTCATAAGTTGGAAATGAGTAATTATACCTTTTTCAAACATTTCTTCATTATCACGAATTCAAAAACACATTAGTTTTGTCTGTTCACGTCCGTAAGTGGTAACCCTCTGAGTCCTTACTTGACCTCCGGGTGGTGCTAAGAACAGTCTCTGGTGGCCCAGAAAAGCCATTATTTACATTCTAGGTCCTCATGCCCCATCTTCTTAAACCCAACGTCACTTTACATGTGAGATTGTGGTCAAATGAGAGCTTATCTAACATAAAAAAAGTTGTTTCCATGATTCATACATCAATCGATTCCAGTGTCATTTGAGGGTCAACTAAAGTCATGACATTAGTGAAAATTCAACAACCTTCCTCCTCGAGGCATCCTTGAGGATGTCCTCAACTACCGGACGCCATTTTGTAAAAACAACAAAATTAAAGTCAACAAACTATGTCTTGTTTATATTATGGGGTATCGTTGAATATACATTTATTAAAAATAATTTTTAGTTTTCTTTCGAAATTTTTTGTTCCGACTGACGCTGACGGTTTTAGATCAATACCGATTTGAAGTTGGGAAACAAACATTCTCACATAGGATTACTTTTAAAAATTTCTTTAAAAATTCCCAAAACACTTTAGTCCCAGCCGAGTTAATTTTTTTTTAGTTTCAGCTTGTTTGTAAAGCATAGGCATGGGCTAATAATACACTACTCAACAAAGTCTAGGGAACAAGCAACAATACTTCAATTTTTGTGTGAAAACTCGTAAAAAAGTTCTGGTCGCTAAAATTTATAAATTAAGGCTGGAATAGGAATAAATTATTTGTTCGAAATTCAAAAAAAATTAAACAAAAGCGCGAAAGCTTTCAAAATAAGAAGGAAAAACCGAACTTGGTCGCAGAGTAAGGGGTCTGCTAGCATAAAGTTGTTGTGATTTTTGTCATGTATCGATTTTTTTTCTTGTGAAAAACCATTACCGCCAACTTTTTCGATATTTTTGAAATTCTAAGCGTTATGTCACGTCGTCATTTACCGCGGGAAGAGATGCTTAGGGCTGTGGGTATGTTGGAAGCTAGACGCAGTCAACGCGATATCGCGGCCGCTGTTCACACACAGCCAAGCGTAATTTGCCGATTATAGGCACGCTACAGGGCTACAGGAGATGTAGCCGAACGTCACCGAGGAAGATACACCCATAGACATCCAAACTACCCAGAGACAAGATCGATTTCTGCACAATGCTGCAAGAAGGCAGCCCCAGATTACAGCTCGCCAGTTGGTAGGAAGACTCCAGTCCCAGCACCAATTGGTTCTCAGTGACCAAACTGTCAGGAGAAGATTAAATGAAGTCAATCTCCGCGCTCGCAGACCATTAAGAGTTCCAGCTTTGCGACATGGAAATCGAGGGCGTCTTTTATTGTGGGCTAATGCACATTTGCGATGGACCGACAATCAGTGGGCACGTGTTCTCTTTTCCGTTGAGTCTCGCTTCGGATTTCATCCTGATTCAAGGAGAGTGCGTGTTTTGCGTGTTCCTGGTCGCCAAAGTAGACTTCGAAATCCTCAGGAAGTTCATCCTTATCAAGGCGGAACGATCATGGTGTGGGCTGGAATTCGCCTGGGTGGGAGAACTGATCTCGTTCGCATACTAGGCAATTTGAACGCAGAGCAATACATTGAACAGGTAGTGCATCCTATGGTCACCCCCCGCCACCAGCAGTTTGGCCAAGATTTCGTGTTCATGCAGGATAATTCACGCCCACACTCCGCAAGACAGGTGATGAATGTGTTCAGCGAGAACAATATCACGGTATTAGAGTGGCCTGCTCAGTCCGCCGATCTCAATCCAATAGAGCATGCATGGGATTTAGTCGGAAGAAGAGCTTTCAGTGATTTTCCTCGAAATTTGAACACGGAAGAAGAACTTTTTTCGCATCTCTCCAGAATATGGAGCCTTATTCCACAGGCGACAATTGATAACTTGATACTCAGCATGCCACACCGATGTAGAGCCGTGGCTAATGTTTTGGGGGGTCCAACGAATTATTAAACAGCTGCAAATAATGTTTTTTCATTTAATTTCCACGTAAGCGTCATATGTTTTTGTAATTTGAAGATTTTTTTTTTTGGTTTTTCGCACTCTTTTAGTTTTTTTAATGAAACTTTATTTTTTTACATGAACGCTTTTTATTTTATTGCATAACTGAAATCAAGAATAAATTTCGCTTCTTTTGATGTATAACATCAGGGACAAAAAAAAGTTGAATTAAAAGTATACACTAAAATATCCTTGTTCCCTAGACTTTGTTGAGTAGTGTATTTACACTTTTAACGTGAGGGCCCTTGGCAGCTCATAAAATTCTCAAATGACAAGTTTGTGTTTTGTCTATGTTGGTAAATTTTTCATTTGTTTTTATTACAGACGAAATGTAAATATTGATTGGTTAATCAGCGTTGTCAAAACAAAATTAACATATTCCTTTGCTATGACATCAGTGATCAAATATCCGGTTTGGCCGGTTCCATGGTTGATATTGAACTTTGTTACGCTTTTTGACGGTCAGTTGGTTTAAAATAAAATCGTTTTTTAACAAACTAAGGCTTAGGAAAACATCTTGTTTTCCATTTTAAACTATTTTAACCGACTTCAAAAAGGAGGAGATTATCAAATCGCCCTTTTTTTATAAATAAATTTTACGTTTTATCCGATTTTTTGTTTGATACAGAATTGTTCTCATTTGCATTTAACAATTATTTTTTAAAGTAGTTTCAACTACTGTTCTCTTTAGAGTCGGTTTATTTATTTTTTATACTTTTTAGTTGTGTTTTTTTTATTGAGAGACCGTTTTTACCGTGAACGGATTTAGATTATGGTTCAAAATGCATTAAATTTGATAAAAATCGGTCCATTAGTATCAGCAAGTATTTGATGTTAAGGAAATATACAACGATTTAACACGGATCTTTTCGCTTTGCATTTAAATTGTCAAGAAAAAAGCAAAATTACAAAAGTGGTCACGTTTTGTTACTTAACGTCTAAAGTTGTTAGACATAATTATTATAGTGGGGTTTACGGTGTAATGTCAATTATTCAAATAAAATACCAAAAATAGTTACAGAAAAACTCGACACGGGTTATTATTCTATGACACGGGTGTGATTTTACACGCGAGGTTGCGACCTTTTTTATTCAATGTTTCTCGTTTTGGTGTCACGTGTATTTATTTTTGGGTATATAATGTATGTACGTATCTATTTTCATGAGTGATCTTTGTTAACTCATGAATACATTTATCTGCTATCATTAATTAATAGATCCCGTTAATAAATTGTGTGTTTTGTTCAGTACAATGTTCAATGTAAAATTACCTAACTAGGTACCTAATAAGAGTTAACTAAGTAACCAAGTAGTTAAGTAATTTTAATTTATAAACAACTCCAATTTTGAGTTAGTCGTTAATTATTAGTTTTTCAATAGTATATTTTATCTCTGTTACAACTAATGTATAATTTATAGGTTTATGCAATGCAGGTCTTCCTGGATTTAGAGATTTCTCATGATCTGATTGCTCTTTAGATTACTTACTTATAGGTATAGGTTACTTAGGGCTATGGTATAATATACCTAAGAAGTATATAGTAGTAGTATATTAACCATATCAGATATCTACCCGTAACACAAGCTTAGAGCTTACCACTGGGATGTTGTTGTGTGGACTGTCCGGTTTTTTTTTATTATACCTATCTATACCTATGAATACTAGACCATTATAACAAAGAGTTGTTGCGAAGTTACTTACCAATTTGCTAAATTTCGGCCAATTCTTATTAAGGACCAGTACTTGGGAAATTTCTTACGTAGGTACTCAAATTTGCTTTTTGCAAACTAGCCAATTCGAAGTCAAGAACACCAGTGTTTTATAGCAAACATGATATAAGTACTGCATAACTCTCCAGGATATGAGTTAGTTTTACAAATAACAAGGATTATAAATTTCTTGCCTTAACCATAGTTTGTTTACGATTCTTTTATTAAAATTTTATGACTATTTTAAACTAGAGGAAGCAATACACGATACCGTCGTAGAACTATTTTCACTCCGGAAATGGTAATTGACACGGTCAGAAGCTAGTATTACTCGATGCGGTAAAGTTGAAGTAGGTATATCTAAAATAGTCATAAAATTGTCAAACACAACAAGTTTTTACAACGTTGCTGTCCATAGTTTAATTAACATGTCCGTGAGTGAAGGCGTTTTTATGGCTTTTACCGAAAGTGAAGGTGCTATGTTTCGATAGTTCATTCTTATAGTCGAAATAAACGTAGGTACCTTTTAACTTTTGACGGACTTGTTAAAGAGGACCCTCTTTAATCGATAGTAACTTTAACTAATATTAAAAATAAAAAGATAAATTGAAACCAGGAAAATCAATGAAACCCTAATGATATTTACTTATTTTGATGATTTCAATGCATTACTGTACTGAAACTTTTAGGCTTCCTTAGGCGGTAAAATTAGGCTTTGACGTCGTGATTGTATCGGGGCAGTATCACTCATAATTTGATCTCGCAGAAAGTAGTTCGGCTATTTCCTACACGTTCACACAGTAAAGGGAACATTCGTGATTCGTGATTCCAAATAATAATAATATGCAGGGTCCAAGCGTAATGGGCAATTGTTTCACGAATATATGCATTTTCGGACGTTAAAACTATAATATTATCAAATGTAGGTTTCATAGATATTTTTATGGTTTGTAATCTTTTTTAACGACGTTTTCGTCGCAACGAAGCAGCAGCAAAAGCAGACAGAAAAGACGGCCTTAACCAACGATGTTGGAGTAAACTGGAAATATATATATGAAAATACGTGAGATTCATTAAATTATTTTTCGGTTTATGTTTCAACGATTTTAATGGTTTCTACTTTTCTCCAACAACTTGAGACATACTCGTAAAAGACAAAGGAACCTAAACTTTAGTGATCCATGTTCTATCACAACGACATCGCTACGGCATCGAACCACCCTCATCAAATTGTGGTCAAAGAAATCTACATTAGTCTTGACATTATACGATCGGACATGTAAAGTTACTTAATTGCTCATATGAACACATTTAATAAGGTTTTACGAAACAGAAGATGATTATGTATCAAATATGTAATGTATTATGAAGCTTTTTTTCTGGAATTTGCTTTGCAGACTCCATAAACTATGGATCCGGTGTTTTAGAAACCATCATTCTACAATTACTTGCTTATTATCCTTAAGCAGGTACGATATACGTGTTTAGGATTCGTGTCCAATGTTGTACACAACAATTGGTAATATAATTTAAAAAAAAACCTTCTTTTGAATCATTTGTCTGTTAGTTTATACATTATCATCAAACAATTTTAATAATTCTCTCTTTAAAAACTGATAGGAATCCAAAGTATTTTTTCCTTGAAATAAAATTAGAATAAGGTTAGGTGCAACAACAGTTATTTAATCTTGAACGTAAACGTTTATGTGACTTCAATTGAATTTTTACGACGTGTGAGCATTGGGGACAGGGCAATCGTCTTCGTAAATCACTGTGCTTGTAACTCCACTAATAGGTACGAGAATACATTAATAGGCTGCAAAATGACGTTGAAATTACTCCAACTGTCTAATTCTAATAGTTGTGTTGGAGTTGCAGTACCGTTTGATATGTTAATCTAAGTTAAGTTGATATTTCATAATATCTCCAACCCCAAACTAAGCAGAGCTTATACTATGGGTGCTAGGTGACTGATATACTACATAGATATATATATTTTTTGTAAATACATACATATGATATTTAGAAAACACCCAGACCCGAAAGCAGAAATTTTAGATTGGACAAAATCTGGTCCCCCGGTGAGGATCGAGCCCGAAAAACCACACCCGAAATACCGCCCACCGCGCCACTGAGGCAGTCATGTCAACTAACTTTTTGTTGAGGGAGACAAAATATAGCTATACATATGGTGCAATTTCTGCTACAGAACTAGTGTTTATTTGTATGTGCCCTATAAAATATTCACCTGTACCTATGTACTTATGTATATTCCATAAAATCAGATGGCTGTATTAATCTATGAGAGGTAGTATTTAGACCTTTCATAAACTCTCTGCTCTTCACCGAGCTAGATGGACGTGGATTCTCCATTTTTTTTTCTTATTTCTATAGTAGTTTCACCTTTTACCTTCAATATCTATACTCGTAACTACCATGTTTAAATAACTAGTTAATACATACTATAAATAAACACAAAACAAAAAAAAGAAACAAAAGCCTCTGGACAAATTGTTATATTGATGGTTTTAGTGTTTGACTGCCATCAACGAAGGTTACATTTTACAGTGCAAAATGCCTTGAAATAAAACTATTCAATGTATTTTACATGAGCTATAAACAATTTTAAAGAATAGCTTATGGCGTCTTTGGTCTTTCATAAAGGTCGCCCGAGGAATTGTTTGATGAAGTACCTTGAAAAATGTTTAAGCACGATCTTGAATATACATTGACCTATAGTAAATTTATGAAATTTGTTTCAACTCCAATAAAATAGCCTTTTGTATGGTAAATTTTGTTTTCAATTCAAAGGTATTTTGAATTTTAAGTAGTTAAGTAGGTTCTCACATAATCAAATTTTGCATCATTTCAGCTTTTACGAGTGCCAAAAGTTATTATAATTCCTATTTTCTTGTAAGTGTCAGGTAGTTATAATATTTACAAGGTTTTTTGCTAAAGGAAGTCATTATCACTCGTTTTAGGTTAACGCGGAAGACGTAAAGGTTAATAGGGGTTGAGAGGCATCAGTTTAACGTTTGTCATAGTATATTATGCTTCTGGTATATACAAAAATGCTACTACATAGTATAAAAAAGGGGAGTCGGTTTTGGCTTTTTCTTAATAGTAGATTAGAACAATCTTTGTTAAAATGCATTTAAAAAACTTAGGTAAAGTAACGGTACGAATGTATTGTTATTTCGAAAGAATCAAGTTTTAATGTAGAAAAGGTAAAAAATGTTCTTGGATACCAATAGAAAGCAACTAACAGTAATAAATCTGTTAACGATTTTGAATATTTTTTTATTTATTTATTTAATGTTTAAGATAGATTAATTGTGTGATGTATTAATTATCATTATTGAGCTTACAATTATTTCACACTTTGATTTACTGAGAACAAAATTACTACTACGGTCAGTACATAAAAATAATATGTATAGGAATAATTGTAAAAACCATGTTGTACCAACCGATGAGGTTAGGAAGATGATGGTAAATTATTATTCCTATACTATTATAATATTTCTAGCAGTCACATATACATATTTAATACAATGATTTAAGATTTTGTACTTTTTATAAATTAAAATTGTTTTTTATTTAATCACTTGTCGACACCCGCTTTGTCATTTTCCCTATCACGTCCTCGTTCGATCTTTCACTGCCATTTTGAGGTTGTACTCCATAATAACTTTTTTAAACTGTTTTTGAATATTATAATCCGAGAGCTGGTGCTTTAAGATTGTCCCTATTTTTTGTGATGTGATTTTTTTTCCATAGTTGTTGAGTTATCTTTAAATATGTATAAATAGTATCTCGGTACAATTGTAGTCGGATATTTTTTTGAATATAAGCCTATTTAATACCTAACGGCTTGTTTCATAATGTCCGAGTATATTGGTTAATGGTGTTGATGGGATGCGCGAGCACTAAACAAAAACAACAAATCACATTATCTCAAAAACTATTAGTTGTTTTACACGCCGATTGGGATCCTCGTTTCTTTTTAAGTCGGTTAAACTGATAATGCTTAAAAACTCATATGGATGAAAAAATCACAAAAAACTGTGAGATTCGAATTGAGGACCCTGGGGTCGACCTCGGATGTCGGGGTCGGATTCGGTTTAAAATGGAGACATTTTTCGATATAACACGATAACTAGAGGTACTTTATCTATTGTTATAAAAAAGGGACCAATTTGAAGTAACAGTTTTCGAATAAAAAAATAATCATCAAAATCCGTTCACGGAGTCCAAAGTTCGCCTCGAATTGAGAATCTCCTTTTTTCCTTTTTTATATAATAATACTACCAAAAAATTACTATTAATGACTATTTCGGTGAAAGTCGGTAAAAAAGAAGTGATTGTTAAAGATTTAAAATAAAGGTACCGATCGGCATTGATATTGTGTTCAGAAGAACACAATCAAGGCCAAAAATACTGGCTTCTCGCGGCAATAAATACGACATTGTGTAATCATCACTTAAGAACCTGACCAAAGTGCCCAATACCAAAGCTAAATTTCGTAATGTACTTGCAATTTAATGCATTTTTAACTCTCAATAAGCAAGCCAGTGCTGCCAGTACAATGCCATGACTTTCAATTTAATTTCATATTTTTGGGTTCCAAAGTGGAACAGGGAGCAGGGTTTTGTATGTCTATCAGCCTCAACTGTGGTTTATCGAAAAAACGATAACTCCTAAAAATCTGTAACTTAGGTACCCAAGGATAGGTAATCATTTTATGGCCCTTTGATAAAAATCTTGGTTACTCCATCGATTAAAGGCTATCGAGATAGCCCATAAAAATATAATGAGGCAATGGGTTTTCGTTTATACTTTTAGTAAACAACTTTTTAACAAAATTTTAAGAATGAAAACTCTGTTTTTTTTTTAGCTTACGTCTGTAAGTGTTAACACTCTGAATTCTTAGACGTGACCTCCGAGTGGTGCTAAGAACAGTCTCTGGTCGCTTCGGCCGCAGCTTGTCACCCTCTGAGCTGGGCCAGAGCGTGAAGCGATTTCTTTGTGTTTCGTAATGTGGGCCGGAGAAGCCATCTACCTTCTAGGTCTTCATGCTTCATCATGGTTTCATGTCTTTTTGCTTGGATGTGGTCTAAGAAGACCCCATCGTCACTTAGTATCAGGTGAGGTTGTGGTCAAATAAAGGCTTATCTAGCATAAAAAAAAACTTTTGTTTTGTTTGTAAATTATTTTATTTTATTTTATGGGCATATTCCAGTTTATTCAATTTAAAAAAGGAGAAGGTTCTCAATCTCCGTGTACCTTTGCATAGTGTTCGAGCTAATGCGATTTGATTTGTATTGTTTATTATTCTCGCATCATTTTGAGCATTCATTTTCACCGACATCAAGAAAACGAGAAGGGTCACAACAAATAGATGACAAAAAAATAATAAATGGGCAGTTGCGTTATTGTGATACATAATTGTGCTTGTTTTTTTTAAATTTATATTGAGAAAGTTCGGAAATGGTTCAGAATGTTTATTTCCAAACTTAAAATAGTTTGTTTTCAGTTAAAAATCTACATACCTACTTGTTAAAACTCATTACGGAATTAAATTGAACTTCGTTTTTATTAAATTTCGTCTTCGACTTGAGTTTAATTTACTTAAATGTGGTGTATGAGAACAGCTTAGTGCTAATAAACTATTCTCAATTCTTCTAATAAATACAGCTTTCGTTGAATGACCAGCGATATTATCAATAAAAAAATAATATTTAGAAAAAAAATAAAAAAATTTGGGGAACTTTTAATAAATCAGTTTAAAGAATCTTTATATCTCATTAAAAACACAAAGTTTACTTACATAATAAACTTTAACTTTATACCGAGTTACAATAGTTCATTTATTTTATGATGTAGGCTTGTTTTATTTTCTGCAAAATGATGAAAGTGAAAAAGTTACCTTCATTTTTGTAATAAAATCCCAGCGTTAATTCAAAAAGAACTTATCACATTTTCACTTCACCGCAATTAAATTTACAATCACGTTAAAAATAAATTTTAACTAAAACTTCCATGGAGATTCATAAGAGTTTCTCCAAAGTTTCACAAATGCACGGTAAGGTATGAAATTGACTTTATTTCGTGTCACTAGCGACAATAAACGTGCGCGCGCGCTTCTAGCTCGGATCCACGACGGATAATGCTCGCGCCACACAATCGATAAATTCTAACCGCAGATAATAACAATAAATGTCGTAATGACATTGTTTAAAGCATTTCTAAATAGCGTACCTTATCTGTAGCAACGTTTTCACTTCTTGGACAAAGCTTCGGCTTTGGTTATGTAGACTAATTTGGTAAATCTGGGTGAAAAGAATGCAGAAATTCTATTTGAACACATATTCGATTTTCTTTAATAAGGTTATATTTATTTAGTACCTTCCCATCACTAAAAAAAATTGATTAGGAGAAAGAATAAAGATAGGACTTGAAAAATCATACAAATCATTTTAATATTGCTTAATAATCTACATACCAAAAAATAGATCGTCCAAATACGAGTCTTAAGGTTTTATAATTTTTCCAATGTGTAATATAATAGAAAATGTGGTTTCGTATCAAATTGTAGAGTTCTAGGATAACCTAGGTACCCCTTAGGTTTTAATTCCCTATGAGTGACTTCGATAAAAATGCGGCTTAAATTGTTGTTTATTTTGATTGCATTTCCTACCACAGAAGTTTATTTTTTTATAGCTACAAGGGCCAGTATCGAGTGAGTATTTGGTATAAATATCTATTTAATACCTCAAATATAGGGTTTGATTAATTTCAAAGTATTGTTAATTTGCGGTTTTGCGACATAAAACGGCTGTATCATTTTGGCCCCCACAAAAAAGAGGGGTGTTATAAGTTCGACGTGTCTGTCTGTCTGTCTGTCTGTATGGGACAACATAGCTCCCGAACGGATGGAGCGATTTCAATTTAGTTTTGTATGCAAGTTTTCCTAAAACATTTATGATGAAAATCGGTTGACCAGTTTCCAGAAGGAAAACCGAAAATCTGCAAATATACTCGAGAGGGCGTGCACGTGAGACGTCAAATAAAAGCGCATCAAGTGCTCATTAAAAATATTATGACTTTTAACTTTTAGGGGAACTAAAGTTCTGAAATGGTTTTTTTTATTTAAAATTTAAAATATTAAAAATTATTGATTACGTGTAGCTTGATACCTCCATGCGATGCTGAAACAAGAAGGGTCTTGACAGACAACAAAGTGATCCTATAATTACGTTTTTACGTTTTGAGGTATGGAACTTTTAAAATATAACAGTCCCAAATATTAATTTGTGTTCGATTTGGTTACAGATAATTTTCTTTTTTAAAATAGATAGAAGAATTTTGTGGCAAAGATTTTTCTCTGCCATAAAATGTATTCCTATCAATGATCATGACGCTATTTGTGTGCTTCTTACTGTAAAGGTACTAAAACCACACCTAGTCATACATAAAGTTCCAAATTTTCCACTTGAATTGTGTATTATCAAGCTTTCCAATGACGCAGAATACATAGCAGCTTTTATTAGTAAAGTAGGGTAGGCGGGGGCAAAAGTGGGTCGTAACTAACGGTTAGTTGGTTTGTCCAGATGTAGTAGCAGGAACGACAAATCTGTATACCGTTACTATTGTGTGTCATCATTCGGATGTGAAATTAATCTTAACACTAGTGACCTATTAATTTGTATTCAAAAGGTTAAATTCGATTAGTTAACATTTGTACATACACCAAACTAACTAATTACTGACCGCCTGCAAAATGGAAAAACTTTATAAAATCACCTTTATTTTTTTTTGTATTCGAACTAAATTTTATGTCTTGATTATTTTAACTTTTTATATGTCATATATGAAAATGTAAATTTTTGTATCTGTAGTATATATTATTAGTATTTATTATTATAGAGACATAAAAAAATATATTCATCTTTCAAAATTTCAACTTTCTATCACAATTTTTGAGACTTTCGGACAGACACATATTTGGTGGAAGTGCTTTATAGAGGTAGAGTACAAGTTATCCCTCTTTATATTATTCTACTGCGCTGGAGTTAATCCCGGAATCTTCTGTTCGACTCCCCTACAAACTGTAACAAAAACTAAAATGTAAAAAAAAAATGAATACCATTAAGTTCATTAAAATATATATATTTATTTTAGAATTAATTTAGGGCGTCGTTTTGTTTTAGCCCCTTTTAGCCATAACTACCTAACTATAAGTTCTCACACAAAAAGAGTCCTGCTTGCAGACTATAATGTATCTATTTCCTAGCATAAACACAGCTTTTATATAAGCATCGTTGGATATTTACTGCGGCTTATATCAAGGCGCGCAGATATAAAAAAATAAAGTCAAACCTGTAATTCGTTACTTGGTTCTTATGGCCTCAGCCTCCCCTCAGCACATTAACGGGCCCTGTCATAAGAAAGATTCTTCTTCAAAGTGTTAGTACGTACATTTCTAATAACAAGATGTAATCACGGAAGTCGGACGCTGACCCCGTTTCGACAAAGGTACTTTTAATCACTACAAATTGATGTAGTTTTTATTGCTTTTTAATAAGGTATCTTTTATGAGATAAGTTTGATACTATGTTGTTTATTAGGCTAGAAAGTTTGGCTGGAGTAAAGATAAATGCTTACTGGAAAATTCAAGAGATTATTGCTTCTTGTGGTGTGGTATTTATACATATCTTAATATATATAAATCTCGTGTCACAATGTTTGTCCTCAATGGACTACTAAACCCCTTAACCGATTATAATAAAATTCGCACACCATGTGCAGTTCGATCCAACTTAAGAGATAGGATGGTTTTTACGGCGAGAAAAATTCGAATAATTTCCGGGAAAATTTTATACCCGTGCGACGCCGGGGCGGGCCGCTAGTTATATTATAAATTAAAGTCCACCGCGTCAGTCTGTCTTTATGTTCGAGTTTTGAAAAACGACTAAACGGATCTTTATGCGGTTTTGTGCAATGGATATAATTTAATTATTAATAGAATTAAGAGGAAGGTTTTCGCAACCGAGCAAAGCCGGAACGGGAGAGCTAGTAAAAATATAAAAATAACATACCTACCTATGGGTAAGTTTTCTACTAATATGTTTGAACTGTTGGAGGTAAAAATAATGATTGTAATTTTTGTTAGTGAAATCATAGAATAATAAATTAAGGCAACAGATATAATACAAAGTATTATATCCCAAAGAGGGTTATATTAACTTATGATACTATAGTGCTGTTAATCACTCATAATACACAAACAAAAATGACACAGATAACGGTATCTTATATCATTAAGATTATGACTTTTGAACTGCGTGTTAAATTGTCTAGATAAACTACACAAAACCACGACGCACAAGTACCTGTACTAAATTAAGTTGATAGTTCTTAATTTCGTGTGTTGACCTTCGTAATTTCGTAATGACCACCATTAGCCCTTTGCTTTCAACCATTAACGTAAAAGCATAATGTAATTATAGAAGTTATTTTGTATTTTCATTATTTACAAGATACAAAATCATTTATTTCCATCGATTGATTTTACAAGTCTTAGAAATGACAAAATAAATTACAAAAAACTTTAAAAAAATTGAGCATAGGTGAGTACTTAATATACATAGGAAATATATTAATCGTATCTGGTCGCTATCGTAAAGGTAGCTGGTATTCAATGGCCACGAGCAGCAGAAAATAGAGAATACTGGTCATCTCTGGAGGAGGCCTTTACTTTTCAAGGAGAGGGTTTTTGCTATATTTATACCTATATTTAATTTTTATTTAATGAATATAATTTTATTTGTATTTTTGAATTTAATTATATTATTAACTAGTGGCCCGCCCCGGCTTCGTACGGGTTTTTATTAAAAAAAAATTCCCGGCTATTATTCGATTTTTTCTCGCCTTTTAAACCTTCCCTAGACCTCCACGAACATTTCAAGACTATGATAAGATAAATCCGTTCAGCCGTTCTCGAGTTTTAATCAGACTAACGAACAACAATTCATTTTTATTTATATAGATTATGAAAATGAGATTAGAATTAATGTAAAAATAAAATAATATTGATGAATTATTAATAAGATTAATAGTTGCGATTAGAGACTTTAGCTCATTTTTCTTGTTTTGTATACAATAATTTTTGTTACTCTTTTTTTTTATTTGTTGTTGGAGCATATTCCGTCCCAAGCACTTTTGTCGTCAAGGTAATCCGATATTTTATAATAAGCTTTTTTACAAGGTTGTTTTTTTACAATATTTTAAACGAGAAAGTTCGTGTCTTTGACACTTTACTTACTTGTACTTTATCAAGTGTAAGCGGATATATTCGTAAGATGAAATACGCTCGTAAGCCGTAATTTGATAATGCTCGTAAAAATGAGAATTTGGCAGAATACCAAACCTAAGCAAATAAAAAATGTTCGCATACGTGTTTTCAGAACAATTTATTACATTGCCCAACAAAATGTACATTTATAATCTTTTGTAACACCAATTATATAATCTGTGATAAAACTAACATATTGCCTAATAAATTAAACTTCCTATGTCAAGAATCAGTCGATCTATTGCTGAAAACAGCATTTAAAATCTAATGAACAGATTTTCATGTTCAGTAGGGTTTAAATTTGGTTAAAAAGGTATATAAACTTTTTAGCTGTGCTGTGCTGTATGTGTGTGCATAATGGATTTTCCCACTAAATTACATTTTCCGGCTGTAAAAAATTGCCTGTATCCTTTACATGACTACTAGATTTAGCTTTAGGTTCTAGGCCTAGAGAATCTGTGTACATACCAAGTTTATTTTAATTCTTAGTATTAGAATGAGTTAAAATATTAGTATTAGTACAAACAGATAAATAACATGGCTTACTGTTGTTCAGATATGAAAGGGCAAGGGTAAGAAATAGATATATGTATCATAGTTGAGATAAGATATTCTCTACTCTACTGGTTTTGAAATAATTATGCATTACGCATACATACAAGGTTAAAAAAGTAATATTGGAAGCGATCTAAAGATATTGGACATATCGCTGAGGGGCGATCACTACTAGACTGGCTATAGAACCAACACGCATAAAAATGCCTTGTTTTTTGCTTGCGTGCGTTGGATGACAAACGCATTCCATTTTGTTAATTTCTTGCGTGTCTATCGTTTTCTAAAGCCATTTATGATAGTAGATGTAGTGAAATAATACAAAATCTCAATACGTCGTTTCAAATGAAAACGAGACTTACGACGTTTTTTGTTTGAGTTTTGCCTTAGATGGCTACTTGTTGATTAAAGATTTTCCATCATATATTTTTTATTTTGTTATTGGAGTTTACTCCTTAAGAAACGATTTGATTTATAAGGCCCGGTATGGAAATATTATGGGGAGTAAAATCAAGTGTTAACAAAAGTTGAGGCGTTACGTAGAAAGAGACAAACATATATATTTGTAGGATTCAACGTGTAAAAGAATGAGATGGAATACCGTCGAAACGTCACGTTCGAAATAAGAACTTTAACGCATTTTGATTGGTTGTTTGTTGTGTCTCTGGAATGCGAGTTACCATTTTTGACATTCGAATACGCGTTCGAAAAAGTATTCGTCTAGCATTCACTTAGAATTTCTCAGTGAGTAGAGGTGAGAGTGCAAAGTTATTCAAAAAATCATCAATATTTACAAAAAAAATTTGGCCGAACGTTTCTTTTTCACTTGGATATCGTCTTACAAAGATAGCTTTTACGTTTTTGTGCAGGGAACTAAAACAATTGACGAATTTATGGTCCTCTCAGCGCGTTTCGTTGGAACATATTATAAGTACCTTCTGTTATTTATTAATTAAAATATTAAAAAGAAGCTATAGTTTCGACACCCAATTAATTTGTTCTTTGCAGTATTTAAGAATGATATTATAATTCAAAGTGAAAGAAAACAATCATCCTAAAATTGGATTTGTATAAATTGAACACAATTATTATTATTTTGTAACATACTTTATGTAATACGCTGTATTGAAGTAATATAAACAATCCGAATAATTACAGATATATGTTTGTTTCTCTTATCATTTTAGCAGATGCGTTCATGTACCCTTTTTTTCTATTTGATGTACATATATCATAATATCGTTCGTAAGTAGTAAACTCCAATCGTGCGTCGTAGCTGACACACACACACACTTTTTTTTATGTAGGCACAAGAATTATCCGAATTATCTATCAAGATTTAGACATTTCCCGTTTGAAATCACAACGATTCTAAAGAAGATTCACTTCTAAAAAGAAAAATTATTAAAGAAATAATGTAATAAACTCTGAGTTGAGAAGCGAATAGTAAGTACCATACAGCTGTAATCAGTTTAACAATTTTGTAGTTTTATAATTTTCAAATACAAATACTAAATCATTTGTATGAGAAGAACATATAAAAACAGGCAGAGAGAGAAATAACCGGCAATTAATTATTTTATTTTTCTATGCTATAACAGAATATTTAAATATTTAGAACCAAAAAGGCCCCAACTCAGTATAATTCGGGCTGTGAAGCCTGTGCGAATGCGCAAATCCAAATCCCCTAATGCGCTGGTCTTTCGTAGAAACCTTCAACAAGCTAGCAGTCAAGTTAAGTTGGCACAAATGAAAATACAAATCAAATAAAAACAGTGTGGCAAAATAAATAAAAGTTAACACAAAGATTTGGTGTTCTTATACATAGGTAATTATTATTTACTAAGAAATGCTTGTCAGTATCAAGGGCTAATAACCTTGACGATAAAATGGCGTTCAACTGATTAACATCTTTTACACTTTATAATTTTTTTTAACTCGACACTGGCATATTGTCGCTTCAAGCGTAGAGTCCAATTACAAGAAACTGAACTGAACTAGAACCTTGACCGAGTAGGCAGCTAATGCAGTACATGTAAGTAGCATGTTTAAGACATTCATTGTTACAGTTTTACCAACGTCTTGCAGTGGAGATGGACAACCTTGACGTTGTTTTTTTTTATGCTAGTTAAGCCTGTGGTGACGATGTGGTCTAAGATGGAGCATGAAGACCTAGAAGGTAGATAGATAGGACCACATTACAAAACACGAAAAAATCGTTTCACGCACTGGCCCAGCCCGGATGGTGGTGACAAGCCGCGGCCAAAGCCTTACACCAGAGACTGTTCTTTACACCACCCGGAGGTCACGTGTAAGGACTCAGAGGGTTGACACTTACTTATTTAGTTTTTTTTCCTCTCTTTGTATTTTGAGGATCAATCAGGCTACAAAAATTTTAGAGTTCAAAGTGTGGACATATAACAGATAGCATGACAATATAAATGATGATGACATATGAAATTATTCGAATGCCTCAGTGCTCAGTGCTCAGGTAGCGGGTTCGATTACCGCCGAGTGGTCAAGTGTTCTGCAAGAACTTTCTTCTTGGTCTGGGTGATAAATATGTGTTATAAAAATATTATCTATAAATGTACATTATGTCTATTTTGAAGAGACATTTAAGATCTTTATTTTTGTTAATATTTAAGCTTAAATTAATTATTGACTTTTGACTATTATTTTTTCATTTAAATTTAGGACAATATTGAGGACATTATTAATAATAGTTTAGTTAGTAAATAAAAATTGTAATTTATTTACTTTCTTTAAAGATATACAGATAAAATGTAAAAATTGTGAATTGAATAATTTTTATGAATTATTATTTTAAGTACATCAAATGGCTAGTACCCGTAACACAAGCTTAGAACTTACCACGGGGCTGTTGTTGTGTGGATTGCCCGGAAATATTTATTTAGTAAAAGGAAATAATAGGTAGGTTAAAAATTCTAACCTATCCAACACTAGAATTATGAATGATGACCATTATTATGTGAATGCCAAGGGTATGTTAAACTCACACAACATATTAAGGTCCTAAAAACTGGAGCCAGGTTTGAAATATAAATATTTGCATGCGATACACATGGGCTTGAGTTTCGAATTTTATCTATCTATCTATATAAATAAAAATGAATTGTTGTTCGTTAGTCTGATTAAAACTCGAGAACGGCTGAACGGATTTATCTTATCTTAGTCTTAAAATGTTCGTGGAGGTCTAGGGATGGTTTAAAAGTCGAGAATAAATCGAATAATTGCCGGGATATTAATTTTGAATAATAACCCGTGCGAAGCCGGGGCGGGCCGCTAGTAACTAATAAATATCAACTCAATCGACCCAGCCACCTGCTCTTAGAGAAAACTTGATGGGCCAGACTGAAACGGTTGATCGCAGCACTTTACGTTCCCACTGCTGGGACACAGGGACTTTTCTTTTGAGGTGAGAGATTAGGCCTTAATTCACGACGCTGGCTATGTTCGTGAATGACACATTTCCTTCTCTTAAAGTTCTCAGAACATGCCTTTTCCCCCACGATGTTTGCCTTCACCGTTAAAGCACTCGTTTTGTATTTCGCTTTCTTTTTTAATATTGTTTTTTTGACTTAACAACTGACGAGTTCGTAGTTTTTTTGTCTCAAGGTTGTTGTATGCCACTTACTTACTTGCTAATGACCGTTAGTGCATTCGTATGCGGCTCACGAGTCATGAGTCATGCATGACACTCGGAATGCATAAGAATATATCAAGCTAGGTGCTTTTCTAACAAAACACACTTTGTTAACAAACGCTAATGCGGAATAGTAATAGAAAATCTTTGGCAAATAGCTTTGTTTGCTGAAACAAGGATGCGGGCGATGTTTATTATTTTGTTGCACTTAGTTGAAGGCATTTGGCATAATGTATATAATTTGAGTCAACAACAGTGTCCCAGCGGTAACGTAAATATATGATTATGCTTATGTATTTAAGCATATAAAGGAAGTCTTGTGGATTGGCAGCTTAGCTTCAATTTCTGTAACAGTGAGGCAACAGAATTACGCGCGGTGATGTAAGGAATTGTAATTATGAAGTGAAGTGAAGTTGAGGTTTGGTTTCTGACTTGTTTCATTCGTTCACGTTCCGTAGACCACAGGAACGTGGGTTTCGAAATATGGCCCACTCTCAACTTAAGATCCCAAAAATGCGATTGGTATGTTACCGTTACAAGAGCTTTGGATGGATAATGTAAGTACGTATCTTTAAGCCTGTATGCTAAATTATAAATAAAATAATAACTTATATACCTACCGACTTTAGGTTATATATCGAATACGTTATAATATCATAGGCGCGAGAAATGCCTCACTGATTTAGTCTAATAAAATGTGAACGAAGTAAACCTTAAAATACTGTACTGTACTTCCTGTTGTTGCACATGGAGGCTTCATTGGTGCTCACACTTGACCCTAATGACTTTACGTCGATAGAAATCAAATAACGGTACATTACCTTTTTTAATTTAGTTTTATTGCTGTGTCAATGAACAAGACAGGTCTGGGATCTTTTTCTTTAGATTCAAGTGTAATAAATATCTTTTCTCTGCTTAGTTAATCCAAAAATATTTTTATCGGTTTCAAATTGTGTCTATTGTACTTAGCAGGGTTGAAATAATGATCTTATTGCTAATAATGATGTAGGCAAATCACTTTCAAAACTAAACAGTTGTGTGTGTTAATACAAAATGTTTATTAAAATATTAAAAGCTTATAAATATTACCAAGAAATACATCGCTTCCAACAACTATTGCTAACGACACCTATACCGCAAGCAAAGATTTCATCTAAATACGTTTGCCAATTGCCTTCAGAATTGTGTTGCAAGTATTAAATTGACTATGAAGTTTTTAATAATTCCGGAATTATAAAAGTAAAGGGCAACCAGATTGCAAACCTGAAAAAAATAAGTCATCGTTTTTGGCTGTTGTAATTTTTATGTTAGAATTTTGTACACTCTGTACCTATAATGAGCTAGCTACAAACATTTTGATTGAGTGGCTTAATTTCGACTTGGTAAATGGACTGGTTTATAATAAAAGGTTGTAAAATGCATTTTACTGTTGACTGTTGAGCTTTTCACGCCACGACCTAGCCCGTGTTTTTGGGTTATCCCGAAGTAAAAAGTTGCCTTCCTCAATAAAAGGTCTGTATAACACTGAAATAATTTTTAAAATGATAATTCTGAATTTATTAATTGCTCAAAATGGGCTTGCTTTGTGTGTTTGACATAAAATGCATATAAAGCATTATGCCCCTACCAAATAAATATTTCCATATATTATAATTATATATTATTTGCATATACTCCATTGGATCCGAACATGTTTTTTAATTATGATCATATTTTGTCCTCATTAAAATTTATTTCATTGTATTTTGTGTCTTTGTTTTATTGTATTTTGTGTTATGATGTGTCAATGAGTGAGTGTGTAAATGTTTCTCTCTCTCTCTCTCTAAAATTATAATATTCGATTACACACACGATTCGATTAAGACTATTGGGTGGGTAAGGTGGGTTAGTTATTGAATAAAATACACTTTCTTCAATCATGATTATTCAATTTCACACCAACCCCGACGTCGTTTGCATTTTAATTAATACGTTTTATACTTTCCTTACTTCACTTTATAATTGCAAAAACCTGAAAACTGAATTATTCTACGTTGACTAGCTTTGAATAATTACTCATACCCGGTCCTCACGCAGCGACCTTGAATGATAGCGACTAGACAGCGACTTATGATTTTGCGTCCACATAACAGTGACTTATCGGAGGATTTTTTGGACGTAATGTCCACACAATATGCGCGACATTTACTTTTTTTTTATGCTGGATAAGCCTTAATTTGACCACAATCTCACCTGATGTAAAGTAACTATGTGGTCTATGATGGGGCATGAAGACCTAGAAGGTAGATGGCTTCTCCGGGCCACATTACGAAACACGAAAATAATCGCTTCACGTACTGGCCCAGCCCGGAGGGTGGTGACAAGCTGCGGCCGAAGCCTACCCACAGAGCCTGTTCTTAGCACCACCCGGAGGTCACGTGTGAGGATCTAGAGGGTTACCACTAACGGACGTGAACAGACAAAACCTCCGAAAACCTCCTTGTACTATATTTAAGTTATTTAGTCTCAATTTCACTATTTTATGCTTCCAATAGTTTTATTGAACCAAGTTCAACCATTGAAAAATGACAATTTGATCTCAGTAAGGCGGTATCACGAGCTTAGCTTGCTCTGATCGCGTTTACAGCGAACAGTGAAATCGGGGCTTGTTTTAGTTATAAATTAAGTATAGAGCACATGAAAAAAATTAACAGAGACATCTGCTACGAAATGAAACGACATAGTTGACTTAAACCGGGTAACCTACCATGATTTGGCATAATTTTATGTCATAATATTGTTAAAAACCATGATAACTTATTAATGTATAAAATACATATCGACTTGACAAATCTCCAGCGATTTGAAAACCGGTGTAAATCGACCAAGTTGCTGCCATGTGGACCAGCTATGGGAACAGACAGCGGAATTTACTTTATTTTAAACTTTTACTTAAGTTTCGAAAGATTCGCCAGAGATCAGAAACTACTAAAAGATTTTAGAGTTACTAGTTCTGTTTCTGGTAGTTTTAGATTTGTTCAATAACGATACGCTATTTACACCTAGCTTTCCATTCTTAGAACAAAATGCGTCGTGAATACTATCTAGAATCTAGACATCGCTACTTTCTAATTACTTGGCACTTGCCGCACTTAGGTTGCTTAGGAAGATAATCGTAAAAGACATCATTTTTTTAGACAAACTACTAGTAAGTAAAACTACAAGTTAACTATTAGTAGTGTGTCTAGAATAACATAAGGAAAAGAAAAGAAAAACAAATTTCAAAGCTGTGAACGAAGCATGCTTTATACATACTAATATTATAAATGCGAATGTAACTCTGTCTGTCTGTTCATATTTCATTCAAAAACTACTGAATTGATTTAAATTAAATGGTACATTGATATTACACAGTATTCTAGTAGAGCATGAGAAAGGACATAGGGTTCTTTTTAAAATCCATTATAATAATAATTAATAATTCATAATTCATTTCATTTATTCAGACAACAGAGGATCCGTAATACATACACATTAAAAATACACAAAAATAAAATTCCTAATAACGTTAAAATAAAAATTTAAAAATTAAATAAATATACAATTAAATAATTCACATAAATTGACAAATTTTATAATAGACCTAATTAAATTATGACGCGGGCAGCACCGAGGGGCACTACTAGTTATACATAATTATTACGTAATCAATGTGACCTAAGTACAAAATTTCAATGAGCGTGTTTACATGTTTACAGAATATTTCAGAAGAAATTCTAGCTGATTTTAGAGAAAAATTTTATGTTAGAGTCGAAGTCTTATGTTTGTTTTCAGTTCAGGTTCCATAATAGATTGCTCTGCGCTTGAAACAATCCTTTTTGGCGCTGTTGTCGTCACTTAAATGTTAAATTAACAAAGTTATATTTTTACTCAAACAACCTATTTTGCAAACTCGTAATTTGCTTTGGGCATTTGAATTAGATTTTCTCCAAACACCACAAATGAGAAAGATATCCGCGTAGCGTGGTTCGATATTTTTTTACTGGATTAACATATTGAAAATATTTTTATTCTACTCAGCTTTATACCTTAAGTGTTTCCAACTAAAAACTCTTTAGCTTATTTGTTAACAAGCAAGTTGACTAGGAACCACACGACATTGCACCAGGATGCCAGAAATCAATGGAGGTTGGCCTACCGCTATTGCCTCACGGAGTAATGAACCGTGAAGGCGAAGTACCCGACCGTGAACCAACTTGTTATGACACAGTTCCAAGCTTATCTCTTATTGAAAATGGCTTTCTAGGGAAATTGTAAAATACAGCGTGATTTTATAAATCATGCTGTATTGTTGCAAGAAAATGGAGGTATTAAAATAAATAAGAAGGTTCCTAAAATCTTGAATGCATTGACGTTAAGGCCTGTTAGTGACTTTTGGAAATGTAGATTTTAAAATATTGAACGTTTTAATTAAATAAATCTACATATAATTATTTATTTCGCGATTAATAATTTGCAAGGGGTTAAAAGTAGCCTATGTCCTAATTTAATGTGTAACCTATCGCCATACCAAATTTCAAGAATTGTGTACAAAAGTCTTAGAGTTGAGAAACAACAGTTTTCCCAAATTGGGAATACAACAACATTGCTTGTTCTATGAAAACAATAATTATAACATTATTACAATTTTATATTTACAAAATGATTTTGAGAATAGTCTCTTAAAGGAAGTCATTAGCAATAGCTCTCGAAAATATTTATGCGTGCCTTTAGTATATGCCGCGATAGACGGACATTCAAACGTGTATGTTTGTTTGTCCGTCTGTCACATACAATTTCCTTTTTAATTCATTAGTATTTTTATTATACATATATCAACTCAAAGTTTCGACTATATCCTGTCGCTGTTCTTGAGATACTGAAGCAGACAGACGGAAGGACAGACAAAGAAGTCTTATTATAAACTAAATTAACAGATACTACTAGTAAAACAAGATAAAACACATCTTTCCGCAGGGCATTCCAAAAATATGTATTACATTAATTTTTTAAACTTCATCTTAAACCGTTTAACAGATGAAAAAGTTATGGTGCAATTATTATTTTTGTAATCAATTAAGATGCCATTTCGGGCTCGCCCATAACTGGATAACGATCTAACGAAATAAACATTTGAGGAATATAATCTAAAACATCGATCTAAAATGAATTCAATAAATCTTTGCCCCTAACGAAATATTGCCGCAATAAAGCGCTGATTTTGCCCAAATATTTACATTAGGCGTTTTATAATGCCGGCCTCGTTGTGACGATCCAGTATTTTCGGATAGCCAAGTTATTTTATAAAGCTGGTCAGAAGTTATAAGTATGTATATAGTAAACAGTATAAATAGGTGGAAGAAGAAATTATATAAATTGATTAACATACAAAATATAATAAAATAAATATGAATATTTCCGGACATCTGATATACATAATACAATAGAAATACATAGATACATTGATATTTTTTATCATACATATTAAACACCCAAACCAAGTGTTTAAATGTGTTCTACTGTTAAACGAGTCCAACGCGGTATTTAGTGATGGATTCCGGTTTGATTGATGCATGTTCTTGGATAGATGTCAACAATTCGATGTCATGTCAACTCATCAGAGGGATATTCGGTGACCATTTGTCTATGCAAAACGAAAATAACTTAGTTATAAGGAAACGGGTAACATAACTTTGAATCCCTTTTTGGACGGATTTTAATGTTTTTTTTAATAATTTCATGGCAGAAGGCACGCGTTTCTTAATTATTATATCTTTTAACAACGTTTTAACTGCTAAGATTATCCACTACCACGTTCTGAAGAACGGAAATTCACTTACATAGTTCAAAGGTCAGATTATACGCGTTCTCAAGTCAAGAACTATTTTGCCTCAAGAACGTCGAGATGCAAAGGTAGGTAGAACCAAAGCATGTAAAAACAGTACTTTAGCTTAATGTGAGAGAAAATGTTATTAATACGCTCGCACTAAAAAAGCGTAAATGTGCCTGATCCCCAGACAAATGAATTTTAATAGCATTCCCATAGCTTTGCTCGTATGAAATTACATGGAAAATATTGTAAGAATTTTCGAGAGTTCACAAATTGATGAAATAAAATACTTAGGAGCAGCATATTATTACTACAACTACCTATTCTACTTTAAGAAATATTTCAGTGTTCGATAGCCCATTTTACCACGGGAATTCACGTTTTCCCCGCGGGAAAATCTATATAAGACAGATAATACCGTTGTTATCTGAACAAAAGCAAGCGTGACAGTGTGAAAAGTGACAAATTTAAATAACGATTTGAAAAAAGAAATAATTGTTATTTTACAGACTATTATTATATTACATTAATGGAGGTACATTATATTGAAAAACTTATTTGCGTAATAATAAGCATGGTTTGAAAAATAATTCCTTTATATAATAATAATCTAAATCATAAATTTGCTTTCTGTTGCCCAGACTCTTAAGAGAATAGTGCCTCGGGCATCGTTACATACATTCTCACACAAAAAACACACACACTCACACTCACACACACCCTCACACATACACACACACACACACACACATACACACACATTCTCACGCAAGCCAGCTAAAAGTAAATAATAGGAATAATTTATTTTTATTTTATATAACATTAACTAATTACCTAATTTTCTTTTTAAAAACTGTAACTTGAAACTTAATCTTTTATAAGTTAGTCTAAATTTGTTTTTGTAAAATCAGGATAAATTGTCCAGGAGTCGGGCGTTGACACTACCACACAGTTGTAAAGCTTCGGTAGTGTCATCGTATCTTACTATTTATGTGCATAGTTAATATTTGACCTGAATAAATGATTTTATTTTTATATAAATATTCTCATCCTTGTAATTGCCCATCTTGGGCAATTATAAGATCAATAAAATTGATTATTGTTTTTTTGTTCATAGCTAATGAACAATAAACAATAGTAATATATAAAATGCCAGTATTTAAGAGAAGCTAATGATAAATTGTGAAAACCTCTCATAACATATCTTGATAGTAGGCACAAGTATGGGGACGCGCACAATAATAAGGGACGGCATGCGATATCGTCTGTAACGCGAAACTTATTTGCTTGAAAACCTGCCGCTTTGTGCTCGCGAAGGTGTGCAAAGGGTCAGAAGTTCCCGTTTTTTTTTTGCTGGATAAGCCTTCATTTAACCACAATCTCACCTGATGTAAAGTGATGATGTGGTCTAAGATGGGACATGAAGACCTAGAAGGTAGATGGCTTCTCCGGGCCACACTACGAAACACGAAAAAATCGCTTCACGCACTGGCCCAGCCCGGAGGGTGGTGACAAGCCGCGGCCGAAGCCTACCACCAGATACTGTTATGTTAGCACCACCCGGAGGTCACGTGTAAGGATTCAGAGGGTAACCACTTACGGACGTGAACATACAAACTTCTAAAACCTCGTTACGCATTCGCTAAGTTTGCGGAGATTAATTGAGAGTTTTAACCCCCGATCAAAAAAGGAATGTTATAAGCTTGACGTGTGTGTCTGTCTGTCTGTATGTGTGTCTGTCTTTTTGAAATAAACTCTAAAATATTATGGTGTTTAAGTTTTAAGGAAATTAAGGGATTGGAATCGGGGGTTTTTCTTAAATATAAAATTAAGATTTATAATTCAATACAAATAGAAGGTAACACATAACCTATTGAAAAAAACTCAGAGAGAATCAAGCCTCAAGGCTAATGATAATTTGCCCTCTATCTTTCAATCAACATCACGTCGATTTCGCTCTATCGATGAAATAAAGGGTTTTTATGATAAAAGGCTTTTATTGTAATTACCTACTTTCATTAACTTTAATCAAAGTACGTATGTATTTTATTTGTAACTTTGATGAATAGAGCATCGTAGTTTAAGTTAAAAGGTAATTAATACATGAAACGGTAAAAGTATAGGTATATTGCAATACATTTCTACACAGATTTTTTGTCAAACTTTTACTTCAACTTTTATTTTCAATTCTAATAAAAGTTAAAAATGCGTTTTAATAATCCAAATGTAAACCTAACCAGTCCATTTTCAACCCAATTATCTCATGCTAACTTTCACGCCCAGGCGTTGCCCATGTTTTAAGTATTTTCCCAGAGGAGCCTATATTCTATTAAAATTGGACCTGCAGTTAGTGAGAACAAACAAACAAACTTATTCGCTTTATAATATTAAACGTTTTCAAAATAAAAATCCAATTCATTTAAGTTAAATCCTTTATAAGTCGCTATTCACCTAGAACATTCTATGTTATGTCATAGGCACAGTATAAGGCCTCAAGGTTCGATACGAATGGAGTTAGCAGCTCGCCTTAACCTAGCACTTTTGATCGTAAAGGGCTCAGACTGGTTTGCTACTTGTTGCATAAGTCGTGATAAATATTATCACACAGTTACCTAAGACCATGTTCAGAGGAGCGAGCGTGGCACGAAGTTCAGATCATGCTGAAAATTTTTCAGTTGTCTGCTTTTACAAAGGCTTTGCGACATTTTTTATGGAGCCCGGCATACATACTAGTCCACCATTTTGAAAAAAAATTAAAAATTTATGTGCGCTCTAATCACGTGCTTTAAGAACTTTAAAATAGTTTGAAGGACATGTGACATTCACCAACCCGCACTTGGCCAGCGCGGTGAATTAAGGCCTAATCTCTCTCACCAAGAGAGAAGTCCCTGTGTTCCAGAAGTGGGAACGTTAATAGGGTGATTGATGAAGGCAAAAGATTTTTTGTACATAATAGACCCAAATGTCTTAGAAACCATGCCATGCCAGAGATTTGATTCCCTAACACTTTTTCAAATTTAGTAACACCTTGTTACGTAAAATAAATTTAACATGAAATGAAAAACGCTAATTCTTTCATTAATATCAGAAGGTTGTGTTTAAGTTATGAATGCGACGCTACTTACCAGCCAAAGGTCTCCGAATACATAGTTCTTAATTATCTAATCTAGTCCCGTTTTAGATTCCTATTACATTGCCACTCCAATTTAAGTACTTACTCGAGGCCTTACAGATCGGAAAATAATGAAGATAGTGCCTTTTACGAGCAAACCGATTCCTTAATTTGGTAATAAAGAGGAAATTAACCAGGAATTTCGTTAAGGGCCCTGCCTAATTGGGATGCCATGGCTATTTCGGCCAAGCAGATGCGAAAGTCGTCGATAAACGTTGAATTGTATAGTAATTTTCAAAAGTCGGCACTCCGCTTATACTTGTATTGAATACTGAAAACGTTGGCAGACAGCAAAAGTCGGCCCTCCGCTTCTAAATCAAAAATAGAAGCCAAATTGTCGCTACATGCGGTTGGTACCATATTTCAATAAGGGTGAATATTTCATTTCGTGCAGAAATTGATGTCAAAGAAAGAGTGGTGACTTAACGTGTTCTTTATTAATAAATTAAAATAAAAATATACCTAAGGCACTGGCAATAATTGGAAAAAAATAAGATTTTGTTTTAGACGAAATTGTAATGAGATTTCGGTGGTTTGGTATGGTAGGTACGGTGGTAGTTCGTTCCACGTCCTACGCGGTGATTGTGGATCCACCGTCTTTAACCCAGAACTTAGTTCTGTGGGATATTATGACTTGCCTATTGCTACTTTAATAAGCTAGTCAGTATAGTTACTTACTGCGTACTTCGCTTTGTTTTTGTTTGAGGTTCTTGTTTTGAAGTTACTGACTAAAGCTCTTCTGTCTGAGAGTCTATGAGCCTATTTTTACTTATTTACAAACGTACCTATATGACTACTTTTTGCGAGATAGAAACGGCCAAACTGAATCTTAGCAAATCAAAGCTTTGTATGTTTATTTATGTATATCACTAGAATTATTAAAAAAAATCTATTAAGTTTTCTTTTTAATATCAGCAAAGAATTTATTTTTATATATTCGTTTTTGAAAATTACAAAGGTTATGCTAAGGTTAACAAAAATAAATTATAAACTGAGAACAAGACTAGACCGCAACGTAATATTGTTTTAGACTAATTCTAATTACCATTCGACTAAAACAGAACGGTAAATACTGGTAATTGGAAGAACGGTGATTAGATTTTATTGCATTTATAATTTTTAATAATATTTAGTAATTTTATTCAATTCTAAAACCGCTCATATTTAAGTGATCACAATACTGAAAACAATTTTAACAAAATCCATTAATATTAAAATATTGTATCTTTTAGAGACGCAAACGATTTGTGAACTTAAGTACACCAAGGAAACTCATAGGCGCCCTAGTCAAGGTAAATAACAAGTCATCTGTTGCACATCTTTAACAGATTATAAATAGATTCAGCTATTACTTTGCAGTTTCTATCGATAACCTTCAAATGCAATGCCCAACCTCCTGCATACTTGCTAGATTGTAGATAGATCTCTAGCATTTGCATAGCATTTTTTATCAAATTATTAATATTACTTAATTAATATACAATTATAATTATATATTTATTTTATTTATGCAGTTTGTTTATCTTCGATATTAATTCAAGTTACCAGTTAGCTAAGCTCGTCTCGATTCGTGCAAGCTTTGTAGAGTCGTACCATGAAGAAAATACAGTTAAGAGGTGCCCTAACGCCGAAACTCTAAGCAGGCATGAGTCACCAGATTGCGGGGCGAAGAAGGGGGATTACGCATGCGCAGTAACCCCGATACAACCAATGCCACCTAAAGGCGGGTTGCTGAACTAAAGAGACAAGCTTGATATTTCAAAAAGTCATTAAAAGTTCTGCTATTTATCGATAGATGGAAAAACTAAAAAAAGTATCACCGCTGTGCCGGTCGGAGTGGGGGGTGTTAGGTTTATTTTCGTTACGGAATCTCTAGATTCGGTCTCCACGCTCAAGGCGATAGAAGCTATGCAATAGCTTAAACCAAAAAAAGTTTAATAAATCCGTATCAAATTACAAAGATAGCGCTCAACATAACCAACTTTTAGAATAATAAATATTAATTTAATAGTACTCGAGAAAATGTACTTAATGGAAGGAACTTGCAAGCAACAAAATTCAATATAATAAAAATAATCGGATTAATACAATCATAAAAAAAAATACATTATAATGAAATAATACTCCTAGTGCTAATGCTCTCAATCAAAAGGTTCTTCTCAATCACAAAAATCCAAGCGGCTGATAACCAACGACCTAACAAAACTAACGATGCTCCAATAACCCAACACTTCGCCTCGCCAACCTATTAACAGAATGACTGCATGGATAGGAGCATAGCCTCTAGCCTCGCTAGTTATAGACAAGTTTACTTTGTAGTGGAGGTGCGCGGGCGTTGCATGTGTCTGTCCGCGGCGGAAATGTGATTGCACTGGATACTGTTGCAAGGTTAGTTCTAATTGATTTTTTATCATTACAAAAATAACTAAACATAGAAACATATAAGTATTTGTTTTGTCTAAAACTTTTTTAAAACTCTATTATGGTTCAGAGCGTTGGGTGTAATCACAAAAAAAATTAAACAAAGCATTTTGTTGTCTATCATGTTCTGTATCAATAGTGGTAAATATGTGAGATATTTGTTATATAATAAATAATAATAAGATTGTCTGTCAATATTAATTCACTTATATCATAGGGTTTAAAAAGATCACTAGAAATGTTCTTGGTGATACGAGAAGGTATAAAAAAAAATTCACAGATTACATAAAGTAGTAATCTGGGGTATAATGTAAATATTAGTTTTTTTTGGTGTGTATAAATAGCTATATACGGATATTGCTTTCAGTCTATTGATAATGTTCTAATAAAAAAATTATTACGTAAATCTACAAAATAATAGTTCTAACAGATTATAATTATGTAATTTTAAATCTTTGAATACATACCAAGTTATTGTAGAGAGTCATCATAAATTTCTAGTTTGCATACGATAAATCATTGGACAAATCTATAATAAATAATAATACTACTTAATTTGTATATCTGTGTCTGGGGTCAATGTTCCACAGACTATGATGCAACTTTGTTTACGGATAGATTACTAGCCGAAACTATCTCAATAACGCTTCAAAATAATTTGCCTGTTTATAATAAACGAATGGTCAGTTGATGACCAGAGAATAAATAAATAATAAATATTTCCCCCGTGGTAAGTTCTAAGCTTGTGTTACGGGTAGAAATCTGATATTCTTTAATAACATACATATTATAGATATATATTTTTATTTATTATAAAACATGCAAACATTTGACCACTCAGAGAATGTAAGGCACAACTTTCTTCGAAAAAAAGGGAGGTTTTTTTCTCGTGGAATTACGTCCATGATTAAAAAACATTGTAATGTAAGCACGGCTACTGTTGACATAAATATTGTGACAATCATACTGATTTGTATTCTCTATAGTGACAACCTCTGTTACGCGGGAACTCTTTTCATAATATACCTTATCTGTGTGGCTACAAACTCAAAAGTTATTCGACCTTAGATCATTAAACTCGTTGCTTTGCAATTATGTCAACACGTTAGCGGCGTATCTATTGTTTGTAGGAATTTTATTACATCTTGGTTCATCATCATCACCCTATTAACGTTCCCACTGCTGGGACTCAGGGACTTCTTTCTAGGCGAGAGAGATTAGGCCTTTATTCAAGTGCGGGTTGGTGAATGTCACATGTCCTTCAAACTCTTGAAAGTTTTCACGACATGCCGGTTTGCTCGCGATGTTTGCCTTCACCGTGTTTCACCTTAAAGCATGTGTTTAAAGCGCACATTAATGTATCAAGAAGAAAACTCCAGAGGTGCATGGCGGAGTGTAGAAATAAAACAGAGAAGGTTCTCTTCGACGTTTTTTTTGGAACCCAATTTTGATGTTTTACATCAGATAGATGTTGCTAATTGGACTCGTTTAGCTTTGCTAAGAATCTGTCAAGTAGTTTTCGAGTATTATTATTTGATATTATCGTATTTGGTAGAATTGAACTAACCTAGATAGTTGTTCCTTTTCACTTGTTCAATAAACTTTAAATTTGGCATTTGACTGTAAAATTTTCTAATGCTGTTACGACAAATAGATTTATATGATAATAAAATGTAGGTAAATATCTACAATAGTTTTTTAATCCTTTCAATTTCAATACTTTCATTGTTCGATATGCTCTCAGAACAATATTAAAATATTGTACATATATTTATTTATTTAATTTTTTTTTACAATACATATATGCAACACCCAGACCGTGGAAAAGTGATTTGACCACTCAGAGAATGTAAGGCTTTAGACTTAAAAAGTTAGAACGTGATTACTCAATTTTTTTTTAAGTCCAAAGGCCAATAAGTCTTTGATATAATTGATGGAAAAAATAATTCCTAACCTTTTTGTTATTTTGCTATCTCACAAGTTAATAAGTCATCTATACTATATATACTATAATATTATAAAGAGGAAAGGTTTGATTTTTTGTTTGTTTGTTTGTCTCGAATAGGCTCTGAAACTACTGCACCGATTTAAAAAATTCTTTCACCATTCGAAAGCTACACTATCCCTGAGTGACATAGGCTATATTTAGTTTTCAAAAATAATATGATTCCTTACCAAACTCCGATAATATAACCCATGGTGAAAAAAAAAGAACCTAAATCTTTCTTTAATCGCGAATGCTGCGAAAACTATTGAATATATATCAAAGTGATGTATTACAACTTAGTAGAACTTATCATTAGCTACAAAAAACGTCGTTACATCATATCTCTAACTATTATAGTTTTGTGACAATAAGCGATTTTTTTTTAAATATAAACCTAAAACCTTATTTAATCGCGAATGCTGCGAAAACTATTGAATATTTATAACAAAGTGATGTATTACAACTTTGTAGAACTTATCATTATCTACAAAAAACGTCATTACATAATATCTCTAACTATTATAGTTTTGTGACAATAAGCGATTTTTTATATTAAAAAATTAAAATACCACTGTTTGAAAAGGCTCTTTATTTGTATCTTGGTATTAATCCTTAACAAAATAAATTATTTATTATGTAAGATTGCTTTAAAACCATTATATAACTTTTTGAATTATTAGATTCTGACATTCCATTCAAAAGATATCACGAGTTATTTTTTTTTTAAATAACTCGGCGGCTAATGTGGTGTGGCAGGCGTCACTCGGGCACGGAGGTACGGGAGAGGTTAAGATCACGAAATAATCTGTCGGCTCCCTACTGAATGGTCGTGTGCGGAAATAAAAAAATTGGCGCTTGATAATATTTTGTCGCTTAGTTAGTAGTTAATATTTCTTTAACAGGTAACTAATCCCATTCAAAAAGTTATTTTCAGAACTAAACCCTAGCATATGGCATAGATATTGTACATAATCATCGGTTGCAGGTTCAATTGGGGTAGCCACCAAAACACGTAAAATAACTTGAGTATACAGTTTTTTTAGTTTTTTCTGTTCTTTCGAATGGCATAATAATAGAATTCTAGCTTTAAAAAAATACAGTTACGCTACACATTTAAACTGTAAATTTTGCAGACTTCCGGCGAAATTATGTTGTAACTGAGTAGGTATGTGATCCATTTACATAAAGTCGAATTGTTAAATTCCTATGACCGAAGAAGGTTATATTTTGGTTTACCCGTGCAAAGCCGGGGCGTGCCGCTAGTAAACTATATACATAGGTACATAATGTAATAGATAAAGACAGCGCACATTTGCACTCAACTCATACATAATTAAATACCTTCATAGTCATGTTTTCCTGGTATCGTGGTTATGTCAACTCATCTGACCATGAAATGCCTACTTATTATTTATCTGAGATACAATGCAATTCATGCTTGCAACATCCTTTAGACTCTTTATCCTACTAGAAAAACAAAATAATAAAATTCCACCAATTACAAGATTCAAGATTCAAGATCACAAAATCTTCTCCTTTTTAACCGATTTCAACGAAAAAAGGAGGTTAACAATTCGTCGCGTATGTTTTTTTTTGTCGGCGTTGGTGACTGAGTACAGTGCAGATTTTCTATTGTTTGTTTAATATCGAATCGAACAACTCCATGTTTTAATTATAATTTCATATTCATATAAATATTTGTAATTTTATTTAAGGCTATAACTACAGAAGAGTTTTCTCGTTTCTTATAGGAGGCTAATAGAAAATTTGATAAAAAAATCTTCATTGACCCAAATTAGTACCAAATCTGTATAATAACAGTTCAATTAAAACTTTTCACCGTATCATACAATAATAAATTACTAACCGTATTCATATAAACTCCTATTTCTGGCAGTTTTCAAATGTAAGTGGAGAAATTATTTGACACCTACCTAATGCATTTCTCATCAGTTCTGAAACTGTATGTACACGAAACTTTGCCATTTAAAACTCGTTTGTAGTTGCCTAATCTGGTTTTTTAGGTAATAGTATGAGCTCAATTGGGTTCATTCAAAAGTTAAAGAAGGTAGAGATTCTAAAGGCTTCGGTAAATTTTTTGTCTGTCAGTCAGTCAAGCATAGTTTTGTGCATTTTAAAATACGGTAGCAATGAGAATGCTGTAAATACGACCCCTTTTTCTTATTTATTGCCTTATATAATTTATTTTCCGTAAACAATTTTGATAATTATTAAAAAAGAACTCAATAAACGAATCTTATATTATTTCACCCTACTAGCTTTTAATCAGTCTTTCTTATCCACACAAAGGTACATAAAAGACATGGTTTTTCAGTTATAAGACCGCCCATATCTACTGTGTATGGTTATTACAGCTATTATTTTGTTCTGATTCAATTACAATAAAATATTGTGTCAGTACCTATTTAAGTGTTTTGTTTGACGTGTCTTTGACGTTTCGTCGATTTTAACCATAATCATAAAACATAATAGCTAAACTATGGACCACCATTTTGTCAGCCAAATACGGGCTAAGTACCAACATAGCTACATACAATAACTTTCAAAAGCACATTAGAGTGAAAGCAAATGAGACAAAAATAATTGCAGGCTATTTCCGTCTCCTTTTTATTTAACAAGCGCATCGGGTTAGCTACCTTCAAAATTTCTTTCACAGAGCTCTACCGGTTTGGAAACTATTGACCTTTTTGTTTAGAAGAAAAAACTTCTACAATAGTTTTAATTACACCGCCAAGAGAACGCATTGAAGGCTTAAAATGAGAGCCCACGTTTTTGTGCTCTCTTAGACTAAAAATACGCTCTCTAAGAGTAAAAGAGCATCATATTTTGTTTTTTAGAACACTTTGTTGTGAAGGTTTTTAATGAAGTTTTTATATTTACTTTTACCATTTTACTAGGAAAGGAGGTTTTGCATTAACGAGGGCCAGTGTGGCGCGGTCCGCTTATGGTTTGATTTCCGCCGAGGGGTCATGTATGTGTTTTATATCAAGTATAGTTAGTTATATTAAGTTGACGTGTAAACCTTGTATTATACGAAATAAATGATTTTATATCACATGCCTAGTACCCGTAGCACAAGCTTAGCTTACCACGGGGCAAGATGTAGCTGTGGCGATTGTCCAAATTTTTTTTTTATATCATTAAAAAAAACAGAATCTCTGCTGAAAGCCTAATTAAGTCGGTATGTCAACGTCAGAGATTTTTAATTATATTTTCCTAGAACCGAAAATGTAACCTAAAAACAGCACCGGAATACGGAATTACAAGTGTACATTTACTGTATCTGTATGGAATAAATAAATAAATAAAATAAATTAGTTTTAAAGTTATTTTTTTTTAGTTAAGTTTAATTTTTCGGGATATTTACATTTTATTTTCCTTAAGATTTGTATGATTCATTAAATCATTCTACGTATTCTCTTTTAAAGTTACGTAATATATTAAGTATCACAATTAAGTTGAGGCTTAGAGTATCTAGGAAATGGCCATCAGAGAAAATGCCGCGCTGAGACTATTTATTGCGTAGATAGAAAGATATGCATTTATCGTAGACGTATCGTTTTTATGCGTAGACTAGACATGTCAACGATGTTACGGCCAAAGTTTATACAAGTACCTACCAAAAGATTGAATAACTCAGGCATTGTTTAATTGAGCATGAAAGGTGAAAAATATGAGCACTGTCACAGAATAGTAAATTACTATGGCGGCAGTGTATATTTTTCTCTCCGTAGCTTTGATATAAAAAAGGTAGGCACTTGGGGACAATACTGCTCTGGCCAGCCCACCTACCAAACGTGGTGAGTATTGCACTGGCAAACCTCATTGCGATTGAACGAAGCCTTTGTCCTGAAGTGGATTGTACAGTGGAAGTTATTTTAATATTTATCTCACTATTGGTTGTCTTTACAGAAGCCTCAGCATGTATGAGAGCTTCCTGGAGATAGCGTTCGAGGCGGAGCTTGACACCAGCGAGAGTCCAGAGCTGCTGGCGGCTGCGGAGGAGCTCTGCTGCGAGTTCCAGAGCACCAGGCCCGCAGCGCTGGACCAGCTCAGGGCTATCATACATGGTGACGTTAAAACCTTTTAACCTTAATCATTCTGTAGGTGAACATCCGCACTACTTTTGGGGCTGCCAGGATGCGCAACTAACCTACCACGCATGTAACCCAGTGCTTCGCTCAAATCACTAACTCGAAATACTGGAATCGCCTTAGTGATCCAGGGCAGTCGGCGGACCTTTGGTTATCTCAGATAAGCGAAGGTTCGCTTGAAGCAGCCTTAGGCAATAATATTATTCTTCAGGATTTAATTGCCGCAATATTTTATTGTATTTTTTATGGTTACAAATCATCTGTTGGTTACAAAGCTATGTAAAGCTTATATTTCTTGGACAGTACATTTTGTCGGCAATCCGCGACTCAAATCAAAGAATTAATTATTAGACGCCATAACGGGAATGATCTCGGGAAGAGTTGGTCAGAATTTAAAAAAGTCAGTATTTAGAGTATGTTTTGAAGAAGGCAGCATTGTAACGAAAGTCAACATTATGCACCATAATTCAATATTTTGTTTCACAATAACACGATTTACAATAATTTATCTCGCAAAATCTTCAACTCTGATCTGTCTTTCATAACAAGATTTATGACGTCACTTCAGTCTTGTATATTGCGTGATGCGCATTGTGGTTGCGCTTTACCTTGACCATGCATATAAAACCTCATTATCTCTCTCGTAGGTTCTTAAGGTACGTTACTAATAAAACGTCCTACGCTTTATACGAAACAGTACGAAAGGGCACAAACCGACATATTGATTAGCCTATAGAATAGAGCTGATCCACGTTTATCTTGTCGGATCTGGTTTTATTACAAAAAGTTGTATAAAGTAGGGATATTACGTGAAACTCAGCGCAGGTGGTACCACTAGCTCTGACAATCAACATAACTTTGTAGTAGGTACATGTACCTACTATAGTTTTTATTTATATTGTATGTCCGAAATAAATAAAATTGTAGAAACTTATGTTACATTTTAAGACCAAATGTAAATGTACACAATTTTTACAATAACATATTCTTATTCTTAACCTTTTATAGAGTAGTGACCCCTATAATCAAGAAACTTTTCTCGCTTGGAAGGACTCATCATAGATAAAAATGCTAAAATCAGGAAACTCTTTTCTTCTCTGTTTACCGCTACGTTTGTGCTGCTGTGTTCAGGCACGAGCAGAATCCAGTAATATCCCCTATTATGTGTGTATTGTAATAGATATGTAAGTCCAGAGCTACAACACTAGAAAAAAAAACCCAGGGCAAGCTAGCAAGTTGTTGCTGCGTGGGTTGATCACCAACATTCTATTTATTTTATTTTATCACAAAGCATCGTTAACTGCGACATAAAATAATCATTTACAGATAAAATTATGGCTGTAGCCAGAGAGATTATAGCCGTTCTACCTTCATGCTAGTAATATATTTTAATGGCTCCGTTTATAACAATGTTAAGTGATGAGATGTTTTGTGTGCATTAATAATCATTTAGATATAAAAAATAACCACTCAAAACTTAATTTCTAATATTTAGTTTAGTGGGCTTACAATTTTGGAGATATTGAAGAAGAATATTTTTTAAGTTAAGAGCATTTTAAGTTAATTTAGACTCTACGAATATCTTCCTTAATTTATAATTTTCATTAAAAAAGGTTTAAGCAACAAATCTCTACCATCACATTAAATACAATGTTTGCCTTATTCGATAGAGCTTCGTTAATTTCAGCAAAGATGAGTAGATATTTTATAAATGAAAGTTATTAAAATGAATAATAGAAATACGCATAAGGTAAAATGATAATGGAAATTCGATTGTCTTGACTCTAAATACGATATAAGGAAGTGAAAAATAGAGTCCCGTTTTATCCTTTCAGTACGGAACCCTAAAAACAACACAGCATGTCTGATTCGGCTATGTGCTCATTCAGAGTGCACGGACGGGCACGGGCGCATGACTTGGCGTCTTTATGACAAAATTACTGAAACTAAACGCGAGCTTCTGAATTGTGAAGGCATGGATGAATACAATTTTATTAATGAAAAATTCATTTAGACATATGAACATATTACGCGATGACTGAAATAGTGATCACAGTCTATGTTTTTATCTTCGGTATAAACTCAAAAAGTGCGGAGCGAATCTTTAAGCGATTTTTTACAAAATCGGTTTGGTAGTGTGATTCTAAATCAAGGTTTTCACATCCGAGCAAAACCGGAACAAGCCTGTTTATTTTTAAAATAAATAATTACTTATGCAATCTCTAATCGAGTGTTGTAAATACTTGTTTTATCAGATAGCAGTACGATGTCGCTCTGCGCATATAAAATAACTTTTTATATGTATTTTGGCGTGTGGGTACGTAGTGCCCGGCGCTCGTAGTTTCCATTATTCTGTAAGTGGATCATAAAGCTTTGAAATCAGATGCGACTGACAGACGCTAGAGCACTGTGAAAGACACAGGCGGATTGAGTCAATTGCGCGCGATAGCCCGTATCCCGCGCCCGCCGCCGCCGCGCCGCTACTGTGAATGAGCACTATGCTTAAAAACGGTATAATAATGTAGGCATGTATGGGTACGTAGTGCTGGGCGCTCGTAATTTCCAAAAACCTGCCAATATGATGCATATTAATGACCCCTGACATAATTATTATTGATTTTACTTTGCATATTCATGAGGTACTCACTAGTTTTTGTATTCAAGGAGCCGGAAAGAGAGGGAATATTGGCCGATTGTGATGCTTTAACTTTATGCAGTACTTATGCAAATAAACTAATTTTTACGGGGTACTTTGCATGACGTACTGAAGTTACTTAAACACCTATTAGATAAAGGATTTTAATGGATTAGATCCCGTGTACAGTGTTATGTGCAAAATAAATTATTATCGTAAGTCCCAAATGCGTTTATGTAAAAATATGTTTACGTTGTTAGTGTAACATTCAAACAACTTAAGGGTTTTTTTAGATTGTTTGAGTTCGTGGGTTAGGCCCCCGGTGTGTGACGCCCACCGTGGTGGCCCCCAATTTTCAATTAGGTTATAACAGCCGATTTCGTTAGAATAATCGAAACTGCCTATTTATACTACGCTAACTCTAAATCATTTATGTTTACAGGAGCCAACTACGCTCACTTGTGTCAGTAGTTGACGTTTAATTTTGGTGTTTTAAATCTATGATTAATTATATACTTTAAAAGATCGGGGCGTACAGACAGCGAAAGCTATTTTAAATGTATAATTATTAATTTAGTGAGAATGGAATCTAATTTGGTCTAAGTGGGTTCCCAGTTTAATTTTTAGCCGAAGGGGTTCCAACATTTTGGCATACCTACATAATGAGACCAAACATTGTGATTTGAATCGACCCATTCTATAAGAGCCTAAATAAAGACTAATTCGTGTTAAATTGCAACACTTTTCTCCACATTTTATCGCCACTACTTGATAATATTTTTTAAGTTAAAATTAAACTAGTGATACTAGTCCGATTCAAGTTAACCGAATTGTTTTATTTTAGAAAACTATTTTCAGAATGTCTAAATATAGATGCATAATAATATGCCTATATACAATGTCTATTCAGATAGAAGATAGGTATATAATAATTATATACCTATCTTCTATCTGAATAGACATTGTAAATAGGCATATTATTCGCCCTGTCAAGGCATGCTAAAGTCAATTTACCATACAGCCACGGGCATAAGTAAATAAAAGTCGGCCAAACGAGGCTGTATGGGCAAGTGACTTTTGCCTGCCTGAAGGGCGGACTTAATGGATAGCTGAAATGTATGTAATATACGCGCATAACTTCCAAACAACTGTTGAAATTGGATAATTCTTTCTTTTTGTATTTCTTGATTTGGGTGTGGACAAATATGTTTTTATACAAACCAAAAAACTGGTGTAACTGTAAAACAACATTTACCGGGTCAGCTAGTAAATATTAAAAACAACAGTCCTAATCTAAGTTATAAACAATACAATTTTATTTAGTTTTTTTTTATTTCAGAGCGTCGTGAATGTTACCCTCCTCGCACTGACGATGCATACCTCCTTCGATTCCTGAGAGCAAGGAGTTTTGTCCCAGCTAGGGCACACCGATTGGTATGTAAAACTTAATTCAACCATGCGACTTATGTATATGTTTGGTACCGTAATTTATCGAAAGTATCACTGTAATAAGAGCTACTAGTCTTTGGAGCTACAATAAAACTTTACTAGATAAAGTTTATTAACATTTTTGACTACCACAATGTGTTAATTTTTCCCAAGGTAGATAATTATAGTAATGCCGCGGGAAATTCTATTCCACGCTGTAGCGTGAAACGCGTACAATTAAAGCTTAGATAACAATTCAGAAAACAAAAAGTTTGACAAATTGTAAATTAAAATGTTTTATCAAGATTCTATGTTCAATTCGTATGTTGCTACGGCCCGGTAGTTCATGTCAGTATAAAATGCTGTGTTGTTATGTATCACTTTCTTCTATCGCACTTGTATGATTAATGAGGTACCTACACAGTTACATATTTTCAGATCTCAGTCTGACAAAATTTTATTATAAAATTTACCTGAAGTATTTTATTCATGGGACTTTTGCTCTACATATATAATGCATTTACATAAATGCATTGTATATGTACTACTACTACTGAAGTCCTGTCTTTATATTTCTTACTTTACTACTTATGCTAAAGTTAAAATAATTATTATTAAAATAATTTAAGTATTTCGAATTTATACCATTTAGCAGTATTATACTTTTCCCGCCCCTACTCCCGACGCAAAAAGAGGTATGTTATATGCATCATAGCTCCCGAACGGATGAAGATTCTCTTAAGCCCGCGAAGTGACATTATGCTACTTTTTACCGGGAAAACATGTAATTAGACGGGAACATCCTTTGTTGAAAATTTACTATTCAATAACTAACCTAATATGAAACCTTGCATTACCTACTAAATAGTGTGCTCTGCTAGCTAGTGCATTACTGCGCCTTCCGCGAGCAAAACAAATCTCTGTACGAGGGCGTCGACCTCTGGGGCCTCGTCAAGGTGAAGCACGCCTATGAAGGCATCGTCTATGACCGCCCGGACCATGGACGTGTATCTGTTTTTAGATTCGGTAAGTATTCTATCCATATTAATAATTATAAATGCGAAAGTAGCCCTGTCTCACTGTTCCTCTTTCAAAAACTGCTGATTTTAATGAAATTTGGTACACAGATTTTGTGCGGGAAGGGCACAAATAATTAAAGAATTTTGTACTTTTGGAAATATATATTCTCGACAAAATGTAGTGTACAAAACGTGGTTGGTTGAAGTTGTAATTTTTGAGTAGTAAAGCCCGCCTAACGATCTGTCACAAAGAGCTGTCAACATGACAGCCATCTGACACGTATCCTTTATACTGTTACGGGGCTGTCGATTTGTAGCATGAGAGTAAATAAATAAATAAATATTTATAAATATTTTTTGGACTGTGGACCAAATTTCATTCAAATCGGGTCAGTAGATTTTGCGTGAAAGAGGCACAGTCAGACAGAGTTAATAATAATAATAATAAAACTCTTTATTACACACCAGGATATCACAATACAAAAAGGGACTTAAAGCTAAATACAAAAATGCGTTATGGGGTAGGTAGTAATAGTTACTATCACATTAATAATATTTGTATGGATTTTGTTTTTATTTGTATAAGTATTTCATATTTTTATATTAGGTATCTACCCATTTATTTATTGTTGATGTATCAAAGACTCTATAATATATTTCTTCAGAAGTCAAAGCTCTCTAAATCATACGAGATAGGTTGTTTGACTTCTTTTTTTTTATTTCAGAAATTGCCTTTTTAATACCGGCTCTTTATTAGACCAGGCCGGCAAAAAACTGGCGCCGCGGGGTCGGAAGATGATATATTTTTAAATACTTCTATTTGTCTTCTCGTGAACCAATCGGAGAGAGTAACTGTATTTTCCTAAAAAAATATGTTTTTATCTTATTAAATTGGAAGAACATAGTTCAGTAATAAATGATTAACTTAATAAAAAAACAATTTATGTGATAGACAATGATTAAATAGCCCATAGATCGTGCTCGAATTTAACTGACATAAATTTGACAATGAAATACCTTTTCAACGTCAAAATAAGTCTGATTTATGAGGCCTCAGTAGACCTATGATCCCTGGATAAAATTCTTGGCTCAAATAAATTACTAAAATATGATTATTTGGTTTCTGTAAATAATGACATATTAAATAATGAAAGGTCAGACTTGAAATCCATTTGGAATGAAGTTGTTTCATTGGTAATAAATTAAATATTTTTATAACTCGTTGTACTAAATATATTTTTTTTATTCCTTACCCAAATGGTACATCGGTACCAGATATTACAGTCGTCTGTCTGTCTGTCCGTCTATCAGCAGGCTGAATCTCAAGAACTGTGATAGATAGAGAGTTGGAATTTCGAGGAATGATGATGTATTTCTGTTTATGCTTCAACAACAAATACTTAAAACACCTAAAATACATAATATATAAGGGGCTCCGATACTACAAACGTGATTAGTGATTACTAACAAGTTAAGCTATGTTGCGCGAGGCCAGTACTTGAATGGGTGAAGGCTGTAATTACGTCTTCTTATAATAATTTAAAAAATCACAGTACAAGAAATCCTGGTTGTAGTAGTAGTAGTATGAGTTTATATTATAAATCAAATTTATTATATCAGCATGTTGAACAGATAACTCTTTTGGGAAAAAAAAATCGTAACAGAGACACGTATCGGCAAATCGATCTAATAAGACAGATGATTTACTCATCTATACTAATATATAAAGCTGAAGAGTTTGTTTGTTTGTTTGTTTTTTTGTTTGTTTGTTTGTTTGTTTGAACGCGCTAATCTCCGAAACTACTGGTTCGAATTGAATAATTCTTTTTGTGTTGGATAGTCCAGTTATCGAGGAAGGCTATAGGTTATATAACATCACGCTACGACCAATAGGAGCAATGATATAGTGGTAAATGTGTAAAAAACGGGAGAAATTGTTCATCTTTGAAGCCTTCCGTTGCGTGCGCCGTGAAAACGGTTCAAGATACACAAAAAATATGTATTAAAGAATAATAGCTCTTTTAATGATCTAAAAAACAGTCCGCGATAGTATATGTCTATCTTTTAAGATTAACTCACAAAAACCGTTTTTATGGTACCTAATTTTGTCGAAATAATTTGTTTGAGTTGTATCAACATAATAATATTAATCTTTATTCAAAAAATATGTTGTTGGTTAAGAGTACTTCATCCATTATAACGCGGGTAGCACCGCAGGGCACAGCTAGTTTATAATAATTATAAAAAGAATAAATTTATTACATACTTATTTAACATCGTTTATGTTGGCTCACTGTGCTTGTAAGCGCTTCGAAGCGATATAACTAAAAGTTAAAGAGACCTCTTATACCCACCGTTGGAGTCACACGCCTGAATAATGAAGATGTACTTAATTTTAATCTATATTCTTACATCGCGCATAGCGATAAGGCCGACCATTGTATTTGTGTTGTAGACTGCCTCAGTGGCGCAGTGAGAGAAGGTCAGCGGGCCACTCAGTTATGAGAGGCAGAGGGTTCGATTCCCGCCGTGGGGTCGTGTATTTGCATTTTGCACTTTCTCCTTGGTCTGGGTGTTTAATATGTATACTAAAAAATATCTATATATGTATATCTATTCTGTTAAGTAGGTATATCAGATGTCTAAAATCCGTAAGACATGCTTAGAGCTTATCACAGCGCTAGATGTTGTTGTGTGGATAATTCAGAAATATTTATTTCCTTAATCATTTGTTCACTTTGGCAATAAAATGCTTTTTACCTAATCTCAGGAACATGGGACCCTTCAGAGTTTCCCATAGAAGATCTGGTGCGAGCCGGCATGCTGATGTGTGAGATTGGCATCCGCACTCCAAAGCTGCAGGTCCTGGGAGGAACAGTTATAGTGGACCTGGAGGGGCTTTCTCTGAGGCACGTGGCCACGCTGACTCCTACTGTGGCTTATCAGATCGTCAGCTTGATGGGGGTAAGAACCAAGAACCTCCTCTTGTGGTGTTGGTGTCTTAGAACGCTTCAAAACCAGAACTAATTATAGACCATTCTAAATGAATTCCCTCTCTGAGAATCGAGTCAAAAACCGTATACGCCTCAGGTAGACGTTCGTCTCCCGATCTACGAGATCGTCCCCTTTTGCTGGAACTTCTCTTACTCTCCACAAAAGGCTTTATTAGAGTACTAACGGTGATCATGTAACAATGTACCTCAACCCAGTAAATAAGCGTAAGTAACCAGCCTTTATAAATATTTGCGATGTGTACCACACTGTAAAATAGAGCTATTAAACTTTTGAAGTAGAGAACATTTAAAGTTTTTCAAATCATTGTAGTTTTTGGAAAAGGAAACATTTAAGTTTTGCGAACCATATTGTTGAAGTTCTGGTATAATATATTCATATATATATATTAGGTCCTTACATATGAAATTGGCGTTTTGTATGGGAGGAACAAAAAGTCGAATATTTTTTAATATAATATATTTAATTAATCAAAGTATGAACCATTATTTTCTATGCACTTTTGCCATCTTATAGGTAGTTCATTGATCCCTTTACTAAAAAAACCAGTCGGACGGGAATCAATAAAATCTTTGAAGGCGATTTGGACTGCCCCATCGGAGTTGAATTTTTTCCCTTGCAAGAAGTTATCCAAATTTCGAAAAAAATGGTAATCTGTTGGAGCAAGGTCCGGGGAGTACGGAGGATGTCTTAGACTTTCCAATTGAAGCTCTTCTAATTTAGTAGCCGTCTGTTGCGCAGTGTGTGGTCTAGCGTTGTCGTGAAGCAGCAGTGGCGTGGAGCGATTGACCAGCCTAGGTTGTTTAGCCGCTAGCTTTTCCATCATGGTTTGCAATTGCTGACAATAGACATCAGCCGTAATAGTCTGGCCAGATTTGAGAAAACTGTAATGAACAATACCGGCACTAGTCCACCAAACGCTTACAAGTAACTTTTTTGGGGTTAATTTTCGCTTGGGGCAGGATTTGGCTGGCTGGCCAGGATCCAACCATTGCGCTGAGCGCTTCCGATTATCGTAAAGAACCCATTTTTCATCACAGGTAATGATTCGGTTTAAAATACCTTCATTATTGTGCCGGTTTAGTAATGTAACGCAGCAGTCGACGCGCGTTTGCCGGTTTGCTTCAGTCAATTCGTGAGGTACCCACCTTTCAAGCTTTTTAATCTTCCCAATTTGCTTCAAGTGAATTAAAACAGTTTTATCACTAACACCGCAGCCTGCAGCTAACTCGGACGTGGTTTGCGATGGATCCGCTTCCACAATAGCCTTCAACTCTTCATTATCAACTTGAGTCTCAGGCCGTCCACGGGGCTTGTTCTGCAAGTCGAAATTTCCAGAACGAAAACGTTGGAACCAAAAACGAACTGTGTTTTCTTTTGCAACACGACCGCCATACACATCATTCACCCTTCGAGTTGTTTCCGCAGCACTAGTGCCACGGCGGAACTCGTACTCGTAAATAATGCGATATTTTAAGTTTTCCATTTTGTAAAATGAGTGAAGCAAACAGAAAAAAACAGAAGAAAAAAAACAAATGAATGACGATCATCGAAGCACAAATACATGAGTCTATAGCTGTACAAATTTGAATTTGGAATTCCTTACCAAAGAGGAGAAATTTGTGATTAAAGTGGCCAGTACGAAAAACGCCAATTTCATATGTAAGGACCTAATATTACAAATATGGATGTAATCTGTCAGGAACAACTTGGTGAATCACACAATTTCTTGGTGTAAACATAAACAATGTTGCTGAAATGTATAGCTGTATAATGCATGTATAATCTTTTTTCACTTAACATGTTTCTGGTCCAAAATATTTGCTCATAGCAACCAAAATAGCATCTTACAGCAGAGATTACATGATATACTTATAGTAAGGAAAGAAATGCCATGTTAAAATATATTAGGTGCTCGCTTCTACTTTCAAAAATTTTATTACTTTCCTACTCGAGCCCTCGGAATAAATAATGTTCTAAAAGAAGTATCAATTTTTAATTTCTCAGCCTTCGTACCTACGTTGTCGAGTCGGGATTATGTCGGAAATTATTTAAAATTCTGTTTATTCTGATGAAATTGCTCTTTTAGTTTCGATCTTAAGCTAAATGATTTTTTAGGAAATTTTGAATTGAATCAGTGGCAGTATCGTTTTGAATAATTTAGACCGGGTAAAAAGTAGTCCTTCCTCGATCGAACAGAACAGTGAAATAATAAAAAAAAATCGCACACATGAATCTAGTTTTTTTGTTATTAATTTTTCAATGAGATTATATTTTACTGTGACTTGTAATGATATATTACATATTATATAGAGCTACAGAGTTTGTTAGCTTGAACGCTCTAATCTTAGAAACTACATGTACAAATTGAAAAAATATTTAGATGTTCTATAGCGCATTTACATCAATGGGAACAACTTAATATCTCGAGGGAAAATCCACATACACGGGAAACAATATTATACCGTAGCGTGAATAGTTCTATAGGTATCTAATACAAGTAAAACGTACACCCCACTCTAGATACTTACATTAAAATAGATTGACCTATAAATTACGATATAAAATAACAGATAAATTATAAAATTAATTTATCTTGCATGCACTAATTTCCGCTGATAAGAATTAATTAATACGTCTAACATATAAATATTGTTGGAATTAACAGCTTGATAGCTCTGGTGATTTGCGTTTTTGAGGGAGACCTCGAGCAGTTATTTGCAGTGTTCATTTAGAGTAGCATAAAACATAAAAACGTTTAAGCAACTGACAAGTTTTTTTTTTCTGAACGGCCGAGGCCCTGGGTGTGCTATTACCCATTTCAAGGGTTACAGATGTAACGAAACCCACTTAAAATAACTACTCTGCAGATTCTTATGAAATTGAAATATGAATAAAACTAATTTACAAAGTCCAACGTCCACAAAAATTAATAGGTAACCTAAACATAAATAAAAGGTTACGAATAAGTAAGTTTCTTGGATTTTTTTTTTAAATGTACCGAGCTTATCCGGTTCTTTGTCTTGTCAAGATGATCATAATCAAAACAATACAAAAATCTTTTATTGCTACACTACAATATAGGAACAGACATAGGAGATACATATTCATACAGTAACACAATGGGCGGCCTTATCGCTAATAGTGCTAATCTCTTCCAGGCAACCTTTGGATGGATTAGATCCATCCAAAGGTTGCCTGGAATGTATTAACAACAATTATTATAACGTGTTGTAATATCTCATTAAGTGAATTGTTATATTTTTGAGATAATAAAGTTCTATAAACCGAACAAGAGAGAGCAGTGGCGTTTACACATATGTATAAATACATTTATTTATTTTATTTATTTATTAAGAAAGGACACCCAACACAAGTTAACACAAAATACAGACATAAAATAAACTTGACTAAAAGGATTAAATGCGATGTGTTCTCGTAATAACAGGGCATCACATCGAGTACAATATAAAAATACATAGATGTCATAATCTTATCCTTTCAGTCAGCATACCCCACCCGCCTCCGAGGCTGCCACATCATCAACTACTCCTGGATCCTGAACACATTCTTCTACATCTTCAAGAGGTTCATTCCCCAGAAGGCGTGGAGCACCATCTTTTTCCACGGGAGCGATGTCAAGTCGCTGCAGAAACATATTGACAGGGAATGCCTGCCGCCGAGGTAAACGATGTGATTTTAAGAGTTCCGTACCCAGGGGGTATAACGGGACCCTATTACTGTATCTCAAAATCCGTGATTGACAGTTAGAGAGTTAAAATTTTGAGGGACGACGTATTTATCTTGCCTCTTTAATAACAAATACTAAAAAACACAATATATAAATAATTAAGGGGGCTCCAATACAACAAACGTGATTCTCATAGTATGAGTCCGTCTAATACTTAAATTCAATTTATTTCGCTTGGATGATGACTTTATAGAAACAGAAAATCATAATATCAAAGAAAAAATAAGCTATCACAGATTACTGACAAAATAAGCACTCTACTTACTATAATTAAGTAAAGTTCTGTCATTATTTGAAATTGATAATTCTACACTATATCCGTTTTGCAGTCCAACCAGTCAAGGTTATTTTTTTTAATTATCCCTGATTCTTTAAATTTTATAGATTTTTAATGAATATTCCGATATCGGTGGGTTCGATAATAATTCTGTTATCAAACATAATAATAATATACTCGTATAATAGTGCGATGATCTCCATAAAGCATAAGATTTAAGAAGATCATCGCACATAATAATTGCTGATATATTTCAATAAGTATTGAATTGGGTATTATTTGATTCTCAAGAAGCTTCTTTCAAAAAGCAATAATTCAGAAAATATAATTTTTCTAACTTTAAAAACGCTCTCCTGTTAAATCATGTTTTTTGAGTTATGACGTCCTTTCTGCAAAGCAGCGATATGTATGTATGATATCAGACATAAGCACATACTTTGCCACAGCTGGGACACTGGACTTCTCACTTGACGATAGAGATTAGGCCTTAATTCACCACGCTGGCTAAGCTCGGGTTGGTGAATGTCACATGTCCTTCAAACTCTTCAAAGTTGTGAGAACGCTGAGATGTTGGCCTTCACCGTCATAGCACGTGTTTTAAAGCGCACATAAATCTTCCAAGGAGACAAATCCAGAAGTGCGGCCAGGGTTTGAACTCACGACCTTCGGAATGAAAGCCGAGTGTGCTCCCACTAAGCCAACACCACTTAGCATTATTGTTATCATGCATATTTAAAATACTCCAGTAATATTAAAAATAATATATAATAATAAAATTATTTTTACAGGTACGGTGGAAGCTGTAAAAATTCTGTCTCTTTCGGAGCGTGGCTCAAGAAAATAAAGAAATATAGAGATGAACAATTTGACAGGGAAATGAAGAGCTTGGGTTATGTTATAAAAGAATAGATATATATACCATATATTTATTTATAAACCCATTATATTTATAAAACAACAAAAATGAAACTGTAGACTGAAAACTCACATGACTTTGTGGTGCGGTGGTTATAAGGCCGTCTGAGGTAGCCAGCGGGTTTGATTTCCGCAGAGATGATATTTTTCTAACTTATAGTGTCTATTTAGATGTATTTTTATGTAGGTATATATATAATATAATAGGAAACAGAATTAATATAGGTACCTAGCATATAAGTCAGATAACATCCATAGATTTTAGGTACCTTAAAAAATTAGATCTCTGTGGATAGTCGATCGATATAATATATTAAATATACTTTTGAAACATTATTCTATATAGAAGGGAACTTTACAAAATATTCAAGATGAAAATTAACAATGTCAAAATTCGAAGAAATTTCACCGCATAATTTTGTGTTTCCGGTATTGTTTGCGAGTTCAGGGATATTAAGCTAAACTCAGCGAAGATGGCGGCACTAGCGCAAACGATAAACATTTCCTTTTTTTGGGGTTTATGAAATTTGTGACCTATATGACCAAGAAACTCTTTTCCCTCGTTGAGGGACTCGCCATAGAAAAAAAATTTTTCTTCAACCAATAAACTCTTTTCTTCTCTTTTTACAGTCTACGCCAGTACTGCACTCTGGCGGGAGGAAATTGCACACTAATATTTCCTATTAAAAAAAGTTTATCAAATATTTGACAGGTAACCTATTGTGACCCTAGCTAACATTGAGTTAGCTCTACTGGTTTTTTTGATAAAAAAATTGGTACATAATTGAATATTTATTTATCGTAATTTTAAGATTGTATGTGATATAGTATAGTTTCGGGTTCCCATTTTTTTAAGTACAGCATTTAAATGTGCCTTGATTTTGTTAATAACATTTTTATTTTAAATTAATGTGTTTTTTTTAGCAAAAGCTTCATCTTAAAACCGACGCCGACGTTTGAAAGAAAAACACATTATTTATTTTTGTGTTATTTAGACAGACAAAAGGCCATTACAACTAGATACAATGTCTATTGGCATTATAAACCTACACTAATCGACGATTTGGATATTATTAGCTCTTTTATAAATAGTAAATATTAAATATGTATTAAAGGACAATTCACAAAACAAAATCTATCCCCGTGATATGCTCTAAGCTTGTATTGCAGCTACTACGCATCTGATATACTTACAATACAATACAACACTCTTTATTGAACACAAAATACAATAAAACACAAAAAAATAATAAAAATTTTCTAAATCTGTGAATCAATGAATACAGACATACATAATATATATATTTTGTAGTATACATATATTAAACATCCAGTTCAAGGAGAAAGTGCATTGCATAGTTCGTATTTCTTAAAGTTGTATTACTTAATGTAAGTATTCGTTTTAAATTATAATCTATTAAAAACAAAGTAAAAGATAGGTATAAATATATGTATGAAGAAATATATTTTATTCAATAAAACAAGTGATATTCGTACAATCACGAGAGTAATCAATCAGACAGGTACCAGGGCAGCATACAATACCAGGATGTCGATGAGTAGTTTCCAATCGATCACTCACTGTCCGCGCGAATGAAGGCTTGCAGTGGGAGGTGAGCGAGGTAAACACAGTACATAAACTTTAACCCCGTATTCCGTATTATTATAAAAATACTAGCTAACCCCAGCAAATATTTTTTTGCAAAATGAAAAATAGATAGTAGCCAATTCTAGGACATACTGAATACGCATATAAATTTCATAAAAATCGGTTAAGCCGTTGCGGAGGAGTACCGTAACTAACATTGTGACATGGAAATTTTATATATAAGATTATCAGATTTAAGCAATGTTAATAAAATCCAGTAGAAGTAGAGGTTAATATAACGTTTGATAATAAAAATATTCACAAACCTAGTATTAGTTTTTAATAACAGTTAACTAACTACGCAACGGTCAACTCAATTTTCGTCGCTGGACTGTTTAGTGGCTAAAAGCTTTTCACCCCAGTTTATCTCTATAATAATCGCAAAATAAGGCATCAGTGTGTGTTTAAGCCAATTTAGTTATGTATATTGGCCAGAAATAGCAGTTTTTACGAATATGAGCGTTAAATTACATTTACATTTAATAAAGGTGATGGTAATGATGAATGGAAAATATTTATTAGAAATTGTTTGACAGTTTGTGAGATGGATCTGTAATTTGTATATATTTTTATCTATAAATATAAAAATGAATCCCTATTTCCCTTGGTCACGGCATCACGCCTGAACGGCTAGACCGATTTCGCTAATTCTTTTTTTGTTCTGTTCGTTATTATCAGGAGAAGGTTCTTATGAGAGAAAATATTAAGGAAATTGCGCAGAAAATTAGAAAATTTAAAATTACTGAACCACCATATAAAATTATTAAACTTTTTTAATGTAATTGATTGAATGCGTGACGTTTAAAACGGATTCGTCTGTTTTTTTGTTTATAAACAATACATTTAAAATAACTAACTTAATAAAATCTAAAATCTGCTCATTTATGGCGTCTAAAGCGGAACAAAGTTCGCCGGGTCATCTTGTTAATTTATATAAATTAATTGTATATATTTATTTTTGTTGTTAATTTTATAAAATAATTTAATTGTAATTTGAGTATCTTAATAAATGTAAGTCATCACCTTAATTTTAACCGTAGGACGTCCACTGCTGGACATAGGCCTCCCTCAAAGATCTCTAGTAATTTCGACTGGCATGCATCCACCGTGAGCCTGCATAAGTGTAAGTAGATATTGTTAACCGTTTTAATTAATTAAAATTAATAAATAAATCAAAGTTCGCCTAAATCCTTCTCAAAAATCTTATGAGTTAGCGCTACAAATATACGCGGAATAATTTCAGTAATAAACCATGTGACGTAACTTAACTCAGATTAACAGAAGTAGGGAATAGTTCCTACTTCTGTTAATCTGTGATGATAGTATCGCCCTATGATGACACACTTAAATATCAGACACAAAACGTTGACATAAGATTGTTTTTTTAGGGTTCCGTACCCAAAGGGTAAAACAGGACCCTATTACTAAGACTTCGTCGTCTGTTTGTCTGTTCGACTGTCACGTACCATGATAGATAGAGATGGAATTTTGAGAGGAGCAAGTAATAGGAAAAATATAATTAAAATGCTCTCATACAAAAATCCTGAATTTTAAAGCTTAGCAATGATGCCCTCGGTCTGTTCTTGGACGGGTGACTGCTGACTGCATTCTTTCGATACTTTATTTATTTTATTATGTTCGTTTTAAGGACAAAAAGTGTGTGAAAAATTTAACGGACTTTCGTGTATGAGACTATCTCATACTTATTTAATTTATTATTATCTAATTTCACGGGGCACTGCTAGTACCTACTTAATAAAAGCGTTTATGTATAAGGTATTTAGCAGTTATAAATATCTAATTTGCAGCCGCAAAAGTTCGGGTTACATTACAAATTTAATTTGTATTTATGATAAATAGGGACGTATAACTTAATTTTATAAAAAAATTCTTCGACCCTCTCTGAAAGCAATCTAAGCCCATGTCCTAACAATTTACAACCTGTGATATAGGGCTTAATTACAAGGTTCAAATTCTAACACGCCTTCCTACAGCCTTTTATTAAAGGGAGTCACTTTGATTACTTTAGAAGATTGATTGTACGCCTGCGTGATACACATTCAAAATACTACTGGGTTTTAAATGTATGTTCAAGGATGTCATGTTATGGCTCACTCAGCAAGCGCACGAATTGATTTTACAATGTAGTAGGAGTATGTTCAAGTTCTACCTCAGGGGAAATGGCTTTGAAATTGTTTCAAAATTGTTTGATTGCCTGAGTGAGTCGGCGATGGCTCGCTTGTGGCCCAAGTGGTTAAGTAATTAATTTTACCGTTTTTAAACCGTTTAATTAATTTTTTGGAACGAAGTTCCTTATCGCGCGTTGTGAAAGGGGGCTAGACGGAAAAAAATTCTTACGAAAAGTTGTCACGACACTTTTTGCTATAGTAAGCTATTGTAAGCTGTGCGGCGTCGCATGTTTCTCTGTCTGTCTCTATCTCTCTTATTGAAAGCAAGCCAGATATTTTCATTTCTATTTCGCATTGAACAGTGTGGTGTCGCGACGATTATTTTTGTTGAGAGTATACAGCCAGCCAGTTTGGATCAGCTCTTCTAATACAAGTATTTCGATACTTAACAGAAAGTCTGCAATACTGTTGTGCATAATTGTTAACTTTGTTGATGGAAATAAAAAAAAATTTATTTGTATTTTTTGTATAATAAAGAACATTATAATACCTCATCTTTGGCCACAAATTTACCGTAATAAGAATATACAAGAAGACTTACTAATCGAGAGCATGATCTGTAAAAAACCTTGTTGGTTTTTCGCTGAATAATTATATATCCTTATAATATGGAGATGAATAATTAAGTACTTTATGAAAATACTAACGGTAGGTAGATTATGAAAATACTTAGAATGAATTAAAATTTGCCTGGAGGTACATTGAGGAGGGAAAACTCACAATAATACAAGTTAATTTGAGCAACAAAATCTGAGCAATCCTTTAATCTGTTCTAATTCCTAAGGATGAAGTTCGTGATAGACTTACGAAGGACTCGAGTTTTGTTTACAGACCTCAATCTAAGGGTAAAGATAAGCGGTCACTGCAGCTTTGCGTTTTGGAGAACACCTGAGACTATCAACACGATGGTATCGTGAGAATCTTATATGGAGCTCTTGTGCGAAGCAAGCTCGAAGCTAGTAGCTGCGTATGGAACCCATATGAAAGTTCCTATGCTCTAATGATGGAAAAGATAAGACGTTTCTCAGGTTCCTGTATAAAAATGTATTCGCCTACTACCCTTACATGTATCCAACGAAGTTCCTGCCTGCAAGGCTCTCTTGGGTATAAATCTTTGGAAACAACAAGATCTGTTGAGCAGAAAGCGACTATCCTAAAAATACTCCGCTTCATGATAGATGTTCCAGATCTGCTCAACCTTTTGATTAGATTTTTGTACCCAACAGTTATATTCGCAACCGACGTCTTCAAATTTTCTCTGTTACTTCAAGTAGGACGATTGCGCGTGCCAGATCTCCTCTTCCTCGCAACCTTCAAGCCCTTAACACACTTCTTGACCAAAACATAGAGACCGATTTATTTGCCGATAAATGGTAAAACATTATTGCTGTTTTTTTGAGATTTTGTGAGAATGAAGAGTGAATGTGAATTGTTGTAATGAATGAATGGACTTTATTATGTTCAACTTGTAATTGATTATTCTTATTTTGTTATTTAATTTTATTTTTAAGAATTCAATGTTATCTTTATTTATTTATTTCATATGAATAAATATATTAATTAGTGTAATTGTTTTATCAGTCGTGCTAATTAATTGAATAAATAAATACAGATATCATGAATTAACTGTTTTAAAAGAAACAAAGACAAAATAACAAAACATCAGAAAAAGTGTCACTTGGTAGATTCTGCTCGAAAATAACTTGAAATTTACAGGTCTTACAGTTTTAAAATAAGCCCACGTCCAAGGACTTTTTATTTAAATAAATTTCTTTAAATACCAGAGTGACCTATTATCAAATACTAACATAATATATTAGATGAGGTTGTTTACAAAGCGCAACCAAATTTTCTGTTGAGTAACTATCATTGTATACGTTATGCAGGAGTGTTTGTTGAGCACAACTCCTGAAGTCGCTATCGATTCAGATGTAAATTCGTTATCTGTCAGTCTTTGATACTTCTGCTAAATCTCGCCGAGTGCAAGTCCACCGACCTGTAGATACAACTTGTTTTCAACTTGATGACACTGATCTTTAATCCTGGTCCACAGTTTTAAAGATGATAAGTGTGTACTGGGCTCCGTGTAAATAAACATTATAAATCACTTTTTAGGATAAAGTAAGTTTAGGTATACTTATTTAATAAAGTTAAACCCCAAAAAAATGCACAAAAAGATGCAGTCAGTTGTCACCCACTCCAGGTTATTGCGGTACGGTGGATTGATAGAGAAAACACTGTGATAATTGTGTTCGTTCTTTCACCGTAAGCAGTTTATGTTATATAACATTAAATGCGTTGTACAGCAGTGGATGCTGAGCGGGACTTGGGTCAGCTAACGATTCAGATGTAAATGCGGTTATCAGTCAGTCTTTGATACGTCCACGGCCGACCGCAAGCCGACCGGTAGATAGTAGGAACAGACTTACCTACCACTGGTTTTCAAATAAATCCACTAAGCTTTAATCTTGTTTATAGTTTAAAAACAGGGTTAGTTTAGACATGCAAAATACTTGGTATATTTAATTGAGTGACAACTAATTTTTTACTCATTAAATAATGGCAAATATCCCGTTATAAACCTGAATATACCCTTGTTTTTTTCAAAGGCTACAATTTTATCTCCCTACAAACATTACTACATTTTAAAAAGTCGGCATGGAATACGGGATGTTTGATGTTTTGAAAACGATGGCATAGTACCGAAGCATCATAACTCGTGTGTTTTTGAAATCACTTTTAAGTATTCTAATGAAATTAGAACATATTGTTCTAAAATATAACCCTATATTGCTTCTATACGACTTAAACAGAAAATAATCACACTCAAAACGAAGCCTAATCTTAAAAACTAAGCTTACTTGACAGTCACAGGTAATTTTCTGGAAATATCAACCGTCTATCATAAAGAACTGTTTGTATCGGAGAAATTGCTTTAAGCAATAAAGGTACAGCGCCATTGCCCCGCGCCGGACGCATTGCCCGCACAGAACGGACTTTAGTTTGCTTTGTATGATCTAGCATAGCACAGCTTCTTATATGCGCGCCGCCCGCATCGTAACCCGTATATAAATGCCGGTTTTTGTAAGAACTCCCGGTGACGTCACACAAATCAGTCATAAAAATTATTATTTTATTTTATTTATTTAGGACAACAAACAATTACACTACAAAAGTTAGGCAACTAATATTAACTTAAGTCTATTATATATTATAAGTGTAATCAGCACCGTTTTCCGCATTAAATTATAATTAAGATATAGGTACAAACCGTAATACTAAACCTACAATCCAGCGAACACTGTTAGAGAACAGTAGAAAGTCTAAGTCTAATAATAATAATAATATCTTTGTCAATCACCATGACCGACGACTCACGACAAGACAACACTCAAAATTCAACAAATAATCCGGATATACTCGTAGTGTTCGGCGCGGACAAAAGGACGCGTCGGTTATTGATGGATAAGTTTAAGAATATTTTGTTGTGTTTGTTTTTATCTTTGTGTAATAGAGAATTGTCTATCTATCTATTTATCACAGATAGCTAGCTCGTGTAGTAACAATCCTTTGATGTCTCCCTTGACATCGAAGCTTGACATGATGTTAATGATTTTACTACAAATCGCTCTGTCTGGCAGGTTAATTATAGCGACGGGTTGTTATCATAGAATACATTCTCATATTCAAATCTTATAAATATTCAAAAACATTTCCACGATTCTCATGGATTTTATCAATTTATGAAATACAACATTTTTACCTGATAAAAGTATATAGGTACATACAAATCGCCTTCTTAAGTCTCTGTACCTAAAGCTGAAAACTGGAATAAAATCTGTTGTAACTAAACCTCAACGTAAAAAATATATAATAACATGAATTTGGAGTATTTTGTAACAAGACGACTTTCTTTACTCTATTTTTGTTATTTTTTCAGGTTTGAAGTAATTTTGGCAGAGAGTACTACTGAGATTACAGACCTTACTAAATTCCTAATTATTGCGGGGCCCAATTACATCCGCCGCAAGGTAAATCTCGTTTCTTAACTACCACTTCATAAACATCTGTATAGCAAAGGCACTTCACATTTTTGCTGATCAAACGTGATCGCATCTTCTTAAACTGAATGAAATTCAATCATTATCCTGTTATAAATCTAAGTAGTGTTGATAAACTGTAGTTAGAATAGAATTCATTTATATGCAGCTAAACACAAATTACATCAACAAAAAAACTTATAATTATAGTTAAACAAATAATTTGTCTTCAGCACTGCAAAATGGACCTTACTCAGCATAAGCGGGAAGTATGCAGTACAACCCACGCTGGAAATTTTCCAGCGTGGAATTTTTTTAGTTATGGAAATTTTCTTTTAATTTGTTTGTCTTTTGTAATCTAGATTGAAACTGTCTTGCCCACATGATGTATACGAGTATTGGTCTAGTACAAATCATTATGGAACAGACTTTGTTCATTGCTTTATGTTTCTTGTAACGCAACAGTGTTTGCAGATTGTAGCTACAGCTGTGGTACTTCTGTAACCTTTGTCTTTGACAGATTCTCTGTTCGTAATTTCGGAATGTAATTACTGAATTATCTTTATAGACGGAATAATACTGTTACAGTTCAAATTTGCCTGCTTGTGCAAGTGCTTGTGAAGATAAAGGTTTTATTAAATGCCCTTATAAATTTACCCTACCTTATTTCCTTGTACACAAATGTAATTATTCCATGTTTTTTTTCCCTTTTATTACTAGGCAGATAGGCCGTAAACTAAAAACTGTTCAAGCACCATGGATGTATTTAAAAAATATGAAACATGAACACAAAATATATATTTATAGTAAGTAGATGTATTCTGTGAAAATGGTCCCTATAACATAGAATAATAAATTAGCCTACACACAGTGATTTCAAAACAAAGTTATTAAACATTTTATCTAACACATTTGTAACAACACTTAACCAAAACCAAATTAAAAATTTTGATTAACACTTGGTTACACGCATTTATTACTAGTAAAATTTAAAAAAACATTTCCAAAGTACGATCGTAAAGTTACTTATAAATTTACCCGAGACATATTTTTTTATCCACCTAAGAGGCTTTACGCTTAGTAAAACAGGGCAAGATGTAAAGCTGGGTCCACACTTGTATCATTTCGGCGTATCGTATCTCCGTCGCGTATCATGATCGCTAGTTTGGACGCAAGCTGATACGCGTTAATGATACATGCCGTATCCGATACGGCCCGATCCGCCCCCGATCTCCAATGATCGCGTATCAAGATACACCGCGTATCCGATACGCGTATCACGGTGGTATGGACGTATTTTGATATGGTGATGATGGTACATTGAACAAGTTTGGACGTGAATGTTTGATGCAGTGTTGCCAAACGACGACCTCTGTGGCTCGGTGGGCGAACGTCCGCCTGAGGCGCAGGAGGTTGCGGGTTCGATTCCCGCCGGGGGACCAGATTTTGTATGATCTATAATTTCTGGTTTCAGGTCTGGGTGTTTTCTATGTGTCATATATGAATGTATTTACAAAAAAAATGTATCTATGTAGTATATCCGTCACCTAACACCCATAGTACAAGCTCTGCTTAGTTTGGGGTTATGTGATGATGTGTGAGTAGTCCGGAAATATTTAATTTATTTATATTTAATGCTGCGGCAATTACCGTGTTCTACGGCTTTCAGGCCAAAATATTACACAATGCACTGCCTACGGCTGCAACCCTGTAGCCGTAGCAGTTTCTACGGCTATTCGCAAATTCTACGGTAATTGATTAAATCCGATGCGCGAAATTACTCACTTCTCACTTACCCAAATATGATTTGACAGGAGATCGAGAGGAACAGCAGTTTGGGATTGTCGATTTTAAACATCGGAGTAGCTTACTGTATTCGATTAATAATCCAAATATACCGAAAGCCAACATTGCAAAGTTGTCTATAGTTGTATGGACTTTGTTACTCTTGAAGTTACGTGTTACTTTTTCTTTTTGAAGCGTCCATATTTGTAAAGTTAAAGTTGATACGCTGAAATGATACAGTATCACATAAGTATAAAATGAGCGCCCATACTTATGATACGGATACTCGATACGCCATGCCTGATCGTGATACACCGAAATGATACAAGTGTGGACCCAGCTTAAAATGATGTCACCACTTATTAGACAAATTTCTTTTCCATATCTTGTAATGGCCTAGAAATTTTAATTAAACAACTGAGGACTACCACTGGTTAATAACTCGTCCACTGCTTTAGAGCACCGACAAAAATATACTTTTAAAATCGTTAATTTATATAACATATCATGTCATTGAAAATTCTTAGCATACTAACGCTTACCTACGACATTTTAGTGAAAATCTATAATTAATTAATATTTGCACACAGATCCCTTTTAATATCTTAATGATCCTATCCATTCAAGGTTGTCTGGTAGAAATCGCTCTTGAGCGATAAGACCGCCAATTTTCGCATAGTGTTACGAATATTTTTGTTACGTTTGTGTTTTATTTGTGTGCGCAATAATTATTATTATTATTTATATTATTAAACGAATGCTATCTGCATTTTATTTAAAATCGTGTAAATATGGGGTACCTAAACTATAAATCGGGATCAAATATCGAGTTACGCATCTATTGCAGAGATGCTGGCCTGCGCGATTCAACCACAGAGTGCTACAGGTCGTCAGTTCGTAGCTTGCTACGGCGTAGCACAGCCGCTACGGTGATACGGCGCGGGGCATTTCCGTTGCGTTTACCGTTTTACGCGTTACGGATATCGAATATTATCGAATTGCTTAATAAAAAAACTAATTACATTCATTTAAAATTTATTGTTATTGTTCCTCAAAATAACTGTTTGTTTAATGTATGAGAAATATTTTTGTGTGTATCAAATCCGTACTTTCCATTGAGATGCTATAAAATTTTCAGTGTTTATGAAGAAATTAATTGATTGAATTATCGGCTGAAAGTTTCTGGAACAAATCACGGTGAGATTATTACAAATTCAATAATATAAAAACGTTTTCAGGTGACTTAATTAATAAAAAGTTTATGAAAATTCTCTGTATTACACATTCATTATTACGGTCTAAAAAGGTATCCATTACTAGAAAAAGTAATTATAAACATTATTCCTCTGCGAAGCTCTGAACCGTAAAATTTGCCAATTTCGTAAAAGGCAATTAATTCACTTACTCGAACACAGGTCACTTTCTAACCTTTTAGCAATTAAAAACAGTTAATTAAGACTCCATCAAATTAACTTTGCTTAATCATCCTAAATGAGCGAGTACTTAGCGAGTATCTCCAAGAGGTGAAGCTTCAAACAAAAGCGGTTTCGACTCTAAAGAAACGCATTATGCTCTCATCTCAGGAGGTTTTATGAACTCTGGCATATCACGGCCTTTTTGCTGTCCGTTCAAAAATTGGCATGATAACTACATAATAAATTGTTATTCTGTGTAGTCCGTCTGTTTGCTCGTCTAAAAATACTGGACACCTATTTATTGGTTTTTAAAAAAAATAGAACATAAAAGTTCCGGAGAGGGAGCTTGTACAAATTTGAACAAATCTCACGAAAGCGTTACGTCACGCGAAACTCCAATGCACTGTCTTCAACGTCTTGATTTTATGTTTGCAGGAAAAGAATATATACGGTTATTTTTTTTTTTAATAATCCAAATAACGGATTTTTCAAAGTCCTATTGTATATGGGCTCACGGTGGATGCAGGCCGCTGCCAGCCGAAACCACTGGAGATCTTTGATCCCTCAAATCGGCCTATGTCCAGCAGTGGACGTCTTACGGCTGAGATGATGATGATGATTGCATATGGGAAGTTAATTTCAAATAAGATCGTACGAATTTTAACATTTTTACACATTCAATTTTTATATATAAAAATAACGTTAGGAAAGAGTTTCGTGATCTGAGATCGACGGTACAATTTAAATCCGTACCCGTTTTCAATCATCTTCAAATAGAACGGAAAGATTCCTTTGCCTTCAAATTTGAATGCCTTGGTCCCATTTAAATTTCATAAGGGTCGGTCCAGTGGTTGTTATCTTCAATGGTCAGTTATTGGTACAAGTACAAGTTAATTATTTTTGGATAAACATTTAAGTCAAAGACCAAATCGAACTACTATCACACTTGAATGCGAAGGACTTAGGTGGATTCTTGAATAGAATAAATAGTCTTTATGGCTTCAAGTATAGTATAAAGGTGATACTAATTAAATATAAAGTCCAAATGTTTCACCTAATACGAGCTTGCAATATTTAAGTAAATCTAGGATAAATGTCAAAATAATTCATTGATGTCATAAAAATTATTTACATTCAGCCATTTAAATAGTTTTTTCCTTAAATACATGTCATTATTCATTAATTTTATATCATTTGGAAAATTATAAATTTTTACACACATAATAAGACAGTTGAGTTATTGGTTTCGTTTATTTATATTAATTTTTTATAGCAAAATTTGTATACCTTTATAAATCACTAGCTTTACATGCCACATCGTTACCCATGTTTTTAGTTTTTCCCGTGGCAAAAGGTATAATACATATATGTATGTAATATAACCTTCCTCGATAAATGGGCTATTCAACACTAGCAAACAAAATCTTCAGCTTTATAATATAAGAATAAGTATAGATTACCTGTTCCGAAAGTCTTATAACGTTAATGAAACACATAATAAAGGTATAACACATCAGTATAACAATCATCATCATCTTCCTGCCCCTTGACCCGCGCTCTTTGTAGTACTCCCCCTTCCCCACACAAAAAATTACTATTTATTCTCGTCTTTTTACACGTTTTCAAATTTTTATATGTGATATAACGTGTTATTGAAATAACCTTGTCTACCAAATTCATAACATGAAATTTAACATTATAAGTACCCGAAATAGTTCGTTAATTCTTCAGGTTTGTTGAATAAACAAGACTATCGAAGAGATCTCAAAAGAAATTCTTAAATCAACATAAATTGAAACCAGGCACCTGAAATAATTTGCTTTACCGACCCGTAGGAGTCACTTTAAAAACCTGCCAAAAAACTAAACAATAAACTAGTTGTTATCTATACTTACTTACTTAACAAAACATAAAAAGCCGTGTTGGCTAAGTGGGAACACACTCGAATTTCATTTTGAAGGTCGTGGGATCACCAGCCACGCTACGTCTGGATTTTTCTTCTTGAAAAATGTAAATGCGATTTAAAACACGTACCTACTTTAACGGTGAAGGCAAACATCGTGAACCGGCATGTTCTAAGAACTTAAAAGAGTTTGAAAAACATGTGAGATTCACCAACTCGCACATGGCCAGCGTGGTGAATTAAGGCCTAATCTCTCTCACCAAGAGATAAGTCCCATATAAATAAATGAACCAATAGAAGTAAGATATTTTGAACACTTATATTTTGAGGACATACAATTTTTTGATGATTCGAACTGCTAATTTGATGTATTACTACTGTATACGATTATACCAATTTGGCGCTGACTCTACATAGTAAAATAATACCAACTCACGTCGTTAATTAAAGCGTCAGAAATGTATGTTTAAAATTTGGGTTCACAAGCATTACAAGAAACAATACAAACAACGTACAAGAAACATGTTCGCATTTAACCTAATTTTGTTACCTACCGGATCCTTTAACAGTCGATTGAACATTCCATACGATGAGAAAGCCCACACGTTTGGTTAAGCCCTTCACATTTAAATTGTATATTAATATACTAGTTATTCAATCCACGGTTCTATGGACTCAGGATATCTTGGGTATCTCATTAACTCATTAGTGTAGAACTTGGTTAGTAATTGGCTGTAACTTACTCGATATCTGCAACTTAATATTTAAAAAAACAATACAATTCAAACTAGTTAATTAACAATCCTTATAGCCCACCATAGGGTAGGAATGATATATACAAATTTCATGGGATCCATCGTATACCCATTTCCAATAAAAAATAATTATTAAAATTGGACTGCTTAGTAAGAACTAATGTGTGCACATAAGAAAAAAAAAGGACGTGTCAAATAAAGAACCTCCTCCTTTTAGTTATCTTATCCTTATCTCTTATCTCCAATGATCTTCAGCAAAAAACACCACGATTTTATTTCCCTCAAATTCTAATCTAAACCGTCAGGTATTCAAAGTAACGAACCTTTTTCATTGCCAATCTCGTTGCAGTTGATTTAAAAATAAACAGCGCGCTGCAATAAAAAGGCGCGTAAAACCTTTAATAAGTAACATTTAATGTTGAGAATAAAAACCGCAAAAAGCGAGCTCCGACAGCCGTCATAAACGGTTTATATGGGATGCGACTTTGAACATAAAATCCAACTAATTTCATACATATCTTAAAAAAGATAAGGATGGTGTATGTATGTCGCGCCCATATCGTAGAACTGCTAAATATATTAAATATCTTGATGAACTTGACAAACAAAATACTTTTTTCTTTAGATTCTTAACAAACGAAGCTCCATTCTCATTCATTTACTTTACATTTTTTATTTATGTAGTACACAATCGTTAGAAGGTTAATTTATTTACTAAACATTATAAAAGTCACTTATATTATACACAATCAGTTTATATAAATTAAAAATTTTAATCACATGCAAATCTAGGTGATACACCTAGGTTTAACTTAACTAGACGCTTTATGCTGATAGAAATTTATATCTGGTTTTGACCAAAGCCAAACCCTTCGGCCAAACCTATAAAAAACAAGCCGATACGATTCGCATAAAATCAAAATATCGGCCTTTGACTTTGACAAATACGTATCTCTAATCGTCAAAGACCCGCTACAGTTAGATAAATAAATCTATATCTCAGAACTAATCACACAGCATCACCTAACCCCAAACTAAGCAAACCTTGTTCTATGGGTGCTAGGTGACTGATGTAATACATAGATACATTTATTTTTGTAAATACATAGAAAACACAAGATTTTTTTGATCAAGTTAACTTTATCAAAAAGAGCTGGCAACACTTGCTACAACGGTCGTCGTTAACCCTATCGTTCTCCAACATGTTTCGGCATAATGGGTGAAGTCATACATAACTCTGAACAATACAACAGCTGTTCAGATGTTCGGGGCACATTTGTGATTGATTGAACAAAGCTGGCCACAGCGGTCACAAAGGCATGTCATTCTGACAAGGATTTTTGGGATGAGGTGTGGTCACATGGTATATTTTCATTTTGTCGAATAGTACCTAACAAAATGACTAAGACAAAATATATCAATATTAGACAAAATTATCAGATATGATTAGGTACCTATGATATGATATCGAAACGCACTAACAAAAACTTCAACTACCAGTGCCAAAATCATATTGTTTGTTATTAAAACATGTCATCCATTTTCACTGACCACAAAATTTATATGCTTAACATTTTGCTCATTCTCAAGGTTTGCAATTCGCTCCCTGATGCTGTATTTCCTAATAACTACAACCTGAGTGTCTTCAAGACAAGAGTGAATAGGTACCTTCTAGATCTATGTGATCCATCTTCGTCCACATCGACACTTCCTTGAGATTGTGGACAAACATAGATATATCTCCCATTAAAAAATATAAAAAAATACATAAAAATATATATATATGAAAATGGTTCAGTCCATTCTACGCGCTTAAATCTCGTTTGAGTCAGAAATATAATAATTTGTAACTACAATTCCCACAAGTTACGTTTTCTTTTTTTTTTAAACTGTCACTAAAATACTCAAACTGAAATGACTTGTATTGACTTGTCTTCCCTCAGAATAAATACTAATATAAACGCGTCTTTACTCGGTCAGGGCCATAATTACTATAATATTTCAGGGGATTTCGCTTCATGCGTGTTTTGTGTCATAATACGCCCTAATTACCTTGTTTACTTTTATTATTGTAAGCTTCCATATATCAGGATTGTGCCTAATTAAAAAAAAGCTGTTATTCTATTCGGATCATGTTTCTACTAGATAAATAGGTTTAATTTGTTGTGGTCTGAAGAAAACGAGCTTGTAAATGGACAGCAGTAATTTCTCAATGCTGACGTGAGAGGCTTGGGCTTCTTGTGTCATTTATATAATATGAGGGTATCATCATATTTGTAGCCTTTATTTGGTTTGAAGAAAAACTCGTTACTAAATAAATTAATATTACTGGACAATTCCACACAACAATATTTATCCTTGTGGTAAGCTTATCTTGTGTTACTGTGCTTGTGTACTAGGCATCTGAAAAACTAAATAATTATAGACATACCATACATAGATATTTTTACTACACATATTAAACACACAGACCAAGGCAAAAGTGCTTGCAGAACATACAAACACATGACCCTTAGGCGGGATTCAAACCCGCTACCTCCTCTGCGCCGCAAGTGGCAGCCCGCCCACCACTACTAAGGCAGTCTGCTGTTCAACAATAAATTGCTGAATCATCAGCCGTTTACAGTCCTTGGATATGATTTCAGACATTAGGTGCCTACTTTTGCAAATTTTATTTAGTCATCATCAACTGTAAAGTGTTGTTATAGGTAATTAATTCTTAGCTGGACATTTTGTTCGGTTTACTAGGAATACGGTTTTTTCTTTCACAGACTTCTCGCAGTAAATCACGAGGAAAATACAACATGGTGCTATGTCTTAGTGACTTCTTCATTTCGCTCCAGTTACCGACTTGTTTGTCTGTCCCGCGGGAGTCATACATTTTACAGGGTTACGCTTAAGTTTTCAGGCCTTAGAAAAAGTAATTATTACAAATTTTTTTATAAATTGGCTATGCCACGTTTGTTATTATGTTAATTCCGAAGCGGGAAATAAATTAAAAGTATAATAATCATACCATCAAATATCAAAATTTCAGCCGCCTTGTCATAAAAACGGTAGAGGTAGGCTCATATTGATTGTAAGAAAATTAATTTATAAACTCGGGTATAATATATCAAAAGATCTTGTCGAAAATTTGCGATGCTCCCATTCAAAGCTATAACAGAATAATATAATCCCGTACATTCATGAATACTTAGAAATTACGTGTACGCTTCGTTTCGCGGATTCGTGTTTTATTGCGAAAACATAATATACGGTACAAAGGATCGAATAACACAAAGAGATTTATTTATTTTGGTTCATATTTTATTTTGACGAGGACGGTATGTTTGATATTTCGTTTGTTTTGCTTTGTTTGCTTGGTCAAACTGGAGTACCTTTAGGGATTCGGAGATGAGTAGGTAACTGGGTTTATCAGAATCAAATATCACGTTTGTTGTTACTGCCTACATTTTTACGATTTCTAAGTAAGGCAAGGTATACAAGGTTGGCAGGTAGATAATGCCTAAGCTTTTTTTACAAAGTTTATTATAAAATATTTAAAATAATAAGTATTTTAATATTATAGTCCAAAGGGTGTCTGGTAGAGATCACTTTTAGTGATAAGGCCGCCCATTGTGCCACGATTATATGTATATTTAATGTTTTGTTAATTTTATGTTTTGTAAATTGGTGTTCAATAAGGTGTATTGTATTGTTTTGTAGAGTCGAGTTCAATTTGTAAATGCTTTTATTAATATTTCTTAAAAGTTACAAACTTTTCAAATAATTTGACAACTGACAGCTGTTGTAACATCGCCAAATATAAAAAAAAAACTTTAAAAACGGACTACTCATGACAGGTTGTTAAAAACCATGATTATATTCTCTGTGGCGGCTGCTATTTTCCATTTTCAACAATTTGAACAGCTTTGGTGACAACTTCATACCGAGGCATTAAAATGAGTGAGACTCCTGCACACGGCACCTGCACGTACTGTAACCCTGTGCACCCGCGCCGCGCAAAGCCCGCCGCCGCGCCGCCACCGTCCCTCGTCACTTGCTGGTGCAGCACTTGATTATAAATTGGAACAGAAATTGGCACAGAGCTCGTTATTTAAAAAACAACTCGTAAAACGTAAGGAAGGAATTTTTTATCAAGGGTAAGAGCCAGTGAAGTAGAAAAGTTCCTACAAATTAGTTCGAGTTCAAGTGCTCTAGACTGGACTCTAATCCTGCTTCAGTCAACTTGAAGCGGTTTATTACAATCTAATGTTGTACTCGACCGGGTTTCCGTTCTATTTTAGTTTGCAACAGTCTTGCTCTATATTTGATTACTAGAGAAGGAGACGCTGTATGCTCTAATATTCATTATAGAATGATACTCGGTACATATATTAGAGATATGACGAATATTTGGTTTGTGTTCGGTATTTGGCACATTTTTCACTATTCGTATTCGGATTTGGTGCCAAAATATTATTCGGTTGATATATTTTATGTTATTGCTTATTTACTCCACACTGACTGAACGGCATAATATTAAAATACATGACTTTTTCCGAAGTATATATCGCATCACTAATACCTATGCATCTCTGAATAATCCATAAAGAAGAAGAGATGCTACAATTATCCCCACGGAATCCCGAAGGATAACCAAATCACCAGAAAGATGTATAAAGAGTTCAATTATATTGTTAAAAATGGTTTAAACAACTCCCCAATAAAGCTCGCTATTTCAATAAAACATCATAATATTTTTCATCGAAGCTAGTGAAGCAAAAACTTCCAACAAATCTGTTTGAATTCAAGTGCTCTAGACTTGGTTCTAGTCAACTTGAAGCCGCTTATTACAAGTTAATGTTGAACTCGACCGGGTTTGCGTTTTATTTTAGTCTTGCTGTACATTAGATTACTTTACTGGAGAAGGAGACACTCTACGCTCTTATATATATTATAGAATGATACTTATACATCGATCCTCCAAAGATACCTCACATGCCATAGTTTGTTGACATTTTTTTTTTTATTTTTACAAAATGGCGTCATGTTGAATTTGCATTAACGTCATGTCTATAGTGACAATCGCTGAACTAAGATGAATTTGTACTAAGAAAAATCGGCTCAGGCGCTTGGTCTGTATAGACAAGAGACAAAGGAACATACATACGTACATATTATACTGTTAAACACATTCCTTTGCGTTGCGCAGTCGGGTAAAATCAAAACTCATTTACTCTAAAAAAAAGAAAAAAAGCTAAAAAGACGCCGGATTGACAATCTTCTCCTTTTTTTGTACAAAGGTCAAAAAAAAGGAAAAATAAAAACATACGAGTAAAATTGAGATCCTACTTTACTACTACATTATTCGGTTAAAAATAGTCATTGACGGTACCCTCTACAAATAAGTTTTTCTTAAATTCGATATTTGTATTAAATATAACATAATATATATCAAGTCGAAAAGTTTTCAAATTTATTTCAAAAATACAGAATAATAAATTATGACATTTTAGTTTCACAAGTTATATTTCTCAGGTGGAGCAAGTAAAGCCTATCTCACAAAGCGGAGCGTCTCTTTGAAGTGCAGCCTGAGGCAAATTCCATTTATTTTGAACTCAATCCCCTTGGCTACATTTTTCCAAGTTTGTAAGAAGCTTTAAAAGTCGTTTTTCGAAACCTCTCGAGCCGCTGGAGAATGCATTTTACATTCGTAAGAGGGTTGCAGAATTTCTTCGGTTCTTTTATTATATAGTATCAAGGATTTTATTTAAAAATTTTATAAAATAAAACAAAATTTAAGAAATGGGATGGGATGCGCTGAATCTCAATATCTGATTATAAATTGGAACAGAAATTGGCACAGAGCTCGTTATTTAAAAAAACAACTCGTAAAACGTAAGGAAGGAATTTATTATCAAGGGTAAGAGCCAGTGAAGTAGCAAAGTTCCTACAAATTAGTTCGAGTTCAAGTGCTCTAGACTGGACTCTAATCCTGCTCCAGTCAACTTGAAGCGGTTTATTACAATTTAATGTTGTACTCGACCGGGTTTCCGTTCTATTTTAGTTTGCAACAGTCTTGCTCTATTTGATTACTAGAGAAGGAGACGCTGTATGCTCTAATATTCATTAAAGAATGATACTCGGTAAATATATTAGAGATAAATGACGAATATTTGGTTTGTGTTCGGTATTTGGCACATTGTTCACTATTCGTATTCGGCCGTATCATTCGGATTTGGTGCCAAATATATTCGGTTGATATATTTTATGTTTTTGCTTATTTACTCCACACTGACTGAACGGCATAATATTAAAATACATGACTTTTTACGAAGTATATATCGCATCACTAATACCTATGCATCTCTGAATAATCCATAAAGAAGAAGAGATGCTACAATTATCACCACGGAATCCCGAAGGATAACCAAATCACCAGAAAGATGTATAAGGAGTTCAATTATATTGTTAAAAATGGTTTAACCAACTCCCCAATAAAGCTCGCTATTTCAATAAAACATCATAATATTTTTCATCGAAGCTAGTGAAGCAAAAACTTCCAACAAATCTGTTTGAATTCAAGTGCTCTAGACTTGGTTCTAGTCAACTTGAAGCCGCTTATTACAAGTTAATGTTGAACTCGACCGGGTTTGCGTTTTATTTTAGTCTTGCTGTACATTAGATTACTTTACTGGAGAAGGAGACACTCTACGCTCTTATATATATTATAGAATGATACTTGGAAGTTATCCAATAGCTATGCGCCACATATTCGGTTTATATTCGATATTCGGCACTTTCATCACTATACGTATTCGAATAGGCCGTTTTTACCCATTGATTTGAACTCGATAACTAAAAATAAATTTTGACCTCCTTCCAGCTTTTATAAAAACGATAAAAATAAAAATAAACATTAGGATGCGCGAGCAATAAATTAAATACTGAAATTAAGACAAAATATAACTCTTTTTTACCCTTTACCGACTTAACTTTTTTGAGAATTTTTCTGTCTATTAGTTTTTTTAGTGAGAATTGTTGTTACACAACTTTAAATCAACATCGATCCTCCAAAGATATATCACTCACATGCCATAGTTTGTTGACAAAAAATTTTTATTTTTACAAAATGGCGTCATGTTGAATTTGCATTAAGTCATGTCTATAGTGACAATCGCTGAACTAAGATGAATTTGTACTAAGAAAAATCGGCTCAGGCGCTTGGTCTGTATAGACAAGGGACAAAGGAACATACATACGTGCATATAATACTGTTAAACACATTCCTTTGCGTTGCGCAGTCGGGTAAAATCAAAACTCATTTACTCTAAAAAAAAAGAAAAAAGCTAAAAAGACGCCGGATTGACAATCTTCTCCTTTTTTTGTACAAAGGTCAAAAAAAGGATAAATAAAAACATACGAGTAAAATTGAGATCCTACTTTACTACTACATTATTCGGTTAAAAATAGTCATTGACGGTACCCTCTACAAATAAGTTTTTCTTAAATTCGATATTTGTATTAAATATAACATAATATATATATCAAGTCGAAAAGTTTTCAAATTTATTTAAAAAATACAGAATAATAAATTATGACATTTTAGTTTCACAAGTTATATTTCTCAGGTGGAGCAAGTAAAGCCTATCTCACAAAGCGGAGCGTCTCTTTGAAGTGCAGCCTGAGGCAAATTCCATTTATTTTGAACTCAATCCCCTTGTGTTAAAGGCTACATTTTTCCAAGTTTGTAAGAAGCTTTAAAAGTCGTTTTTCGAAACCTCTTGAGCCGCTGGAGAATGCATTTTACATTCGTAAGAGGGTTGCAGAATTTCTTCGGTTCTTTTATTATATAGTATCAAGGATTTTATTTAAAAATTTTATAAAATAAAACAAAATTTAAGAAATGGAATGGGATGGCGTGGGATGGAAATATGGTGGAGCGTAATTCTCTTAACCAACATAAAGCAGTAATATCTATTTAATTCATGAATTGTTTTTATTTAATTTTATTTATACATTTTATTTAAACAAGAGAAAACGAACTAAATTGTTTTGATATACAAAGTTAGGTAGGTAACGAAATGCTAAACTTTAATATTATTTCTCCACGTTTGAAAGTTTTACCCGAAACTTGTTTAATATTATCTTAAGACTTATTTAAGGCTATATTTACCTTTTCAAGTATTTCTGAAATTAAACTGTTAATTTTGCAAATTGAAACATATGTACATATGATGTGTTAGTACAACTTTTACAACATTAATACTTAGTGCGAATTTACAGTATTTTGGTATACCTTCTTGGTATACCCGTGAAATTTGTGGCAGTTGGTGTTTTTTATTTATTTTTGCATTAATTTTGCTCAATGACGCTTTATGAATAGGAACACCACCATCACACAGTTACCCATAGGTCTTTTTTTATATGAAGTCTAAATGACTGACAAAAGTATAAAAATGCAAGTGACGCCCTTATCTGAAAAATCGGCCCTTAGGGTTTAACTGTTACTTCAAAAGAGCCTTCAGTTACTTAACTTACCCTTGTTATCTAACTTCACAGACAACCCATTTCATCCGCGAGTTATGATGGAATTAGTTCCCCACGCACCAAGGACTAATAAAAATACCTCCATGTTTTATGAATGTCAGGAAGTTGCAGGAAGAAACTCATCATAGGTATATTTAATACCCTTGGTTTCTCTCGTCTTATATGAATATTTAATAAGTAACAACGGTTAAACGTATTTTAAAAAGAAAACTAAGTATTAATGTCATCGCACGTTTAAGTAATTTGACGTGGAACAGAGGTTTTGTATGATTTCGCCAGTGAAACCAATAAAAAATAATAGTTCCTTTTGTAAATATAGCACGAACATTTTTTTATCCCAAATTACTAAAAGGTACCCATTTTCGTCGACATTTTCAAAAGTTAACCGACTGTACTATGTCATACTAATAACAAAATTCAATTTTCAAGCTGGTTTAAGTTTGTGTCATATGCCACAATCACCGCCAATAGTACCACAAATATACCTCTATATTAAACTCTACGACACGACTTTGTATGACAGCGACCCAGCTATAGGATGTCCCAAATTTAATAAGCCAAGATTTTTTTAACACGGGGTGCAACGGTACGATCTTAGTAGGCATCTTTGCCATTGTACAATTTTAATCCTGCAGCAGTAATATTACAAAAAAAAAATATATTTTTAATATAATCACACAGTGAAAATGTGATACTGAGTATCTTAATGTGGTACCGTCATAAAATCAAATCCCTAGACTTTATATAACGTAACTAATAATCGAATATACATCTACTGTGCAAACGATGTTCCTTTTAATAACAGTTGGATTATCTTTATTTTTAATTGTTATAATGTACCTATTTACAGTTATATCAAAATTGTATTCTTCCTCGTGACCTAAACACACTCTAATTTCGTTCTGTCGTAGGAAATATCTGTCTTGGAAAACCATTACCTCTCCATGGAATACAAGACTAAACCTGAAAAAAACTCATCCGGCACAATGTCGTGTCGCTTAATACAAAAGCATGTATACAGATATATGCCATAACCAATAGCTGCAGGGAAATTGCTTCCACAAACTAGCTGCAGCGGCGGGCAGGTAATTTGAAAATATGCTTCGTTTCTGAACTGGTTCGATCAAAAACAATAGGAGGTATCTATACAGGAAGCTCGGCCAATCCGAGAGCTTCCAAGGTCGGTTATCATTAACTAGCTAGATGTATTGTGTAGCATAGAGCGATAAATTACGAAAGATGTTGACTCCTCTTCATATTCATGATGATTATTGAATATAAAGAGCTAAAGTACAGTTAATCTCAAATTTAAATTCCTATCACAACTGAAGTTACTAAATCTCTGTAAATGTAAAACTAAATAGCCTGACCCCTCCATGTATTTAATTTAAAATAACCATTGTCCCTTGTGCCAGTTAACCGTTAACTAACTACCGTAACTAGCAGGGTTAATGTCATGTCTTCTGACACTGAGAAGAGCTTACTGAGAAAGCATCTTACTAGGAAATTACTTCCACAAACTGCACACAGCGGCGGGCATGTAATTTAAAAATATGTTCCGTTCCTGAGCTGGTTCGATCGAAAACAATACGAGGTAGTATAGATGGTATAGAAACAAGAGGAGCTTCCAAGGACGGCTGTTATAAAGTAGCCAGATTTATTGTGTATAGAGAAATAAATTACGAACGGTAAAGGTTAGAGATATATTTTAGGGCTCCGAGATAATTGGAGGTATTTAAAATCATTAGTTTTGTGAAGTTTTATGCAGCACTATAAGAATTTAGCAGTATTATGTTAAATGACAACCTTTTTGTTAATTTATGTAGTGTTTTGTACTGTATTTTTGTAAATGTTTGTAACCAAATGTTTCTTTTATTAAATTCGTTGAATGGGAAAGTACAAACTAGGTACAACGAAGATAAATTTTGTAACTTTCTTATTTTACTTTTGAAGTACCACCAATACTTCTTTTTTCCGGTACACATTTCGTGTATCATTAATGTTTTACTAGTTTTTTCACGTGATTATCACTTCCTGAGGAAGTACTATGAAGAAAAAGTAGATAAGAAGTTAAGTTGCTGGCATATATATGAAGAGAGCCTTTTCGTTCTTCTCTTTCAAAGGCATGTTTTTATGGAAGTTCCTTAAGTATGCTAGTTGCCAATTGGATGTAGTAATGTACATACTTAACTTGTTCAATGTAAATATAATAAATTTGCATATTTTATTTACAACTAGATGGATCGAAAACCTTTGTTTTAAAACACACTAAACAGAATAAAAAAACAATCCGTTTAGTAGTTCATGAGTTTATCCCGAACATAAAGACAGACAGGCGAGGCGAGGGATTTTAATTTATAATTATGAGCAGATTTTAAGAAGGCACTAATACTTTGGTAATCTTCGACAAACTTCGACAAACTTCCTTATTTTACAGAATTAGTACCATCTACCACCATAAAATGATCGCTATTCATTTCCCCACAATTCAAATTAGAGAACAATAAACTTCAGACTATTTTCCTGAATGAAGCCTTTGTCCAGCTTCATCAAACAATGTTAAGTCAAATTACCTTCACTTGTTGGAGTTCTTATTCATTATCTGTCCTGGTGCCTTAGAATGGAATGGAAAAAAGGAGAGAAGTAATGCATAAATTAATAAATAAAATACTTTTCTAATAAATATTTATATTTATTCATTTAAAACTATAGACCAACCTTGGCCTTACCAAAGGTCTAGGCTTTAAATTGTACCTAGAAACAATATATACGTGAAGAAACTCTGATGCCGATCATAGACTAGAAATTAGACCCTACCAAAATGTATTTAAATACTTCCAGGCAATCCACACAACAACATCTAGACCCGTGGTAAGCTCGTGTTACAGGTAATAGACATCTTATATACTTAATATAATAGACATACATAAAAAGATATTTTTTGTTATGCATATTAAACACCCAGACCAAGGAGAAAGTGCTTGCAGGACATACAAACACTTGACTCCTCGACGGGAATCAAACCCGCTACCTCTTGCGCCGCAAGCGGACCTTCGCTCAGTCAATATTGAGGGCGTAAATATTAATGATGATTTTCTCGTCAGAAAGATTGAACTCACGAACAGTGCCTCAAGTGGATCTGCGTCCACCATACTACTGATATGTCATCAAAATTATAATTTCATAACTTCTGATGAAAATGGCACATTCCAATTGACATGTATTCCTACGGGAGACATTTAACTGAGGTTTTTAAACTTTTAATGACGCAAGTTCATAACGACAACGCCGACGTTAGAAAATTGTTAGCATTTTTATTTATTCCTTTACATACTTTATTCCAGTGCAGGTATTTTTCTGCTTTCGAATAATTATGTTAGCTCAGGGCTGCTCATCGAGATGTGGTTAGTGTTACTTATTTATATTTTCCATCAAGCGAAAACTTCACATAAAAAAAATAAAGAAATACTAAACTTTATTAAAAATAACAAAAAACATTATAAGTTTAAGATGGACTCATACACTGTTAAAGTATTATTTTATACGGGAGCATAATGAGACACTTGTGTGGTAGCAATGAACTGGTTTATTCATCTACCTGCATATACATTAATTATAATAAAACTACCCACAACCTCCTTTTTATAAAAATAACAAATACAGTGTAGATACTTATATAACTATTTTATCATTCATAAGAATACAATACTATGAATACCTATTTTAATTTACATAACATTTCTTATCTAATAAAAGACCTGTAGGCATCATTAACTAATCAATAAACATATTTAAATACTATTGCGTGAATTCATATAAAACTCTTCAGGACACTAACAGCCACGCTAAGTATTTTTCATTCAATATTCAATCCACATAACACCCCTTTTTAACAAAAGACATGAATGAATTACTAATAATTTAAAAATTACAAAATCTTAACAATTACAATTTTATTCCATTAACTCATGCTTAATTAACAAAACAAAACTAATACATGATACCTATACTAGCATGCAATCTAACTTAATAACTACTAAATAAACCGGTATAAAATTATCCCAAATACATAATTTCATTTACTATTTATATTCATACTTAAAATTTATAATTTAACAAATACAATGTCTCAATTTAAATTATTATTATTATCTTTTAAAATCTTATCTTTAAATTACTTTATCATTTACTATAACAAATACTTAGGTAAAATGTCTTAATTTAAATTATTTTGCATATAATCTTACAGTTGCCTTAGTTAACTATCAAAGTTAGGTATCACCTTTATGTAACACTTATTTATTTGTTATGTACGTGTGCCGCGGCGAGCGTCCACTGGGTAGGTCCACCGATCAGGAGGTATCACTGTCCTGCCAGAACGAGTAGTATAATGATTAATTGTTTGACTTCCGGACGGAATACTAGAACTAGATGTGACTTGAGTAGATTGACCATAGTTTTCTAAAATATCATCATAATATGTTGAATGAGGTTGTATCGGATCAACTCGATTTACAGAATCTAATATTATGTGTTTCCGATTACGTCTTAATACGCGCCCTGTTAACATCCTAATCAAATACGACCTAGGGTCTATTTTTGCATTGATTACTCCAGGTTCCCATTTGTTATTATTTCTCACCTTCACCTTTTGGCCTATCGTCAGCTGTTTTAATTCACGAGACTGTTTATCATAGTGTAACTTTTGAGACAATTGTCGGTCTTTCAACTTGCATAATACATCAGAGTGAATTCTTGGTCTTAAAAACATTGGTGCCCTTGGTAATATACTCCTTAATTTTCTACTATATAATAACTCGGCCGGAGAAGGTATATCTGTACTTATTGGTGTATTTAAATATTCCAAGTAACCCAAAAAAAATGATGAGTTATTGTTTACAGACTTTCTCAGTAAGTTCTTTATTGTTTGTATCGACCGTTCAACCTGTCCGTTTGACTGGGCATAACCAGGTGAAGAAGTTTTATGCTTAAAATTCCACTGTAACGCAAAATTTCTAAATTCATTTGATGAAAATTCTGGACCATTATCACTCATGACTGTCTGTGGAATGCCGTGCCTAACAAATATACGTTTAAGTTTTTCTATAATTTCTTCAGAATGCTGCGAGCGTACCTCATCAATCTCTATAAATTTACTAAAATAATCTACAACTAATATATAAACCTTATCACCAAAATGAAATAAATCTGTGCCAACTTTATTCCATGGCAATTCCGGTATTTCGTGACTTATTAGTGGCTCTTTTGAGTTCTGTTTTCTATGCGATAAACATATCTGACAATTACTTATATAATCATTTAATTGTGTATTCATATTTGGCCAAAATATACTTTCACGGGCTCTCAACCTACACTTTTCTAAACCCATATGCCCCGTGTGAATGACTCCTAACATTTCTAGTCGTAAGGATTTCGGAATAACAATTCTAGAACCTTTCCAAACAATACCAAATTCTACAGTTAATTCATCTCTGTAACCCCAATAAGGGCATAAAATATGATCTAGGTTATTTTTATGGGCAGGCCAACCCGATTTAATAATTTTTGTCAACAACTGCATTTCATTATCCTCTTTAGTGCATTTTTGTATCTTTATAAGATGTGAATCTGTTAGCTCATTAGCAGCTGATAACGCACACACCTGCGCTTTGAAGTGTAGGTAATCTCGTGGCTGTGACTCATTCTCACGGCACTGATTTAAACTATTTGGAGCCACAGCCCGCGACAATGTATCAGCAATAAATAAATATTTTCCTGGCTTGTAAACAAGTTTGAATGTGTAAGGCTGTAATCTCATTAACATTCTTTGTAAACGTGGAGGCGCGCTCGCTAAAGGTTTTTTAATAATGCTGACTAAAGGCTTATGATCTGTTTCTATTGTTATATCGGACCGACCATATATATACATATAAAATCTTTCACACGCAAACACACAGGCATACAGTTCTTTCTCTATTTGTGCATATGCCTGCTCGGTTTTTGTAAGTGACTTTGATGCGTATGATACTGGCAAATTGTTTTGTAATAAACAAGCTCCAAGTCCGTTCTTACTCGCATCTACAGATATAGTTATCGGTTTATCTAAAGAATAATATTGTAAAACTGGAGGACTAGATAATATATTTTTAATATTCTCAAAACATTTCTGATGCCTGTCATCCCAGTGCCATTCTACTTCTTTTTTCAATAGTTCCCGGATAAGCGCGGTTTTTTCTGACAAATTAGGAATGAAACTGCTAACATAAGTAACTAACCCTAAAAATCTCTCCACATCTTTAACATTTAATGGAACCGGCATGTTTTTTATTGCCATTACATGTGATTCATCAGGTAAAATTCCGTTTTTTGATATCTTATGCCCCAAATATGTAATCTCCGATAAACCAAATTTACATTTTTGTTTGTTTAATTTAATATTAATTTCCCTACACCTCTGTAAAACTTTCCTTAACCTTTGATCATGCACTTCTTTATTAGGGCCAAAAATCAAGATATCATCAATAAACTGAATCACCCCCTCCAAATCATCTAAGTGTTCGTATAATTTTTCATGAAATACCTCAGAAGCTGATGAAATTCCAAAAGGCATTCTCAAAAATTTATACCTGCCAAAAATAGTATTAAATGTACATAAATCAGTATCTGTTAATTTCACTTGCCAAAATGAATGTTTTGCATCTAATGTACTAAAAACTGCTGCCCCTGATAACTGACTTGTTACTTCCTCAAAAGTAGGTAATTTAAAATGCTCTCTTTTTATTGCATTATTTAAATCACGTGGATCCAAACAGATTCTAATATCGCCATTAGGTTTTTTCACTACAGTCATGCTATTTACCCAATCTGTAGGTCCTTCTACCTTTGATATGATACCTTGTGATTGCATTTCAATTAATTTATTTTTTACTTGGTCTCTAAGAGCAATAGGCAATTTTCTAGGTGGATGTATCACAGGTTGGCTGTTCTCTTTCAACTGTATTTTATACTCCCCTGGCAAGCAACCCACACCCTCAAAAACATCTTTATACTCCTTCAAAAAATTGTCGTTATTATTACTAATAGACATAACGCGTTTTATTACCATTAGTTCTTCACATGCATGTTTTCCTAAAATAGGAACAGAATCAACATCCGCAATAATAAATTTCAAAAAATAGCAGTTTAATTTATATTTAACTTTCATGTAACATTTTCCTATCACCCTAATTGTACTTCCTGAATAACCATGTAATTTTATAGAAGTTTTTGATAAATCGGACTCGGAAACACATAATAAATTCAAAAACTTTTTCGGAATAATATTCACATCAGCCCCTGTATCCAGTTTAAATTTTAGGGCAAAATTATTTATCGTTAATTGAGCAAACCATTTATCCGAATAATTAACATTTATTACCTGATCAATGGCCTCCCCATGACAATCCTCCTGTACCGCATAAACAGCTTTGCACATCCTCGCGAAATGGTTTATTTTATGGCACTTATAACACTCCACACCAAACGCTGGGCATCTGTATCTATTATGCCTAACACCGCACTTCTGACAAACACCATCTTGAGATCGACCTTTTTGAGTGTAAGTAACATTTCTTTGTTGAACGGAACGCGACGCAATGGAACTATCCTTCACTCCAGATCCGTTACTCCTACTGTCCCGCGCTGATCCACGCCGAGACTGCAACTGAGATCCACCTCTCCCATTCTTTCGAACCCAATGTACCTCTTTAGCTTGAGGATCGATTTCTCCGTTCGAAGCGTCCACTCGGTGAACATCACAATCCGAAATTTCTGTTTTTATTTTTCCTGCTTGCGCGCGTGACAATTCCGCTAATCGGCAAATATCCACTGCCTTAGCTAACTTTAAATTAACTTCCCGCAATAATCTTTCACGCAAGCTGCTGTCTCGTATTCCACAAATCAGACGATCTCGTACCAAGTCACTGCATAAATCTCCAAACTCACATTTATTCGCCATTTTGTTCAATTCAAATACATATTGTTCCAATGACTCCAATTCACCTTGATCGCGTGTAAAAAATATATGACGTTCAATTGTTAAATTTTTCTTAGGCAAAAATACCAAATCAAAACATTTTATCAATGCATCAACTGACTTTATTTCTTCTTTGTTCTTGAATTGATCATAGACTTCTCTGCATCGATCACCAATTATATGTAATAATATATTCAACTGCACTTTCTCTTCTTTTTTAGATAGTTCACACGCCTCGTAATATATTATAAATGATTTTTTCCATGTCTCCCATTTCTTACTCAAATTTCCAGAAGTTACATTGGCTAAATTATTCTCGAACAAAAATGGCTGCGGCGGCTTCAACAAGGACTCCATTGTGACGCGTAACACTTTACTTAATTTCTTCAAATTTCTTGTACATAGGTATTTGTCTTCATGTGTGCTGCACCTTTATCACTTCAGCTCAACATTTTATATATTTTCGGTAATTTTTACCCGGCTGCGCCATGTTAAAGTATTATTTTATACGGGAGCATAATGAGACACTTGTGTGGTAGCAATGAACTGGTTTATTCATCTACCTGCATATACATTAATTATAATAAAACTACCCACATACACTAGGGGTTCCGTGTATACGAGATCAACAATTTATACTATACACTTATTGTAATAAAAAAATATTAAATCCAAAAAGAAATACTAATTAATAATTGTAATATAAAATTACTAGCAGTCAGAGCGGTCACCCATCTAAGTACTGGCAAACGTTGCTTACCCACTTTCTGTTTGAATTGTCCAAGAATGAAGATTAGTTAAAAGATGTGTGGCGAAAGTAGCCCGAGGAAAAGATATAATCTTTTGTTCGTTGTTTGGTTGTGGTTGTTTGTTTGGGGTGTTTAATTTGTAGCTAAACATAGATAGAATATTGTGAAAGATAATTTATGTGAAAGAACCTATATTTCTGAGTGAGTCAAGATAAAATAAATATATATTGCCGGACAATCCACAAAGCAAAATCTAGCCCCGTAATAAGCTCGAAGCTTGTGTGACGGAAACATCTGATATACTTATAATTTGATGATTTATCTTAGATGACGGGTAAACTGGCTAATATATTAAAATGGAAGCGACATACATGCCATACAAACCCGCGGGTTTTCCCGCGTGTTTAAAACTAGTTGTATGTTATCATTTTAGTCCGTTTTGTTCGTTTTTGTTTAATTTTATTACTTTTATATCTCTTTTTTTATGTTTATCATTTAGTCGTCGCTCGTGATGTTTTGTGTTCCAATTTCTCGTCTGAAAATCAGCGCACCTCCGCGCTCTAAGTGTGGGGTTGCATTATGCCGAGGCTTTTGACAGATCACAAAATTATGTTGGTATTTGTTGTTTTTCTTTGTTTTATTGCATTTTGTGTTGTGATGTGTCAAAAAATGTTTCTCTCTCTCTCTCACACATGTGCCCCTCGTAAAGTAGGACTAGGACAAGAATATGATGATGGACGGTACCAATGTCCGCAGATGTCTGAGGCGCGAGCGCGAGTCCAGCAGAATGACCTGCTTCTGCACGAGGCGGTGATCAAGAACGAGCCGGATGCTGTGAGAGAAGCTCTGCAGCGGCCCACTGACGTCAACTGCAGGAATAACGTGAGTACACATTATAACCGTCCGTCTGATTGTTTATTTTTTGTACCATGAACATAACTACCGCTTGGTAACACCTTCGCACAGGTTACAGAAATCTAAGAGGTCTGTTTATATAGTCGATCCTTCTATTTATAATAGATTACCAGGTTATATTCGTAACGCAGCTTCCACGCCTAATTTTAAAAACAAACTAAGAAAGTGACTCATTGATATGGTACTGTGTGATATCAGTGATTTTTTTAGTTTACCATTTATATAAAAATTTTATGTGTTAGCTACTACAATGAAATTGTATCTATAATATTATAATATTTGTAACTATACAATGTAACTACAATCATATTTAATTAATTAATTTCTGACATGTAATAATAGTATTATAAATAAATTCTGTATTCTGTACCAGGTTGTGGCACATGATAGACTGGACATAGTAACCTCGCTTACCATCATTACATTTGCAAAAGTCATAATTATGTTTCGTAATTTGTTGTTCAAATGTTTTTTTTTTAATATATCAAAATCAGAGAAATGTTATATAAGAAGGTGATTGTCATGGTTCTACCAAAACCAAAACCTTTTGTTATTTAGTTTAGCTATCAGTTTAAGTTTCTTTTTTTTAGATTAAACACGATTCAGCTAAAATGTCTTTAATTATTGGTCAAGTTGTCATCAACCTTTACATTTTACAGATGCTATAAAAAAATATGAATATTATAATGATTTTTCCCGCGAAACATATATATTTTTCCCATGGTAATACGTAGCCATTATATAGTTCTTTGTCTCCGGTACTCCTAACACTCAAGAAGGTAAGTTAAGTACATAAAACGTAAACACCACAAAAAAAACAAAAAGCTTCCTTTGAATATTAGTTGGGGTCAAATAAACAAGCCCCTGGATGTGCACCAACCCACAAGAAGTTCACAAACCATATCTAAAGTAGCCCAGCCTTTACAAGGTCGTCTCTCCCTCGGCTGTAAGAATTTTCGATTGTCGAGACAGCCAAGTTACGGGGAGGTTCTGTTCAAACATCATGCGGGAAAACCTAATTACATAATGTACTATGAAAAGCCGTTTTCAGCTGCCATCTCAGAAATTAATGGGTTTTGAATTTGGGACATTGTTATTTAATGAGGTTGAAAGTAACTTCGGTGTAACGGAGTTTTTGGGGCGTATGGGCAGGGAGGTTGGTTTCAATTAACCATTGAACGTATAGAATCGGTACTTTTATTTACTTATAACGTTTTTGTTTAAGAGTTAGTTATTTTATGTTTGTTACCTCAGAACTTTTTTATCCATAAGTTTAAAATGCATAATACCATCCCATTCGCTGTTTCATATGGTTACATTTCAACTTTTATTTTAATAAGTATTTATTTTTGTTGGTAACATTCGCGCAAAAAAAAGAATATGAAACAGAAAACAACAGACTTCAAAAAATTATATTGCATACTTGTTACAAACTTACCTGAAAAACACTTACCTAGAGCTCTCATATATTCAATTTTGCGTCATCTCGTCATCTCTTTGACCAGTGAACCATGAAGCTCGCCGTGTTATTGGCTCCAGCACTTTATTTTCCTATTCAACGATCTCAAAGTTTTCTGAAGAATAAGAAACAGCTTTATTTTGTTTAAAACTATGTATTATAATTGCAATAAACATTGGTACTTATTTATTATTTTAAAAATATACTTTGGGAATAAGTAAGCTCTCAATTTCATCCTCGTCATATTATTTTTAGTACAACTGATAAAATTATTTTCATAATGTTATTATTTAATAATTAGTGACATGTAACCTGATGTTATCAATAAATTAACTATAGAGGTATAATTATATAGTGTTACTCTACCAGAATCTTCTCTTACATTTTTGAACCCTTGTGGCCACAGGCGTGTCGTATTTTTCACCGACTGCAACTAATTCTTTCTAATTCTTTTTTTTACCAAACAATTAAGGATGAGACTTTTTTCTCAATGCGAATATGCCAGCTCCGTTACAATTCAAAACTTTATCCTACCTTATCTTAGAATTTCAAACTCCAGTATGTATAAAACCATAGCCGCCTTACACGGATGGACGGATAACAAACTATATACCAAACCTAATTCAGCTATATTTAAACCAAACTTAAGGGACAATATATATATTTGTGTACTCAGCACCAAAAGAAGATAAACAGATGACTTTCTCGTTGCAGTACGGAAGGGCGCCAATCCACTGGGCAGCGAGTCGCGGTAACGTGGAAATCATCAACTTACTGATCGACGCCAAATGCGACATTGAGGCTGCTGATAAGGTACCTAATAAAACGTGCCTACTTGAAACATTTGTTAACAGAAAAATCGCTAATCTCGTAACTGCAAAGAAGGGGTAGATTAGGGAAAGGATGGTGGAGATAAATGATTTATTATTTTATGTTTATTGTATAACGATATACGAGAAAATAATTCATTAATAAAAATGCAACAACAATAATTAAACAGTTTCATAAAAAGTAAATAATTTAGAAAATTTGAAGTTTGAGTAAACAAAATGGCGGTTGGGTTAGATGGAAATATAGCTAAATCATCATCATCCTATTAACGTTCCCACTGCTGGGACACAGGGACTTCTCTATTAGCGAGAGAGATTAGGCACGCTGCCCTGGCCAAGTGCGGGTTGGTGAATGTCACATGTTCTTCAAACTCTTTAAAGTTCTCAGAACATGCCGGTTTCCGTATCAAGTTTGCCTTCACCGTTAAAGCACGTGTTTAAAGCGCACATAAATTTCTTTCGTTTGAACCTACGACCTTCGGAATGAAAGTCGAGTGTCCTTCCACTTAGCCAACACGGCTTTATTTATGTGAGAATATGAGGTTGTAACGCAACTTTAAATCCATTTAATCGTATATCTCAAATCGTCCATCGGATCGAAACATGGCCCAGACGTTTGGTCTGTATAGGGCTACAAAGGAACATAAAAAATATACATACATAGAACATTACCTCTCATTTGCGACGCGCAGTCGGGTAAAAACTGTGGCAGTAGGTATTTTTATTAAAAGTTTCTCCCCGTGGCACAGATTTTTTTTAAATAAAACCTTTGGTTTTATTTCAAGCATAATTTTTTTATTAATCCTTTACAAAAAACATGTTTATTTAAACACTAACTAAGGAATAGAAAACGAATAAGAAGTAAACTCGTGCTATTATAAAAACTGAGACGCAAGTTCTCACTAACCTATCTAGCTACACATAGATTATTTTATAATTATAACAACAACAAACACTTTATCAATAACAAACAGCTATCGAAACTAACATTAAAGGTACATCAATATCTTTAGTAGAATATACTTTATTAAAAGGGTCGAACATTTTTTGCATAGGAGGTGGCATAGGTGCCCCGTGCTATTTTAGAATATGTATTTTAACTGTTAATTTATTCATGCTAATTGATACGTTACAGTAGGTTTGCAGGCTCGCTAGCCTACTATGTATGATTAGCATGATTACCATTGAGTAAGCGGATTATATGAATATAAAATGAAACGGAATGGAAACGGAATGAAACTAAATAATTGATTTGAAGGAATACATATAAAATTAATTAATGCTTTCCATATAAAATCTAGTGCGTCGGTTGTAATAAATGTGAACATACTTATTATTGTGTGTTGCGTATTGTCTTTTAGTATTTATATTAATTTATTGTTGAACAGTTTGGTATGCGACCACTCCTGATGGCGGCTTGGCACGGCCACTTGGAGGCTGTGAAGGTGCTGGTGAGGGCTGGAGCCTGCCTCGCTACTACCAACAAGGTAACCAGCTAACTTATTTTCTAATTAGCTTGACATGCCACCGCGTTGTCCGTGTTTTTGGATTTTCGTAAGAATGTATTTTCCGGTAAGAGTAGCCTATAGCCTTTCTCGATGTCTTACGTCACATTTAGACTAGCATGCATAAGTAAATATTTTGTGCAAGTGGCATGCACCCCAGTTAAGCTTCTGCCAAACCTGCAACTAAAGGGCAGTTAGTTGCAGGTTTGGCAGAGCGAGAGGAGCGAGAGCGTCTGCCCCGCGGCGGAGACTATCCATGCTTCACTATGGCCCTTTGCTCATAGTAAAGCATGGATAGTCACAAAGCGGTACGTTTTCAGTCAAAAAAGTTCCGGCGTTGCAGACGTCAGTTTGGTCGCAGGCTAAGGGCCTCTCACCATCTACACATGAGTAGAATAGCCAATTGTTAACATATAGAGCAATCCCGGTCAGTCAGTCACTGACAGTTGTCAGTTGACAGAATAACTCTACTTATATTATAACCATTGAATATTTTACCCGGAGATTGAGATACGAGCCCTTTTGTTTATATGCCACCGGAAGACAACAAGATCGGCAAATAAGTTTCCTAAGAAATTTACCTTCTTGTTCTTGTTATCTTCCGGTAACGCAAAGGTACACATAACAGAAGCTGGCACAAGCAAGGAGCTGATACGAATCATGTCATCTACTGGCACGATATTTCATGGCTGGATGGCTTGGTATCCCTTTTTTTCGGTGGATAAATCTGCTAACAGATATCACACAACCTAAGGGTGCTGTGTAATTATGTGGGGTTGTCGAAACCACTAAAAACGTTCTCGGTTGCCAACCTCCATGCATTGGCAGAAAATACAAACACTTGACCCCTCGGCGGGTATCGAAACCGCTACCTCTTGCGCCGCAAGGTATCTGTCTATCTTTTACTGTCTCAATCCTTAAACAAAGTAAGTTATATAAACTTTCTTATAGGCTTTCCACGGTGTTGTACTTTTTCCAATACCAATTGCAATCTTGAAGCTTCAAATAGCTTCCGTATGAACGAGCGAATATTCATTATTGTTTACATTTAGAACTTTTCCTTACACTAGGAAGTTGAAAAAGCTCTAGTGAGATTAAGTTTTGTATTAGGTAAATAAAATAACAATCATTAAGTCCCAATTATTATTTTTTTATAACAAAATTGTGGGTAGGTAATTAATTTTGTCGCTTCCACCCTCATTTTTTAAATCAGTGGGTTGAATTAATTTGGTAACAGCAAGAGCTTTTACGAAGTGAATTATGTATTTTGTGCTAAAAATCTAAGGGGAATTGAAATCGTGGGCTTGTCGCCCACGATTTCACGATTCACCCACAGGCGAGTGTTATTGATTTGCTAATTCACCCAAACGAGATACCTATTATGTGAGTGGTGGCTTTATGGCTGAGCCACATTTAATGGAATTGCGCTTTACTATGCTTCTGTACTTGTCTATCACTTAAAACTGAATTGTTTTGAACGAGATCCCTCTCGCTTTCCCAAGCAGGATGATTCCCGAATTCCAACCAATCACAATAATTACGTTGACTGTGAAAATTATGACTAAATCAGTGACGTCGCAAGTGGCTGCCACTTTGGGTTCGATATAATGTTTAAGTGTATGTCTATTATATTAAGTATATCAAATATCTAGTACATTTAATACAAGCTTTAGAGATTACCATGGGGAAAAAGGTTGTAGAGTGGATTATCCAAAAAAAATATTTATTTAATATCGCTCGAATTTATAGGCCAAACGACGACTCAACAGAGAGATATCGATGTAACTCATCATTTGAACATGCCATGTCGATTCTGTGAATGGTTTTTTAGTTCTCTCTTCTCATTATTGAGGGCCGGTTATAAAATAATAAAATAATGAGAGTAAACGATTTAGTACTACCAAATGATGTTCAACCCTGCTGTATTAACAGAACTTTGGAATTTCACTAACCACGATTTAGTAATAAATTCACCATCAGCCGTAAATAAACCGCAGGCTGTTTTGAATTATTAATTTGGTGTGGATCAGTTGGACTTTAATTATGAAATGAAATTCACTAACTATATTTTAAACTATGCAGAATAGGTCATATTAAAAATATTGTTAAGTAAATTCATAAATCTAAATTTAAAATATAAGAAAAACCCCTGATTCTAATGCCCTAATGTCCTTAAACGTAAAACAACATAATATTATGTAATGTGGACGCATTGCGTTTTCATTTGATACCCCACACTAGTATATTTGCAGATTTTCGGTTTTCCCTACCCACTCTCACCCCCATAACTTTTCAACGGCACAACCGATTTTCATGAAACATGTCTAAGAACTCGCGCCAGACTCACCTTTCATACAAAAAAACTAAATTGAAATCGCTACATCCGTTCGGGAGCTATGGTGCCACAGACAGACAGACAGACACGTCAAACTTATAACACCCCTCTTTTTTGGTCAGGGGTTAAAAATGGTCTGAGTTGAACTATGCTCTTAAACTACAATAAAAACGGCTCTATATAAGAAGTTAGTTTAAGATTTATAAATTCAAAAAAACAGCACATATAACAGACACTTATCTTATTCAGTTAAATCAGAGTATATTACATATTATAATTTGTGTGCAAATAACAGTAATGGACAGCATTTTAGTAACTATAGGCTATAGGTTTTTTTCTACTTTCTACCCAATACCTGAAACAAAATCAGAGGTTAAATATTCAACATATCTGCATAATCCAAAATACCTAATAACCTGCCTCTAAAGCTTAAGCCTCATTCTGGCTAACTTTACATGCAAAGCCAAAAAGTTTTAATGACTAGAAGGTTGGCAAAAGGCAGGTTAAATTGAAACGGTTCCCCGAGTCGTCGGTCGCTCCATTATTTTTATCCAGGCCTTTCCGGGAAGCGATCGTTTAAGCAAATTGTGTTATTTGGGGATGAGCAAAAATAGAAACTCGATTATAAAGCTACCTATCTGCGGCCCAATGGCAATGTTCAATGAAATGTGTAGATGTAGAGTATGATAACATTTATCATTATAAGCACGATGCTCTCTCAAAATCATTAAAGACTTACCAAGTAATATTAAAAATTATGTATTTAATTGTATTAAAAATATAACAAATATTTTACAACTCAGTAACGAAATGCAAGCTAGACTCGCCCATGAAGGGTGCCGTAGCGGCACGTAACATAATGTAAAAATGTTTGTTGTTTAGGGGTATTTTGAAAGTGTCTTTTAACGCGCAAACTATTGAGTTTCGAAAAAAGGTTATGAAAAATTGAATAAAACTGAGATATAAATTTTTTCAAGTACCCATTAATACGATGGTTCAATGAAAAAATAATTTGAGATTCAGTTAGTATGGGGAACCCCTACAAATGTTTGGGTAATAAATAGAACTTTTTTTTTAAAGACGGGAGTAGCAAATCGATATGGATTTACGAGTAGGATCATAAATGTAATTTATTTATTTATTGTAAAACCAAACTTAAATTATAATTACAAATCAATATAAAACTAGAAAGCTTAATTAAGGTTTTCAAGGATATAAAACAAAATATAAAAAAAGGTGTGTGTGCGATTCACACACGATAGAAGTGAAACTTCAGTAAATCGACATATGAATGAGATGAATAAAAAAAAAAACAAAAAAAAATACTATGGCAAAAAGATTTTGTTCGGGCGGTCACCCATCCAAGTACTGGCGACTCGCAACGTTGCTTAACCTTGTTAGCGTTTAAGATTGGCTTACCTGTCGTTTTTTCCGTTGCATCCGGTTTGAAATCACAACGATTCCAAAGAAGTTTCACTTCAAAAACCTACTTTATGAACAAAAACAAAACCAAAAAAAAAACAAACGCAAATAAAAAAAATGTTTCAGGATTTTGATATAAAAAAATTAATACAAAAAAAATACCACACAATCCACACAACAGCATCTTGGCCCGTGGTAAGCTCTAAACTTATGCTACGAGTACTAGACATCTAATATAGGTACTTAATATAATAGACATACATACATAGATATATTTTATTATACATATTAAAAACCGAGACCATGGAGAAAGTGCTTGCAGAATCATACAAACACTTGACCCCTCACTATACATATACCTTAATGTTGGCATGTCTTTCAGAAACAAAACGACATCCTCCAATGCGCTTGCACGAAAGGCTCCGCGGCGGTGGCGGAGTATGCCATCAGCCTGGGCGCGCGCGTGCAAGGCTGCGACGCGGCCGGCGACGCCCCGCTAGCCATGGCAGCCAGGGCGGGTCACACTGCTGTCACCGAGCTGCTGCTGGAGCGAGGGGCCTATATCGATGCTGTCAACAAGGTACAATCATTACCCGATTATATCTTGTATATTATTCACGCGTAAGGGATCACTAGAAGTCAATTTAATTCAACTTAACATGTTTAATCCTCCTCGAGCGACACATCAAATTACTTATGCCATTGTCATGTTCCTGTAATGCTGTACCTACCATCACGCGATTTTAATGGGTTATGGGGTCTGCTTGCAACCTCATATCCTACTCATTTTTAAAAACTTAGATTTAAAATTGTAGAGTTATATGGGACTCGCAAACTGTCGATGTCGCGTCGAGCGCAGAATCCTATAATAGGAAACCGAACTGAACTGATCTAATTGAATATATTAGTTACTAACGGGGATTTTAGTTATATGCTTTGAACAATAAATGTATATGTAGGAATAACACAGACTAACATTGTGGTAGATTTGCATGAATGCTCATTAATTATTTGAACTGGTTATAGCAATACTATACTAAGTACTTACTAACCTACTGCAATGTAGGCCACCACAACTCTGCTATTTTAAGACACACTGCTGAATAGAGATGCATTATGGTATAGCGCATTTTATACAATAAATCTCTACTACCCATGAAACTATAAAATTAAGAATACCATAGTTCAATAATAATTTGTTTGATTAATACAGATACAAATATTGTTATCAGCCTTCATTTTAATGTATTCTTACATCTTATACCCGTTCTAGGGTTTCAAGTCTCGTATTCACTAGGCAACAAACCGTAACCCAAGTTACGAATTCTCAAAGCCGTTCCACCATTGTTTCACTAGCTAACACACGCCATACAAAATTAATCCGGATCTGACTATGCAATGCTCCAGGTTTACTCTCAATATCCTCGCCACTCAGAGATTAGACCTCTAGAGATTGTTGTTTCATAAAGGCCGGGTATTATCATAGTTTTCCCAGAAGTAATTTGGCTAGAGCTCGGAAATGGAGTGGTGTTGGTAATTCGTTCAGGATTGCGAAATTGGGGTATTAGGTAGCTGAGACGCTGTTTGTTTTATGAATTACTAGTGACTCCCCTGGATTTGCACTTAAACTAAACATACTTAATTAATAATTATCAAATTCATCCTAATTAGGTACTCTATTTTGAAATCTGTATTATAATAAACCATTGAGTAGTTAGTTTAAAGGTCTAAGACAGCGGAAGCGACTACTTACATTTCATACAATGTAGTTAGTAAAGATCACAACAACTGGAACAACATTTGGAGAAACAGGTAATTGGGTAAATAAGTACATCAAAGGACCGTCTTCACGAGCGAGGCAATCGCCACGATGTCATAGTCGCGCCACGTATTTTATACATTCTCTTAACGTTTGTGTCTCCACACGACGATAATATCGCGGCGAGCGAAAAGTGGATGAATGCGGGCGAATCGTCATTATATCGTGGCGAGCTTGTCGGTACTAGGAGCGATTTCGCAGCGGCATGCGAAGTTCTCGATGTCAAACGCGGGCGACTGGCGCGGAACACAAAATAATAACACAACACGTCGTTAAAAAAACGTGGCGATTCTGTTACGAGCCGCTGTGGACATGCGGTGATTCCGTTACAAGTCGCGACGTTAGGCTGGCGGAATACTAGCTCGTTTGTGGAGATAACCCGACGAGGAAAGGACGGACACGTCGCGATTCCCTTGATCGAGGAAACGGTCCCTAACTGATTAGAGTATGCATTTAAGATATATATTTTATATTAAATAATATTTAAGCACGTGAAAATATGAAGAACTTAGCTGACAGAACGGAATGTGGTTTAAACTTCATGAGAAGAGGAAAATAATTATTCTCGCTGGCAAGTTGCTAAATAAAATAAAAAAGTACCCTTAGATAAAACTGTATATTGTATCTGCTAGAACTTTAAATATAGCTGGATATTTTATATTTTGCCGGATAAAATGAAACTCGAAGGTGTCTCAGCTTCTCTATTCTGGAGATTAAAATTCTTCCCGCGTGCTCTGTAGCGAGAGGCCGATTCATGTATTAATCTCGGAGTCAAGATTGAAGTCAGCTATTAGAACGCGCCTTTTCTTAATGGATTAGATGTGGTTTCTAAATTGGATATGAAAAGTACCGTTTGGATTCTAGTGCAGCTAAGAAAGGTATCCAAGTAGAGATAGAAGATAACAATCAAGGTGATGATATTTTGAACCGATACATTAATTGAAATACATTTATAAATAAGTATGAACTTAATTAATGACTCATACAACACCTAGGGCTACGTGTACAGTTTAAATTAAACCTACTCATTTTTTCAATTAAAAAACAAAAATAATTAGGTTCAATAGAACTTTTTTTTCGGATAACTTAAGTATTTGAAAACTAATGCCTTAAACTTAGTCCCCTTATAATAAGTAGGTAATCTATTTTTTTAATACCAGATTCCATTCATTTTTAATTAAAAATGTAGTTTAAAATACGATTAAAATATATATTCAACGTTCAATTATAAATGCAAACGACACCTATTTATTTAATTAATTTGGTATCATTTTAATATTGGATGTAGGTATTAAATCAGGGCAAATATTTACTGTTCGCTAACAAACAATTTTAATCAGCTTAATATAATTTATCCTAAAATATGTAAATAATATCATATCATAATTCGTAAACTCACGATACCGTAGCATAAACAAAAGGTATCAAGGACAAGCGAAGCACTTAACCCTACTTTACTCCATTTCACCCATATCAAATTATTCCGAGGATCGCATGTGTCAGACAGCCTGTTCAAATGCTCTCGGCATAGTTCGGTCATCGAGGGTTGATCGTACTACAAACTGACACCGATCAGTTAACAAACCCCTTTAAAATTATTTATATTCAATACCTACTATTAGACATAAAATAAACAAAAAAGCCTTTTTATTCCATAACTAATAAAGAGTTTTACACGTCAGTCTGTGTTTTTGATAGATTTTTAGTTTCTTTCAAGTTAAATTAGTTTGATATGTCAAGTAAAATAATCAAATGAATTGTTATTCCATGCATTAAAATAGAAATTTGAAAACTTAATATAATTAAATAAATATTTCTGGACAATGATTCCGAATATGATTGAATAGTGTTGTTATTTTCGTCAGTAGTTAGGACCCCTCTCGGGTAAAGGCCTCCTCCAGAAATCCGCCAACTAACCTATTACCTAAGTACCTACAATATGAATAAATTTATTTAAAACTTTATTTTAAATCTTCTAGTGCGTTCTCCCAATTGAACCTAAGGTTTAAAATTACACTCTACTTTATTTTTTCAAACTACAAATGTGCGCAAACCAATATTAGTGATATTCCTATATTCGGTAGGTACCTACTCTTTATACAGATTTGAGAACTCAAGTGCCTACCTACACTTGAGTAATAGACTCTAGTTATTCTTACAAACCTTTTCTGTTAGTCCTAAACTTATTAATTGGAGAACCTATACGCAAGCTTTCGAGGAAAATGTACTACTACATTTGAAGCTTGTTAGACTTTTGCTTTGTTCGCTTTTGTTATCTTTTTCTCTTTTGCGCTATATAATATAATATTTTGAGAGCAAAGTAGGTACTTATATTATTTTTTATCTTTTTTTTTGTTGTGTAAAAAATTTGTTATATCTTTAATTTGATAGATAAGTGCGAAAAAAGTGTTATTGTCTATCCATCTAAGTCAAAGTCAAAACGTTTATTTCCTTAGAAGCACATAGCCTACATGGACAGGTCAACTTAAAATTAATAAAACTAAATTGCTTAAATAACAAATATCAAGGAAATAACATTGTCTTGACAGTTCGATTTCTGTGTATAAGTAGATAGTATTCGAAAGTACTGGCTCAATTTTTCAAGGGAAAAATGGCACAAAATGATTTGACAGTTTTGTCTCACAATTTTCAAAGGGAAAAAAATACCATTTCGCCTACCTGGTCGGCTAAAAAAAAAAAAAAAAAAGTTTGGTGTCAAATTGGGGGTTTCGGCACATTCCCAATCGATTGCAAGCATCCATTTTAACGTATCTCAAGCCATTCAAAAGTTACTAAAACCCATTGAGTAGTCTTTACAACCGACTGATAACAGAATAGATTACTAATGAGGTCTTAACAATGAGCTCGTAAGTGATGATTCAGGCTTCTTTTGATTTCCAAACACCAAGCGACATGCTACTAAAATTATTTTATTTTTATTTATTTGAATAGAATAATAGAATAGAAATCTTTTATTCGCAGCAACAAATTACATTAACATAAAATTTATACAACTTATAATTATAGTTAAACAAATAATTTGTCTTCAGCACTGCAAAATGGACCTTACTCAGCATAAGCGGGAAGTATGCAGTACAACCCACGCACATACATACACATTACAAAAAGTATACCAACGAGCAAAAACAAAAAGCTTATAACTAAGATAATTAATATTGATAAAGTGACTTGACTAAAGCTAAAAACACATGTTTCCACATGCAGATTTTTTTTTTAAATAATATGCTGTATAAGCTTTCATTTGACCACAATCTCACCTGATGTAAAGTGACGATGTGGTCTAAGATGGGGCATGAAGACCTAGAAGGTAGAGGTCTTCTCCGGGCCACATTACGAAACACGAAAAAATCGTTTCACGCACTGGCCCAGCCGGAGGGTGGTGACAAGCCGCGGCCGAAGCCTACCACCAGAGACTGTTCTTATCACCACCCGGAGGTCACGTGTAAGGATTCAGAGGGTTACCACTTACGGACGTGAACAGACAAAACCTCCGAAATGTGTAGTAAACCATACGTTGATTATCCTAACTTAAGCAATACAAAACTAAAACTAATAATTACTAGCCGAAACATTTACTAGTTCCGCTGCCTGTGTACGATTACATTTGTGTAAGGAGAAAGTAAAAATAATAAGAATATATACTTGTGCAGATAAATACTAGGGTATATAAATATATTTATATGAATACTGATATAATACTATAAGTTGTTAATTTATTCAGAATTTATTGTTTTTGAGTTTAAAAAAAAAGGTGTTTGTATGTGTTTTTTAATAATAGTGTTGCAGCTATCAAAGAAAAGATCGGTCATGTTGGTATACTTTTTACAAAAACAAAAATATTAATTTACAAAAATTAAATATATGCATAGTTCAAGGGAGAAATGAATGTTGCAACATTAGGTGGTTGCATCGCGAGACTCGGCTCGGTGGTACAGACAGCCCAAACCAAGATAATTTTTCATCTTTGTTTGACACTTTTAAAAATAAAATCAGCGATATAACTTAGTTGTTCCCGTGATTATGGCGCTTCCAACAGCCTCGAAATATCGGAAAACTCAAAAACCGTCAAATCATGGTATGTTTCCCGTATTAACACATAATATAAAATCAGCGCTTTTGAAAAAAAAAGATAGTGCAGTCTTAAACAAAATAACATCAATAGATTCGTGTTAATAAATTCAATCCCTTGCGTGGTACTTCATTTATAGATCTACCACAAGGTATCAGAAGTAAAAAGTCCGTCATAAATGTAAAAAACTTAGATAACTTCATCATATATATTATGATGAAGTTATGTAAGTTTTTCATGTAGATAAATGAAACTTTGATGGGATTTCGTTTCCAATTAAACACAGACAACACAGAAAAAATTTAATAATTTAAGCATCAATGTCTTTGAACTAGAAAATGATAAAAACACTAAAAGTTTTAGTGTAGTCGGTTCTGTACATTTTACAAAATCAGAAAAATCTGTTCATATTAATTTACTATTTGTAATCGAAGGAAATAGGTGTCACTATTGTTACATAAAAAACTTATCACGTTTAAACAGATTTCATATCATATCACCTTAGTGCAATTTATATTTGTAATTCATGTTTACTTCACTTTTCAACAAAGATTGTACTCACGTCTACAAAAATTTGCCTCATGGAGATAAAACTAAAAGGGATTGGTTTAATCACCCAACACTAAATGATAACCTAAAATTTGAAAATTATCAGAAAAAAACTAATGTTACCTTTTGTTATGCTGAGTTCGAAGCGTTTCTGAATCCAAAGAACGATAACATGTTCTAATGATCCTTCAAAATCATACACAAACAACGTTCAGAAAAATGAGGTGAGGTGTATAGTTTCGGTTATTGCATCAAATGTTCGTACAATGATAGCTAGTTTATCTAAATATGAAACATACAGTGGACAGAATTGTGCACAAGTATTTATGGAACGTTTAAACAGAATCTTGCCGTGTTGGCTAAGTGGGAGGACACTCGACTTTCATTCCGAAGGTCGTGGGTTCAAACCCCGCCACGCACCTCTGGATTTTTCTTCTTGAGAAATTTATGTGCGCTTTAAACACGTGCTTTAACGGTGAAGGCAAACATCGTGAGGAAACCGGCATGTTCTGAGAACTTTAAAAGAGTTTGAAGGACATGTGACATTCACCAACCCGCACTTGGCCAGCGTGGTGAATTAAGGCCTAATCTCTCTCTACAAGAGAGAAGTCCCTGTGTCCCAGCAGTGGGAACGTTAATAGGGTGATGATGATGAAACAGAATCTTGAAATAATTTGTAGAAACAATATAAAAAACCCTGTATCAGCTGCAAATAATAGTTAATGATGCAAATACACTTTAAAGGCATAGCACATGGAATATGCAGATCTATTATTCCGATTATTTTACACAATCTAAGTCAATAGGACGCACATTTTATTGTGCAAGCGCTTAATTTTGACAATGGTGCTATTGAGGTGATCCCACAAAACACAGAAAGATACATTTCATTGTCTCGGGAAGCGTTTACAATCATCATCTATCTATATATATAAAAATGAATCCCTATTTCCCTTGGTCACGGCATCAGGCCTGAACGACTGGACCGATTTCGCTAATTCTTTTTTTGTTCTGTTCGTTATTATCAGGAGAAGGTTCTTATGAAAGAAAAAATTAAGGAAATTTAAAATTACCTAACCATCATATAAAATTATTAATCTTTTTTAATGAAGCCTTAAGACATTTGACATAGAATTGAATGAATGCGTGCTGCAAATATAGTCAAAGAGGATGAAAATAATAAAATTGACGTTTAAAACGGATTCCTCTGTCAATCTTATTTTATTGATAAACAATACATTTAAAATAATTAATTTAAAGGATCTAAGAAACCTGATTTTCTTAGTTTACACGAGGGTTACTTTAGAGCCTAATATTAAAAGTTTAATAAATTTAATATGGAATTTTGGTAAGTTTGGATAGACTAACATACACGTTACTAACATAACAAGTGGTATATACCTACTTGGTTATTGAGTCTAAGGCGGAACAAAGTTCGCCGGGTCTGCTAGTAAATCATAATTAAGAAACGCTATTGTGAAATACGAGATGTTGTCGATTATCTACATAATCCGATTAAGGAATTTTTAGGTAATGTATGGATGCACAAAAACACAAACAAGTGTGTTGACGATGTTAATTTTTTTTTTTTTTTTTTTTTTTTTTTTTTTAATATTATGTACTTATTTTAAATTTTTGTAACGTTTTGTTCATGAACTTGTGTATGTGAAAATTACGTGAGTTAATACTTCTGTACACTGTATGCGGCTGCGTATTACAGCTTTTTAGTAAGATGTCAGCGTGGTGTGTTATTATCTAACAGTGTGTTTGTGACTATTTTTATAAATCTTGTTGTTCTAAAATAATAAATTTATAAGATGTCGAAAACTAATGCCGAAATGTGTCACCAATATCGATGCAAAAAAATGAAAATAAAATTAAATGAAAAAAAACCCAGTAACTGAAAATATGGAACTTGAGCAATAGATTATGTAACTATGTTAAGTAAAATATAAAATAACTTTTAAAAATCATCAAAATACTTTCATTTTTAAACAATTAAACTTTGTAATTATCCTACTCTTGTTATAATATTCATCTCATTCTTTTGTCGATTTACTGAAGTTTCATTTCTATCATGTGTGAATCGCACACACACCTTTTTTTTTTGTTAACAATCATCCACAGAATTGGTAAAAGAAAAAAATAGATCAGGACGAATGTGATTTACTAAAATTACTAAAACAGAATTAATAAAAAGTGTCTTTAGTGAAAAAAAGATTATAAACAAAATTAACAACGTCATTAAACCTTTATTTGTTTTATTAATTTATAATGTATTTTTCTTAGTCATAATCAGATAGTCTCCTGTTAGCATGTTTTCGTTTACAACTTTTGTCTTCAACAGAACATTTTTTTTTCACAGCACTTCTTTCAACTTAAATGTCATTATTTGAATTTGACATGAACATACAATAACTTATAATGCTTGAGATGGCTTTAATTATATGCAATCGTTGGTGAAACAGATCATTGTTTTGAAAAATTACAATCTCGAAATAATAATTTGATGCTAAAAATTGAGGACATTTCCAGTAATTACAAGAAACTGAAAACGCGTAGTACCAAGATATCAATTATAAATTATCGCAATGTGTTGAGGAAAACACACAATAGTTAAAATAAAATCCCAAAAAAAGGAAATAACTAAGTTGGTGAAAAAGATCATTGTTTTGAAAAATTATAATCTCAAAATAAGAAAATAATTTTAACAATATCACTAAAGACTTGGATGAAAAAAAAAACACGCCATCTCAAGCATTATAAGTTATTGTATGTTCATGTCAAATTCAAATAATGACATTTAAGTTGAAAGAAGTGCTGTGAAAAAAAAATGTTCTGTTGAAGACAAAAGTTGTAAACGAAAACATGCTAACAGGAGACTATCTGATTATGACTAAGAAAAATACATTATAAATTAATAAAACAAATAAAGGTTTAATGACGTTGTTAATTTTGTTTATAATCTTTTTTTCACTAAAGACACTTTTTATTAATTCTGTTTTAGTAATTTTAGTAAATCACATTCGTCCTGATCTATTTTTTTCTTTTACCAATTCTGTGGATGATTGTTAACAAAAAAAAAAGGTGTGTGTGCGATTCACACATGATAGAAATGAAACTTCAGTAAATCGACAAAAGAATGAGATGAATATTATAACAAGAGTAGGATAATTACAAAGTTTAATTGTTTAAAAATGAAAGTATTTTGATGATTTTTAAAAGTTATTTTATATTTTACTTAACATAGTTACATAATCTATTGCTCAAGTTCCATATTTTCAGTTACTGGGTTTTTTTTCATTTAATTTTATTTTCATTTTTTTGCATCGATATTGGTGACACATTTCGGCATTAGTTTTCGACATCTTATAAATTTATTATTTTAGAACAACAAGATTTATAAAAATAGTCACAAACACACTGTTAGATAATAACACACCACGCTGACATCTTACTAAAAAGCTGTAATACGCAGCCGCATACAGTGTACAGAAGTATTAACTCACGTAATTTTCACATACACAAGTTCATGAACAAAACGTTACAAAAATTTCTACTAAGTACATAATATTAAAAAAAAAAAAAAAAAAAAAAAAAAAAAAATTAACATCGTCAACACACTTGTTTGTGTTTTTGTGCATCCATACATTACCTAAAAATTCCTTAATCGGATTATGTAGATAATCGACAACATCTCGTATTTCACAATAGCGTTTCTTAATTATGATTTACTAGCAGACCCGGCGAACTTTGTTCCGCCTTAGACTCAATAACCAAGTAGGTATATACCACTTGTTATGTTAGTAACGTGTATGTTAGTCTATCCAAACTTACCAAAATTCCATATTAAATTTATTAAACTTTTAATATTAGGCTCTAAAGTAACCCTCGTGTAAACTAAGAAAATCAGGTTTCTTAGATCCTTTAAATTAATTATTTTAAATGTATTGTTTATCAATAAAATAAGATTGACAGAGGAATCCGTTTTAAACGTCAATTTTATTATTTTCATCCTCTTTGACTATATTTGCAGCACGCATTCATTCAATTCTATGTCAAATGTCTTAAGGCTTCATTAAAAAAGATTAATAATTTTATATGATGGTTAGGTAATTTTAAATTTCCTTAATTTTTTCTTTCATAAGAACCTTCTCCTGATAATAACGAACAGAACAAAAAAAGAATTAGCGAAATCGGTCCAGTCGTTCAGGCCTGATGCCGTGACCAAGGGAAATAGGGATTCATTTTTATATATATAGATAGATGATGATTGTAAACGCTTCCCGAGACAATGAAATGTATCTTTCTGTGTTTTGTGGGATCACCTCAATAGCACCATTGTCAAAATTAAGCGCTTGCACAATAAAATGTGCGTCCTATTGACTTAGATTGTGTAAAATAATCGGAATAATAGATCTGCATATTCCATGTGCTATGCCTTTAAAGTGTATTTGCATCATTAACTATTATTTGCAGCTGATACAGGGTTTTTTATATTGTTTCTACAAATTATTTCAAGATTCTGTTTCATCATCATCACCCTATTAACGTTCCCACTGCTGGGACACAGGGACTTCTCTCTTGTAGAGAGAGATTAGGCCTTAATTCACCACGCTGGCCAAGTGCGGGTTGGTGAATGTCACATGTCCTTCAAACTCTTTTAAAGTTCTCAGAACATGCCGGTTTCCTCACGATGTTTGCCTTCACCGTTAAAGCACGTGTTTAAAGCGCACATAAATTTCTCAAGAAGAAAAATCCAGAGGTGCGTGGCGGGGTTTGAACCCACGACCTTCGGAATGAAAGTCGAGTGTCCTCCCACTTAGCCAACACGGCAAGATTCTGTTTAAACGTTCCATAAATACTTGTGCACAATTCTGTCCACTGTATGTTTCATATTTAGATAAACTAGCTATCATTGTACGAACATTTGATGCAATAACCGAAACTATACACCTCACCTCATTTTTCTGAACGTTGTTTGTGTATGATTTTGAAGGATCATTAGAACATGTTATCGTTCTTTGGATTCAGAAACGCTTCGAACTCAGCATAACAAAAGGTAACATTAGTTTTTTTCTGATAATTTTCAAATTTTAGGTTATCATTTAGTGTTGGGTGATTAAACCAATCCCTTTTAGTTTTATCTCCATGAGGCAAATTTTTGTAGACGTGAGTACAATCTTTGTTGAAAAGTGAAGTAAACATGAATTACAAATATAAATTGCACTAAGGTGATATGATATGAAATCTGTTTAAACGTGATAAGTTTTTTATGTAACAATAGTGACACCTATTTCCTTCGATTACAAATAGTAAATTAATATGAACAGATTTTTCTGATTTTGTAAAATGTACAGAACCGACTACACTAAAACTTTTAGTGTTTTTATCATTTTCTAGTTCAAAGACATTGATGCTTAAATTATTAAATTTTTTCTGTGTTGTCTGTGTTTAATTGGAAACGAAATCCCATCAAAGTTTCATTTATCTACATGAAAAACTTACATAACTTCATCATAATATATATGATGAAGTTATCTAAGTTTTTTACATTTATGACGGACTTTTTACTTCTGATACCTTGTGGTAGATCTATAAATGAAGTACCACGCAAGGGATTGAATTTATTAACACGAATCTATTGATGTTATTTTGTTTAAGACTGCACTATCTTTTTTTTTCAAAAGCGCTGATTTTATATTATGTGTTAATACGGGAAACATACCATGATTTGACGGTTTTTGAGTTTTCCGATATTTCGAGGCTGTTGGAAGCGCCATAATCACGGGAACAACTAAGTTATATCGCTGATTTTATTTTTAAAAGTGTCAAACAAAGATGAAAAATTATCTTGGTTTGGGCTGTCTGTACCACCGAGCCGAGTCTCGCGATGCAACCACCTAATGTTGCAACATTCATTTCTCCCTTGAACTATGCATATATTTAATTTTTGTAAATTAATATTTTTGTTTTTGTAAAAAGTATACCAACATGACCGATCTTTTCTTTGATAGCTGCAACACTATTATTAAAAAACACATACAAACACCTTTTTTTTTAAACTCAAAAACAATAAATTCTGAATAAATTAACAACTTATAGTATTATATCAGTATTCATATAAATATATTTATATACCCTAGTATTTATCTGCACAAGTATATATTCTTATTATTTTTACTTTCTCCTTACACAAATGTAATCGTACACAGGCAGCGGAACTAGTAAATGTTTCGGCTAGTAATTATTAGTTTTAGTTTTGTATTGCTTAAGTTAGGATAATCAACGTATGGTTTACTACACATTTCGGAGGTTTTGTCTGTTCACGTCCGTAAGTGGTAACCCTCTGAATCCTTACACGTGACCTCCGGGTGGTGATAAGAACAGTCTCTGGTGGTAGGCTTCGGCCGCGGCTTGTCACCACCCTCCGGCTGGGCCAGTGCGTGAAACGATTTTTTCGTGTTTCGTAATGTGGCCCGGAGAAGACCTCTACCTTCTAGGTCTTCATGCCCCATCTTAGACCACATCGTCACTTTACATCAGGTGAGATTGTGGTCAAATGAAAGCTTATACAGCATATTATTTAAAAAAAAAATCTGCATGTGGAAACATGTGTTTTTAGCTTTAGTCAAGTCACTTTATCAATATTAATTATCTTAGTTATAAGCTTTTTGTTTTTGCTCGTTGGTATACTTTTTGTAATGTGTATGTATGTGCGTGGGTTGTACTGCATACTTCCCGCTTATGCTGAGTAAGGTCCATTTTGCAGTGCTGAAGACAAATTATTTGTTTAACTATAATTATAAGTTGTATAAATTTTATGTTAATGTAATTTGTTGCTGCGAATAAAAGATTTCTATTCTATTATTCTATTCAAATAAATAAAAATAAAATAATTTTAGTAGCATGTCGCTTGGTGTTTGGAAATCAAAAGAAGCCTGAATCATCACTTACGAGCTCATTGTTAAGACCTCATTAGTAATCTATTCTGTTATCAGTCGGTTGTAAAGACTACTCAATGGGTTTTAGTAACTTTTGAATGGCTTGAGATACGTTAAAATGGATGCTTGCAATCGATTGGGAATGTGCCGAAACCCCCAATTTGACACCAAACTTTTTTTTTTTTTTTTTTAGCCGACCAGGTAGGCGAAATGGTATTTTTTTCCCTTTGAAAATTGTGAGACAAAACTGTCAAATCATTTTGTGCCATTTTTCCCTTGAAAAATTGAGCCAGTACTTTCGAATACTATCTACTTGTATATTATCTTTATTTATCATACACTAGAGAATCTTGAAAACAATCAGTGCGCTAAACCAATTTATGTACCCTACATATATGGTTAATACTTTTTGATACTGACATGACCCAATGGTGATAATGATGGGCAAATTGCTCTGAGCAGAACCCTCGGCTAACGAGTAAATTAAATAAGGACCAGGGAGGCTGCACTCTCGCAGACACTAATCTAGTTATTCAGTTATAAGGAAAGCGGGGTTCATGAACATCGCGACAAATAGTTAATAGCTATCTAATTAAAGCGATAGTTGCCATCTAGGGCTGGCAAACAAGAAAATCATAAACTATGAAAGAATAATGTTTTCTTCAATTTGTAAAAAATATGTGGTACACGAAAGACTTGACAGAAATTAAAACTTCACATAAGGCTACTAGCGCTAAGAGAGAAGACTCCGCCGGCCGTGTGCGTGTGAGAACATTTTCACTGCAGTGCCATGAGATAAACTTTTGTCAGATGGTTTTGTCACGAACGTTACGTAACCTCATGACCATGACTTCACCCTTCCATGAGAAGTTAGCATAGACACTCCTATTTAGGTTTTCACTGCTGAGAGGGACTTCTCTCTTAACGAGAGAGATTAGGCCTTAGTTCACCATATGAAACTCAAAAATATGCGTTGAATAGAGGAACTCTTATGAAGTCGGTCTTCAAAACACCTGTCGTAAGTGTTTTGAAGAATTTTTAAGATTTATAAATAGTTGTCTTTTAATTTAATTCGACAAAATGTTTTAATCGTCACATACAAACACATTGGTAACTACTTTCTACGTATTAGTTAACATAGTTGAACTCATGTTCCGTTATCCTTTCCTATATCGTTTTTCCGAAAGAACTCTAAAATCAAACAAGACCCAATCGTTGAACGGAGCGTGATAGAAATCCAATTCGAGCGAATTTCCTCAATTATGTCCGAGTACTCCGAGTACTCGCTCTGACGCCACTCTGCACCGTAGCGCTGATTCCATTCTAATATAAATACCTTTATGGACTTTAGATTTTTGTATTTACCATAAAATTACGACGTAAGGTGTGTAAATATTACACCGTTATTTCATGGATACTGTTAGATGTAAGCATAAATACTAAACGATTTTTTTGTTAACTGTAATGTATAGATTGATAACTAAACCTAGTATTCGTTTGTCTGTTGTTTTTTATGTTGTAATAGAGGGTATTGTACCTAATATGCTCGCTCCTGAGTGGCATTAAGACAGTAAACAGAAAAGCAGTGTTATCTATGACGAGTCCTTCAAAAAAAGATAAAAGCAGACTGCAGACCTAGCTACTGGGTAGTAAGTGAGAGTATATCATTTTACTGTAATTTTTTTTTAATACGTGATTATTGTATGTTTATCAATACAAAACAAAAGTTACATTCCACTTAAACACATAAAAGTGAGAAGTAAGTACCTACAAAGGGTTATGAAAAGGGCATGCAAGGGTTTTGCAGGACATGTCAGATTATCCTGCGTTGACAAAAATAAAAATAATCTAACTAATCGCCAGCTAAGCACAGACACGTACTCATTAACATGAAGCCGAATAAAACCAACCTTATTTTATACATGCATTTCTGTTTGTTTGTGCTATCTAAATACTAATGACTGCAATTTGAGTACGAGAGCGCAGTATCGAGTTTCAAACGTGAACTGAAATTGTAGTTGTTGTCTTTTTGAATCTTTGTTAGGTACCTAGGTATAGTGCAATAAAATATTATTTATCGAATCACCAACAACAAGGAAAATATAACAATAGAAATGTGATGATTTAAAACGGGTAACATACCATGATTTGACGGTTTTTGAGTTTTCCGATATTTCGACGCTGTTGCAAGCGCCATGATCATGATTTAAAAAGTTAATAGAAATGTGCTTCGTAAAAAGTGCAACAATGGGCTACCTTGTCACTAAAAGCGATCTCTCCTAGGCAACCTTTGTATAGAAACATTATACATTTATATAATACAACCAATATAAATTCCATCATACTTACTAAAAAAAGTAATGTCTTTCATTTAGATTAATTAAAAAAATGGTACCCACTTTTCTATTTTCTTGCAAAACCAAAAATCAAGAATCATAATTTACTAAATGTCACAAGACTCCACTTCGGAACTTTCTGATAGGCAGCGCAGCAAAAACAAGACTTGCTGTAATTTTTTTAATTCTTAAACAAATCGTTAGTAAGTACCTAAGTCCTTCCATTGTACATCCTCTCGAGGATAAGATGTGGAAACTTGTAGGGTACCTCATGTACAGGAGTTTATAATGTTCAGTATTTCAGTAACATTTTAAAATTAGATGGAAATATGAAATACTAACTATTTTAAAAGAATGCCTGGTTCAAGTTCATTTTATAATGGTATAATTCACTAACGTGTATAAAGCAGTTAAATTATTGCTATAAATGTAGAAAAGGAGCAATTTTGACCAAAAAAAAACAATTTACTCTAACTCTGTATTTTTTTATATTGAACTAATTCTGACGTATATGATCTATTAAAAGTTATGGCTGGTCGTACATAAAATAATAAACATATATAGGTACGCGTCGAATTGAGAACCTACCTTGTTTTTAGTCGGATAAAGGGATTTTACTTTTATAAAACATTCTGTAATCTGTGATAAAACTTAACTTTTCACTAATTTCTAAAACATCTTCAAATTGATTGCCATTTTCACTTATGTATCTCCGGATAAATACTCGTCCAAGTCCAAGAAGTCCGGTAGGTATATCGATTAAGTAGTTTCATTTCGGCTGTCCTGATAATTTTTCGTAATTCTTATAAAGATCGAATAGGCAGTCCCAATAAAAAAAATAAGTTGAATTAAGTTTGGTGAACCACACGTTGTCATTTGAAAAGGTGGCATGCGTATTTAGCTGAACATTAGGATTTTTCGCTAAATTTACCAATTTCTAAGTAGGTACCTATACACGAACGACGATGTCTATGTAAACATGTCCTTACAAGCCCACGCTGATTACAGACGTGATCATATTTCGTAGGGTGACTGTTGTGGGCGTCCATCCAATCTACATTGTTTGTCGTGACAACGGCTGGACCGTGATACGTACAATATGTACCTACTCCCTAAAAGGGTCGCCATTGTTATTTATTATAACTCCATCTATAATGGAAAAAGGTAACAATGGGTTTTGCCAGAAACTCGATAGAGAAACGAAAAGCAGCTTGAGAGCTTGTATTTAGAATGAGAGGTGGTATTTAGTTAAGGAGTTTGAGATTTGAACAGAATTTAGGAAGTTTTTTACACGACTGCGCGGCGCAAAGGAGTGGTAATGTGTTTATCAGTCTGTGTATGTATGTTCCTTTGTGCAGACCAAACGCCTGAGCCGATTTTTATGATTCATACGTCGATCGATTCGTCTTAGTCCGGCGAGTGTCACTAAAGACATGCCGTTAGTGAAAATTCGATCAAGCGACATCTGGACTGTAGGTGTTGTACCAATAAAACATAGGTTTTGTACCAAAAAGCAATAGCGAGCGAGAAAACGAACGTTCGCGCGAGCCGTCGTCATGCACACTGACTTCCCCTCCCGCGTACCTCACCGATCGTCGCCCCGCGCGCCACAGCATATATCTTTATTTATGTTTTTAAATTACAGATAAAAAATAAGGTTTGTTTCTTAACATAAACTAAAGAAATAAAAATCAAATTAAAACTTAAAACTATGAAACACTACGCGTCGCTTACATGGACAATGAAAAACGTATGTAAAGATTAAAAAAAAGTCAATGCACATTTCATGGGTTGGTATCGTTGCACTGATATTTATAAATCATTTTAATGTTCTTAAAAAAAATCTATTTCCGTTTAGAATTTTATTTAATTTAAAGTTATTTATTTTTTTAATTTCAGCTTGTTTGTTACTGAAAATTATCGTTATTACATAGGAGGGCATAATAGGTAATAGTTATTTTTACCTTTAATATTCTCTATCTGTACGGGTCGAATAGTACCAAGGTCAAAACACCATAAAACAGTCATTTCGATAAATGCCCGGGTCGACCTAATGTCCGCCGTAAAAGGTTACCTACCGTCCATTATTGCGGTAGGTATCCAGTTACCCTACTTCTTTCCAACTCTAAGCAACGGTTAAGCTTGTTAATGATTACTTAATCTTCTAAGTAATTAATGTCGTCTATAGAATTCGTCTGTAGTGGTATGGTATCTAACCTTCAGAGTACTGCGATTAGGTATCCACTTATTCTAAGGATTACGGCTTAGATGTGCTGTTTAACAGCTTATGTTACCGTTAGCATTACAGCAGTAAAAGTGAGGGAGGTGATACAAGCACGTTTATTTTATTAGAAAGTTAACTAGCTTAATTTTCTCTATTAAGTAACATGTTTCATTAAATTTGGAGGTTTTGTCTGTTCACGTCCGTAAGTGGTAGCCCTCTGAATCCTTACACGTGACCTCCGGGTGGTGCTAAGAACAGTCTCTGGTGGTAGGCTTCGGCCATGGCTTGTCACCACCCTCCGGGCTGGGCCAGTGCGTGAAGCGATTTTTTCGTGTTTCGTAATGTGGTCCGGAGAAGCCATCTACCTCCTAGGTCTTTATGTCCCATCTTAGACCACATCGTCACTTACATCAGGTGAGAACTTGTTCAACTGAAAGCTTATTGAAAAAAAATAATTCGTTCACAGGTATCTAAAGTTATGGGTAAATTATAAAATATAAAAGAGCAACAAATGTTTATTTATGCCAAAGTGGCGTATTAAATGAAAGTGTTTTGTCAGGAGGTGCATTCGTTCATCCATTCTCATTTTTATATCTATAAAATTGCTGGGATTTAAAGACACCAAAACACTTATTTTTATTGCTGTGTCTTTTGCTGGCATATTTGGTTTATAATGAATTGGTTTGTATTGTGTCAATAATTAATTGTCAATTTATTTCCCAACCAGAAAGGCCGAACTGCCCTCCACATGGCGTGCGAAGGGGGGCACACCACCACAGCTTCCCTGCTAATCTCTCGAGGGGCCTGCAAGGAGGGACGTGACAACTCTGGGCAGACCCCGCTGCACGTGGGGGCCTTGCACCGTCATACAGAGCTCGTAAGGACTCTGCTGGAGGCCGGCTGTTCTGTAGACGCTGTGGATAACGTGAGTAATACTCGTCGGCTTCTCTTCCAATCTCGCAAGGGGCCTGCAAGGAGGTACGAGACAACTCTGGGCGGAACCCGCTGCACGTAGGGTCTGTGCACCGCCACACCGAGCTCGTCAGGACTGATGGAAGATGATGTAGGTAATACACGTTCATACCACCATGACCCTCCTAATAAGTCCAATCTGATCTGAGGCACTTTGCTGTATCCGTAGACGCTCACATCTAAATAGTTGTGGGAATGACATATATTTCAACAAAATCAATGTCGTGGTTGGTACACTTCAAAGCCACAGAAAAGGCTAAAAGCTAAAAGAGCGTGTGTTTATGTGTTAATGTGCGCTCCCCCGTCTCAGCCCACGGAAATAATAAAATAAAGGCAAACTTACTACTTTGTTAAGTACATCAAGGAGTTATAGCCGTCTTAGAAAGAAGGCTTTGCAAAATACGTTTATTCTGGGTTAGCAAACCTGTTCTTAACCCAGAATTAGAATCAACAATCGTCAAAAGTGCATGCCGCGATTAGGAGGGTCCTAATAAAGCATTCCGATCTGAGTGGCGCTACTCCGTACAGACACAAAGACAATATAAGATGCAACCTTTTTAGTGCTGGATTTCGCAGTTTCCAAGTTACATTTGTATCAAAATTATATGGGTTTTATTAAAAGTTGTTTATGAGACAAGCACATTTGTAGCTACTAGCTAGTCATTTTTATTTTAAGGTACTTTAATGTAAAACCACCATAAAAATTAAAATGTCATATTAGTTTTAAAGGACATTTCAATTTTATGGGTACAGCTTGGAATCTAATAGTAAGTTCCGATGGCCCCGAAATAATACAACACGGCAAAAATAAACATTTACAAGAAAATTGCTACGTAGGCAACTGTGAAAAAACGTTTCAATAAATATTGCAAATACAACAAAATTATGGAAAGACAGCATTTATTGAATAAAACATTCAGACCTCATTAATTCGGACAGAATTATCACCGGTCCTTCAATACGAAACAACTCATATTCCCCGGTAATAGAGTTTATATTCTGAAAACGCTGTGGAAGAGTTGTCCAAAAATTTCCGTTTTAGGTAAAGTAACCTTTAACCAGCGGTGATAAGGTTGTTGGTTTTTCAGAATGGCGTCACAGGTTTGCAAATGGCTTGTGCTCAAGGTTGTAGAGGCATTGTGGAGCATCTGCTTGCATTCGGTGCTAATGTTCACATGCAAAACAATGTAAGTATAGCGGTATACGCGCAAATGGAACGGTATTGCGACGGAGTAAAGTTTAAAATATAAGAAAGACTGGGCTTGTAACGTTTTGGACTTGAATACGATGGTGGTAGGATATCACAGTTTGCTGGAATTGAAGTGGAAATTGTGTACCTATTGAATTATGTAATGGAAATATATGAATAACCACTAGGTATTCAATTAAGAGTACAATACACTAAGAAAAAGATAATACTTACAGAATTTAGAATAAACACTTAACAGAAACTGTTGGTTGCTTCCTAAATAAATGTTTTTCACATGATTAGGTTAACTAAATTAGGTAAATTAAATTAAAATAATAAATAATTTGAGTAGGTATTCGTCAGCACTTTCCATAAAATGTTAAATCATGTTTTTCCAACTTTGATATGGGCATTGACTTATTTTTAACCCCCGACCAAAAAAGAGGGGTGTTATAAGTTTGACGTGTCTGTCTGTCTGTCTGTATATCAGTCTGTTCCATCATAGCTCCCGAACGGATGCAGCGATTTCAATTTAGTTTATTCTTGTATAAAAGGTGAGTTAGGTTAGGTTAGAGTGTATAAGAACACCCGGGGTGTTCTTATACAGGTTTCATGAAAATCGGTTTGAACGTCCAGTGGTACTGTAGTGCCACACGAGTTTTTGGTTTTTTTATTTCGGATTTTCTTTATTTTCTAATAAGACAAGTTGCTAGTGTCAATGTCAGATGTCATTGTCAATAATTATTCTACTAAATTCTAATTAGAAAAACCCATACCTGGCAACTAAAATTATGAAAAAAAAAATATTTTGACAATAAAGTGAGAGAAATTTTCCGCCATTTTCCTATTTTTCGCAAGTTAATTTCTTTATGATTTACTTGTGATATCTGTATTAAAATAAAATATGTTATTGAAAAAACTAGACTCCAACCCCGTTAAAACGGTACCAAAATAATAATTAAATGTTCAGAGGAAGTATTTTAAATAAATTTATCAAAATAGGTCTCCAAATCAGTCTAAAAATGCTACCATCCTATGTTTGATAATTTTTTAGTAAATGAAGATGTAGGTACGATGGTTCATATTATTATTCAAGTTTATATAATTATAATAAAGAAAATAAATACATTTTTGGTTTTGAAATAGGTTTAGTACTTTTTATGTGATAAATAGTTTTAACGGAAAAAACGCGGCGTTTTTCACGCTCAGCGCGCGTAACGCGCGCTGGGACGTTAGTCCCTAGTTACGCCGCGGGCGCTGGACGTTAGAGTGGTTAAAAGTTATGGGAGTTAGAGTGGGGAAGGGAAATCGAAAATCTGCAAATAGAGGTATACTCGAGTGGGGTATCAAATGAAAGCGCATTGCGTCCACATTACATAATATTATGTTGTTTTACATTTAAGGAAATAAATGCATTGGAATCGGGGGTTTTTCTTAAATTTTAAATTTAGATTTATTCTTACTGTAAAAAAAAGCTATTATTTGTAACTATGTCCTAGTTTAGCAAATTGTTCATAATATTTTTAAATAAAACTTTTTTTCTCACTGTTAATAGCATGACAGCTACTCATTGCTTCAACTTTGACTTGTTGTTAATATAATACTATTCTTTAACAGACAAATCCTAATGGGTTATATCCTAATGGGTTGTCTTTGAGCAGGTTGGATCGTCTGCGCTCCACGCCGCCTGCGCAGCGGATGCCAACGATATTGTAGAGCTGCTTATTGGTCGCGGTGCAGACCCAGCTCTTACAGATCAGGTATGAAACCTTCTTCCGTTTACTACTTAAACATTCAATAAAATTAACGCTTCCGCTATATTCCGATATTGTCGGTGCTCCTATATAATTTTTACACGTTCGCTACATAAAATAAAAACAAAAACTCAAACCAAACCAAAACATCGAAAAGTGATTAATAATCATATTTTTTTATACTTGCTTATCTGGGATATAAAAAAATACAAAAAGTTATTTAATTAGGGGACACCCGGGTTTGAACCGGGGACCTATCGATCTGCAGTCGATTGCTCTACCACTGAGCTATATCCCCGCCGTACTCAGCGCCGAAATTACGATACGATACGGTCACGAAGTCACGCCACATTGATACTTAGAACTGAAACACAGATAATGCTTAAACATTATTCTTAGATATAACTAGCTGACCTTAATCTGCATATAAATTTTCATAATAATCGGTTAAGCCGTTTCGGAGGAGAATGGTAACTAACATGTGTGCGTTCGCCCAGCAAAAAGTATCGGCTTTTCAGGAATCTAATGATGCAGATAATTAGTGCCCTATGCCGTGTAAATGTGCCCGAAATTTTAAATTTGTGCCTCCATAGGCTGCAGAGTTATTTATGAAAAACAGTTTTTGCTGGACGAACGTTCGCCCAGCAAAACTTTTTTTAAAAAAAGGGTTTAGCTGTATTTTTTATATGCAAAAAGATAGCTTAGGTACTCGTCTAAATGTGCCGTTAAAGCCAAATTTGTGCCTCTAAAGGTTTTTGAGATATTGAGTTTTTTGCTGGGCGAACGTTTGGGTGATTTCCATATCTCGGAAACGGCTGAACGCACAGTCATAATTTTTGTACCTACAGATACGGTATAATTTGTGCCTATTTGTGCCATAATTTTCATTAACATGAGTAGCATGGTTCAGGAGCTATTATTGTTTTTCCTAGAAAACGGAAAAATGCTCTGGCTCTCGAATGACCAAATCCAAGGACTTCGCGTTAGTGTCAACTGGTACCCATTATATATTCACACGATCCTGTAAAGTTTCGCCGGCCTACTACATATAATAGACGAGTTATTAACGATTTTGTCTTTTTTTTGAGGTTATCTTACTTAGGATACAAAAACTCTAGTTTCCTGTAAGTTGGCTTATTACATTCTTCTACAATAATTAGTGCCCTATTTAAAGAATACGTATGCAAAAAATCATCTTTGTATACCCAATACTTTAGACAATAATGATAGAAAACATTTCGAAATATTTTTGGTCGATAACCAGACCAAATTCGAATGAACATTAAAAAGCGGCCGTACAATACTTCAAGCTATCCTTCCTCGCTTGGTGGCGTTACACGCGGTAACACGCGGTATAGATGCGTACAGAATTGTTAAGAAGAAAATAATATTTATGTTACGAAAAATATTATACATGAAATAAAATGTAAATTATTTTGTTTTTAATTATCTTACTATTAATAATAAATGGAAAAGTCTGTGTGAATGTTCGTTATAAGTAGGTAATCTTTGTTACTACTTAAGTTATTAAAATGAAATTTCGTAGGTAGGTAGGTAGTTTAGGACTTAGAATAGGATTAAATAGGCTATATTAAACGACGACCTCTGTGGCTTGGTGGGCGAAAAGCCCGCCTAAGGCGCAGGAGGTTGCGGGTTCGATTCCCGCCGCAGTACCAGATTTTGTACGATCTGTAGTTTCTGGTTTCGGGTCTGGGTATTTACTATGTATAATATGTATTTACAAAAAAAATGTATCTATGTAGTATATCAGTCACCTAACACCCATAGTACAAGCGCTGCTTAGTTTGGGGTTAGGTGATGCTGTGTGATTGTGGGGTTAAATATGGTGTGGTAAAGTTTGTATGGAAAATATTTTTTCCTTCATTAGATTCACTCAAAACTCGGTTTATATGAACAATGGACTGAATAATTAAACACGTAGGTATGTTTACACAACCCCTAGGGGGTGTGCAATAAATTAAAAAAAAACTCTGATTCGCGGGCAAAGGTGCGGGGCGCATCTAGTAAACTATAATTTGTAATGTAGGTATTACTAATAAATTGTCCAGATACAGCGGCACATCGGTGACCTGTTGAGATAATAGATAATTCCACTTTTGTACGTAACGTTCTCTAAACACTAAATTAGTCATGACGATTTAAGAAGGATAGCTTGAAGTATTGTACGGCCGCTTTTTAATGTTCATTCGAATTTGGTCTGGTTATCGACCAAAAATATTTCGAAATGTTTTCTATCATTATTGTCTAAAGTATTGGGTATACAAAGATGATTTTTTGCATACGTATTCTTTAAATAGGGCACTAATTATTGTAGAAGAATGTAATAAGCCAACTTACAGGAAACTAGAGTTTTTGTATCCTAAGTAAGATAACCTCAAAAAAAAGACAAAATCGTTAATAACTCGTCTATTATATGTAGTAGGCCGGCGAAACTTTACAGGATCGTGTGAATATATAATGGGTACCAGTCGACACTAACGCGAAGTCCTTGGATTTGGTCATTCGAGAGCCAGAGCCTTTTTCCGTTTTCTAGGAAAAACAATAATAGCTCCTGAACCATGCTACTCATGTTAATGAAAATTATGGCACAAATAGGCACAAATTATACCGTATCTGTAGGTACAAAAATTATGACTGTGCGTTCAGCCGTTTCCGAGATATGGAAATCACCCAAACGTTCGCCCAGCAAAAAACTCAATATCTCAAAAACCTTTAGAGGCACAAATTTGGCTTTAACGGCACATTTAGACGAGTACCTATGCTATCTTTTTGCATATAAAAAATACAGCTAAACCCTTTTTTTTTTTAAAGTTTTGCTGGGCGAACGTTCGTCCAGCAAAAACTGTTTTTCATAAATAACTCTGCAGCCTATGGAGGCACAAATTTAAAATTTCGGGCACATTTACACGGCATAGGGCACTAATTATCTGCATCATTAGATTCCTGAAAAGCCGATACTTTTTGCTGGGCGAACGCACACACTAACATTGTGACAACTGAATTTTATATGATTAAAAGACTAGCTAATCCCAGCAAACGTTGTTATGCAAAATGAAAAATAGATAGTAGCCGATAAGCATATAAAATTTGGTAAAAATATTATAATATGGGTATGCGAATCTAAACTCGTTAAGACCTACTCAGTTTACATAGATAGGTAGATGAATGTGCAAATATTTTAAACGAGAAAAAAATGTTTGAACATAAAATAGACTGAGGAATTATATAAAATGGGAAACCTAAACTGTAGAAGATTTCCTAAAGGTTAAATTTATACACACAATCAATCGTAGGTATATAATCGTAAATTTTTAACTCTATAAAGTTCGCGCCCTCCCTGTTGCTCAGTAACTGAACATGAACACTAGAAAAGGAGAGATGCTGTGTTTGCAAACTGTGACTGTGAATTACGGGATCAAGCCGCGAATGGCGAGGTCTCTCTGAATTATTGAAACGCGACCTCAACGAGAGCTCTGCTCTCCTGGTAATACGAAATTATAAAGTTTGATATTTTTGGCTCGATTGGAAGTGTAGTTTATTTACATGACTGATTTATTTTATTTTGCGTACCTAAGCGCATATATTCAAATAAATTAATTATCTCTTTGTCTTCAATCATCATCACCCTATTAACGTTCCCACTGCTGGGACACAGGGACTTCTCTCTTGACGAGAGAGATTAGGCCTTAATTCATCACGCTGGCCAAGTGCGGGTTGGTGAATGTCACATGTCCTTCAAACTATTTTAAAGTTCTCAGAACATGCCGGTTTCCTCACGATGTTTGCCTTCACCGTTAAAGCACGTGTTTAAAGCGCACATAAATCTCTCGAGAAGAAAAATTCAGAGGTGCGTGGCGGGGTTTGAACCCACGACCTTCGGAATGAAAGTCGAGTGTCCTCCCACTTAGCCAACACGGCTTTGTCTTCAATATGTCTTGGTATATAAGAACTGAATACCACCTTAATAAGCTTGACCGTCTTCTGAACACATGCATACGCTTCAGCTTTAATCTAAAGAAATATGACCACGTAAGTCAGTATCGTGCCATCCTTAAATGGCTGCCTATCAGGGAAAGAAGAAATGTTAGGATTCTATGCCTACTCTTTACTGTTTTGTTTGACCCCTTTGCTCCCACATATCTAAAAGACCGTTTTCATTTCCTCTCTGATAAGCACAACAAATCTCTTCGATCTTCCGACAATCTACTTCTTGCAATACCCTCTCACAACTCTTCATATTTCGGCAACTCCTTCTCTGTGGAAGCAGTTCGCTTATGGAACGACTTACCTATAGATCTGCGAAAGATAGAATCCAAAGATACTTTTAAGCGCACACTTTCTGAAGCGATTGTATCAATAACTTATCACATTTCATTATTATTATCATTTTTTTATTTTATTATCTTTTCCACATCTAGTTCTATCCTTATATTATTTCGGTTTTCATAATTTTGTTTTCTTTAATTGATGTCACATATTTGTACTGTATTTGTATAATTTTAATTTTAACAAATAACATTATGTAGTTTTAAGATTTAACGCGCACGGAAACATTGTTAACAACCATCACAGGTTGGCAGGTAGAAAATGCCTAGGCATTAAGCCCACCTTTTTGTACACAATTCAGCGTTATGCAAATAAAGTGTTTTAAATAAAATAAATAAATAAATAAGTATAAAATTAACAACTATCTTAAACGCTAAATTAGTATAACCATGGACGAAGTATATATTTAATCTATCTATGGTATACCTGTATCTATATTTTTAAGAATTTTCTTGAATTTATGAAAGACAATCAAGGATTAATTTATAGACTAAATGTTTTGCCCAAAGTGACATAAGGTTAGTTTTTAATCAGTGTGTAATCTAAATGGGCTTTATAATGTTACCTACTATGCTCGGACTCTCTTTACGTGTTCGAATTAGAAATGATAAAATATTTAGAACGAATAGACAGATTAGCTCGCTGAAGTAGCATTCACCAAGCTATAAGTAGCATGTACAACGGCTGACCGATAGGGCCAAATAGATCTCGAATGGAAACCGCGGGTTGGCAAGCACCGAACGTCCACCACCAAAGGGAAAGACCATTCGTCTTAATTTTTATAGTGAGAGAACGGTGCCTACATTTTCCCACGTTCAGTAGGTACGCTTTTTATAATGTAAACACTATACCTACAACGACGCGTACCCAGAAATTAAATTTGCAAACGTTTACCTCCAACTTCACGAGGGAAATCTACGGCAGTTAAACTTTCAACGAACGGAACTAAAGATATGGAATTTCACTACATGTGTTCTAAAAAATAAACAACTGACAGAGAAAAAAAAAATATTTTACCCGCGGCATTGCCGTATTTTTGGTAAGTAAACCAATATAATAAAGTAGGCATTTTACTGTCTCCTGCTAATTCCTGTGAATTAAGATACGCATGTACGCTTAAATTTGAAACGGGTACCATAACATGATTTGACAGATTATAGTTTTTATCACGACTTATACTGGTAAAGATACCATGGTATGGTACCCGTTTAATTTATTGAAGTGAAACTTCTATAGAATCGTAGTGATTTCAAACCGGAAGCAAAAAGATGAAACGGAAATGGTAAGAGACACAAATACAATGCTTTATTTAAATTTCTTTGAGCGATACTTCGTAGTTGAGACTACGAAGTATCGCGCAAAGAGGTATTGCTGTATATTATTTATATTATTTTGTAACATACTTTATGTAATACGCTTTATTGAAGTAATATAAATAATCCGAATAATTACAGATATAATAATATGTTTGTTCCTCTTATCATTTTAGCAGATGCGTTCATTTACCCTTTTTTTCTATTCGATATATATCATAATAATAGTTCGTAAGTAGTAGACTCCAATCGTGCGTCGTAGCTGACACACACACACTTTTTTTTTATTCTTCTTATTCTTTCGTCGATTTACTGAAGTTTCACTTCTATCGTGTGTGAATCGCACACACACCTTTTTTTTTATTGCTAAATACCATGATCGTTATTAATAAAAGTAGTAATTTACTATTCAATGATAAAAGTAAAGGTAATCATTTATCGTGTAGGTACTTTTTATATATTACTATTCCGCGCGACTATATAAGCTAACTGAACGATAGTTAAGGCAGTAACTATAGTACATACATACTTGTATACTTAACAGCATTATAATACTAACAATTAATGTTGTAAATTTTTTTTAAGTAAAATTGGAGGACCTACCAACTCACCCAGACTTTATAATGTTCAAACTAGCTAGTGGTGGTGTGGGCGGAACAATATAGCTAATTTAATAATCACGAAGCAGAGGGCTTGTAAACTACGTGAAGATTTCGAGAACTTAGCCAATTAGTTAGTTGTTTGGAATCAGTAGGTAGGTAAATAATGGATCCTCTCTACACCTACTTGAGACTTAGATTACGAAGGTTTTAAAAAGGATATCATAGATAGTATCATATGAAATACCTATGATAATGGGGCATTTATAATTAATGCTTAGAGCCCTCCTTCCACTTAGATCCACAGTCTTGATCCACATGTAGATCCGAGGATACTTTTTTTTCCTCTTTAATCCACTGGTGGATCATTAAATACTTTTGTTTCCCCTTAAATCCACTGGTGGATCATTGGATACTTTGGTTTCCTCTTAAATCTACTGGTGGATCATTGGATACTTTTGTTTCCTCTTAAATCCACTGGTGGATCATTGGATACTTTTCCCCCTAATTAAAATAATAAATAAATAATGCTGGACAATTCACACAGCATTATCTAGCCCCAAGCTAAGCAGAGCTTGTGTTATGGGTACTAGATAACTGATATACATAATATAATACAATACATAATATAATAATTCATAATATAAAACTTGATTCTATTAAATCAGGGTTATATAAATTACGAAACAAAAAATGGAATGTTAATAAGACATGTTTTACGAACATTTCAGAAGTTGAAATACCACCATCTTTGTCGGATTTTGTTCTTGCAGATTATTTCTGCAACGATAATCGTATAATAATCTTTTGTTTGTCAGAAACTTTAACTATCCTACCTAAAATGAAACACATTTTCTGTGACGGAACATTTATGAGTTGCCCTCCGCCCTTCGGACAATTGTATGTATTATGTTCTGATATAGATAGCACTACAGATACAAATAATGTCGTTCCGCTATTATTTGCGTTAATGACGAACAAAAAAAAGGATTCATATTTCACTTTATTTGAAATGATTAAAAGCCAAGTACCTCTATTTAAACCAAATAAATTCACTTTAGATTTTGAACAAGCAACTATCACAGCAATAAGTGAAGTCTTTCCTTGTGCCGAAATAAAAGGTTGCTATTACCATTTTGTTAAAAATATATGGAAACATGGAAAAGAGATGAAACTTTTGAAAACAAAACGTGGAAAACGAATAGTTGCACTCTGTGCCTCCTTACCACTAACACCAGAATCTTATCTAGCTGACGGATGGATATATATATGTACAGAAATCGCAAGAAATGATTGCCCAAAACTCATACAATTTCAAAAGTATATGAAAAGGTTTTGGTTCAAAAGCAAATTTTTCACACAGATGTGGGCAATCGCAAAAGAACGGCATCGTACCAATAACTGTATCGAAGGTTTTAATAGAAAACTAAACAAGAAATTGGGAAAAAAATATTGTAACTTAGTAAATTTTTTATGCATATTAAAACAGGAGGCAAAATATAACTTTTTGCGCATAAAAGAAAATATTGTAAATAAGAGAAAAAAATCAAACATTGATAATGATAATTTTATTTTAGAATGTCAAAACCAGTTAATATCAGGAGAAATCACAGTTGCACACTTCTTAGAACAAGTGAAGTAAAAATATTTTTTTTTGTTTATTTTTGTTGATTAATGATTTTTTTCATTTTTATTTAACAGAAGAATTATTATTTATTTTAAAATTTTAATACAAAATTACACTTCTGTTTATCAAGTACGGAATTAAAAGTTGTGTATTTTGGTCTATTCATATATCTAAGCTTTGTCAGGATAAACTTAACAGTGAAAATTTCGTTTATCTATTTTTATTTTTATTTAACAATTAAGTTGTTTACATTTAAGTGAAGAGAAGAGAACTTTACGTTTATTTTTGTAATTTATAATTTTAATAATTAAAATTTTTTGTTTGATTTATGTTTAATTTTTTCGCTCCTTGCCCGTGGTCCAGTTGAGCTGGTCTGGTGAATTTTTTAATGAACAATATATTTTTTTTATTCTTTTTTAGCCCTCCTTCCACCTAGATCCCACTGTGGATCGAAGTGGCATAGAAATATATTAAATATTTATAGATCCCCTTCATTGTGGATTCAAGTGAAACATAAAAAAAAATTTAATTTTAGATCCTCTTGATTGTGGATTCAAGTGGAATAGAAAAGAAATAGTAATTTTAGATCCCCTCATAGGTGGATTGAAGAGGAAAAAAAAGTATCCTCGGATCTACATGTGGATCAAGACTGTGGATCTAAGTGGAAGGAGGGGCTTAGAGTATTCATTTTACGAAAGTAATGGTCCAAAGTTGCCCGTTGTTGTACTGGAATGCTAAGATACGAACTGTAGCAAGCACGGCGTAGCATTAATAACTAAACGCTACGGCGTAGAACGCAGCGTAATGCTACGACTTAGTCCATTTAAAAGCTAAGCCGTAGACAGCAGCGTAATGCAACAACCGACGTAGACCATAACTGAATGCTACGTAGCGAACTGTTTACGTATCAGATTGGTTACGTATCAATTTGGATACAGTTACAACTTAGACTAAGGACAAAGCTATGCCGAAGGTACACCGTGCCGGTATACGTAATGCTATAAGATAAACTGTGATACATACATATACATATATTGCGACATTATACGGTCTATGCGGTAGCATGGGCGTACTTTGCGTAAAAAAATTGTATAGATGCCGGCGGGGACGAAAATAACTCGAATGGAGAACGCGTATCACAAAGCAAGCGCAAGCACCGGACGTCCACTAACGGCCGTAGAGAAAGGAATATATTCAGAATAGTAATTCTGTATACCCGTTGCTCGACGGCCGTTACGCGCTATACGCAACCCCTATGCACTACGCTACGTTGTAGTCAGTAAAAGTCGCCTGTTGTTCTACATCACAAGACTACTGTTCCTTTAGTGTAATATTTTATTTTTGTCATGGTCACCTACCAAGTTCAATATCAGATAGGCACTACTGCTATCACTGCTGTAATAGGGATATATACCAGTTCGATGAAGTAGGCACATTCATACCCAACTCAACTAAACGAATGTTGATTTAGGAGTGTAATAGATTTTTGGTACCCACCATGTCTTTTACGCGTGAAATATATTTAGAATATTTGTGTTTCATTTCAGTTCAGTTTAAACAAACGGGGTTAGAGGTTTATTTAGGATGTTATTGTTCATAAACCAAGTGGAATGGCCATTGTTTGGTTACCGTAGAGAAAAAGTCGAACCTCATCATCATCACCCTATTAACGTTCCCACTGCTGGGACACAGGGACTTCTCTCTTGTCGAGAGAGATTAGGCCTTAATTCACCACGCTGGCCAAGTGCGGGTTGGTGAATGTCACATGACCTTCAAACTCTTTTTTGAAGTTCTCAGAACATGCCGGTTTCCTCACGATGTTTGCCTTCACCGTTAAAGCACGTGTTTAAAGCGCACATAAATTTCAAAAGAAAAATCCAGAGGTGCGTGGAGGGGTTTGAACCCACGACCTTCGGAATGAAAGTCGAGTGTCCTCCCACTTAGCCAACACGGCTAAAGTCGAACCTGTTGAGTAAGAAATAACACATATCTTTTGATGAGTTGAAGAATGAAAATAAGTATTTTTGACAGCCTCTGTATCGCAAGTCGCATCGAACGGAAGGGTTCCATTCTCTATCATATAGGAACGTCAAGATTGATTATCTTCCACCGCACCGTTCCTATTGATATTGTATATTTTATCAGCGCCTATACCAACTAATAAATAGGAATTTACATTTTTTTAAAAGTGGGTCGCTAATTCGCTATCAAATTAACCATATAGCTAAAAGTCACTGAATTGTCTTAATTGTTTTATGATTTTGTGAGTAGCGATGTACAGGAATGCTTAAAGTCTCTTAAAGCCCGGAGAAGCCATCTCTACCTTCTAGGTCTTCATGTCCCATCTTAGACCATATCGTCACTTTACATCAGGTAAGATTGTGGTCAAATAAAGGCTTATCCAGCATTTAAAAAAAATTTTAGATTTAAAATGTTCGAACAGCAAAACATTTTGATCTATCTTCGCATGCCTTTATTACGTACCTAATAAACATGCATTCATGACGTACAGTTGTAAATAAATATAAATATTGTAAACTTTATGTCGTTCATTATCATTTCCCGTTCATTATCATCACCCTATTAACAGATCGCGCGGCGAGAGTTTGGCTTTGACCTTCAGGTGGAGGGGATTACTGTGCATGGGTACATCTGTCACGCACACAATACTTTCAGCCAATCAGACCACGCGTGCGCCTACACACCTGTCACGCACACAATACGTTCAGCCAATCAGAGCACCGCGTGTGCCTACACACCCGCCCCGCACCCCGCTAATTGCCCGTTGATACCCAATTTCTGATTTCTGCGCAGTAACGGTCAAAGCCAAAATCTTATCGCTCTAGCCGTAGGTACCCATTATTGCTGGGACACAGGGACTTCTCTCTTGACGAGAGAGATTATGATCACCACGCTGGCTAAGTGCGGGTTGGTCAATGTTCAAACTCCTTAAAGTTCTCAGAACATTTTTCTCACCCGCCGGTTTCATCACTATATTTGCTTCACACCGTTAAAGTACGTGTTTTAAAGCGCATATATATTTTTCAAAATCTAGAGGTGCGTGGCGGGGTTTTAACCCACGACCTTCGGAATGAAATTCGAGTATGCGCCCATTTCATGCTAACTTCAGTTTTACGAGGCTAACAGTTCTTGTTTTTAAAGTATATCTAGCAATTTTATGTTAATAATATGGTAATAAAACATGGAATGTCCTACATAAACCATACAGCGAAATATTATTCATTATTTTCAGACTTACCAATAAATTTATTTATTTATATATTCCAGTGGGCTCAGTCGCCGCTGAGTGTAGCTGGTGGTGGCACTAACCCAGAGTTCCCTGAGGGCTTCCGTCGCGCAGCTCGAGGCTCTTTCTCTGCCATCCTGGATTTGCTAACTGCTACTACGAATGTTGATCACCACCAGGTCAGTTGACAGTACTACCGCGCGGTACAATTCGCGCTTTCAAGCAAGCAAACTCAACATATTTAGGATAGTATTGGCGCCTCGCGACTTTGCCCGCGCTTAATGACATAAGTAGGTATAAACAACAACGAAAGTCCCATCCAGTCGTTAAAAGTCAAAGACGTTTATTTCCTTAGAAGCACATAGCCTAAAAGTTTAGCAAAAGACGAAATTAAAAAATGTTCACGTAAGTAAAATGCGGTTGCATTAATATTACAAATCGAGTTTCCAATTTTATTTCTAAGTACTTGTCCTCAGCATTTTCAATCAAATACCATATTGTCTCTACCAAGACTGTTCATAATTATAGAAACCGGATCTATTAGAAGTTGCTTCCAGTGCGAAACCGGGGTAACACATTCCCATCACTTAGGAAAAGCTTTTACCGTAAACTGATAGCACTAAAGCAATTTCCGTGATATATGCGACAGCAGCGCAGTCTGACCACAGTGATCAATTAAAACTTTAGCTTCACAAAAGGGGTTAAATAATTACAAGAAGGATATTCAGAGTCTGACCTAATGGGGATACTGTGGAGAGGGCTATGCTCGAGGTTTATATAAGAAATTAAATCAGGAATGGGCGACTTATATCACGTTTATGAACGCGAAACTTCTGTTTAATAATTAATTATAATTTTATTATTATTTATTCTGTTAAATGTTTTGTTTAATGTTCTGTTTTTTTTTTGTTTCTTGCTATGTCTGTAGCTAAACGGAAGTTGCCACATACCACATAGATGTTCGTTCGGGCTGGAAAGCTTTTGAAGTGCTTGCAAAACATGCAAACATTTTGTCACCTTCGGCGGGAATCGATCCCAATATTTCTTGCGACGCAAGCGGACCTTCGCCAACCTCACGACTGAATGATGTTGATGATTTACATTCCCGTCGGAATTTTTAGTAACTTTAAGAATTATAGGTACCTACAAATTAACTTCTTTTCAGGAGCAACAAGAAGGTTCATCAACACCTCGCGCCAAATCCGGCAGCCGTTCACCTGCTCTCAATGATGGTAGGTATTTAAAAAAAAAAAGTAATATTATTATTAAGTTAAATTACATACCGATAGGCATAGACTAATGTAATGACATTGGAATACAAAGAAAACATTTAGGTAGGTACTTAGTTTTATAACCTTGACGTTTTATGTAAGTAAAGGTTTGTACAACATAATTTTTGTACAAAATACAATTAAACATTTGTATTTGTATTTTTGTACACCGAAATAAAGCTTGAAGAGTAGTAGGTTTCCCAATTTTTGTCCAAATAATGTAACTAACATTTGTTCGATATCAGTAATTAAGATCGTAATAAAAAATGCGTGCTGTTCTCAGCTCAAAAACTAAGTTGTTTTTAGTAGTTTACCTATATACGCTTTAGGTATTTTAAAATCAAATACTGACTACTGAATGAAACTGCGCTATCCTCGTACTATGATGGCTATGCCTACGGGTGGTTCAATTACGCCGCCAGTTCTAAATAAAACTTTTTTGTCAAACGTAAATTATCATAATAACACCGATGTTTGATATCACTTACATAGGCTAGGTTGTTTATTCCATTACTAGAAGTAAAGAAATAAATAAACTACAATTCTCAGTCAATTTTGATTTTATTTATTGTATAGAATATTTTCAGACCCTATTTAATCAGTTTGTTTTGCTGTTGACTATACCTAAAAGATTATGAAACTGAGTATAAGAATATTTATGAAAGATAATACCAAGTAAAAGATGTTAAAATGAAATGAAGTAACCATCCCAATCAATTTTACATTTCAGCAGTAGAAACGGACAATAAGAGGTGATGGTCAGCCTCCACCCTTCTGGAAGGGCTAGCGCAGCGTGGCTTGCAGGTTGACACGCAACTCGCATTACCTCCCACAGGTAGGTACTACTACCACTTTTTCTACAGTAGGTGTAAGCCATATTATTGACATTTGAGAAATTTTGCATTATGTATTTGAGTTGTTAAACAGATCATTTAAGAAACAAATTACTTGTGTAAATGAATTACTCTTTGTTATATTTTTTCTTAGTTTTACTTAAGCTATTGTTGGTCATTTTCAAAAGTGTTGTGCTCGCCTAATAATTATGATGTATCCCACTATGGCACATACAGGGTGTTTGGAAGAACGTTGAACATATGAAAATGGGGGGGTAGGCGGGTGGTCTGCTAACTACCTACCCCAAAAAAATTCAGCTAAATACAAAAATAAACTAAATCCCTGTTCCTACCAAAGACGTAAAAGTCAAGAGAGTCCCGACTGAGGCAAGCGATTTTTCATAAATCCTTAAATGCAGTATTTATTGTTTTTAAAAACAAAGGAAAGTCTCCCTTACACAAAATGTGCTATTTACAATATTTAAGGTAGTTGCCATCCATGTGGCATTCGATTTTTCCACCCTGTATAGGTAAAGGTCTCATTTACAGAGGGTTTCATTTATAGGTTAGCAATTTAGTGACAGCGGGGCCTCAGCTTGAGTTATGGAGGTTTTTTAGTTAATAAATCTAAATTTAAAATTTAAGATAAACCCCCGATTCCAATGCAATTAAGGCATCCTTAAAAGTAAAACACCATAATATTATGTAATGTGGACGCGATGCGCTTTAATTTGATGACAAATCTGCAAATATACCCACACGAGTGAGTATATTTGCAGATTTTCGGTTTTCCTTCCCCACTCTCACCCCCATAAGTTTTAAACGGCTGAACCGATTTTCATGAAACATCTAAGAAAGAACACCCGGGCCAAACTCACCTTTCATACAAAAAAAAACTAAATTGAAATCGCTCCATCCGTTCGGGAGCTATGATGTCCCAGGCAGACAGACACGTCAAACTTATAACACCCAACTTTTTTGTTCGGGGGTTAAAAAGGTCCCACTTAACCATGTTTGTATTTGTGTACAATAGAGTATTTTTCTGGATTTCCGTTAATGGTTTTGTGCTTAGTTATGCCGTACATAAAAAGGAAATCAATCATTGAATGCAGCTGCTTATAATTGTAACCATGATGTAAGAAAAAGGTTCAGTAATGATTTTACTTACTCACCAAGATATATGGAATGCCCTAATTGGCAATAAAATATGTACTTACGTTAATTATTTCAGGTTGTGCCCGTTACCGCGAGCTATGCATTCGAGCTGCGCACGCGACCCGTACCGAAGCTTCTCCTCGCCCATGCATTTGCGAGAATTGTTCGCGCCGGCGCTCAGCGGAGCCTTGATTTCACTTTCCCATACTTACCATATCAGTTCAATTTTACCCACTGCTTGATGCAAACCTACTCTACTATCAAAATCATATGTCCATTATGCTCGCGTATCCCATAGAATTTTGGAGTAGCCGCTAATGTCATTATTTCTTTAAAAGTATGTTTTTATTAATATTAAACTATTCTTGGACTTATTTTATGGGTACGCTTAATTAATAAGGAAATCAGCAGCAGGGCAAGCACAACGGTTTCTTTAGTACCAGATAAAAAAAGGATACTTAGTTAAAGTATGTAAAATTTTAGTCAATTTATTTACCTTTATACTTACTATCTCTTTGAATAAATAATCGCTTTGCTTGCCCTGTAAGTTATGGAACGCCGAATGATAGGCCTAGCTTAGGAACTGTGGTAGATTAAATCATATTGAAACCACGGCACCTACATAAAATTCGGATAAAATGGAATACATGTGTGATCTATTATATTATTACTTGTCAAGTCTTGGTTTGTAATATCGTTACCATAAACTATAAACGATTTTTAGTCAATTTTAAAATCAATTTTAAGAGTCAAATGGTTATAATAATTTAGATGTTCGTGCAGTTGTTCCGCTTGTCTTAGTGCCTTTCTAAAGATATTTTAGTAACATATATTATCAGCACTTTCAAAGTAATTGATGCACCATGTTAAGAGTACATAAAAGCTACAAAAGTAATTCAAAGAAATTAAAATTAATATCACACAATTTATTTGGACGTTATGCTACAAGAAAATTCCACAACGCTATTAATTATGGTATAATATGCTAATTATTGATAAATGTATGCCAAACTAGGAGTTATCTTATTGAATATGCATAGGAGGCTAAAATTATTTCTATGGTCCAAGGAATGAGTCAACTAGATTAAACGTCAAATTAAATATTTAAACGTCTTTAGCGCCTAAAATAAAACCTAAATGTTCACCTGTCCATTTGTGCATTGAACTTTTATCGATTTTCTAATATAAATGTACAATACTCTAATTTATAATACATTTTAGTGTATAAACATTATTTTTAATTACATACAATACAATTCTGATTTTATCGATTGTACTTACGCGATGTCATAAAGTACAACTATTTTTAACATATTTTAAACAAGACCTATGTTCTAATCGCTTTATAAAATGTAATTTAAAATGATTCAAAAATAAAATTTATAAAAAAATAGTACCATCTAATAAATTATTGCAATATTGAACGAGGATCGACTTAGGAAATAGGCAGTCTTTGAGAATATGAAATTTAAATACAGCTTAAAATTATTAGTAATTTATTAGAGTAAGACAATAATACAAAATGTCACGAGAACAATGAAGAATTTGTGAGGAATTCGACATAAACGCAATTGGACAAACTGTAGATATATTCAATTATTCAATCAGCCTCACAACTGATAAACGCAAAGTTGGTTCTATTCATTGCGAAGAAATTGCAGAATGTTAAAAAAAAACATAAGCGTTCATACGTAATGCACAGAGACATACAAAGAAACATGATTGATCGGTGATATTCTTACTTCTAATAACAGGTACAGTGTATTAGGTAGCTTTTACTACGAGACCAAATCCAACAATTTTGCGTTTCTAAATAATGTAGATAAGTATTATTGCTAACGAAAACTTTGACCAAGTGGTGGTAAATCAATTTTATACCCTATGAAGTAATTAGATACATTAATGTATCTAGTAATAATGCTTATCGAACTGATAAATTTCGGCTTGAGATAGTCCCACAAACATCTGTTCACATAACAAAAAAGTCCAAATGCAAAATATACTAAACTAAAAAGTTCGGGTAAGAGTCTCCGAGATTAATATTTTTAGCAAATATGAGGCAACTCCCAAAACTGGCGTCGAAATTGTTATTAACTAGAATAATAGTAATAGAAGTAAGTCTAAATAAGTCAACTTGGATAGCAACTTATGTCATTTAATTCTAAGGTCATCTTACTTGGTTTATTGAGATCTATTCAATAGCTAGGCTAGCGATCTCATTCAGTAAGATAAATTTCATACAAATATACATCTCATCGACTCATGTCCGATAAAAATAATTACAAACTAGAATGATTACGTTTGTATAAAAAGAGTAACTATTTTACATACATATGAGTAAATTCCAAGAAACTCACTTATTTACCACTAAAATGGAAAAATATGCATTGACTGCTGACGAAAAAATCATAGTTAAATAAGAATGGAATAGGATAACCCTCAAAGTGGTAAATAAGTGAATATCGTGTTGGGGTATGAGTGGGCCTACGTCCACATATCCTCACGGGCACCTCACAGGGTGGGGAGTCTACTAGCGTCGATAGGGATGGTAGGAGGGCGCAGATGCTGATCCGCTTGAAGAGCCGTGGTAGCTTCGTTTGGAAGACCGTTGGTACCCGTCGCCGGAGCCGCCAGTGTACTCATAATCGTCACCTGAGCAGAAACTTGTTTTATTCTAATATCATTATATTCTTGATACTTTAAGCAATTACAACATCTCATTGAAAAGCTAGGTAATATAAAAACTTACCGCACCACGCACCATTCCACGCCTCACCGTTGAGGTTAACATATCTAACAAGCAATTCTGTATTTCTTTGAAGGTTATATTTATGAAGTAGACATAGGCCATTATAGGACTTATACTCCAAATTTGCAAAAACTGATATAATCTAAATGTTTTTATTACCTAGGAGCTAGATGAGCAGCTATATCTCTGATGCCATTATTACCTAACAGGTTAATATTTAGCTACGTTAAGTAGGTACGTATTGATGTTTTATTTTATGAGAATTTACAGTGATCTACGTAATACGTTTCTTAGTAACCTGAGACTGAAGCTATGTCCGAGACGTTACAGAACGAGGGCTGTGGAGACGCCATACTTCCACAGTACACCATTTGGACCTGCGCAGTTTATTATGTTAGAGAAATTTGATAAGTATGAGATGGACTGATACACCAAAGGTTCCGTGTATTTCAAGAGTTTATACACTTTTTGTAACAAATTTTACTACTTTAGAATTTTCTCTCGCGCTATCTATTCAGATAAGAAAAAACTATATAAGAAACTTCAAAATAAACACCCCTATTTTGGTTGCAACAGCTGGACAACAGGGGTTTCTCTCCTGAAGAGAAAGTTATGGCCTTAATTCACCACGCTGGCCAAGTGCGGGTTGTCAATGTCACACGTCCTTCAAACTCTTCAAAGTTCCCAAACATGCCGGTTTCCTCACGATGTTTGCTTTCATCGTTAAGCACGTGTTTCTGTTTTGTGTGAAAATCGGTTAACAGAACCAGATACTTAGGTACCTATTTCAACAGTATATTTTTATAGTTTCGGAAAAAAGGCTGTGACATACGGATGGACAGACAAGCATGATGAATAAATGGGTTCAGTTTTTTGCGATTTGGCTACGGAACCGTAAAAATTAACCCACACGGTCTACGTCAGGCATTCGAGTACCTCAAGTGACTGGTGTTTACAACATAGAGCAATTCTAGAATTATTGATAAGAAAAAACCTGCGGTAGTGTCCCCATAGCTTCGTTCATTTGTGGTATCACGTACTTAGGACTGCCAGCATGACTGACGACGCCGTCACCTTCTAATCGTAATAAGTTTATTTTAATAGTTTTCTACTAGGTTAGCATGACAAAAAGGTGTATCTAACAAACCTCATTAAAAAAGGAAATATCTTTACCTTTAAATTGTGTTACGAAGGAATAATTAATTAGTAATGTGAGAATGTTATTTGTGTAAGTATGGAATGTTAGTTATGGAACCTATTCATCTCTAGTTCTTCTGTTATCAAAATGAAAAATAAATTAAATAAGATTTTAGTAACATGTAAGACTATTATGAAATTTCTTTATGACTCTACATAAAAATAAAAATTATGATATTCAAGTTATGTTGGGATATCTTGAGACAGGAGCGGGGTCAAACCATTAAAAATGCCAGTATTATTTTGAAATTTTTGATTTCTTTTAATTATCTACGTTTTATAATGTCCTTAAAAGTAGATATAATATTTCATCATAAGATATTATTTCAAATATTTGCAGTTGTAATATTATTAATTTTAATTAATCAACCAGTAGTATTACTTAATCCATTAAGAAGAAGCTTAATAATAGGAAACTACGACAAAACTGTTTTTCAAATACATTACAAACTACATACTTATGTTACCAGTTAAATCTAACACTAAATACATACCCAAAATACCTATAAAGAATAATGCATAATTTCTACTAAAAACCTGTGTTTTATGTGATAGCACTTTAATTACATCAATTAATTAGCATACAAGCTTCTCGTCTTAATTTAGTGCTTCAGTTAATATTATTAATAATTAAAACCGTAATTAACTAATTATCATTAGGTTATAGTCGTTTACGAATAAACAACAAGGACACTCGTGGTCGTGTAATATGTCTATCATAATTTTCATTTTTATATAACGAACATAAAGTTAAGTTATTGAACCGCGAGAGATAGAAGATGGACTGGACGCAGCCATCTTGTAACACTCGCGGCACCGTGCTAGGCTTCACCAATGTGCACTATTTAGGGCTAAGTATAGTTTAAATACTATAACAAATCTAGATAATAGTCTTACAATCGTAATATTCTAAATTTGTAGCTAGGTCACGGTCGCCGCTTCCATTAATTACATTTTAGAAAATAATACAATACGTTTTATGAATAAATCGCGCCGGCTCGAGCAGGCACCGACGTGGCTTTAAGTAAACTTATATACTGCCGTAACTAACGTTACTTTATATATTGTACATCAGTCGATAGGTCATTTAACAATTTTGTATACTAATCGATCGTTATGTACTTTATTTAATCCACTAAGAAAATATAGTTAAAATTAATCAACATCGACAATTTTTATTAAACAGAAATAAATAACAACTTGCCCTACGTTTTATATTAATTAATATGTTATAATTATCTGTAAAGCCCGTGCAATATATTTTACGATTATATTGGGATCCATAATTACATTTATATTAAAATCTATTATAAATATGATGATTATAGTTAGTAATACCTGCATTGGTTTTAAAATAACTTTCAAAAAGACTACAGTAAGGGACTGTCAGTCAGCCGTTATAGTATTTTAAATGCAAAATATTATTACGTGACGATTAAAAAGTGAACTTAAAAAAGTAGAACGGTTAATCTAAATATTTAACGCTAGGGGTCTTGTCTTGTATAATTAGTCAATTACGATCATAAATATATTAATTATTATAATAATGTATAAAAGCGGTCACACCGAGGTCGGCTAGTTGCCGTCACATCGGCCGCAATCTGCGGCTATTATTTATTATTATCATACCAAAATACACTTAAACATGTTCTTTTACTACCGAATAAACATACACATATAAAAACCGCATACACTATTTTATTATAAAGTAATACAAACAAGAGTCGATAAGTTAACTACACAACAGTACTACAAGTTAAGCCATGATTATAATATTATTTCATAAACATTATATATTTTAAAGATACAGTAATATATCTTATGTCGAATATTACTCAGTGTAATATTAAAATGCAAAAGATGGTCACTCACGGGCGGTTCGCGTTAGTTTAGAGGGCCTCAAGGGCGGTCAGGTGGTGCCCGTGAGCGTGTGATGGTGACTGAGTGACGCGACGTGACGCGACGTCGTGACGCGGCTCCGCAGCGCCTCCACATAACCAATACAGAGTCTAAGCTCCACATTTGACAGACGAGCCTCTAACGAGTCTTACCGTATTTGTATTTCGCTAACTATTTTAATTAATAAATTCATCCAATATTTTAATGTTTCTCCTATAATAATAATAATTAAAAACTCATATAAATAGTCTCAATTGATTTTTACTTTCACCATAATTTGCACTAAGTTTAATGTTGAGTAAATCTAAAATTTCTAATACATACGATATTTTACTTTTAAATAAATTATACTCTTTATAATAAGAAGATTGCCATTGTTTAATTACAAACTAAGTTCTTAATTGTTCCAAAATTTTTGTGAGTGTTGGGCGTTAGCCCGTGTCTAAAACACCTTAGTGCTAATCATTATTATTATCACGGAACATAACATAAATCTATGATACTTTTAATAGCGACGTTTCCTAACATTAAATCAGGTGTGAACTGTTTCGTTCGTTTTATCGGTGGTTGTGTATTTAAAATTCTATACGAAACGATGTGAGATACGACCGACGCGAACTGAATGGAGGTTGGAGGCTGAGAGACTTGCAAGCTTTTACATTTACACGAACAGAGTAAAGCTGGGTTAGAAGAGGGGTAGGGAAACGCAGGACACGATTGGGGACTGGCAAGAGAATACGACCTGATAAACGAATATCTAACCTGAGAATGTCTAACAAGGAATGAATACAGATAAAATAACCTAACTAAAATAAACAGGAACCGAAAGCAACGAGGCGATAAGAAAGCAGAACTATTTTAATACGTAACCTAACTGGCAGTTGGGCACCGACAACATTAATTTATAATTATACTTCATTAATTTGTTACTAGGTACGAATTTTACAAGTCGAACTACATTTATGTACTCTTTCAGTCGTTTCTGTAAAAATATTTAAGGCTAAGTGAAAAATACCGATGAGTTTACCTATCGGATCACATTGTAGAAGGCGTCATTATCATTTACTATTATTTTACTTTAATTTGGAATGCCACACCCCTCGCCCCGGACCGTGTCACTTATAATTTGCTTAATCTTCATATTATTCATCAATAGATAAATTATACTTATGGAGCGATCTTAAATAACCCTATTCTAACGTTCAAATTATGCAATGTCAACAATTTGTCTATTTAAAACATTTATAACAAATCTTACCGTTCGCGGCGCAAGTAGCTTGCCACCACGGATCTATTAATTTAATTATTAAATTAAAGGAACAGCGTCCCGCAGATGCGGGCGCGGGCAGTCTATCAGTAGGTCCGTAAACTCTAAGATAATTACAACGAAGAATGGTCGAGCGCCCCCCGCACGACCCGCCCCCGCTGCGCAATTCATTACTTAGCTTATCACTAAAATTTTAATCAGTCGATCGGTCAAACGATTGAGCGATATATAGTACAGTAAAAGACTAACATTAAATTTAATCTAATAAATGTTATTTAAAATTATAAATCACTTTGCGGCGCAACAAGGTCGGGACGCACGAGGCGCGCGCCTCTTTACGACTAAAGGGCCCTTTCACTCGGCCTCACAAACCTCTATACAGATTTAAAAATATTTGGCAATCACATAAATTAAAACTTTTAAAACTATGTGACGAGAGAATCGATTAAAATTATGCTTTACACACAATTATATAAATATGTACAGGGAGTCCGCGCGAGGGGTGCGAACCGATACCGACTCTATGTATTATCCTAAATGCTTGAGCTCCACTTAACATAGTACGGCGTTATCGCTTGCTCGTTAACAATTTGGCAGGTTAATTTATTTCATTAAAATATAAAAACCGTATTTTATTATACGACTTAACATTCGCAATAAAAACTAAAATGCATATAAGAAACAAATTAAAATTACGAATAATAAAGAGAATCATTCCCTTCTTTTCATAAAAAAATGGGATAATTAAAAATAAAATAATCACGTTCAGTCATGCGCTATGTTTCGTTAAACATAATTACATATTCCATTAAAACTCTACCGTTTCCTAAGTCTAGTGGATGATAAATAACCAAAATACTAATATTAAATATACATACCGATATATATATCAGATAATATTTATACAAGTTTAGCTTAAGTTAAGTTTTTAAAGTTCATTTTCCCTAAATTGGCCTTGTTTAACATGTCTGTCAAATGTGCGTGACTCGGAGCGCGCGCGGGGCCGGGCCTGCCTACACCTAGCCGCGCCTGTCGCGAAGGCGCAGAGTGCCACAACGAACGACTATACCTACGACATTATAAAACAAATCGCTCTAAAAAGGACAAAAAATACTCAAAAATCTAAATATTTTGAAAGTTAAAAAATAGTAAGCCCACATCCAAAGAGAATATTAAAAAGCAATATAGACGCGTACGCTTCGTTTTCGTGCGCGAAATACAGCGTCCTTCAGCTTAGAAAGGGGAGTCGCGAAATTTGATTGGCGACTTATATGAAAAAGTTCACAGACGCGCAATCAGTTAGTATCAACCATGATTCAATAGCGTTCAGAGACGTGGCGATAGTGCCATAAAAATGAACTAAAAACGATCACTACAAGTAAATGTGTTTCAAAAACCTAATCTATATTGTAAAAATGACCGCTAACGCATGTTAGTTTGTCTAGTCTCAGAAGAAACCAGCCGAAATAGTGGCCTAGAAGTGGCTAAGGTCCAACAAATGTGTCGTATAATGTGGAGTGCCTAGTGGAGTGGTGTGGGTGTGGATTCTAGGCAGCTGGCCACTCCTTGTTAAACTCGTTGGCGGTGAAGTGTTTGGGCGCGTGGTGCGGGTGATGCACACCTGGCGGCTGCGCGGCTTGCGGGGGCGCGGCGGGTGCACTGCCGTGGTACTCGCCGCCGGCGTACGCGCGTCCGGCGCCGCCGTACGACGACCCCTATAGACCCACCACACAATGCTTGATACGTCTCATACCGCGCTCACCACAACTACGGAGCGAGGTACGCGACACACGCCAACCGAGTTATTAACGTACGCTAATCCGATCTATATATTCCATAAAATGTGCGGTGTGTATGATTTAAGACATCGTCGTCTCTGAACACTTAAAGTACAGCTTATGAATAATTTTAAGTTATATTAATGAACCTGTAACAATATGAAAATCCGAATTTTACTAATTTGTACTTTAAATGCCGATTTCCAGGTGTCGAGGCGGCCCGCGGCGGACGGGTCGCCTCGCCCGAGTCCGGGAAGCTTTACGGTTACGTAGAAAACTAGGCGCTATGTGTACGATTATTATCTAGTGCGGTGCGATGCCTTTTTGACGGGTGCACTATTGTCGCAACGATTGAACCGTCCATAGTGAGAAATCCCCAGTGTTTCGCGACATTCCCCCGTCCGATACCCGCCCTTACTCTAATTGTCTTTCTGGAGGAGCCACTCTTGTGGGCCCTGATCGACCAACTGGAAAAGAAGAACAAGACATAAAGTCCCACTCGGCAACTATTTTACAGGATTATGTAAGTAGCTCAGAGCGTGAATATGGACCGGCCAAGCGTGACTGAACCCGAGGGTGAGATGAGCTTGCAGAGCAGGCGACCGGTTACGTAAGGATGAAGAAGAGGTGGGCGATGAGAGACCTTCAGCGAAACTCGGTAACAACCAATGTTCTTCCTTTTATTACGAGTGAATCATTTATTGGAATCATTTATTGCCAAAGGAAGCGGCCCGTGTGCAGCACCGCGCCATTTCTCTTTGACAGTGTCGGTACGACCGTAGCATACTTCTTATAATCAAAAAGACATCGCACATTTAACGGCACTGAGACATGCGACCAGTGGGATTAGCACTTGACGCATAGCGGCGTCCTATTTCATTACAAACAAGCATGGTAAACGGCACACGGATGCAGGGTCGGCAAACTATTTGGCTCTATAAGAATTGATCATGCTGTATTTTGGCTGTGACACGACCAGCCGCGGAAATAATTTCGCTGAACATCACTCGCTCACCGGTGCTAGGACGCGAACCTTGCACGCCCACATCGCAAACAACCATGGTGGAAGTACAACCAAATTGAGATAAACATAATACCATTAATGGATTATTATTCAAAAAAACTTCTTTTAAAATATACTTTTTTGCACTACCTACCATCTTCTTGCATGCTATTCATACAACCAAATACAATACGGCATAATTTTTATGTTAACACAATGAATTACCATTCATGCGCCATAAAAAACATTTAATTTTATTTGTTGAATGCAGTATAAAATACAACAAAGCATTGATTTTTTAAGAAAAAATTGAGAAAGTTAAAAATAGACAGTATAAATGTAAGAGTGATTGATGATCAACTTGGCTGTACTTTGATAGTGGAAAAATGTTTTGTTAGAAAACACATAGTTAAATTATTAGTATATTTTATAAAAACATAAAGATTGATTGGTTACAAAAATGATTGTTTGCGATAGACTTTGGATGGAAATATGAGTTGTTAAAATTTTGGCAGATGGTTAACTAAGCAAAATGATTGTACAATGAATTTCCCATCCAAAATTTGAAGCACCTATGACAGACGACTCTAGAAGCTAACAAAGAGCTAGCCTCTAGTGGTCCGTTATTCGGTGATCGAGAGTATTGTTAGCATATAACCCGATTCTCACCGCGTCCCACTGACACAGTTCGAGTTCTAACGATAGCATGGTGGTGAATAATTTACTAAATAGTCGCTGCGCCTTCTAATTTTATTATCATAGGGTTATATATAAGCAATCGTAAGTGTTTGAAAATACTTATGTATTGTTAGAACACGAGACAGTGCAAGATGATGACCTAAATATCCACTATCCATTACATTATAAACGGTTGACATAGTACTCAAACGCCTTTACAAAATGGCGACCGCGTGAAACAAAACTGGGCGAAAATTAAGTGGCGTCAATCGTTTACCATATAAAATGAACACAAATTACCGTTCACCGAAAAGTTTTTTTTTATATCAATGTATGTTTTCCGTCAATCCATGTTTATAAGTTGAAAAGTACGGGATTAAAAGAACTTTGAGAAGTTAGTGAGCGTAGTTTTGATAAATAATACCGTTTATCTTTACCGATTTATTCTGGCAGACCGAAATATAAATTAACGATTAAATACAAAGCTAGTCTTGAACCATACACAAGGACATTCTATGAATATCATAAGTTTCAGGCTGCCATACAAGTAAACAGTATCAGTATTCGTATGGATGTCGATCAAACGCGAAAACAATGCACGACAATGTATTAAACTTTTTAAAAGAACTAAGAAATACATGCATGCATTCTACATGTGTCTTCGTTTTGTTCGATACACGGTGTAAGCGACTAAGATATTTTAACATGGCTATTTATTCATTACAGTAAATAAAGATTTGTCAGATTTTTTATACAAAACATAGGTGTTTTTACTATGTAGATATGAAACAGTAAAAAACATTGATTTAATGATAAATGAATAGCCCAACAGATGCAGGCATTAGTGACTGAATGATAAAAACTCTTGTTGATTTAAATGTAATTTTTTTTTTAATTGTTTATAAAATATCCTATACTGAAGTACTTCAGTCACAAATGCGCGTCAGAGCTGAATGAAGCGGCACACCGAAGACCAAAAATAGTGAAAGTTGAAAGTAATACAAAATTTGTGTGGTGAAGTAATAAAAATTGGTCTTTAGGATGCGGCACGCCTGTCCTTTCTAACGAGAGCGGCAACGCCCCACTTGTAAATAACAGCTCAGAATTTAACGTAGTCAATAACAGTGTGGATCGATGTCGAGTGGCGCGCTCGTCGCTTTCATCATAGGGGCAAGTAGTCGTTGTCAGGTAGTACCTAGTATGCGGTGCGGTTATTCCGTGTAACTGTTGGTGTAGGGTACCTGGTCCTGCTGGTATGCGGGCGGATACTGCTGGTAAGTGGAGTAATCCGCGGACGAGGACTTGGACAAGGCAGCGGAGGAGAGCGCGCCGCTCAGAGCTGGGCCGCCCGCGCCGCCGCCACCGCCGCCTCCACGGCCGTACATTTCTCCGCCTTCTGACAGAGGCACGTACGAACCTATACAACAACCATGAGTTTACAATAAACTGACTACATGATACGGTTATTAAGGCACAACTTCCTTGTCGTCTTGGTGGTACAAATTGATTCCATATCTCAGCCGCAACTCCAATGTCAGCAGAGATTCATAATTAACAAAACAACAACTTTAAGTCAACTCTAGAACATAGAAAACTAGTCTGTGGTACCCTTGAATCATGTTTGCAAAGACTGCAAGCTAGGAATATAATAAAGATGGATACAAAGCCAGATAGTTTCCAGAAATAAAATGAGCGGCTATCGTATAATTACTACGCAATACAGATCCTACAGAGTTTGTAGATTTTATAGATGCCTATCGAATAGCTATGCTATTAGGCCGAAACTAAACTGGTGACCGGCTAAAAAGTCAACTACAACGAGCTACATAGCAAAATCCTACATATTAATACGCGCTACTGGGAAATTATAGTGAGTCACGTGTATTCCATGATTCTCACCAGTTGGGGTAGAGTTGGAGTTCTGTGGCACGTTCCAATTGGTCCAACTGCCAGCGCCGGCGGCCGGTGCTGAGCTGTAGTTAGCTGCACAACCAACCAACAATGTTCACTAACTTTACTTAGCTGGATGAGAATTATGAAATAATGTGCAATATTTTTATTGATGCAACATTATGGGCATTTGGAATGGATGCTTTGGTTGGTTTGTTAACAAATATATTATTTTTTATTTCCTATGGTCACCCTCAAACACTAATATCCTTGAAAATTGGAATATCTATTTTCTAGTATCTATTTTTAATTAGCTGCTGCATTTACTTACCAAAAGTAAATTATATTCCACTATAACTAAACATTAACCTATATAAAGTAAAATGTCACAACCATACAAAACTCGAAAGTTTGTGTATTAACAGTGAGCAATATGAGTTGTATTTATTTCCCACAAACATCTGAACGAACCAAGAGCTTTTAAGCTAAAGGCACTGCCTGGATGTGGATTATTTTTGATTCTATTGAGGTTAGGTGTTTTTTTGCGTGTAGCAAAAATTATCATTAAACTCACAATTCAATGAATAATTTGGGTTTATTTTTTTGGGCCGAAATTTTATTATTATACATTATATTTTATTTATTTATTTAAATATTTATTAATTTAATTTAATAGTGAGATGGTAAATAATCATATACTATACTCTAATTCAGAAACCTGGATATTTTATTAAATAATCTCCTATGTATGTTCCTTTAGTGTGGTGTTACAATAAAGAATTTTTGTATTGTATTGTATAATACTACAAATAAAACAATATAAAATAATTACATGTTTGTATTGCATGTTGTTTATATTATTCTAAAATCTCAGCTACAGAATGTATAACTAAACTATCCTGTATATCATCAATGATGTGATTTAGTTGGCACTTACATTTTCTTTTTTTTACCAGCTTTTTTGGGAGAACTGAAAGTGCCAGTTATTTTGCGTTCTTTCAAAATTCTTTGGACACTGCAGAGAAATTGATAACAATAACAGACAACGATATTGTAAAAAACGATAACAAAACAAAAAAGACTTGTGGCACTTGGAGACTGCCGCGGTAAAGCTATTGCATAGCATTTTTTATAAACGGGTTGCTGATCTAAAGAGACAAGCGTGTTATTTCAAAAAGTCATTAAAGTTCTGATATTTATCGATAGATGGAAAAACTAAAAAAGGTATCACCGCTGTGTCGGTCGGAGTGGCGGGTGTTAGGTTTTTTTTCGTTACGGAATTTCTGTCTCCACGCTCAAGGCCCGCGATAGATGCTATGCAATAGCTTAAAAACACAACAACGCAATTGCACACGAGCAGCGAAAAAGGAACACATTCGACTTCGATGAGCGAGAGACGAATGAAATACACGAAATAAAATGGCGTTTATTGACAAAATGCAAAAAATGTTTCAAACTTTGCAATTTACTCCCATTTTACTCGGATGATACCAGTGTCGTAAAATATTTTCTGCTAATATTTCTTCATCTTTTTATATTTTTGTTAATAAAATGATTTAAAATATAATTTATAGCATAAAACTATACATTCCATTCTATGGATATTTATTATAAAATATGCGGTACCTGAAGTTTTTAGAAAAATGGAGTAATCTTCTATTAACTTCTATTTCAAAATATTTTTTTTATCTTTGTTTACAAAAATTATCTAGGTTTCTGAATTCGAGTATAGGAGGGTGGTCTCTCGTAGTAGGAGGCACTAAGTCCAACAGCCCATGTCATAGTGCCAGCAAATCTTTTACCTACCCACAGCACAGGCGAATCAAATCAGAAATGCTGCTGAAGACCTGAGGACAAATGTGACTACATACTAACCATAGCTGGTGTATCCTTGCGCCGGCGGCTGGGTATGCTGAGTGTAATTGTTAGTAGCAGGCCAAGCGGGCGCGTGAGGCGGGGCCTGGGGGCCCGGTGGAGCTCCCCATCCCTGGTAGTTGCCAGGACCGGCGCCGGCGCCTGCAGCGCCGTAACCGGCATACGATGTCTGCCCAGCACCAGTGCCCCAGCCTTGGTAGCCCTGAAACAATCGTTAAGATTATAAGAGCAAATGCATGCAAATACATATTCCATGAATACATATATGTACTTAAAGATCATGTGACAAATTCTACAGGATATAATTATCAATTTATGTGAAAGTTAATTAATTATATTTTTTTTTACATTGGATTATAAAAAATCATTATGTGGCTTGGTATATGTTTCCATTAATTATTAAACACATAATAACCATAAACATTATAAAACAGAGTTGGAAGTTCTACACTTCGTTCTTAAAAACTTATTATGCTAATACACAATGACGGCTATGAAAATTACATTTTGAATTAAATACATGTATTGTAAAATACATGTATTAAATACATGTCACTCAGCTATATTATGTGTTTTTATTTTCTAGCCTCTGATATTTCAAGTGTTCTTTATTCAGAATACTGCAATGATGTTTTACAATTAACAAGTAGCAAATTAATTAACATCTTAACTTCAATTATTATGTTTATTGGCACAAACATCACACTGAACTGCTGTTTAAATTAAGGTAACAATATTGTAGAACACCATTTCCATGCGTTATGGTGGAGAAAAGTCGATCTATCGACATACCTGCATGATGTTGGGTCCAGGCATTGGCATATTGATAGGCGGGCCGCCCATCTGGCCATTATGACCCTGGATCATGTTGATGGGCGCCGTGGCGGGCGGGCCCCACTGGCCGGCCTGTGGACCGCCATCGCCAGGTGCTCCGCCCATACCGCCGCCACCCATGCCGCTACCGCCAGAACCCAGTTTGCCAGAACCATCACGAGGCTCAGCGCGCTTGATTTCCACCTAGATGCAAATCAGATTAGATCTTAGCTGATTTCACAATCTTAATGCTAGTTGGTAAGGAGTCTACAAAATTGGTTTGATTAGAATGGGTTGTGTTGCAAACATTTTAGACTCGTCAATTCACGGAAACAGCGAGCATATGCTAGTCTGCATTGCTATCCCACAAACATCTGAACGAACCAACAGCTAGAATGCTGAAGGCACTGCCTGGATGTGGAAAACAATCACGATTTAAAAATAGCATTAACTTTTAAACTGTAATTAAAGAGAACCAACCTGCTTCCCATTGAGGTTGATGAAATGCTCCCGGGTTACACTCTCTACACTCATCTCGTCTTCAAATGACAAGAATCCAAAGCCTAAAACAAATAACACAAATTAAATTTTTATTGGCCGCAGTGGGACTGTAAATAGGGATGCTTATGATTTTGATTATGTTGCTTACGATTCTTCAATTGACTAAAGGATTAAACCAATAATCAAGAAAAAATATACATAAATCTTAGTTTCTGATTGTTTAGATTTAATATTTTCTAAAGTAAATCTTCGCAACTTTTTCGAAATCTTGCAACATGCAAGTTATAAAGATGTTATTATATAGAAATGAATCGCAAAATGTGTTGCTAAGCGCATAACTCAACAACGCCTAGACCAAATTAACGAATTTTTCGAATGTTTTCCCGGCAATTGTAAATAGTTGGAGAAATAGGTAACAGTAGCAAATGGTACTTTTAGATAGAGGGTTACGATAATTCATGTGAATTGAATTTACACTTTACACAACAGAAAAATTGTGTATTATTAAGTTACATTGAATAAAACAGTAGTGTAGAATTGTTCATAATGGATATTAATTACAAGATCAGAAATTATTTTAGTTCGATTAATAAACTACTATCTTAGTTAGATGTTATTACATACCACGTGACTTCTTCTTCTCCTGGTCATACATGATGACAACCTCCATAACCTTGCCATATCTTCCGAAGTACACCCGTAGGTCAGTCTCGGTGATGTTAGACGGCAGGCCCCCGAGGAATACCTTGGGGTAACCACCGCCGCGCTTAGGCTTCTGCAGCGTACGAGGGTTGCACGGCTTCGGGTCAATGGTCCTGCGAGTGGTATGACATGAAATAAATCACAAAAAATGTTTGCATGCTAACCCTAATTGAGACTAGTTATTTTTCTAAGAATTAGATTACAAAGGTAAAAACTTAACCTTTGTAATCTACATTATGCTGATTCAAATAAATATTCTTATTCTTATTAGTGGTCATAATTTCTACTTAATCAAACGGTTTAAGGGTACTAAATATGCATAATTTTACTAATAAATATTTCCGTTTTTTTATTATTATTTTTATAATTGAAGTGAATATGTTGCAAACATTTTAGACTCGTCAATTCATTAGAACCGCGAGCATATGCTAGTCTGCTTTAATGTTCCACAAACATCTGAACGAACCAATAGCTAGATTGCTATAGGCACTGCCTGGATGTGGCAATAAGGGCAATAATTACTAATGTCTCTTAATTAATTTCATAAATGTCAAGTATACAAGCGACTTTAAATAATTCAAAAACATGGTCAAAGAACACTACTTGTCCTGTGGCCATTGAAAGTGTACATTTGTCTCTAACATTATAAGTATATAGTTTATATATCTATTTATGTTTATAAAGTATGTATATTTACATAGGTTTATTATATTTATTTTAGTCACTTTTGTTATAAATAATCCTGTAAGTATCTATAATTAATTCATATTTGCACACAGATCCCCTTTAATGTCTTAATGATCCTATCCATTCAAGGTTGTCTGGTAGAGATCTCTCTTGAGCGATAAGACCGCCAATTGTCGCATAGTGTTTTGAATAAGAAATATATCCAGATCTTCTGCTAAATAAAGAAAATATTTCGATAGGCATTCTTACCGATTAGTAATGCTTAAGGTTACTGACACTTGGATATTTACGGCCGCAAACATGCTAAAAACAACGTTCAGATCCTGGTATGAAGCCTGTTTGAAATTACCATTACCGTTATTCTTATTGTTTACATGTTGACTACTGATCTAATTCTCGTTTTAATACTGATTTCCTACATGTAGGTATAGAAACTACTACATGTATACATAGAAGTAGTTAATAATAGTAACAATAGTTGGTATGTATAATGTGGTAGGATGGCATATTCTATAGTTTTGAAAAATCCTGAATCTTGTGATAGTTGATTTTATTGCAGCACTATCATATTTCTGGGGATCTGAGCGTGACGGTGTCCCACATGCGTATAGTGCTCATTCGCACGGGAGCGCATTTTAATGTAGCCGCTATGAAACAGGATAACCATTGCCAGGTGAACTAATCGAATTGTTACATAGAAATACAAATCGCGTTGGAATAGCGCCGTCTACTTTTGTTTGAGATTAGGGATTGGAAAACCAGCTAATATTGTGCCATTTTTCAAAACTGGTTTTAACTCCGGTTTTCCTGTTAATGAATTTCATTCTGATTTAAAGCTTCTTTTGCGGATTCATACAAGAAATATAAATCCAAGAAGTCCAGGATCCATGGTTTAAAGAAGCTTTATTTCTCTTAAAAACTATTAAAGGTTCAATTACAATGACTTACGAAATTGTTAAATGTAGTACTTTAATTATTTTTCTAGGCGTTCAGTAAAAATAGGTAGGTAGGTAGCGTCGGTATAAGTAATAATCTTATATCCTTATTTATCTTATAAACAATGAAACGAGTATTGGAAAAATATTGAAACAAGTGTTAAAAATTAAATCAATTGCATTTTAAAGTAAAATGTGATTCAGCAGAATGAGTTTGAAACCCATTAAAATATTATTAAAAAAATTTTTAATATATTTATTTTATTAATTCCCCCCCCCCCCCCCCCCCCTCAAATTAATTAATTTTATTAATAATCTTTTCAATGTAAATGAAATACTTATTCAAGCTCTAATTTGTTCTTTCTAGAAACACTTTCCAGTACCTCTACTTTGTTACGACTTATTTCAATTTTAAATATGAAAGTGACGGGCAATATGTACATATTTTAATTTTTTTAATCATTTTAATTTATTAATTAAAATTACATTTAAATCCACTTTCAATTAATTTTTACAAATTAATATTCATTTAAATAAATTTGGTGACACACAACTTTGGTGTGTCGGTTGCGTTTGGTGTGAGGTGCAATTTACAAGATTTGATGAAAAAGTTTTTTTTTGTACGTTTAAATATAGTTTTCTAAATTGCATTTTTTTTTAAATTTTCTAAATTGCGCTAAATAAAATATAACTTAATATTTTAATTCTTGAATTATTCACATTCCTTGATATTGTTTGATAAGTTGTTACCTATATAACTGAGCTGGACTGAATTCAAATCTAATATTATTATGTTTTTTCAAACTTTTTTCTACTATTAGATACTTCTATTTTATTGATAGGATTTTAGAAGACAGGTTTTAACAATATATTGTTGTTTTAAGTATAGGCATTTTGTCATTTTATAAATTTATGTTGCAGGTGCGAAATAATTATAGTGACGCAGACCTTTATTTGTTTTGTATTCGCTAGAGCGGGCTTATATTTGTCAATGCTTCTGCTCCCCATACCTTGATCAAATACACTAGGTGAGACTAATAAGGAGTTATACACAACATTCCTGACCTTAGCTGGGATACAACTTTTCATTATAGCACCTAAACATAATTATTATGATGCTAATTTTGCATGTAAGCTTCATTTTGATTTAACGCCAAACAATTTCCTGCACAAAATTCTCGATTGTAGTAGCTAACAGCGATAAAATATACAGAATGATTAATTCCATATAGTCCAATATGATGTGGGGGATGTTCTTGTGCATCGATTTAACCCCCCATGTAGTTATGTTCTACGATTTTATAGTTTTAACAACTTTCAAAGATTACTTTTCCTCCTTAACCCTTTAAAGTTGGTAAAAGTTTGTACCTATTGGTCTAGACGAGAATTCATCATCATTACCCTATTTACGTTCCCACTGCTGGGACACAGGGACTTCTCTCTTGCGGAGAGAGAAATAAATGTTTATTTCTATCTTTCTTGTGGAGAGAGGCAGAAATGTTTATTTCTATCTCTCTTGCGGTTGAGATAGAAATGTTTATTTCAATTCTAAACTAGGTTTTGGTACATAAGCATTTGCTTGAAAGTATCGGTGTTGTTGAACATTTTAGGTTATTTTTATGTGAACCTCATGATCCAGATTACTAATACAGTTTCTACAATAGTTAAAAAAAAACATTTCAAGATTATTTCTTTTATAATATGGTCTTATTGTTTAAACAAAATCCCTACTCAAACATTACAATCTTGAATTATTTTTTCGTATGGTAATCCAAACAAAAAAAAAACTTAAAACAATTTAATAGCTCCAAAACTATCAAAAATCTTAGAACAACAGGGTTGAAATCAATAAACATGAACATGGGGGATGTTCATGTTGCCTTTTTCATTTTGGACTATATGAAAAGATACCTATTATTCTTGAATTTTGTAATCTTGAAGATAATTATTGAAAAAAATATTTGTCCTACAGAATCTATGGTTTTTCATTACTCCCCTTTTCCAACCTGTCTCGATAACGATTATAAAACGAAGTACTAAAAACATAAATGAAAAGCAAAAGCGGATTTTATTTCGTTACTTGGCTCATTCTTTATTTGACAAGAAGTTCTATAAGTTGCGTGTACGTTGTCCCGGTCTTACGCTATAAAGTAGTAAGTACAATAAATGCTTGATGTAAAAATAATTACAATCAAGCTAAATCTACATGAACAGATTTGTATCAAATAGTCGCGAAGAGATAATATAGAATATTATACAAGGTGTTCTAAAATTGGTAATGAAGCGGAAGGGGTTCGAAAGGTGGGCGAGTAGTTTCTGTTCTACGATTTTTCAATTCAAAAGCACACTCCTTGTGGAAAAAATAATTTAAAGTGTATATCTATCCATAAATCCTTTTTTTCTTCAGTGACAGTCTTAAACTTTTTTTTAATTAATACCTTAACATGTAACCATTAAATTAAAATCTATCTCATTTAGTACCTATTATAATGATAATCTCTAATAAAACAGTTAGTGGTTAAAAGTTGTATTTTAATTAGTGGTACATATTTACTTCTTCCAAGTGTTACAAAAATAAAATCAAATGATATGAGGCCAAACATGACCTAGCGATAAGAATAGGCAAAATAAAAGGGATATTTTTTCGAAACAAAGGCATCCAAATTGAACAGAATATGTTCGCTTGGTGCGTGCTTTTCGCAGCCTTTTCGCTTTATAATCAAATTTTAAAACATCTTGTATTTTTTTGTTTTTGTCTACTAAATAGGCATATTAATCAATCTTCAAATCAATCAATTCAAGGACAGGTAGGTAGGTAAATCATGATCATGATTTTGGAACACACTAGTCACTTCTTTAGTGAAGACTTGCTTTTGATGAAGTTATAAATATGTACATAAATAATTAATGTTTGTGCAAATTTATTTTAAGTTTTAAACTTAGCAAAAAATAAGGAAAAAAAATAGCTAAGATTATTGCTATGTTACTATATTAATAATGCATAATGTAGAGTAACTTATCTACTTATTTATTTATTTTATTTATGTAACAAAATCAACAGCCCTTAAATGTAACTTATAGTTATTATTCAGCTAACTTAAAAAAAAACGTCTGAAAACATATTTCCCTATTTATGTTTATATTTAACCCCCGACAAAAAAAGAGGGGTGTTATGAGTTTGAAGTGTCTGTCTGTCTGGGACATCATAGCTCCCGAACAGATGGATCGATTTTAATTTAGTTTTATTGTATAAAAATGTGAGTCTGGCGCGAGTGTTCTAAGACATGTTGCATGAAAATCGGTTGTGCCGTTTAAAAGTTATGGGGAAAACCTCCAAATATACTCGAGTGGTGTATCAAATCAAATCGCATCACATGGTCATTCATTACAAATTATAAGTGTTTTACTTTTTAAAAAAAATAAGGCATAGGAATCGGGGCTTTTTCTTAAATTTAAAATTTAGATTTATTAACATTGTTTCTTCATCTGAACTCATCTTTTTCAACTATGTTATAAGTCTTTAAAATATTTTGAAAATAGTGGTAACAATTTGCCCAATACAGGGTACCGGCATTTACCTACCAGCCTAGCCATGTGAGCTATTATTAACTTCAGGTGTTAGATGCAGGCAGGTGAAAGATTATGAATGCCTCAGTTTAGGATGTCTAGGAAGCTACAATAACATGACAGATACGAAATTAACAAAAAAGTGTTGTCAAATATATTTTTATTATGACCTTACCTGCCATCAAGTTGGTGAGGACCGTTCTGCAGCACCACATTAACAAGTGATGGCTCGGCAAAAGTAACAAATCCGAAACCCCTGGAGCGGCCGGATTCACTGTTCTTCATCACCACGCAGTCTATCACATCACCATAGCGAGAGAAGTAGCGCTGCAAGTTTTCCTGGGATGTTTCCCATGAGAGACCGCCGACAAACAGTTTTCTGTGCAACAAATTTGTAATGAATAATGCTAGAGTTACTAAAAGTAAATAGCCTAAAAGCTTCAACAATACACAAAATAAGTTAACAAAAGATTTGACAGTATGAATACCTACCTAAACAGATTATTAAATTTAACATATGACATCATCTCATTTTTTTATTGTTTAAAAAAATATTATTTTGATTTTATATTACATTTTCATTTTTGAAATCTAAAATGATATCTTTAATGACCTACAAACTTACTTTTGTAAAAGAAACTAATCTTTCAATTATTACTAATTAGTGACCTACCAAGTAAAAATGTTAAAGAAAACAGTGTAGTTACCTACTTTTAAGTTTCATATGTAGTTTGAAACATGTATAAAATAACAATATTTTTTCCCTTCTAAACTGACATTTTATATGACCTTAAATTATAGACTATTTACTTGAAGGCAAACATTAATGTTTAAAATTCCCTTTAAGAACTCAGTTTTTATGAACAAAAAAGTGAAGTTTAAAACTTAATATATGTATTATAGGCCTTCTTAAGGTATTGTAATATATCAGTGCTAAAATGCCAAAAATATTAAACCATATACCATCATTGTAGATTGTAAGCTATTCCAGGTCTTTAGTTACACTAGTTAAAACAATTATAAGAAAATTATTTCATACATTTACTATGTAATTTCAAACAAATTGAAATTGTTCATAAGTAATCATGTATTGCTTGTGCTTAGTTGGAGAGTGTTGAGCACACCACAATTACAGATTTTTGTGAAAGTGACATTCACTTTTCACCAAGATGTTTTACTTTCAATAACAGCATTACTGGGTAACATTTTAATTAATTCATTTTCACGAAAACATATCAATCACTCTTTGAATTGTATTATTAGGAAAGAATAAATCTGGTATAAATTTATAATTGACTAACAACTTGTGAGCATTTCTGTTTTGCCAAGTGAAAGAAAAGGACAGAACTACATACAACTGTTTCATTGAAGTGAGGTTGTTTCAGAGGACAATTTTATTATCATTATAGGTTAGATGTTCCCAATGCTAAGGGTTTTTAATCCTAGCCATAACCAAAGCTTTACCTTCTAAGCTTGTTGGGTTAGTTTTTCAATTACGATAGCTAAAAAACAGTATGTAAATGAATCAGCACGTTTCGTGGTTGTAGGTAAATGAGAACAAGCTACGCGGCAATCTGACGATTGATCTAATAACCTCAATAATAACTGCCTACCCAAAACATACTGAATTCGCCGAAACACGACGCTAACCAAGACTTGACGCAAAATCAGCGATAGGAGAAGGCACTGATTAGTCACACAAAGGTTAATTTTACAATACTGCGACTTATCCACATCATGATTTATGTTAGAGGCTCAGTTACCTAAACAGATATTTTACTGTGTAAATAATGATGCTAGGGAAACAAAGAAAGAAGACATGGAAAACTAGTCGTTGCCATCGTCGTACCTACCACGCAAGTCACACGGCAAGGCTTGGGGTCGGTGTCCGCTAGCCGGTATAAAGTAAAAGGGTAATCGTCGCCCGTATCCAAGTCAGGTTACGGTTGACGCACGTCATCATGAAATCCAGAAGAATATGAATAAAAATAATTCTTCAAGCGAAAATATCCTAGAATGCTGCATTGATTTTCAGTTGAGAATCCATGAAACGCGACAATCTCCAAGCGAGCATGCCAGTTTGCTCGGTTGACCTATTGATGGTACAATGTGGAAAAGCTCTATTTAACCATAAAACTTATTGAAACTTACCCCTTCTCATCATCGTCCATGTCTGGGTTCATACGCATAACTTATTACTAATTAAAAATAATGGTTGGCACCGGTACAGACACCTAAACCTCACAAGCACAGACCCACACGAATGATTATGGCGGACCAACCATTTCCGGTTTGATGAAAAAATCATGGAGGGAGGAATTTCTCAAGAACATATCTAAATTAAAAATACCTTCAAAAACGCTATTTATATTACAAAGTTTTTGTATCAAAAATTATTTATAAACATTGTTTAATAATACTATACTAAAAATATCCTGAAAATTCAAAACTAATACACTAAACAAAAAAATATAACTTTATTTGAACGGAAGCGATGGTGACATTTTTTTTCAGCACCAGAGGTCGCTTTATCTTAATGTTGCCATGTAGACATGTAAAAAGTACGATTTTTTTGCTAGTATAAAATTACTGTATTTTCTAATATGTTTCCTACCTGAAATTACATGAGGAGTAAAATCAAAAAGTGTAACACGAAAAGTTGAGGCGTTATGAAGAAAGAGACAAACATATATATCTGTAGGATTGAACGTGTAAAAGAATGAGATGGAATACATTACACAGCGTATCTCATTCTCGGGGTCTCCTGTAGGTATTGCTGTATTTTATTTATATTATTTTGTAACACACTTTATGTAATACGCTTTATTGAAGTAATATAAATAATCCTAATAATTACAGATATATGTTTGTTTCTCTTATCATTTTAGCAGATGCGTTCATTTACTTTTTTTTCTATTCGTTAGATATCATAATAATTATAGTTCGTAAGGAGTAAACTCCAATCGTGCGTCGTAGCTGACACACACACACTTTTTTTAGTAAACTTAGAGACGGACTTATAATTATTTTTAATCATCTACACCGTTATACTGCTCTCAAATTACAGAAAGTAAATTATTCAATAAATTTAAGTAGATAGCATGTTTTTTTTTTTATATATTTGAGTAAACATTTTAATCAAATATTAATTTGAAAAGTATGATATGATATCATACAGCTAGGGTTCTTTAGACTTGAATAGTTTATAAACTTATTGTAATACTAAAAAAAACAAAAAAAAATTATATGCAGTTTAAGCACCAATCCAAGTAATAACCTCGCATAGCGTCGCTTAACTTGGTAGGTGAAATGGTAAATTGCTGTATTAAGACGTATTAAAAAAAAAGGTGTGTGTGCGATTCACACACGATAGAAGTGAAACTTCAGTAAATCGACGAAAGAATAATAAGAAGAATAAAAAAAAAGTTTCTGTGTGTCAGCTACGACGCACGATTGGAGTCTACTACTTAAGAACTATAATTATGATATATATCGAATAGAAAAAAAGGGTAAATGAACGCATCTGCTAAAATGATAAGAGAAACAAACATATATCTGTAATTATTCCGATTATTTATATTACTTCAATAAAGCGTACCTATTACATAAAGTATGTTACAAAATAATATAAATAAAATACAGCAATACCTCTGCGCGATACTTCGTAGTCTCAACTACGAAGTATCGCGCAAAGAAATTTAAATAAAGCATTGTATTTGTGTCTCTTACATCATTTCCGTTTCATCTTTTTGCATCCGGTTTGAAATCACTACGATTCTATAGAAGTTTCACTTCAAAATATTACTGGATATAGTAATATTTTTGACACTTCATAATAAACAATGGTTCAAACTTATAGTAGTAACAGAGCGCGCGTATCAATAAAACTTCATTGTGCAGAACGTAGACAGCTAGCATAGACAAACGTAAAAAGCGAATGACAGGTAGGGATGGGGCGGCGTGCCGATGGGGAAAAAGCTATCGATAAATTACATTAATTCGGTTCTCTGTTAGGTAATTAGTTACACACTCTTTATGTTATTTACTTGTTCTCTGGTTCATTATATAAAACATCTAGTAATTTACCAAATTATAATGATAGTTCTACCATTTACATTATCAGTTTCTGGTTGTTTCAAGTGGTTACATTTATTATTGTTATGAATACTTTATTGCACAAGAATTTAAATAATTGTACGAAAGGTGTGCTTAATTTAGGTGTTACATAGTAGTAAGATTCTAACATTACCCTTTTGGGTCATTGTAACCTTATGATTAGATACTTAAATACATGAAATATATTAATAATGAATAAAATCATTAAAAAATATCGGTATTTAAAATTATGGACCCGAAGAGGCTATGTTTGTCCAAAGTGAATGTGAATTGTGATATTGTTGAATAAATTAAAAAATAACAATTAAATACGTCTGTGTATTTAATTGCTATTTGCTCACAATATGTCGGCGTCATGGTTTTAGTCGTCTTGAGTACTTCCGACAACTTTTTAATTTTTTTTCATACGCTGACGGGTAGCATATAGCGCTTTGCATCGCAATCGGCGACGTTCCGAGGAAAAACTCTACAAAACTCCCAACTAACATATATATTTTTTAAAACATCGACTACAATCGATCGCATCTCATCACTATACTTTTGACGGTCGGCGCGGTGCGCGGGCGGGTGTTTGCGTGCCCACCTCTTGCGTCTCATTCACCCCCGCAAATGGACGCGATGCTTGATTTATTTTTATCAAAATAAGAGTAAAAATCGACATACCGATGAAATTAATGTTATGTTAGATTTCATCTTGGGGTCCTTTCTTGTGTCATTTTTGCAGGATATTACTGCACATTTTACCATTTTTATTGCCCAATTTAGCAAAATAAATTGAGATCCTCACGCCGCTACCGCGAATCCACGACTGCGAAGGCTCGCTGAACGTCATGTTGTTCTTAGCCGTGTCTGATGTTCGCAATTCAATAGGCTCACTCTATTCTTACCATAGATAGATACTCGAAGATTGCATGGTAATGTTTATGATTATATTTTTCAGTTATATCATTATTTTTTTTGAAGTTACAGGGGTGGGCGGGGACAAACATTTAACCACTTTGGAAGTGGCCCTCGCAAATTATGCAGATTATAAAAAAAAAAAGGTGTGTGTGCGATTCACACACGATAGAAGTGAAACTTCAGTAAATCGACAAAAGGATAAAAAGAATAAAAAAAAACAAAAAAAAAACTATGCAAAAAGATTTTGTTAGGGCGGTCACCCATCCAAGTACTGGCGTCGCGCAAAGTTGCTTAACTTGTTAGCGTTTAAGATTGGCTTACCCAATCTTATTTCCATTTCCGTTGCATCCAGTTTCAAATCACAACGATTCTAAAGAAGTTTCACTTCAAAAAAAAATGATTTATGAAACCTTAATATGATTTTTGAAGACCTATCCATAAATAGCACACACTTATTGGGTTTGATGAAAAAAATATTTTGGGATTCAGTTAAGTATTTATCATAGACTAATTACCTTCGTCTATGGTATTATCATGGACTAAAAACAAAACTTGTATATTTCATTTAGGGTAATAGGTAATAACCCCAAAAATGTGAACCCCCAAAACTTGTACAGGATCAACATGAAATTGTATTATTTGCTGATGATACTTCACTTCTTTTTAAAATAGATCGACGCACTAATAACTTTGACAAGGTAAATAATGCAATTTCTAAAGTAGTCCATTGGTTTGAATCCAATAATCTATTATTGAATGAAAATAAAACTAAATGTATTCGATTTTCACTACCTAATGTAAAACAAGGTTCTGTAGATATTAAAATAAAGGGCGACAATTTAGAGCTCGTTGAAAATACTGTATTCCTAGGTATAACTTTAGATAGCAAGCTTCAATGGGACCCTCATATAGATAAATTGTCGAAAAGGCTCAGTTCTGCTGCTTTCGCAGTCAAAAAAATTAGAGTTTTAACTAATATTGCAACATCTAGACTGGTCTACTTTAGTTACTTCCATAGCATTATGTCATACGGTATTTTGCTGTGGGGGAGTGCTGGAGTAGGACGCATAAATACCATATTTGTACTGCAGAAAAGGGCTGTTCGTGCTATCTATAATATGGGTCCCCGAGATTCGCTACGTGATAAATTCAAAGAAATAAACATATTGACCGTCATTTGTCAATATATTTATGAAGCCATTATGTATACGCATAAAAATATTAATTTGTTTACAAAAAATAGTGATAAACACAATGTAAATACAAGAAATAAATATAAACTCGCTTTGCCCACCACTAGGCTGCATAAGGTTAATGTATCATTCAAAGGGCAATGTATACGCTTCTACAACAAGATTCCCAAAGAATTGCAACAGTTGTCAATTACTAAATTTAAGAAAATTGTAAAAAACAATCTTTGTAAAAAAGCTTATTATAATATAGGTATCAGATTACCTTGAGGACAAAACTGCTTGGGACGGAATCTGCTCCAACGCAAAATCAAAAACAAGACTAACAAACAAATAATGATTGTAAAGTTTCAATACAAAAATGAGCTAGAGTTTCTAATCGCTTCTTTGCTCTAGTGTAAAAAAAGCGAAGCGACCAGATACCATAAATTTATTTCCTACTTATCTTTAAGCACCTATGACCTATATGTTTTTTTGTACTTAATCTATTTTGACGTGTCTAAGTTTTGTAAAACCAAACTATGGAAATAAATAATTTTGTATCTTGTATCTTGTTATAATTTTTCTTGGTTTTAACCTTAGAGTATCTATCAAGGTTTTAACCGTAGTGATTATAATTACATAATAATAATAATCACTACGGTTAAAACCAATAGAGTTAGAGTTAGAGTATAAAATATTATACTCTCTGGTTTTAACCGATTTTCAACGTAAAAGAAAGTTCTCAATTCGTCGTGTATGTTTCTTATGTTTGTTACCTCGGAACTTTGATCTCGATGGACCGATTTTGATGAAACCACTTCAAAAAAGCAAAAGGTTCTCACATTTGGCGTGTATTTTTAGGTCTCGAATTATTAATTTCTGTAGGTACAAAATGTTGAAAATAGTTGCACCAACGGGAGCAGATACGGGGCACAGATCTAATAGAAATTGGAAAGTGGTACCTATGTGTGTGTCTGTTTGTTTGTCCGATTTTTACGGGCCAACGGCTAACCGATTAGTCTTAAATTTGGCACGGGTTATGTACTGGATTAGAACATCATCATCATTTATGGTCCCACTGCTGGGACACAGGGACTTCTCTCTTGATTAGATATATTAGGCCTTACACTGGCCATGTGCGGGAAATGTGTGAATGTCACAAGGATTAGGACATCAGCTACTTTAATTATATTTCTAATATTTAAAATTCGCAACAAAAATTCGGTTATTTTGTGACAAAAATCTACTTACTAACTCAGGAAGTTTTCTAGTATATATTTCCTGAAGTAGGTAGATATATATATATATATATATATATATCTACTTTAACTACTACTGTACCACCCTCCAAGATTAGGTAGGTAATTAAGTTCTTTTCAAAACTACTGACACTATGAAATTGTAATTTTAAATACTTTACAGGCGGGCGTTGGTAATAACGTTTTTTTATTCTTAGTTTAATTTTATTTAAGAATTTTAATCTAGGTATTAAAAGTCACAGTTACCAATTTACTCAATTTATTATTTGATATATTACTTTAATGTCGTGAAAATGTGTCATCATTGGGCGATGTCATGTGTAAATTTTATGCAACTTTTTATCAAAATCAATTATAATATACATAGTACAATATATTTTTCTTTTATGCAAGATAAGCTTTCATTTGACCACAATCTCACCTGATGTAAAGTGACGTGTGAAGTGGTCTAAGATGGAGCATGAAAACCTAGAAGGTAAAGATGGCTTCTCCGGGCCACATTACGAAACACGAAAAAATCGTTTCACGCACTGGCCCAGCCCGGAGGGTGGTGACAAGCCGGACAAGCCTACCACCAGAGACTTAAAAGAACTAGGAATATTGTAGGTACATAAAATACAGATGTTCTAAAATTACTCGAGTTTAGGTAGCATAAAATATGACACGAAAATAAATTAATAAAGTGATATTCATTCATTGAAAACTACTGGGACAGTGGCTACAGTAACTGGAATTTTTTCTGTGCAATTAAAATGATACGGCAAAATTATTTCCACCTGGAAAGAAAACATAATATTGATTAATGGTCGCTAATTAATTAAATAAATCAATATTTCAATAATTGGTGGCTTGCAAAACCGTGACCTTATACGAACTTAACCAAAGCTTTGACTTACAATTTTAAATTAAATATATTAAATTATATTTTTACCTACCCGTAACTCATAAGAAATGTCTACCATAGGATTTGTTGAATTTATGCTTGAAGGTACTGTTTGAGGTATTTCCATAACGAATTTACAAATATCAATTATAGTGTTTTCACATTTTTTATACTCCACGAAGCAAATATCTTTTTGGCCATCTGCATATCCTGAAGAAACAGTATACCGTAGTTTCTAAAAAATATATAAAATGTAACACAATGAGATTGTCCAGAAATTAAGACAATGTTCATCATAACCATTTAAGCCGTTGGACGTCCACAGGTGGACATAAGTTTCCTGCAATGATTTTAAGTTATTTCCTTTGGAAGCGGCCTGCATCTACTGTCAACCGCAGTCTTTCTGAGAAAATTCTCCATTTAAGAACTTTACAACCCCAACGGCCTGTTCTCCGCATTAACGTGTTTCTACGTTGAGCCTTCCTTATAGGGTCTCAAAGAGAACCCTGAGCATAGCCTTTTCCATAGCTCTCTGAGTGAGCTATATTTTAGCAGTGCAGGTCCTATGGTTCAAATTATGATGCTGTTAGTGAAGTTTAGTTTTGGGACCAACGTCATGTTCCAGTTTAACAACTATATAAACATCTAGTAGAATTTTACCATTACTATTTTAAGATTCATAGTTACTTCCAACTTACCTGTACCAAAAATACCATGATTTTTTTTATTTTGGTACGATTCTCGTTATCTATTGTAAATTCCAAAGGAACAATTTGTTTTGGGGCAAAGCATTTATACGTTTTAAGCCGTACAATAATTTTCGAAGAACTTAATTTGTGTTCAAATTCATATTCGTAAGGTTTCTGAAAATAAACAGATTTTATAAATATTATATCATTATATTATACAGCATTTTATTTAATAGCAAAGTGTTTTTAACTATTTTATGGAACATAAAAATAGGGCTTGAGCATTGCAAAATGTAAATTTTCGATTCCTATTTAATCATTATCTAAAACTCGAAACATTTTGTTCATATCATTTGGTTCAATGTGCTGATATCCGAAAATACTTCACCGATTTATGTGAATAAAACGCCTTCTATTGAAATAGCGTAATATCCAAATATTGTTTGTACAAAAAAATAATATATATATACTACCGTCGACTTTAGAAACCTCCTTTTTTTTTGAAGTCGGTTAAAAATGAAAGTGATTGTGATTATAGATGGATTCAATAAAATTAGATACCTAATTATTAATTCAATTCAAGAAGGGAACACTTACTGAATGGATAACCTTAAAATGGGTAATAACTTAATAACACAGCTCATGACAATCCAGAAAAAAATATCTTTCTCAGCAGGTAAAGAAGTAAAAAATGTTACCGTCGTTTTACGTACTCAATGGCCACAAATATTATGTTTTTCGTAGATTTTTTCCTGTCATATTATACGAAAACGTATAAGTATCTTCTGTAATATGAAAATTAATGGCAAAATGTGTTGGTAAGCGCATAACTCTACAACCACATTACCAATTTGGCCAATTTTTTTTTTAATTTTCTTAGAAATCCAAGGTTGATTTGTACGGCGAGAAAAAATTCAATAATAATATTTGAACCCGTGCGAAGCAGGGGAGGGCTGCTAGTTAAAAAAAAATACTAGTAAATGTACCTTTTTTATTTTTAAACAAATAATAAAATTCATACAAAAGAGGGTACAAAAGAAATCCGAAATAAAAAAAGCCATTTTATCGTAAATAAAACTGAATTTGTCACTTATTTACAAGATAAAAGATAAAGATGTTCAAATTGTTAGCCATTTTCTCCGATTACTTTTCGTATTTCTTCTAAAGATCAAATAGGCTTCTGTACAGTAGGTACTTCTTTGAGGCAGTCCCAATAGAAAAATCAAGTTCATTAGGCATTTGGCCATCGCACTAAATAATTGAATTTACACGTGTTTTCAGGCGATTGAATTAAAACGTGTTTTTAGGCGATGGCCAAGTCTTAATATATTTATAAAAAACATTAAATAATTTTAATATTGTTAAGCGTCACTTTAAGATGCTGTTAATTATTACGTAACAACTTAATGCTTCGAGTACGGAGATTCCAGACACAACTGATTTTCAATTGATAACTTAACTGGACTAGACGTATTAAGACAGAACTAAATTAATAACCGACTTGGAATTACATGGATCTCACAACTTTTTACCGCAGAACAACTGAGTTGCGCGACTTGGTTTTTTTGACAAGTATTGTTTTTGATGGGATCTCATTTCTTTTTGTATTTCAGTTCAGTTCAGTTAATTTATTTCACTTTTGGGACATTAAGAACACTTAGTTACGTCAATAAATTATTACATACGTTATTATTAAGAACTAATTAAAATTAAAATAATCAATTAATAGTGCAGCTGAACAGTCGCTTTGGTAGACAGTTCTACTTTTTTCCTTTTCGGTACCTTCTACTTATTGTATATAATGTCCATATAATTTTATTTTTTCCGGTCCAGATTGGATTTATTTATATTTCGCATTGTTATTACTTTAGACAGAAATCTCTCTCGCCAAGAGAGAAGTCCCTGTGTCCCAGCAGTGGGAACGTTAATAGGGTGATGATGATGATTACTTTAGTACCTACATATTTCGTATATACGTGGCGTTGCGACAGCGCCCTCTATAACCGGTCTTTTCTAGATTTTTTAGATTTTCCTTGATTCATACACCAAACACTACTTATATTCCAAATTTGAAGCTTCTAGGTCTGCTAGAAGTGCCTTAGAATTTTGATGATCGGTGAGTCAATGAGTGACAAAATTAAGAAATCAGACCCGTTAGAATTCTTAAAATACTGGTTCAAATTGAAAGAAAATTGAAATATACCGTGTCTTTACAATCCTGCATAGTTACTGAAAATTTCAGTCTTCTAGTTTTATCCACAACGAAGTTACAGGGGGTCGAAAATGGCCTGAATTGCTTCGAGAAAAGTATGGTACGGCCGTGACGCTTTTTTGCTTGACTTGGTGGGGGCACTGCCGGCCATGCCCCCAGATAATATGCCTCATAAAAAATATACAAAGCCATACTTAAACTGACTTCAAAAGTAGGAAATTCTAAGATCAATAGTATTCTATAGCTTAAACATCTTCATATGGCCATAAAGTTTCATAAAATTATTAAGTTAGGTATTTAAAAAAATTCTTAACTTAGGTACCTACCTGTTGGGATAGTTCTTATATTATATTTTTATCTAAACGGCCATGAGCTATGCTATCCCTATTTCAAGGTTTCAAGGACCCTGTATATACTAGTTTGTATCTAAATACATTGTGTAGGTACTCGCCATCATGTCATCTATGTGATTCAGATTTACGTTCGATATAACGTTGAATGTAATATTTTTTTTTATTTTGTTGTTTTTTGTGCTTATTTTCAAATAGTATTTGACATCAACTATTGAAGTTTTAAAAGATGAAGGTAAATCATGTGGAAGTGCGAAATGTATCGGAAAGCAATATATACCAGCAGTTATCTTGTTATCTGAAAAATTAAGATAAATTATAATCAACTCAGTATTTATATTGCCATAGTATTTTTTAGATACCTACCAAATCCAATATCTGCTTGAAATAAATCGTCTTGTTTTATGGATAGGATTTTTTTCTTTTCAGAATAAATTTTAATATATGGCACCACAGGAGTAAATCTTGACCATTGAGCTTTACTAATGCCAACGACTTCCATTTCAATTTCTAAAACACATGTTGGTTATAGTTTTATTCATAACATAATGAATTAATATTAATTGAACATAATTTAAATTTACGTCTAGGTATATAATTTACTTACTGTCAACTTTAAGATCCTTTTTCAAATCCATATTAATAATTCCAGTAACAATATCACCTGTGTACAAATCTTCTAATGAGTCATTGTGTAAGCTTAATTCAATTGAATAATCTCTCGCCATTTTTTTTATCATAATTATAAGTCTTGGCACCCAAATTATTTTTATTTATTAACATAAATATAAAAATTCTCTCATTTAACCTTCTCCTGCAAATTTGTATTTTAAACTAAATATCTTATCATATCCGATTAATAAGCTATACCTACTCGATAAGCGTTATTATTGCGATAACAATGATAATTGATCCACATTCTATTAAAAAATAAATAGTATCGTCCACGAATACATTTTAGATACGTAGGTTACCTACACATTTTAATAATCTCGTCCTAGATTGATATCATTAAATAATAATAATCAACCTTTATTGCAGACACGTGATCCATATTATGTTGAAATTAAAAATAGTACAACAGTCAATAGAACTATAGTAAGTAAGTAATAATAATTGCCCTCAGAAAAACTTTTGTTTTCTGACGCCGCCGGTTGAATATACATCTAAACTGTGGTATTAGCAAGGACTTATACCCAACCTGGAATGTGCAGTCTGCGGATGTGCGAGCCGAGCGAGATAGTTTTGTGAGAGCCCTCTGTCCCTTTCATTAGGGTGTCCAAACATTAGGTAGATATTTTGGACATAAAAATATGAACTAATCACTTCATTTCATTAAATAATCATGTTAAAGGGAGGTGTTACTATTAAAATAAAAGTAATCACATGTTACGATTTATAAACATATATTTGGTAAATATTTTCATTCACGCATTACTGAATAAAACAGTTTTATGTTTTTTTTTTTAACAGTTTTTATGGTTGGGTATAAGTTCCTTGGGTATTAGTTATTGGCGATGCAAAGATTCTAATTAGCGCCTCTAGTGTCAAATTGTGAAGCTGTATAGGAACAACGCTTTGATAGTTTTTGTTACAATTAACGTCAGGCCCAGGGCAAAACATAAATAACACAAATCAGATTTACACAAAGAAAGTGACGTTCTTAGACAGTTTCTCAATTTCGCCGCTAGAGGCGTGCGGATAATCTTTGCATCGCCAATTAATAGAACACAAATTTAGGGTGGCATAACCAGACATAATTATATGTTCCTTCCAACTTTAACAAGAAAACCTACTAAAAATTCTCTACATTTTGCATTATGGTCAAATTTATATTCTGTGGGCTTTATAGAAATGCGAACACATTAACATAGCCAGAAGAAAAAATAAATGGGTAATCCTATTCAAGAAATCACTAAGTCCGTTTTTTTACGGTTTTGAGTTAGCAGCACTGGCTTGTCAAGTTTTTCATTCTCTTTCAAATGGTATATTCGAGGTTCTTGGGAAAAATCTCTAAGTGACTTTTCTAAATTGAAAAAATGAAAAAAAAATCGTTTTTTCCATTCATAAAATCCCTATGTCCTAAGAAATCTCTAAGTCCTTTAGTTTTTGTGGGTAAAATCGCTAAGTCCATTAAATCAATTTTTTTCAAAACGAATTTTTGAACTTTTTATTAAGCAGGTTGCAAATTTGTGTTGAAATCTTATTTGTTTATATGAGTAACTACTTTAAAATGAATCCTGATGACAAATTATAGGGGTGTTTTACTAACAAGTATACATTTTCTATTGGGTAATCTGGCTAAGACAGTTACCGATTGTGAAAAAGTTTTTTCAATAGGTTTAATACATTATTTCAGAGTAATGCAACAAAGTGGTCTCTTAGATTCTGGAGACAGTACTGAAAGTGATATTGGCAATTATTCTGCCTCATCTAAGGACGAATGGATACCGGGTAATCGGAGTGCTTTCGAAAGTAATGTACCCACAAATTCGAACGACAAACAGACATCTTCACCTGTTGATACGATTCCACCAATAGGTTTTCCTCAACTACCCTCATTTTCTAGCAAAATAACAAAACGATGAACTGTACGATGAACGAATAAAAACGAGTCTGCCTGGAATATCCAAATGCCGTAGAGTGATTTTCAAAAGAAGTGGTTTACCGCTTTGTTTTCGGATTCTATGAAAGTTGAAGATTTTAAGCCGTTTTAATATAAGGTCGGATAAATCAGATTGATAAATTAAACGCCCGATGAATGCTACGACGCACCCTTGAATGTAAAGGCTGCAAAAGTGCAAGATATAAAGCGGTTGTTAGAATCGGTTCCTGAAACTGAAAGACATTTTTGCGACGATCTATTCAATGGAACTCGGGATCCCATACCTGCAGAACTCGATTCTGAAGATGAAGTGGAATGAGTAGCCGATTTTGTATGACTGTTGTTCAGGGTACTGCAATAATATCTCTAAGTCCCCTATATAGCACTGTAGTATCTCTAAGTCCAGTGATTAGAAATAAGTCCAACTTTTTTGATATTATATTATGAGACTCCTGTTACTTCTTTTTTTTTTATTCTTTCAACAAAGAAAACTACTTAGTTTGCGCTATAATGTATATTTTTATTGATTTTTTTACCCACGCATGTTATTTCAGCTGACATTTAAAACATAAAATTATAAATATCTCAAAAGTCACTTTTAGGACTTAGTGATTCTTGAATTGGGCCACCCAAATGAACGTTTTGACAGTGAAATGTCACAATCACAACCGTGACTGTGATGTCTGAACTGAAGTTAGAAAAAAAAAAATCAAAAAATTTGCAATTATTTTACATTTTGGGTCGGCAGTTTTCTTACAGATAATGCGCCGAAAATAATGTTTTTCCTGTACTAATTGCAGATATTTGTTGATTTATGATCGATTCACAAGTGTGACAACGTTGTAATACGATTCAGGTTTCCTATGTTTTGTCTATTAACATCTAAACATCCTGGGCAAACAGGTTATGTTATGCCCTTCGCAATAAAAGGGTGAAAAGTGAGTTTGTTTTAAAGTTTTTTCTAGCGGTATTTGCTTGCCACTACCACTACTTTATAGTAAACCTGCACATTGGTGGATTTTTGAACTACTGTAAATAGATAGAGCTATTAAGGCCTCAGTTAAAGTGCAGTTAGTGGTACTTTTAGATGTTTGGTTCAGCAGTGCACAAGAGTTCAATAAATGCATTGTATGTTTATATTGGCATTTGTGTTATTTTATGGTATTCATGCTATTGTGTAGTATTTATGTTAAGGCCTCACTAAGCTAAGTATATAAATTTTCAACCCTGCAATGAATTTATTTTTCTACAGCTAAACATGGATCCCAATATTTATGCCTTAGTTCTTGATACACTTAATAGAGCTACCAGCCAAAATACTGAAGTGCTAAAGCCTGCTGAGAAGCAACTGCAAGAATGGGAAACGGAACCAGGATTTTACTCAGTTCTCTTGGTAAGATTATTTTATTTGAAGGCATAATTGGTATTGTCAAGTTGTAATAAAACATGTCAAGTTTCAGCCATTGTTTATCCATTGTTGGATACAGGCCTTAAGACACTAAATCCAGATCTTGGCTTTAGTGCTTTTTAATTTAGGAGGTTTTGTCTGTTCACGTCCGTAAGTGTTAGCCCTCTGAATCCTTACATGTGACCTCCGGGTGGTGCTAAGAACATTCTCTGGTGGTAGGCTTCGGCCGCGGCTTGTCACCACCCTCCAGGCTGGGCCAGTGCGTGAAACGATTTTTTCCTGTTTCGTAATGTGGTCCGGAGAAGCCATCTACCTTCTAGGTCTTCATGCTCCATCTTAGACCACATTGTCACTTTACATCAGATGAGATTGTGGTCAAATAAAGGCTTAACAATCATTTAAAAAAAAAAAATAGTATGTGGTTTTCTTATTCCCTGCAGAATTATGATTGTAAATATCCTTGTTTTTGGTAGTACAGGAATATTCTTATTTGCAATTAAAATATTTAGAATCTATGCAATTGGAGTATAATACAAACTTTGTTACCTTCACAGAATGTACTATCAAATCATACTATAGACATCAATGTTCGTTGGCTGGCAGTAATGTGTTTCAAGAATGGAGTAGACAGATACTGGAGAAGGAATGCTCCTAATGCCATCACTGATGAAGAAAAGGACAAGCTACGTCAAGGTCTAATGACTTCCAATATCTTCAATGAACCTGTCACTCAAATAGCTACTCAAGAAGCTGTTCTAATTTCTAAGATAGCTAGGTAAGTTAGTGGTCATTGCTATTGCAACTTATCAAAATATATGTATACATGGTGTCACATGGTTGATGGATCAACAAAAGCTGGGAGCTAGGTGACCTAAATACCTATTGTTTTTGTATGTTCTCCTTTTTTTTACTAAGTATAAAATATCGGGCAACATACATGGGGGTTAAATCAATAGGTATTTAGGTCACACTATAAATTTAATGATTAATATTTCATTTCAATAGGTTACCTAATATAGGCTAAGTCTAGATATAAGTAAAAGTTGTAATGTCCCAACGGGGCCCATGCAAGGGTCTACTCGTATATAAAATGATGATACTAACAATAAATTATCAACACATGAAACAATGAATAAGTGAATATGAATAGCTTTTGTTTTTAAATTGACCGTGTTACACCATGTATACATGTAGATTCATCAACTTATGTGTTTTAAACTGATTTCACAATGAAAAATAAAATGAAAGTAATCTATTATGTTGCCAGCAAACACACACACTTGTTTTTTAATTACACTTTGTCTACCATTACATTGTTTAGCTCGAAAATTATATGGTTTTAATTATAAGATAAAAGGAATAAACTGCACCTGTATTAAGCCAGGGCAGGTCTTCACTGTTTATGTTTTGTACTTTGTAAGAAACATTTTATATTGGTTTCATAGGTTTGACTGTCCAACATACTGGTCTTGCTTGGTCCCTGAATTGATGGGCGCCTTAAAAGCACCGCAGCCATTAGTACAGCATAGATCATTGCTTATATTCCACCATGTTGTGAAAGCACTTGCTTCCAAGCGACTCACTGGCGACAGGAGCACTTTTCAGGTAAGGGTACTTCATTATCCTGAAATTCTTTGAATCGAGGGTGAGATCCCTAAAAACAATTTGCAAAACAATATTTAGTTTTCCACCAGATACCAAATATTAGTCTCACAGATCTGATTTTCTGTAATATTAATTTTAAAACTCTTTCAGGAACTAACAAGTTCAGTCTATTCATTCATTCTACAACTATGGCATGAGAACACTGAAGCATTCCTACATCAGATCCAGGCGGGAGCAGCTACAGAACTGATCACAGAACCGCTTGAAAAGGCCCTACTATGCCTCAGAATATTGAGGAAACTCACTGTCTTTGGTTTTAAGAAAGCTCATGATAGCCAGGAACTTAATGCATTTTTGAATGTTGTTTTTGACAGGGCTAAAATAAGCGTAGAAAGCAGTGAGTATGTTTAGCTTATCTAATAAGTATTTACATATTACTGATTAAATTCTACTTCTCGCGTCTGTCTGTAAGTTCGCGATAAACTCAAAAGCTACTGAACAGTTCTCAGAAATAGAGTGATTCATTTGTTTAATTGAAAAAACGCCAAGTGTGTGCCAAGTCACCCGGAGAAGCCTCATCTTAGACCACATCGTCACTTTACATCAGGTGAGATTGTGGTCAAAAGGAAGCTTATTCAGCATAACAAAAAAATTGTGCCACGTTGGGATGGCATAACTAAATGATATTTATTTTTACATAAAAGACTTTTATAACATGAGACAAGTGAAAGTCACAAAACACACACATGTCCCTCTTAAATGATATGAATTTTGTTTTGGCAGGAAAACTTCTCAAAGGTCGTGGGATATATCCTCTTGAGCTTTGTGAGAAGTTCATAATACATCTAACAAAGGTGGCTTTGGGTGTGCTCAGTTTCCATCCACTGTCATTTGTGGCTCAAGTCAAGCCGGCTTTGCAGTTTTGCCTATACTACTGCTTCACACAGCAAGGCATAGCATTGGGGTATGAGCGGTTCACAATACAATGCCTCAATATTATAAAGGTAATTTATTTTAACATAACTTTTACTCATGGTTTCACTTGTGATGATAATCAATGTGTGAAAAGATAAATGTTAAATTCACATTTATCATACTATATTTTTTACTTTGTAAGCTAAATGCTTATTTACATTTGAAAAAAATATGTGGTACTTAAATCTCATTATCACTTCATCCATTGAGATTATACAAATCAGGTACCTCTGTGAGATTTTAATCCTCAATTTGATACAAAATCATCAGTTCTAATATTATGTATGCTTTTTTGGGTTTTTACAATATATTTTTTTATTCAGGGTATACTGCAATGTGTAGAATATAAACTGCCCAAGAATGGACAAGTCCAAAATCCTTGTAAGTATTAAAATTATAAATATGATTCTATAAAACGCCTTGTGAAATTGTATAATGTTTTGTTAACGAAATTTTAAGGAGCTACTACGAAGTGGCTTAAAAAAACCTTATCAAATTAGAAACCGCAACCAGACTAAAACTGTGAGATGAGGGAGCTTTATTCTGTTAAAAATATCTGTTAACCTCACTTTAAATAATATTTATTCTCATTTAACTTTCAGTGACTCTAACAGCTTATGAAGCGAAGATGCAAGTTATGACGCCGGAGACAGTGATCCTGATGATAGACATGCTAGTGACGCACTACTTCCGCCTGAGCGCGGACGACCTGGCTCTGTGGGACGCGGAGCCCGAGACGTTCGCGACCGACGAGGCTGGCGAGTCCTGGAAGTATAGCTTACGGGTAAGATATCTAGTTCTGCTTTTAGCATAGATCCCAATTATGATATTATAAATGCATTGGATTTTGTGTTTCCTATTGTCATCACGACAACGGCACCGTTTTACCATAGTTGTAAACAATTTTTCGTTTGCAAGAAAAAGATAAAATACAGGTACTAAATTTTTTTTAAATAACCTTATAGCGGATTTTTTTTTTGTCCGAATAAACAAATATTTTTCGATTTTATGTTTCGTGACCATGCTCGAGGCTTAATTTATTGATCTTGTTACAGCCTTGTACAGAAACGTTATTCTGCGAGTTGTTCCCGTTCCGCGACGTGGTCAGTCCGGAGCTGGTCAGGCTTCTGGGGACCGTCCAGAACCTGACTGATCCTAACGACCTACCCGCAATTCTCCACAAGGACGCCATTTATAACGTGGTCGGATTGGCTGCTTTTGATTTGTATGACGATGTGAGTAAACAAAATGTATTTTGTTTTTGTATAGTATTGTTCTAGAGAAGTGACACTAGACTATACACTTCTGTCGGGTAAATACCACAACAGAGCCAACAGCTCTGCTTCTCTCTCATCCGACGCTAGGAGTCGAGATGGAAGGCCCAGAATATGAAGTCGGGACGAACTTGACGCTCATCAAGCGTTTGACCTGGATCGACGGAGGTGGAAAGAGAAAAAGCCTTCAATACTATCTATAATATTTCCGAACAAATCACACAGCATCATCTAACCCAAACTAAGCAGAGCTTGTACTATGGGTGATTGATGTACTTCATAAATAATTTTTTTTTGTAAACTCATACATATAAAAATCCCAGACCCGAAACCAGAAATTGTAGAACATACAAAATCTGGCTCTGCGATTCGTATATCTGCCATGCATAAGAGGGTGTTGGGGTATCGAATGGGCAGAGGTCCAAAAAAATCGAATCTGAACCGCACATTTAACTCAACTTAGCTAAAGAGTAGCGTAGCTTATAAATAATGACATCTTTTAATAGAATAAACTGATTTTATCAGAGTTTATTTTCCTTTCTAGGTGGACTTCGATGAATGGTTTACGAATATTCTTAGTCAAGAGTTGAAAATTAAAAATAACAATTATAGGATAATCCGAAGGCGTGTATGTGAACTTATTGGTAAGTTTAAGCTTATTCAAATTATTAATTTACGTTCGCTTGTGACTGAGAGGAATTTTTTCACCTGTTAGTTATCTATACTTAATATTATAAAAGCTGAAGAGTTTGTTTGTTTATTTGTTTGAACGCGCTAATCTCCGAAACTACTGGTTCGAATTAAATAATTATTTTTGTGTTGGATAGTCCAGTTATCGAGGAAGGCTATAGGCTATATAACATCACGCTACGACCAATAGGAGCAAAGATATAGTGGTAAATGTGTAAAAAACGGGAGAAATTATTTCATCTTCAGGCTTCAAGGCTTCAAGCCTTCCGTTGCGTGCGCCGTGAAAACGGTTCAAGATACACAAAAAATATGTACTAAAGAATAATAGCTCTTTAAATGATCTAAAAAACAGTCCGCGATAGTATATGTCTATCTTTTAAGATTAACTCACAAAAACCGTTTTTATGGTACCTAATTTGGTCGAAATAATTTGTTTAAGTTGTATCAACATAATAATTTTAATCTTTATTCAAATAAATATGTTGTTGGTTAAGAGTACTTCATCCATTATAACGCAGGTAGCACAGCGGGGCATAGCTAGTAGAAAATAATATGCTTACATAGCCGATTATGTTACAGTATAACAACCGCATGACGTCGTAGTTCCCTCACATCCAACCTATCTATAGTACACAGATAGATGTAGGTAATCGATTGCAATCGACGAAAACGAACGCCATTAAAAGAATAATTATTTAGAAAAAAAAACTCACCAACATTTATTTTATGTAAATCTCATGCGTAGTTAAATAATATAATAAAAACAGTCTCAAGCTATTAATTACACTACTCATTTTCAAATCCTAATTAAAATGCTCCGTACTAAAAAAAATATCTCTTCGTTTGATCTCTTCCACCTTATAGTGTACTCCCATTTGTTATTTATTTGTATAGATGTAAAGGGTTTTCTTATACCTAGGTCAATGGTGCGGCGTGCGAGCCTCCCAGTCCATACGCCCGGCGATCTACGCAGCGCTACTGGAGCCATTAACCAGTTCTAGTGAAGACGCGGCCGTCAAGCTAGCGGCCGCTGAGGCTCTAAGGAGCACCCTGGACGACTTCTACTTTGATGTGGAACAGTTTGCACCCTTCGCGCCGCACGCCATTGGAGCGCTGTATGAGTTATTGGTAAGTGTTTTTTTGATCACAACCCAGGATGGTGAGGAACCCTCTCTACGGGCAAGGGAATTGAGAACGATTCCGTTACGCACGCAACGAGGGTGCCACGTTCGGTGACGGGCTCGCGTCATGGATATCATGACGCGAGCCCGTCACCGAACGTGGCACCCTCGTTGCGTGCGTAACGGAATCGTCGCGCAACTATACGCTGGCAGAATACTCGCTTGTTCGTGGAGATTACCCGACGAGGATTCCCTCGCTCTTAGAATCGTCCCTTAAGTGTAGACGTCGAGCAGGATGCAGGCAGCTAAAAAAAACACAATAGGTACAAAAATCACATATGAATAAGAAGTACAAAGGGCGGGCTTAACGCTTAAGAGCGATCTCTTCCATTTTGATTTGTTAAGATTGATCTATCACTCTTAACAAATTTATACTAATTTCAAACCTTATTGTGTTTTTTTTGATGTACAATTAAGTGTTTCTGTATTGTATTGAATTGTAAAAGGCTAAATCGTTAATTAACATAATAAATGTAAAATCTCCACAGGTTGAATCCGAAGAATGCGACACGAAAATGCACGTACTTCATGTGATATCGTACGTGATGGAGCGAGTAGGGTCGCGCGTGGCCCGCGACGGGGGCACGGCCCAGCTGTTCTCATACCTGCCGCAGCTGTGGCACCACGCCGCCACGCACAATATGCTGCGGGCCTCCGCGCTTAGTGCGCTCGTGCATCTACTCAAGGTAAACTACACTGCACGTGGGGTCTTGCGCCTTAATTGACCTGTCTGACCAAAAGCGGGTTGGGAAACGTCACCTGCCCTTCGAACTCTTCAAAGTTTATGTTCAAAGTTCAAAGAACATGCCGGTTTCACGATGTTTGCCTTTACCGTGAAATATGTGTTTCTCGAGCAACGCACCTAGACCACTGGATATTCCTATTAATGTTATTTCCTTGATATTTGTTATTTAAGCAATTTAGTTTTATTAATTTTAAGTTGACCTGTCCATGTAGGCTATGTGCTTCTAAGGAAATAAACGTTTTGACTTTGACTTTTCAATTTTTTTACACAAGTTAATGTTGAACCATATTCCAGGCACTAGGAGAATGCGCATCAAGCTTCCGACCGTGGGTACTCTCTGTAGTGAACGAGTCCACGCGGCTGTCAGAACCCGCGCATGTGTACTTGTTAGAAGACGCGCTAGAGTTGTGGCTGGCAGTGTTGGAGTGCACCAACGTTGTGGACCCTGAGACCTTGCAGTTGGCTGAGAATTTGTACCCTATTTTAGGTACGGTTTAAAGAATAACATTTTTGTTAAAAATTTACTTGTTTTGAATCGACAGGCACATTAACTAACTAAGCCTTAGTAATAAAATTTAAAAGAAAAGGAGATATATAATAAAGGGCATTACTTGTAGAATTGTAAGAACATTTAAATTTTAAATTTGATTAAAATAATTCATCGGATTCTCTACTAAGAATAAAATCATTGAAAGTTAAAACGAAAATATTCTTAAAAATAACGCGGCTTCATTTTGGAGGAACGGTAACGAACTCAGTGTTATGTTGCCCATCACTAGTCGTGACTTAACTGATTGGTGTCAAACGCATTCTCTGAACGGCCGAACTATTAGTTGCTTACTATTTTTTTCCTGTTATCATCAATATCAATTTTATTATGAACCGTTTCTTTTTCCAGAACAATCGTCAGAGCACCTCAGAATAGTAGTATATATTATGCAAGCCTACACTCTGTTATGCCCGGAGGAGTTTCTTCTCGGTGCCGGCGCGAAGTGTATGGCCCTACTCGACGACATGCTGAGCGACATGCGAACAGACGGCATTATAACAATCCTTAAAATGGCGGAAATTTGTATATCTGTCAGCTTCCCTGAGAGAAACGCATTCTTAGGCGTTAAGGTTATATGGCCGACTATTCAAAGGATTATACAGTGAGTATTATAATTTTAAAAGTATTTTTTTTTCTGGGATACCCAACAAGATAAAAGTTATAATTATAACTTTTATGAAAGGCTCACGGTTTAAATATATTTCATAAAAACCCTAATAATGATAAGAGCTATGCTCTGGCTATCTCTACGAGATCGAATCAATAATTAGGAGATACGTAGAGGAACGCGGAAAGAACGCGGATCACCGACATGGCCAAGGGTATTAGTTCGCTGAAATAGCAGTGGGCAGGCTATTTGGCACGTAGAACGAATGGCCGTTGGTACCTAAGAGTGCTCATTGGAGATTACAAATCGACAAGCACAGCGTATAACGTCCACCTACAAGTTGAACGAATGATTTGGTAAAGCCTGCGGATTCACGATGAATTCAGGCCGCTTCCCACCAAGATAACTGGGGATCTTTGATCCCTCAAATATCCCCAGTTATTTTGGTGGGCCTATGTCCAGCAGTGACTACGGATGAAATTATGATGATGAATAGTAACCCAAGCACAACAGACAAGTACATTTCGTATTCATTTTGAAACGGGTATTACATACACCATTATACTACGGGTATTTACAATTTGTGGCGATATTTAATTCCATTCAAAATCGAACCAACATCATGAAAGCGAGAAAGCCTCTTGATAGACCCCGCACACGCTTCGCAGGTCTTATTACAACTGAACATGGCTTATATTCTATGAAATTTAAATGTTGTCAAACTATGTATTATTAACAGCATCCTATTCTTTTATGTGAAAATCGAATTATTTTCTTTCTTTATTTAAATAAACAAAATAAATAAATATTGCCGGACAAGCTTGTGTAGGTACTAGACATCTTATCCCAAACAAAGCAGAACTACGACTGAAATAACTAGAATTTACTAGAACAAAAAACCTTTTTGGCTAAGTGGGAGCTCAGTCGACTTTCATTCCGAAGATAACCTCTGAATTTTACATCTTGAAAATGTATGTGCGCTATAAAAGCAAACATCGTGAAGCAATCGGCATGTTCTGAGAACTTTATACTGTTTAAAGAACATGTGACATTCACCAACCCCAACTTGGCCAGCGTGGTTAATTAAGGCCTAATCTCTCTCGTCTAGAGAAAAGTCCCTGTGTCCCTATTTACCCACTGCTTATGTAACCGGAATTTATTTTCAGCGCAATCTTAGAAACGGACGATCTACCAATGGTTCTATCAGTCCAACTCTGTCTAATCTCCCGAGTGATCCTCCTGTCGACGGATCTCTTCTACAAAGCCATACAGGAGGCGGCGAGCGGAATGGCCGAGTACGAGTCAGACCCGGCCAAGGTGCTCAGCAGGTTCCTGCACGTTTGGACTGAGAAGATGAATGTCGTGACGCAGGTTGAGCGGTTGAAGGTTATTGGTAAGTGTTCATTCTTATTATATATTAATACTAGCGGCCCGCCCCGGCGTCGCACGGGTATAAAATTTTCCCGGAAATTATTCGAATTTTTCTCGCCGTAAAAACCATCCTCTCTCAAGTTGGATCGAACTGCACATGGTGTGCGAATTTTATTATAATCGGTTAAGTGGTTTAGGAGTCCATTGAAAACAAACATTGTGACACGAGATTTATGTATATTAAGATTTACCGACGCACATAGCAACACCTAACCATACACTAAGCAGAGCCTGTGCTATGGGTGTAGGCTGGTATACTACATAGATACATTTTTTTGTGTAAATACATACATTTGATACATAGGAAACATCCAGACCCGAAACCAGAAATTGTAGATCGTGTAAAAACTGGTCCCGTGGCGGATATAGTGTGTAACATGAGTTTCGGTCAGTATGACCATATGTATTATGCGTATTAGTGCAAGATTTTTCGTTCTATGCTTCAATCCATGCACTAAAAATATATATTTTTGTTTGGGATCCATCATGAGCAACATCATTGAAATACCGTTCTTCTAAGTATTAAATAACATAATTACTAGAACAAACGACATCATTTTTTTTTTTGAATAAATATTTTCTACATTTGGCCGCTGAAGAAAGAAAAACCTTATTCGGAAGACTATACAAAAAGCTATTGTTCATGGCAATGTTTTTTACAGCACTGGGATTGGCTGCTTTACTCACATCGCAGAACGCAACGGTTCTACAGAAGTTTCCAGCTATACTGCTGAATATAATTGAAGTCCTCAATGATGTAATGAAACAGGATGACAGTGGCAACTTTGTAGAGTAAGTTTGATTATTAACCTATTTAAAAAGAGTAAGGCAAAACATCTTATTATGCTACTATTAAAGCCGGTCACGAACCCACCGGTATGGTCCGGATCTATGTAGAACAGAATAGAATTGCAGAAGGCTAGGGGCAATACAAAACGTTCCATTCTTACACACCAACATACTGGTCCGTTAAGAACGCCCCACGCAAGCAATCAGCTGACATCGGCAGGCTGTGCGGATCGCACCGAGCAGCTAAGTACGTGGCTGGCTAAAGACTAAGGAAAACTTCAAATGCTTCTTAATCACTAAGCCCCATATTCATAAATATATTTCACTTTTAATATCAAAAAAACGTCATTCATAAATTAGTGCTAAAACAGTTCAATAAAAGCATTTCAACCTTTGTTTATCTCTTTAATCAAAATATATACATATGTCTAATCGTTGACTATAATCAAATCGTTGACCTGTCCATGTATGTCCTGTAATGAAATAAACGTTTTTACTTTGAAATCGTCGCAAAAAAAGGCTTATTGTGTGTTTTAGAAAAAAAAAAAAATTAATAAATTTTTCCGGACAATCCACACAACAACATCAAGCACATACATACATCGATATTTTTATAATACATATCAAACACCCATACCAAGTTATATTAGCCAGAAGTAGCAGTTTTTATAGATACGATCGTTAGGAGGTTTTGTCTGTTCACGTCCGTAAGTGGTATCCCTCTGAATCCTTACACGTGACCTCCGGGTGGTGCTAAAAACAGTCTCTGGTGGATGGCTTCGGTCGCGGCTTGTCACCACCCTCCGGGCTGGGCCAGCGCGTGAAGCGATTTTTGCGTGTTTCGTAATGTGGTCCGGAGAAGCCTTCTCTACCTTCTAGGTCTTCATGTCCCATCTTAGACCACATCGTCACTTTACATCAGGTGAGATTGTGGTCAAATGAAGACTTATCTATAATAAAAAAAAAAAAAAGGTCTTCATGCTCCATCTTAGACCACATCGTCACTTTACATCAGGTGAGATTGTGGTCGAATGAAGGCTTATCCAGCATAAAAGTAAAGTAAGTGATGCATTTATTTGACAGCGGTCTAGTGGCGCCGCCCGGGTCCCGGCCCGCGTCGCCGCTCGAGGGCCGAGGCGCGGCGGCGCGCTGGGGCGAGAGCGCGGGCGCCGTGGACACGCCGCACGAGCTGAGGCGCCGCGCGCTGGCGCACTCGCACCCCGCGCACGCCATAGACCTGCGGCAGGTCACGCACATACAGGTCAGTGTGTGTCACACTCAAAACTATCATAAGATCAGATAAATATTCTTTATTGCACACATAATTAAAAACACAATACTAAAAATAAGCACTTAAGACTATGCGACAAATGGCGCTATGCTGTGTCTGCTGTGTCTTCAGTCACAATGTTCAAAGATCACTTATTCATTTGTTATCTAGGTAATTGTACTCATACAACAACTATAAAAGGAAAAAGTAAAAATTTCTTTATTGTCATAAACAAATAATTAGCAAAGATATAGTCCCAAAGGCTCCCGAACTAGTTAAAAACTGTTTATCAGGAGCCAATGGCTTCGCCAAAAAGATGGCCTATTACAATTTATATCGCTATAAATTAAATTAACAAAATCTAGGTTTATATAAACAACTGTGAGATTTGAACTATAGAAAAAAAGTTAAGATTGAATTAATAACTTATTTATATGTGATTGGTTCAATAAAATAATAATTACCATGTACCGTATCTCAAAAACTAAAATGGAAGTGGGCAGGTCACATATCTAGTCTCACAGACGAGAGATGCACAAAAACAACTGCCCTATGGAAAGGACCACAAGGGAAGAGAAACAGAGGAAGACCTCTGACCAGATGGGAGGATGAGATAAAGAAGACAGCTGGCCCAAAGTGGCACGAAATAGCAAGGGATAGAGAGCAGTGGACAACTTTGGAGGAGGCCTTTACTCAAAACGGGGTTTCTACATAACCAACCACATAATATTATAAATCTAAATTTAAAATTTAAGAAAAACCACCGATTCCAATGCCCTTATTTCCTTAAAAGTAAAACACCATAATATTTAGTAATGTGCACACGATGCGCTTTCATTTGATACCCCACTCTACACTAGTATATTTGCTGATTTTTGGTTTTCCTTCCCCACTCTCACCCCCATAACTTTTAAACGGCTCAACCGATTTTCATGGAACATGTCTAAGAACCACCGGGCCAAACTCTATCATACAAAAAAAAACTAAACTGAAATCGCTCCATCCGTTCGGGAGCTATGATGTCCCAGACAGACAGACAGACAGACACGTCAAACTTATGACACCCCTCTTTTTTGGTCGGGGGTTAAAAACACAAATTGTATAATTATATTGTATCAGTTTTTTAGGAAATAAAGGCCTTTTATTTTTTTTGATTTTATTTATTATACCGTATATATAATTTGTTGTTATTATTGAAATATACAAATTAATACCTATTATATTCTTAACAAATAAATAAATAAAATAAAATACAAACATTACACTGTAAATTTAAAGTATATACTGGATACCTATAAAAATAAATAAAATACATGTAATCTATATAAATAAAAATTAATTGTTGTTCGTTAGTCTGCTTAAAACTCGAGAACGGCTGAACGGATTTATCTTATCATAGTCTTGAAATGTTCGTGGAGTTCTAGGGAAGGTTTAAAAGGCGAGAAAAAAATCGAATAATTGCCGGGAAAAAAAATTGAATAAAAACCCGTGCGAAGCCGGGCGGGCCACTAGTATAAAATAAATCTATGTTTTATCAAGAATAGCTTCCACTTCGTCATAGGAAAGATCTTTTAGCCAATTTATTAATATCTGCTACAGTTCTCAGATTCATTTTCCTTTTATGTCCTTGAATCTTCGGCTAAGAGTATTATATAGATGAGGAGCTGTAACGTCAAAGTGCCTATGTGCAAAACGACATTTTACATAAGGTATACGATATCGTTATTAAATTAGTTAAAAACACTCTTATATCAAATAAACTTGTAGGAAATAATTAATGCATGAAAAACAGGATTCTCCCAGTTTAGACACAATAATACATCATAGTGCTAATTAAATTTTAAGGATTTTTGTCAACATTAGCTTTAAGTGATTTTCTGAATAAATAATTATTTAAATTGCGTAAATACATGTTACAGCGATGTTATGGCTTAAATCTTACATGGATCGATGTATTTTACCTCAATTATAAAATTAGCATTACATTATTCTGTAAAATAAAATAATAAGTGATAATCGTAAAAGCCAACAAAAATACTGTATTAAATAATTTATATTAACTTTAAATTAATTTCACTAAACAGTTATAGTCGTAATATACATTATGTTTAATAGTCAGGGTAATATTATCTAAACAGTTTTCCAACTCAGCCGAGTACTGGATTTATATGCCTCCAACCACACGATACGTAAACATGCGATAGGGCTGCCAGCCTACAGAATTTTAATAATAAGCCTGCCTGCTACATTAAATTATCTAGTTTTTCCATTGGATTTATTTTTAAAAAAATGTTTTTCCAATAGAATAGGAAGTCTGCAATAAAATGCACGTAGTTTTTTGATTTGCAGATTTAAAAATGTATGTTTATGTTTGGTTTTTCATTTACAGCTGGAAACACTAAAGAGCCAAGTTGGCCTGGAAACTTTCGACCGGCTCATTCAATCAACGGAAAAGGGGACTTTGCGTGGGCTCAGAGAATACATAGATATTTAATCTTAACTTAATAGCTTGCTTAAGAAATAAGCGAAAACAGCACCTCAATTTGAATTTTTCGGCAAACTGTACAAATTAAGAAGTTTATCAGAGGTAACTCTTTGTATGGGTAATAATAAATTATGATTATTCACTGTTTAATAAATATTCATTTTGTTTTTATACTCCATGCAAGTGAAACACTAATACTAATCTTATCTAAGTTGTTTAAGTAACTGTAAAAGTGTATATCCTGGCCTAAGTTTATAATTATGTATTCGAGTGCAAGAGGTGTATCGCGTTTAAACATCGAATGATGTTTTTGTACATTTGTATCTTATTTTATTAAAATTCTCGTTTATTTTTAGGTATTTTCGGTAAAGTTGGCTAGCGCAAATAGTTGTGAGGCATAGATGAATATAGATTCAATAGTTAAAGTGTCTTCATCATAATGAGAATAAATAGAAATAATCGCTAGAGTAAGTAACGCGAACATTGCATAATAATTATTGAAGTTGGTGAATGTTAAAAGTACCATTGTACAACAAATAAATAATTTTTAACCGAGATAATGTCCTAATCAAAATCCATTCCTTAATTGAGCGCGTAATAAATTGATCGATTATTCGCAAGATTCTCAAAATATTCGGAAGGTCCTCTTGAATACCAAACTAAGATGTTTACGGTATTTCTGCTTAGCCATTATTTGCGCCTGCCTAAAAAACAAGGTTAAGTTAAAATAATCTTAGGGCGTGTTTCACAATCTCCGGGTAAAATAGCCAATGGTTAAAATAATAGAGCTATGGGGCCATTCATTAATTACGTTAGGACAATTTTCGTAATTTTTGACCCCCCCTGCCCCCATGTAAGTATACATAAGATTTCTCGAACCCCCCTCCCCTTTCTTACGTAAGATTTATCTCGTTCTTTTAAATAATAAAATGTAAGAAAAGGATCAGTTTTTGTTAAAAAAAAACAATAATTTTTCAATGGAATTCAAATGACTTTGTACACTATAATATAGAAAAAACTATACGCAATCCAAAAAGAGATTACATTCCTAACGTTGACGTTGAATTTTGACTTACAAAGTATTACGTAAGAATGAGTTTAACCCCCCCTGCCCAGAACCCTTACGTAATTAATGAATGGCCCCTATCCAGTCAACTGACAACTGCCAGTGACTGACTGACTGATATTGCTCTATATTTTAACCACCTCCATTGACTATTTCACTCGGAGTGAAACATGCTCTAAGGGCTTATTTCACAATATCCGAGTAAAATAAGCAATGATTTGGTTAGTTAGTCAATAATATGTGTTAATGATTAGTTATGTCTAGAGCTATCTCGCTTTGTCACATGTGACTGAGTGAAATAGCTCTATATTTTAACCATTGTCTAATTTTACTTGGAAATGGTGAAACAGGCCCAAAGTCTGACAAGTCACTATGAATATATTATATACTAAGTGATGATAACATTAAGGCCACGTCCGCACAGACAGGCGGCTTACTTAGCGACTAGAGCCTAGTGGCTTGCATTATGGCTACTTGCTAGGATTCACGGTGGCCACACTGAAGGTGGTTTGCGTGGTGGGTCGCTAGGTGCAATTAATATTTCATCCATTTTTTCTTCTCAAATGCCGCGCGCTTCGCGACAAAAAACCAATACGTTTGTTTACTTGGATACACGCTAAGCGACTAGCCAGGCGCCAAGCGCGCAGTGCGGCCGATCTCGAACGTTCTCGAACGTTCGTTTTATTAAGCTACTCGCTAGGTGACTCGCTAGGCTCTAGGCGCTAAGTAAGCCGCCTGTCTGTGCGGACGTGGCCTTACATCGAGTGTACCATAAGTCTCCTGAACAGTCGATATTGCCAAATTAAGTATATTGCCTAAAATCTAATTGTAATGAATACGAAGTTGTGGAAATTTGAGCCTTATTGATAAACGCGTGTTTTATGTGATATTCTGCGATTTCCTAATACATAGTTTAAGTAAATAAGGCACATAGACTAATAGCTGCGTTAACCACAAAAAGTCGTTCTAATTCTCACTAACGTTTATTCACTATTATAAACTTCATTTGTATAAACTTGTGATGACAATTATTATTATTATTTTTGGGGTAATTACTGTGAAAATCAAATCTAGAGTATAATACATTCGAAATCTCCAGTGATGTCTTATTAATAGGGGATTGTACTGCGATTTGTTCGCGTTAGAAGGCAGCATTAGCGTAAGCAGTAAACAATAAATATAATCTATGGTAAAATCTATGGAAAAAAGCCGTGTTGGCTAAGTGGGAGAACACTCGACTTTCATTCCGAAGGTCGTGGGTTTAAACCCCGCCACGCACCTCTGGATTTTTCTTCTTGAGAAATTTATGTGCGCTTTAATCAAGTACTTTAACGGTGATGGCAAACATCGTGAGGAAACCGGCGTGTTCTGAGAACTTTAAATGAGTTTGAAGGAAATGTGACATTCACCAACCCGCACTTGGCCAGCGTGGTCAATTAAGGCCTAATCTCTCTACAAGAGAGAAGTCCGTGTGTTCCAGCAGTGGGAACGTTAATAGGGTGATGATGATGATGGTAAAATCTGGACGAGTCGCTCAAAATAACATATCGTAGACATACCTCCATGGTGTATGTTATTATGTGATGGTTTAAACAAACCATCACATAATAACATAAACATGTTAAGTGCAACTTGGAGGTTTGTTTACGATGCCATAGACGAGAACCATAGAGAAGCAACGATTTGTTTGCTAATGTGCCAGTAGCGCCATCTGTGCTGAGTTTTAAGTAATATCCCCCTATTAGTAAATATCGAACATAACTCAATTTCCTTTTAGCGGATAATTCATACACATTTTTTGATTAAGCATTTATTTATATTCACATGTTGTTACAAAATTATATACATATGCGATAGCAAATTAAAGTGTTAAATCAATTTTAGAATTAAAACCCAATTATTATATTTGTTCGTATTTTTGAGAGGGTTTGTGAGAATAGTACCTAACTATAAAATTATTCCAAGATATTCTTTAAATAATTTAACCACGATTTGATTTTTAAAATTCCGGGAATAAATATTATAAATTTATTAAATCTGACATACAAATAATGTCTGTATAGAATAGACTCTGCTGACCGAATTTATGCTTTTCAATATTTTTGGTTAAAAGGTGTTCAAATCGGTGGATGCTGGCTTTAGAGCGCGGATTTAAGCAATATTTAAGCTAGATTAAACTTAAGTATTCCATGTTCTGTATAATGAATAATACTAATATTTTTTTAACGCGCCAACTAGCCTCTATTGCTATCTATATATACTTACATAGATACCATATTTGTATAGAAATTGGACGTTATATTAACTATTTAAATAAAAAATAGATTTAATGATAATAATGTTCCGAAATGAAAGTGTCTTACATACTTTAAAATAAGCTGTTTTTTTTAATTCCGTTTACTTCCGCTTATTGTATGTGTGGGTTTATCGCAGTGTGTGTGCTTAAATATGTTTTTAGTTTAGACCGATACATCAAGCATAAGATTCATTATCAAATTATTGTACATATATTTTTCTTAAAATTCATCCGTACTATCTTATCTTTCTGCTTCAAATTTTCACCATGCTGCGATAAAACACACTTAACAAAAGCATCAGAATGTACCTTATGTTCAATAGTGCCTTTTTCTAAACAGTTACTGCCAATAAATAATATATACTTAATTCCACATAGGCTTTTGTTTATGTTCAGTCCAAGAAGAAACACTTTTTAAACCGTGAAATTTAAAATAAATAACCATCAATGATTTGTTTTTCATTTTATTTATTCCAAAAAGCAGGTAAATTGATATTTGCATGAATTGAATTACGCAATTGAATAATTTGAAATTCTTATCGACATAAAATATTTCCTGTGTATAATCCAATATTCGGTTGTTGTAAGATCAGACGTCAATTGCATTTTATGTAATCTGTTTATTTGTAATCCTAAGTGTTGACCATAATCTGACAGTACGCAATTGCAGTATTATGTTCTTCTTTCTCTTTCTATAACTCAGATCTGAAAAGGATGAAGCATTGGAAAGGTGCGTTCCGTACTATATTTGGTAGTACGGAACGCATCAACCGCAAAAGCATTGTAAAAACTCTGAAACACAATTAGGACTTTCTAACTATTTTTTCATTCCTCATGGTCAAATTACCTGCTTAGCTTAAAGTTAAAAAAAACACAATTCATAATTGATTATATTACATTCATATTAGAATAAAATGAAGGGAAGTAAACGCAAAACAAAAATCTATCCAAACATAAAATATAGAGATGAATAGTACGTTGGTATAGAACGAAATGCAATGTTAGATCTTGGCAAATTATAGAAATAAAGTTGTTTTACAATGACCTTATTGTTTCAATGTTACCTACCTTGGTTATCTATCTATAGTTAAGTTGGTCTTTAGTAAAACATTTAAAAAATTGTCTGGATTATTATTATAAAATCTTGTAAAATATGTTTGATCCAATTATTTTAAAGAAATAAAATTGTCACAGGCGCTCAATTACATAAAAACTTACTAAAGCAATCTTAAGTTGTTGACGCGTATGTATATCTACGATAGTTGGACCCTTATAGTATCTATCTAAGATACTCTAAGGTTGGACCTATTAGGCAAGTTCAACTTTGTGAAGGATGTCACTAATCGATTCCAACTCGGATGTGCAGAGTTCGGGAAACTTTGCAAAGCTTTGTCTGACATACCTACATGAAGAGGACTTTACATACTTATAGGCTCAGTCTCTCAAAGATCTATGGAAAAGGCTATTCGATTAAATATAAACTAATTGTTCATTTTTGCTATGTTTGTTGTAGGTATAACTTTAAATTACCAATTAATAAAAAACTACCCAAACAGAATGTTCTGCGACTGTTTCAGCTCTCTTTACAACTCGAAAAGTAAAAATATAACACGCCGATTTGAGTAACTTCTTCGTTTTGAAGTCGATTAAATGAAATTGCTCGTAGTTAAACAAAGAAAAATTTTACAAAAACACGTGAGATTCAAAGCTAGGACCCCGGATGTTCTCCCTTTAAAAGAAAAGTCCTAGTGAAAAGTGTTATTCCTTTAGCCAAAATTTCGACACTTTTGGGAACGCCGGCCGGCTTTCAATGGAAAAATAACCATTGAACCATTGTAATACTCTTACATTACACTTAGTTTGCTCTAATTATTTAAGTTTCTCTGCGTGAGTTTTACCACCTACTATAAGGCCTTTAAGCTGAAATTGCAGATAAAATACATAACGAAGTTCTTTGAGTTCCTTAGCAAAGCAGATTGGTGTATGCGGTACCGTGATTCGACTCTCTAGGGCACGGCTTGAGTCTAATAGGACTGCATTTTAGATTCAGACCTAGCCTGGATGTATTTGGAAGGTTGCCAGCGGGTACCTACTCCTTGCAAAATAAATCTGTAGACTTTTCGACCGGGGTCCGTATATTTTCAAGTTTTCGATACTCCCAGAAGTCCCAATACGTCATTGCGAAATGGATTTAATGTTTTGAGTATTTATAGCGATAGGTGTGGTATTTTGAGTTACCATTAACATGTGCGATGCGCATTTGATACACGAAACCTGGGTACAAGAATGATGAAGTTTTCTGTCTGTTTCTGTCTATAAATTTCACTTATACATTTTTGGGCAATGAATTTCGTAATCCAATTCTTGGGTGATTTTTTTTCGATAATTTTTTACTTAATGTAGTTTTGCTACTTTTAAAATATAAAGCAATGTTTCGATTCAGTATAATGAGCTCGCTAAAATATTTATAGTCCCTCCAGAGCCCATATTTTTTTTATAGTAGTGTTAGAGCGTCGTAGCGTAGGCCGTGCCCTGAAATTTCGTAGTACCTATGTTTAATTAAAAATACTTATTAGCTGAAGTAGTAATAATAATAACCCTCTATAAAATAGGACACGAAGAAGAATAGTAACCGACTAATACGAGAATAAGTCTCATTATTCCCTGCCTAAATCTGCAAAGCTTTCACAGCTATGAGCACCTACCAAACGATTATAGTATGGTACCTATCTGACGCTATGTAGAGATACTAGAGATAACAGGGCCCGTTGGGTACGGAACCCTAAAAGTTGATAGGCTAGAGAGTTTAACACAACTTGAAGCAAACTGGTAGAAGTACGAGTAAGTTGGTACTTACAGAATATAGGTAGGTACCTTCTGATTTAGATGGCTTCTCCGGACCACATTACGAAACACGAAAAAATCGTTTCACCCAACTGGCCCAGCCCGGAGGCTGGTGACAAGCCGCGGCACCACCTATAGGTCACGTGTAAGAATTCAAAGGGTTAACACTTACGGACGTGAACAGAAAAACCTCCATCTGCGTGAGTCTTACCACCAAAAATGTGCCTATGAAATTGTTAAATAGCATATAGAAATTCTCGAAATACCTCACTCATAATATAGGTAGGTATTAATTTAATGTCTCAAAGGTTATCTAATGAGAGTCTTTAGCAGCAGAGTTCCGGAGGCAATAATTCCTTAAGTTATGCCTACCCCATGTTACTCAACGCTTTCAAAATCAAGTTTCCAAGATAAAGGTCCCAAACTTACCTTTGTGAGTGTTCTGAATTCCCGACGTAATCAAAACCTCGTTTAGAGCGGGTCCTTATCAATGCTGGGTGTTAGCCAACTCACGTGTCTTAGTTTGCAATAATGTAGGTGCTTATGGCTACATTTCACGAGCTTCTATCGAGGAATTCGATAGTGAGTCGTGATTTTTGTGTTACTAAGCATAACTGACTACTCTGTTTACTTTAAAAAAAGTTTAAGACTTGTTTATGGAGGGTGTAGTAATATGTTTTTTTTTATAATTTATTTCGTAGAAAGTACACTGCTGACACATATGCCTCTTTATGGGAATTCTTCAATATCAACGTTAGTATTTATTCAATTTATTAGAGTTATCTTGGAAATACGCACCGCAGGCTGTAAGTACTTACCTAGCCCCATCATATTTCATTAAGATAGAATTGTGTCTATTCCATTAGGTTTCTGTTATCCATTTTATAATAGCACCCTAAAACCTTTGTCTTAGCTTTACTTTTTTATTTACAAAAAGAAGAAATGACAGGAACTTCCGTCAAGTTAATTACATCTTAGAAAGAAACCGGTAAAAAAAACATAAAACCCTTCGTCTTGTTAACGTAAAGTACCAGGCTAACATAAATTAAGAGGAGGCCCAATGTCCTTCCAATAACAATCGGGCTCAAATACTCACCCCCATCCATCGGGACCCATCGGTCGGTCATCGCCATTCACCTCACATAACGATACAACGGTGCGAAGGGATAAATCGACAACCGTGATGAGAATAACGAGGGATTTCGAAAATAAGTGGAATGTCATGTTCTATGGCATCGTAATTTTACGGTATTTTAAGAGTGGTTTTAATATGAGAAGATTTTTTCTGATATTTCGTACGTAGACTCGATTCTAGATGAGGAGCAAGATCTTCAATGCTTTTCGATGTCTGAATTTGCGCAATATTAGCTCATTGGATATATTTTTCTACCCCATGGCATAGCATGGCATGGCATGATGAAAGAAACTGAAGGAGAGGAAACTGTATTTTGTACTATCACAAAATACAGTTTCCTAAAACTTTAAACATCCGTTCAGTTTCTTGTAATTGGACTTTGCGCTTGAAGCGACAATTTGCCAGTGTCGAGTTAAATAAAATTATAAAGTGAAAAAGATGTTACTCAGTTGAACGTCATTTTCCCCTATCACTTTAAACATCACAACCTTGACTTAAAATATTTACACAGCTCCGCTCTTTATCTAGAAAAGAAAGTCAAGTGCTCATTATACTAACCCTGTCAATCTTACAAATGAGGTTGCTGTTTTATATAGTTATAGGTATACCTTGATAATAAAACTAAGAAACTTAAGATAGGGAATTAATTTAGATGATGTAGGCCGAAATTACTGGTCTGTCAGAGAACTTATACGATATCCTGATAGTGTCTTACATTACTTGTTATGAAATAAATATAAAGGACAGCATTGAACAAAGTTGTAAAAAGTCGTTATGAAATTATAATAATAAAATCTAGATGTATTCCTAGGGCAATTCTTGCAAGCTCTGAAAGATTTCGCCGTCTAACGCGAACCAATTCTTTGAAAACGTTCAAACGAAAATGAGTGAAACAATTTGTATTCATTATGTTTTTACAAAGTGCAAAGTGATCAGCCGACATTCTTGCAAACTCATCTCCACAGCAATTTGAAGTTGGCTCAGCAAAAAACGGGCTAGCTACTATCAACTTAGGTCGCATTTTGCGGTGGAAAAACTAGTTTTCTAGGGCTGGTTGGACGTAACTTTAAACAGGTTAAGAAGTTTGCAGTTTACTTAAAATTGTTCAGCGTTTTACATAGCTGATTTCCTTCGTAATGCTTAGGGTGGTTTATTTGATTCAAATAATAATGCACGGAATTCATAGTATCTATTCAAAATGTTATGTATAAGAAATAGAAATAAATTCAAAATGTTATAAGAGAGACAACTCCATAGAAAAATGGGTACTCTGTTTAGTCCGTGGTTTAGTCCGCCTGCTAGACCATATAAAAAAACTGGACACATATTTATCGTTACATGCTTTTTATAAAAAGTAAAAAGATAGGGATATAGCATCAAAAGGGGGGCGTGCGACGTCACAGTTTTATAAATTATGCGTGCTTAGCGTGACGTCGCAAGAAACTTTAATGTAACTAAGTAAATTATTTATCTGCACACAAAAACACACGCACATATTATTAGATGAATACAAGAAAAAAAGCCTAAACTAAAACATTATATATTACCAAAACTATAATAAAACTTAATACCTACATAATGGAGGGCATCGTCATAATTATTCGTTTGTAAGAAAAAAATCCGAGTACAATTTTTATAATTTTAAATTGACGGATTAATTATTATAGTCGTTAAAAATATTACAGACGCTGAAAATAGAGAAGGTTGACTTGGACCTTCATTCAAATAATACGTCAAAGGCTCTTTATGCTTTATAGGGTACTATGTAAGCTTTTAGGTCAATTAATTATTTAGGGGAACCATGATATCAGTTTCAAATCTTGGTTTACTTTTTCCACAAAAAAAACATATCATACCTTGAAGAAAATTTCTTGTGGTGAAGACAAACCTTGACGTAGCTACTACGCACCTATTGTTGAGTGGAGACCAAAAATAACGGTGTTTCAGGCTAAAAGCTGCTGAAACTTCCTAAATAATTTCAGGCAGCTAATCCAACTTAGCCGCAGAAGGCCCTTGGAGATCCAAAAGCACTCTTAAACAAACGCTTATTATCTCACTAGACGAAGCAATTTTACTGATAACTAAACAGACGTGCAAGTGTCTCGTAGTACATTTACGTAGAAATCAGGTAGAATAGATTCATTTGCCTGAAACATTATCGGTCCTACCACAAAATCCTAAAAACTATGACAGACACGTGATAAAAAGTTGTTTAAAAAACTTGCTTCTCTCTTGCTAAACAACTGTTAAACCCGTATCTAAGCCGTGTTTACATATTTTTTTCTGTGTATTTAAGTAATAATTTAGTTTAATCTTTCTATTTTGTTTTCCTATAAATTACTGAGGATTGAACTTATGATTCTAAACGAACCAATAAGAGTTTTCTTAATGTTTAAATATAAGATGTATTTTTGTGAACTATATATACAATATTTATTAATAATGTTTTTTGGTATAGCGGTAAAGGTTTAGGGAACTTCACTTTCAATTCTGAACTTAATACTTTAACATAAATCTTAAAAAAAAAAGGTGTGTGTGCGATTCACACACGATAGAAGTGAAACTTCAGTAAATCGACGAAAGAATAATAAGAAGAATAAAAAAAAAGTGTGTGTGTGTCAGCTACGACGCACGATTGGAGTCTACTAATTATGAACTATAATTATGATATATATCGAATAGAAAAAAAGGGTAAATGAACGCATCTGCTAAAATGTTAAGAGAAACAAACATATATCTGTAATTATTCGGATTATTTATATAACTTCAATAAAGCGTATTACATAAAGTATGTTACAAAATAATTTATAAAATACAACAATACCACTTTGCGCGATACTTCGTAGTCTCAACTACGAAGTATCGCGCAAATAAATTTAAATAAAGCATTGTATTTGTCTCTTACATCATTTCCGTTTCATCTTTTTGCATCCGGTTTGAAATCACTACGATTCTATAGAAGTTTCACTTCAAAATTCGGTTAGAATCTTACATCTCACTTTTGAAGCAAAATCTTCTATAGATTGACCTAAATTGTTGTCTGTATTAACGATTAATTAGGGATAGCAATGTATGCTTAACTTAAAAAAATCTTATGTGACGGATTAGAAATTCTTATTTCACTCCTAAAATTAAGTAATAAGGCAATATTTTCCATTTTAAGACACGGTTTGTTTTACAGCATTTGTGCACCAAGTATATTTCGAGTATGTACCTACAATACCGTTTTTAAAATGAAACTGTGTAACGGGCCGCCTGTTTTTCAACAAAATGCGTTATAAGCATCGCCTAGGGAGCCGTTTGTTTTTTAAGTCACCCCGGCGTAAAATTGTGAGAAATGTCGGCGATGCGACGTAATTATTAAAGCCTTGGCAAACTCATCGAATTATTTCCTAAAGGAAATTTTAGATGTTGAAGGATGGAATAAATATGTGATAATGAGGGAATAAGAATCAAATATTATTTAACTAAGCAGCACAATAAAGGTTCATTGAAGTGTAGCGCAAGAGTTTTACAATGTTTTGGTTAGCACAATGTAGGCCTGTAGATGGTCAGTAGGGTTGCAATCACGAGATGTTTACTGTCTGTGTCGTGCGTTTCGGGTTTTTTGGTAATATTTTATGGTACCTTAATTATTATTTTCAATTAATATTCTCCACCCGACCATTAATTTTGGCATTTAATTAACCTGTCACTTTTGGTTAGTAATTTTAATGATGATGAAAGCCTTTTTATTTTAGAATAGCTTTGTATATTATTTAAGGATGTGCAAAATGGCGTATGAGTTAAATGTTTTAAATATTTTCATCTCATATTATTTACGACACTGGCAACCTGTCGAGTGTCGCTACAAGCTCTGAATGTCATATAATAAGAAACTGAAACTGAATTGAGGGGGGATGAGGGAGAATTGAGGAAATGGTGGGCGGGATGGAAGTGGGATGATTATAATAAAATATAAATTACTTACTTAAACCCGATAAATTACTTAAGTTATCCGGTTTTGTTTTTACACTTTTACTTATTTATTTTATGTCCCCCCTAGATCGTTGCTGTTTAGATGTAAAGTTATGAAGGAAATAGATAAACATCCATAACCCTTCGTTTTGCTTCGCTGTAGTCGCGTAAAAAGTACATTTTAAAACTGGAATCTGATGCAATAAACTTGCATCTTTTTGTAACTTTATTTCAATAGTTTCCTCCATAGAAAATAGCACAGAATATTTATATTTGAGCAATATTCCGGTTCATTATGTAATTTATTCTGTAGAAAGTCACTAGCCAGCCTGCAAGAAACAAACTAATGGCAGCGGAAACACGAGACCCGCCTCTTGGTATAAGTAATAGAGGGATTATTTTGATCTCGCAAGTAATAAGCTGGACAACTGTGGTGCTTTATATACAGCACTAGACCTACTACTACACAGGAAAATGTGGACAAATCTTAGAAATAAGATTGAAGACAAAGATTTTTCAGAGAACTAAATAGCCAACAGTTTTAACCCACCGTCCACCTCTTGTGAACCTAAGTGAATTGTTGAAAATTTTTTTTTACAACAGCTCACTTTTCATTTACTTAAACGTGCCTTATTTTATATTGGTGACGGTACACCTTAGAAATTTGGTACTAGCCGTTACAATATCTATCGTGTAAATACACCAGTATAGTCAGCAAATTGACGTTTATTCAATCATCACACTGCCGCAGCTACATAGCTTGTATTTTTTTAACAAAATAATATAATAATAATATTTTTGATATGTAAGCATTATAAATAATAAATAAAATAAAAAAATAAAAAAGCCTTTTTATTTCCAGTAGTAGTATGTAGTTTAACATTGTTATAATATACACCTATAGAGTGTTTTATCTTAGATACAAAAATTTCTACTGGAACCCCCCTCAGGTAAAGGCCTCCTCCAAGGTTTTCCATTTGTCACGGTCGTTAGCTATTTTTTGCCATTGTGGGCCAGCTATTTTTTTAATATCGTCGTCCCATCGTGCGTATGGTCTTCCTCTGGAACGCTTGCCTGATGGACCTTTCCATGACGTAACCGTATGTAAGCATTATTCAACTACAAATCCACTTTAAGACTAGTTTTACTTTAGTTTTTAGAGTAAAAATAAATTCGTTTGTATGTTAACAAGAAGTATGTATCAATATTAAAGAAAAAAAATATCTTTTTACTCCTAATCCAGGTACGAAAAGTTGGGATTGCGATATGTCGAGAATTTGCCTGATCCCGGTTGTATATAAACACCACTTAAGATAGCCAGAAGATTATATAAAAGTGAAAACAATAATATATTTAACAACTACCATCGCCATCTCCTAAAACTTGAACAATACAATAATTTATGAGCTGAAACGGGCGCGGGGACGCAATTAGCCGCCCGTAACGAACGCTCAAATGATATCAGTTCCTGATTAATCATGATTTATAGCATACCTTCCATCTGACATTGGACGCTCACCAGACGTATTTTACAACAGCTTAAATTAGGCAAAGAATAATTCATTGTGTCACTAAAGAAAAACATTTCTGTGAAAACAAGATCGTTTAAAGTGCTTGGCGTTTATCAATTCCTGCTTTGAGACTTATAATGTTGCATCTTTTGAAATATGATTACGGAGCTATCGAGTATGAAAAACTACAATTTTATACATAGTCCGGGCCAAACACAAAACACCCTACCTAATAAAAAAATTAAAATGCCTAATCTATAGCTGACTGATTAAACTGTTCTTTGCCGGCCGCGGGTTAACTTGACACTTAATCCGTTATTGTGTATACTGGTGTTTTTTTTTTTTTTATGGCCTTTAGAATTTTTTTTGTCCACAATCTCACCTCATGGTAAGTGTCGATGTCGACGAGGATAGATCACACAGATTTGGAAGAAGGGTGCTTTGTTGTCGGCTCCCGGACTATAAGGAACGGCGTAGGCATACCAAGTTGTAATATAAATAATAATTAAAATCCCAAAATATTTTAAAGTTTAGCTAATAAATATCTAACAAATTATTTTATTGAATATTGTTTTAACTTATATTGTGCCGTAACGAACGCTCAACTGATGTCAGTTCATTATTTAATTACAAAAGCTGAGATAAGGCAAACATAAATAAATTTATGTACTAATGTATTATTTAATTGATTAATGTAATTGATATCTAACCGTCTTAATTAATATTAATAAATAAATAAATTACTAAGAATTTGCTGTCACTAAAAAAAAACATTTCTGCGGAAACGAGATCTGGTAACTTCAGTAAGAAATTTTGTATTGAATTCCTTGAATGTTGCATCTGAAATACCATTAACGAGATATCTAGCTTGAACAACTAAAACTTTATGAACGGCGTAGGCGGACTTCGTGCTGATATAACAATTTAATATTAATTATGGACGAAAATATTTTAAGGATTACCTTAATTTAATAATCTGTATCATATTCCTTTGATGAATATTGTCTTGAGCGTTCCTGATTTAGTCCTTGTTGGGTTAGTTTGCTCATTTTAGGGAGGTTGTTTCATAGTTGTTTTAGTAAGTTATTACGTTAGTCCAATTCAAGTAGAATAGTCTATCCAATAAGGCATTTTACGAGTATGTTCTAGTCTAGCTTGCTCAGCTCAGAAACTAATGGTTGATTTTATAAATAACCCGCATCGATTCGGAATAATAACACAATCGTCATTTTTGCTGTGTACTTCTCCAAATACAAAATTGAACAGCTCAATTTTGCATGTCAGCTAGCTTTTAATGTCACGGAATTGAAGCTAATTGTAGATTTCGGACAGAAACAACGAATATTAGAAAAAAAAAACAAATTAAAATTTGCTTATAGCCTTCCTCGATAAATGGGCTATTACAACACTGAATTATTTTTTTTATCGCAATAGTAGTTCCTGAGATTAGCGCGTTGGAGCAAACAAATAATAAAACTCTTTAAACAGATAAATTAATTAAAATCAACTAGTGTCAAAAAGTATGCTGAATACACACTATTTTTTCAGCGTGTTCGGAATTATTCAGTTTATTTTGCATGAACAGTTCCACGAAAAATAAGAACGGTTGAAGTGTAATTACCGATTTAACCTGCACCCATTATAACGAAATTATTATCCACTAAACCTACATCCTTAAAATAAAAGAACGGGTTTTTGTAATAAAGTCACTAAAGGAAGTGGGCGAAGTAATTACATTTGACACAAAAGTTTAGCTGCAATTAGCAAAGAACTGCGGAAGCGTTCCCTCGTTTGCCGCTTCTTTCCGGCGCTGGTTCGGATAATGTTATAGTTAGTGGAAATATCACGAGAAAGAGCTTATATTGAAGTGATATGGGCGCTCTTTATAGTTGAATGGTTATTTGGTTACTTAGCTCGGGATGAGTTTATTAAGTTTACAGAAGGGGTGCTTATCCTTTGGTGAATTAAGTAGAGTGCTAAAGAAGATACTTTTCCGCTAGCTCCGACTTTGAATCACTTTCATTCATAAGTCGTTTCTTCTGAATATAATATTTCTATTGCTGGAAACCACAGGAGACTAACCCATAACAATCAATATTAACGACACAAATGTAGTATTTAGCACTCAATGCACTTTACAAGCTTATAGATAGTGGTGTAGGAAAGGTTTATTATTTTCCCAAATATATTTAAGAAATAGATAGAAATATAATTTATTTGCTCAAATGTTACCTACATTTGATATATCTTATTTTATGTCAACGTTAGTTCCATTATAGTGGTCTATTTTTTTTTGTAATTAACCATTTCAGGCTTTGCTTTTTTTAATAGGTATATTATAAGCTCTGTTAACATTATCACTTGATAGAGGTATATGTATAATTGTTTGTGTAAGTCCAGATTTTATATCCGGCAGAAATTTAATATTCAAACTATTTATTCATATCATGTAACGTCACATCATTGTGCTTACTTTGTAATTTTTTTTATGGAATTCGCTTTGAGTTGTTTGTAGTAGTAGTATTAGGACTTCGAGTGACTTAGTGCGGCTTGCAACAATTATTATGTCTCGACTACGCCAAAACTACGATTAGGTCTAAATCGAGGCTTAATTAATTAATAAAACAAACTGAAATTATGAAAAAATATAAAAAGACTGCGACCTAATTTTTTTGGGAATTTTTACTGTATATATTGTACCTTTTAAGTGAGATAGATAGTTAGAAAAATCTTTATTATACACACCAATTAACAAAAATACAAAATAATTAATAGTAAAATTAAACCTAGCATGCGTAATGGGCGGTCTTATTGCTTAAAGCAAAGAGAGAATGGTAGTTACGCAAATTTAAATCGACATAGATCCTAAACGATCAGTTGGATCGAAACATGTTGAAAGAAAATTATCAATGATTTTTTAATACCTATTCAACAAAGGGAAACTCTACATGACATGGTTTGTTGACTTATTTATTTTTAATTTTTACAAAATGGCGTCCAATAGGCGCCATGTTGATTTATCACTACCGTCATGTCTTTAGTATCACTTTCCGTACCTACTAAGAGAAATCGATTGACGTGTGAAACATAGAAATCGGCGCAGGCGTTTTGTCTGTATAGTGGGACAAAGGAACATACATACATACGTAGACTGTTGAACACAATAACACTCCTTTGCGTTGCGCAGTTAGATAAAAAACAAGCCGCTCATAGTGTTTAAAGTTCAACATAATGCCATCAAACTGTATAAATGCAAATGACATTTCGTTGCGACCGAGCAGAAAATAGTTCGGGGTGATACCAAACTGCACCTCAGTTCGTAAAGTTTTAGATCTAAATTCCGGCACGTGTAGAGCAGATTTCTGAAGACACAGGCATTCAGGCTGAGCTCGGGAAATGCGGGTGACGACACAGCAGTTTGCAATTAGGAAACAGTACACAAAATAGGGATGTTTTCCATGGCTTTAGGGGTTTCTGCCGCAATGCATGTGGTAGACATGTGGCGTATGGGTACTTTGTATTGCTTATTGGTAGTATTCCAGTAAGCTAACGTTGAATTACAATTTGTAAAAAGTAATAAAGTAAAATCTATTGGTATCCACAAAAAAAAATACATAAAAAATATGCATAAAATATTCTAAAATTCATGTGACAATTACTTCCGTGTTGTTAAGTGGGAATAGTAGTAGCATGATCTCTGAAATAGCAACAAAAAATATGCTTACATATTTCTAACACATTGGAACCATTGTATTCGGGACTTCCCCGCGTTCGCTTTTCCCCCACTCTCCCCTATATATGTAAATACTAGTTGTTCGCTCGCCTTAAACATAGGACTCATGTACACAATTTAGAATATATATTTTTCATGGTTTTTAACAACACCGTTGTTTCTGTGGTCATGCCGCTTGCAACAGCGTCGTAATATCGGCAAACTCAAAAACCGTCAAATCATGGTATGTTAAACATTTTAAGTTATAATACAATTTTAAAGTATGTTTCACTATTGTTTTTTTTCCATTTATCGAGTAGGTACCTTCTACGCCGGGAAAATACGTTAATCCTAAAAAAAACAATCAATAAACGCAGTTAGTTTAGGTAAATATAATTATGTCAGTGGTATTTATTCTGTTTGCAATAGTTTAGGATTTAATAAACTATAATCAGGCACTAACGGCGTATTCATTAAAGACTAGTAACAAAATAACTCCTTGATAAAAACTCTATTAGTGAAGAGTTTCTAAGTGGTTGTAAGCTATACGCATCATGTAGGTAACTAAATAAAAACTTTGTGTCTTGTCTTCGGTACCTAAACGAAGTTCCCTCAACTTTTAACTTGGGAGAAAACGAATTTTGTTTTAAACTTGTAGTGTGAATGGGTCCTTAACTTGCCTTTATAAAGTTTAGGAGCAAAACTATTTACGAGATATAAACGAGTTCTAGAGAAATATTGGACATAAGTACTGGATTATGTTTACCTATCCGATTACCGACTAGGCAGCACTTTGTTGTCTTCCTGAAGTAAGTAGGATGTTTATTATGCATTTGTAAATAAAACTGTAATAAGTTATACACCAATTACTTTATAAAACATTGGCAACAAATTGGTACCATGAGAGCTGCCTAAAGTAGTGTTTTTTCTGGATTTAACCACGATCGCACCAATATACCTATGGATTCTATATGATGGTAATCAAATTGAAAACTAATTGTTTATTAATGATGACCTGGCTGAAAGATAAGAAAGATGGCTACTTCGAAGCAGTTGACGAAAAAGGACAAATCGCTTGACCCACTATTCTCAGTTCTATTATTTGGCTCAACACCAGGCCACGACCCTCAAATTTACAGCTAATGGTTATGATGATAATGTTCCAATATTTCCCTATCAGAGTTTGTGAGTGAGAAAATACTTATCGAAATAATATTGACTGTGCTAACAGAAATGCTTTTAAAACCATCCAAATGAAAATTTGGAGAGTGTTCCCTACCCTTGAACTGTTTTCAATCAGGTTAACGTTTTCAGCGCGCAATAGGCGTAAATTGCGTCTTATTCCGTCCCCGCCTCGCGTAATGGTGGCGGAGTGTAGGCAAATATACGGACCTGGCCCGATTCAGACTAACCAGCGGGGGGAAATTAATAAAATAAATGATATGAAGTACATAAATAAATATTGCCGGACAATCCACAAAGCAAAATCTAGCCCCGTGGTAAGTACTCAGCTTGTTTCACGGGTACTCGACATCTGATAAACTTAATATAATACAATATACTACACTTATAGATATGCATTTTTATACATACTATTTTTACACAGTTATTCAATTAAACAATTAAAGTTGGAACAGATATCAAAATATATTTTATAGGGAATTTAATAAATGAATTATTTGGTTAAGTTCACCAATTCGAATAATGTATATAATTATGTCGAGTTTTTGCAAATATATTTGTGTACCTACTACAAGAAGTGAAAATGTCCACCCTTATCAACCTTACCTTAATACGTCCCATACCTCCTCGCGGTAAATATCTCAGCTTTTAACGTATTTGAATAAGTCCTTCTTGCTGTATGGTAGGGCTCAAATAGTTTCTTTGGTCCGTTTATGGGGATCCGACGGAATCCTAGCGACCGGATTAAAGTTTATTCAAGCGTTTTCCGAAAGGATATTTTTGTTTTTTTTTGCTACCAACTTCAAAATTGTTAAATTGAAACAATAACGGAAGAATTTGCAAAATGATTAGGTACTTTAGCATTTGTCAGAGGGTGTTAGGATTATCTTAATGAAATCTTAGTTATCTAACTTATAAAGAACTTTCCTATGTACTTCAAGGTCAATTATAATGTGTAATATTGTAATTTGTCAGTTATTACCTTACTTATCGCGCCCTATGGCATTCAACAAGAACGATTAAGATCAATTTCTTTTCATAAACCATCTGAACATCGAAATTTTTTAAGCTGTTAAATTTTAACTTCCTAATTGTATCACCTACTTAGGTTGTAATTCGTTGTTACTTCTGTAATTTAGTTAATTTAATTTAATTATAGGCCAATATTTCGACGTTTAATGTAATGGTGCGGCTAAATCAGTGGGCGAAGATTTGTATCGCGTTGCATTTTATAAGATTCTGAAGTAACGTACCCAAATAAAGCCATGAACATGGTAAACATTATCTTCGCCAGAATACTTCGCGTTGCAACCATGTACCCACTCACATAGCGTTGGCACAGTATACACACCATAAGCGCTAGAATAGCAATGTTCAAAATCAGGTAAACTTAAAATGTACTAGCTATAATTCCTCGCTTGACATTAACAGTTCCCACAGCTATAAACCAGCTGTGCGTAGTGCAGCCGAATTCCAAGCTGCTGTGACGCGTCGCTTACTACGTGGATTAAATGTAAATTGACTCCTGCAGTGTGACCACACTGTACTGCGAAAACTGTTTGCAAAGTTGATTTCTAGACTAAAAAGTGTTGGGCTGTTGGGGAGTTCTAAAACCAGGCCGACTTCCTATACCCTGTGATACTTATCCGACAATATTATAAACGCGAAAGTTTGTGAGGATGTAAGTAAGTGAGTGTGTAAGTGTGTTCGTTGCTCTTTCATGCAAAAACTACTGGATGGATTTTTATGAAACTTCACAATAATATATAAGAAGTTTTAAAATGTATTATTACGCGTTCAAGGCCCGGGCGGGCAGATTGTATAAACATATAGCTCTGCACAGCATTATTGGCCCAAAAGTAATATGAATTTGTTTTTGTAGAAAGTTATTTTACAATGAATCGTATCGTAAATAAGAGGGTGGTTAAAGATGCTAACTGAACTCAAATGATACACATTGAGTATTACGTATTATCATAATGAATACCCAAAATAGTTTGTACTTCAAAGAAATCTACTGTACTGGCAATAATTCCTCTCGAGACATCAACAGTTCCCTCAGCTAAATATAGCTATGCTGTATAAACATAGCTATAAATAGCTATGTTTATACAACTTTGAATTTGAAGCTGTAACGTGTCGCTTACTAGGATTCAATGTAAATTGACTCCTGCAGTGTGACTACACTATGCTGCGAAAACTAAATCCAGAGCTAGAAGTATAATCCATTATACAATAAGCTATTTCGTATTGTGTTTCATTTTATAACTTGGTAGGTACTAATGAACTTAACTATGCTAAAGGGTGGTCACTCAGGGGTACATTCTGTACTCAAAAGCTTATACAACACGCACTAAATTCGCAGAACCTTTCAGCATCGCTGCGAATTTTTACCCCAAACAAACATGTAAAAATGTGAAAAGATTGTCAGTACAATACAAAAAAATAAATGAGAGAGCGTGTTGTTAAGCATAGCATTGTACAAATATACTGAATGCATTGTATATGGTTTTAAAATAATATTGAAAATAAAATGTATATAAATTAAAATGATTGTTGTTCGTTAGTCTGAATAATGAATATAAAACTCGAGAACGGCTGAACGGATTTATCTTATCATAGTCTTGAAATATTCGTGGAGATCTAGGGAAGGTTTAAAAGGCGAGAAAAAATCTAATAATTGCCGGGATTTTTTTTTAATAAAAACCCGTGCGAAGCCAGGGCGGGCCACTAGTATCTAATAAAACTCTGTACATAAATAATCTTGAACTTTACTTCAATTTAAGGTAACATCGATACTTACCATCAGGTGAGATTGTAGACAAAGACCTTCGAGTATGTACCATAAAAAAAGGTTGAAAAAATCCAGTATCTTTAATTACGGAACCTAATTCCTTAGATTTGCTGCATTCAAAACATCGGCAAACATTGCCACAGACGCTGTTTTACTAAAGGTATTTGCGCTGTAATACGAACTTTAAGTCGTAAAACGGATTTTGGTACAAGTTATAAAATTAAACGGGTTCTAATGCTTAGATAAAGGATGAAATATGGCGAACAACTATGGTAGGTTGTTAATTATATTTGACGATTATAAAATAATGACAAGTTTATTTGCATCTGTTATTTCAGAAGATAGTTCTACTAATCACAAGGGATGCAACTTACCTTAACACCTTCTTCTTTCCCTGTCCATCAGTAATGAAAAGAGATAAACTGTAACGATTCTTGTACTGTACTGTACCGATATCTACATAATTATTTGAGCCGTTTTGCGTATAAAACTTTTTTTTAGGGTCTAAGGTCACACGAGAGTTACAAAAATGTTTGATAAAATGATGTCTATAGGTGAATACTGTAGTCTATTTTAGGCGTAACGAAAGGAAATTTTAAGGGTGGCTACTATTAGTGAACAATAACAAACACTATCTGAGCAGTCGTTAAAACGTCGAATCCTTTTGCAATAATGTCATATCCGCGGCGACTTACGAGTATACGTGAACGAAACACAAAAATGCTTTTAAGGCATATTAACGAAGTAATGTTGTAACTTGGAGAATCCAGTCTGGTCATTTGTCAACCTGCGCTGTAGTTATGAACTGTATCAACCACTTTGCACATAACGAGGTTTGCTGCTATGCCCGACGAAGCAACCTGCAGTCCACTTTGATGAAAATTTCTAATGTGTACAGTTACAGAATAATGCTAAAAGCATTGATAGCATTAAAAATATTGGTAGTACGCACCTGTTTCCAATAAAAAAGGTTCTATTATTATATTCCACTATAAGGTAGCATAAAATACTCGTATATATAGGTACTTATACTTGTAACATACATGTGTTCTGCAATTGTGTTTGTATGTTCTGCAAACACTTTCTCATTGGTGTGGGTGATTAATAAGTATTATAAAAATATCTATATAAGCTTGTCTATTATATTAAGTATATCAGATGTCTAGTACCCGTAACACTCGCGTAGAGCTTACCACGGGACCAGATGTTGTTTTGTGGATTGTCCGGAAATATTAATTTTATATGTACCTATTTATTTATATATCTGTTCTGCAATCGAGTAAATTCTTACACATGGACAATTCATTGACACTTGACGGCTGTAGTTGCCTTTTCAGTTGACGTCGTTCCACTCGTGAATAGCAACACGCCTTTCATGTTTATAATCACGATATAATTCTACTAAGTACCTACAATTTTAAAGAAAATGAGTGGATTCATAAAACTTCGTGAAAGTCGCGATTAACGAGTTCATGAGCTATCACCTCACTATCCATCCGCACATCCTTACAAATGCAGCTTGCAGTAGTATTTAAAACCCAAAAATATCAGAACTTAGTCACAAGAAGCAATATCTCCCACAATATCAGTCAGTAGTCGCTAAAAAGGCCATTTCGCAGATCCCCAACTAATTTGAACCCAATTTACTGTTGGAACTTGTACCCTGTCGGATAATTAGTGCAGTTTTATTGAAATTTTAATCAAGCCATTGATATTGGATCGGATAAATCAAATCGTTTTCAAGTTTTGCTTTGTACAATTATTGCGAATAAATTGAAATGGTTTACAACTCTTGTTGCTCAGGGATTCCGAGTTGTGTTGTTTTTATGTTTTTAAGTTGTACACTATGTCTTCTTTTATTGCAAAATTCAGGACCAGTACATTACATCACTCATCATGACTATTGCAGTAAAAATACCTACGTCATGCTAAGTATCATCTCGTTTCGGTCATCGGGTTCGATTCCCGCCGAGGGGTCAAGGGTTTGTATGTTCTGCAGGCACATTCTCATGGGTGTTTTATATGTATAATAAAGAATATATCTATCTATGTAGGTAGTATATTATATTAAGTATATCAGATGTCTAGTACCCGTCACACAAGCTTAGAGCTTACCACGGAGCTAAATGTTGTTGTGTGGTTTGTCCTTAAATATTTATTTATCTATTTTATTTATTGAAAAATTATTTAATTATACATAATGAGGGTTACATGGCGTGAAAATATTTATTTAAACCATTACAAGCGAATGCTCCGTGTTAGGTAATTTTATATGTTATTTCGGGAGTAACCACCGACTCACTGTCGAGTTTGGGTCGCGTTGCATACATAATGAGGACGGGTTGTAAAACGACTACGCTTCTAAGACATGCAATACACTAAACAAGGCGCCTGGCTTTGGACGGGTTCAACTTGCGAGCTTTTGTTTTTGAACTACGAAAGTTTGGATACGACATCAAATCGGCTAAATTTGATTAACACGCGAAACTACCGAAAAATCTACCGATAGAAGATATAGTTATGTTTTGGTTTGGTCAGCTGTGCTGAGCCGGTTATTGATTACCAATTTGATCATAACAGAGAATCAGAACTCAAATATACGGCTTGCTGGAAGTACTCTAATAATCTCATTAAGCTACCTACATATTCGAAGTCATAACTAGGCAAGATCGTTTTTCGATACCGAATTTGATCTTCATATAGAATCGAAATTCAAATAAGTATCCGGTTTGCTGTAAGTACTCAAATACTCGCACAATTTTTTTCTTATTTATAAATCTCAAATATGCCATATCCACGGCAGCTTCGTTATTTGTTGTCACGTGCCACCCGTTTGTTTTCATACGCTAGCGACTCGAGAAACTGTCGACTACGCCGCTGCGATGCGTGCTTTATTTATCTTTACAGTAACTGTCACACACGTCCTCTTAAATTGCTCAAAACATTATTAAAAACTGTATCATTTTTAAAAGTATAGGCAATGTTATGGCCGGCTGAGGATCGATTTCTCAATTCTTCATTTTTATATATAAGATATCAGATACACACGCTTAGAGCTTAAGTCGGGGCTAGATGTTGTGTGGATTGTCCGTAAATATTAACTTACTCTAAGGTAAATATATATATTTTTTATTTCATTCTTCCATTTTCCGTCAACGATCATTACTTTATTACAAATGTCAATCATGACACAATCCATGAAAAGCTGCTTCTAGAACTGTGAAAATATAGCTTCCTAAAACCTAAACTCCCAAGTATTCAGTCACGTATAAGATTCGTTTTCAGAAAATAAGTATTTATGATTATAGGGGCTTTGGAAACACTCTAAGACCTTCGGCCCCTTTAGACTTTCCCTCATAACCAATCGAGTTACCCGACTTCCAACATAAAAGCTGTATCAAAGTTGGGTTAAAGCGAACGTGGTTGGGTGGGGTAAGTCTCGCCATTCTAACTTGGGCTTAATCAACATTCGACCTAATTGATCACAAGCATTATAGGTGAATGAGGTCTTTGTATTTCTTTCTAATGAATCAATAGAATAAAAAAACATTTCTAACATTCTGATAAGGAAACCACCGGAAAAAATCCTCGTAATCTAAATTTATAGAGAAACTAGCGGCCCGCCCCGGCGTCGCACGGGTATAAAATTTTCCCGAAATTTTTTTTCGCCGTAAAAACCATCCTATCTCTCAAGTTTGATCGAACTGCACATGGTGTGCGAATTTTATTATAATCGGTTAAGTGGTTTAGGAGTTCATTGAGGACAAACATTGTGACACGAGATTTATATATATTAAGATATACTGAGAGAAACCATACAGATGCTAAGATGGCATTTCAATACATAAGTAAAATATGAATGTATTAATGGCAGCCAGCGCTAACTTGGTATTTGCAGTTTTTCAAGTCAAGCAAGCGCTGGCGGGAATAGAGCTCACGTCTATTTTTCAAGCAAGCAAGTAAATGAAAGGTCGCGTCTAAACAACAGGGACCTGGCCAACACTGGCTTGTCTGCAGAACTGGTCCAGCATTACTGGCTACGTTTAAACTCTGCCTAATTTGTTTTCTACCAAGACCACAAAACAGGGATTCAGGGATTTCTTTAATTAATTTTATGTTAAGGCCTAATCTCTCTCGTCAAGAGAGAAGTCCCTTTGTCCCAACAGTGGGAACGTTAATAGGGTGATGATGATGATGAAAGAACTTTATGTAGCGTTAGGAAATCTTTTCAAGATAATGTTTCATATACCCACCATTTATACACAGTAGTGGTCTAAAAGGGTCTCAAGTGCTCTACAAAGTTTAAGGCAATAATGGGGGTGAATAATTGAATTTTGACCAACTCTCTGCGAATAGTCGTTTTACTGCTACCTATTGAGAGTGGATTAGCTTGGAAGTGGCAATGGGCAGGCCATATGGTTCGCAGAATGGATGGAGTTTGGAGTTACTCCTTGAATGAAAACAAGTAAAGGCAGATAACTGATTGTTTGGTTAATCTGCAAGTTTATGTCGAATGCAACCCGTTTACAATCAAAACAAACAAATCTAAGAAAATCCTTTTTCGAGAAAAGTTTGTGTTGCTCATGAAATCGATCAGACCGATTTCGGTCACGAGTCTAGGACATGTTTGAGACCGCCTTCAAATATCTCATCATCATCACTCTATTAACATTCTAAATTCAGACACAGGGACTTCTCACTTTCCGAGAGAGATAGGGCCTTAATTCACGATGTTTGCCGTCACCGTTAAAGCACGTGTTTAATGCCCACATAAATTTCTCAAGAAGAAAAATCTAAAAGACTCGTATTTATGTAACTTTTAAATTAGTAGTGGCATACATTTTAATCAGCATGAACGAAATCGGTCTGATTAATATCATGAGAAACACAAACTTTTCACACAATAGGATTTCCTTCTATTTGTTTGTTTTGATCACAAAATGAACTGGGCTGTTAGCGTAACGTTAATACGAGTCCAGGAGATATTAGTCTTCAAATTTTGAAGACGGTCTGTTGAAAGTGTCCCAGATTGTCACAGAGAAGTTTCTATTTTGCACCTTAAAATGTTTTGGTTGAATGATGACAAAAAAAATCTCCAGCATTAAGGATTGGGTATTTTATAATGACTAGATTTATTCACATGCGGGAACAACGTATTTTCTCGCTGTAAAGTAGCCTATGCATATACCTGCATAAATGGGTTATCCAACATTGAAATAGTTTTACAAACACTGAAAGAGGACAAACATATCGGACCGGAAGTTCCTGAGATTATCGCGTTCGATTAAACAAAAGATCATAATACAAGAATGTTGCGGCAAAAGTAATTTCAGACCTAAATGGTATATCTCGTAACTCATTATGCTCTTAATTTATACTTAGCTACACAAAATTGTCTCTCTTAAGCGAGCACCTGTCTTACTTTTATCTTAATGTAATTCATTAATTCATCCGTCACTCATCGCTTCCGGCTACCTATAATTTAATTAAAATGATACCAATTTGGATTCAGGTAGCACCTCGTGTAATCAATTTTATTTTCTTTTTAATATTCGTATAATTTTGACCTGCCATCAATCATGTTGAGTTTCACCGTGTTTTGAAGCATTTTTCTCAGCCCGTGATTGGTTGCTTGACAGATGACGCCTGAGTTTGGAGGGGGTCGTTGGCTTAGATGTTTACCCTTTTGGGATACTTAGCTTTTTAATCAATCATACAACAAGAAGTCACTTCCCATAGCGGGTAAATAAATATTTGAATCGGTACATACTGCTTTAGATTCAGTAGGGAATTCTTAGAACCATGATATAATAACGAATTCGAAATTTATAATTAAAATAGAAAAATATCACTAGCTGATATATATCTCGTATATTTATAACACTGTCAAATTAAGATCTCGAACGAGTTTCTTGAATGTTTAAAATAAAAACGTTGTTTTTTTATCACATTTGCACTAAATAATTACTGTTTTTTGGCCAGAATAGATGGAAGTAGTGTTTTTCTCTTGTGTTGTGTTGTGTTTTGTGGAACTTTGATAAACTCAAACATGCAAGCCAAAACAAGAGGTCCTAACAGTGAGAAAAAACAACGTCATTTAAGTGCCTTGTGAACAAATAAATAACATTTGTGATGTGAACAAATTCAATGATATTTGTCAATGTAACAAAACTGAGTTTATAAATTTTATGTGGATTCGCTTTTTGAAGTGAAACTTCTTTAAAATCGTAGTGATTTCAAACCGGATGCAAAAAGATGAAACGGAAATGGTAAGAGACACAAATACAATGCTTTATTTAAATTTCTTTGCGCGATACTTCGTAGTTGAGACTACGAAGTATCGCGCAAAGAGGTATTGCTGTATTTTATTTATTATTATTTTGTAATCATACTTTATGTAATACGCTTTATTGAAGTAATATAAATAATCCGAATAATTACAGATAAATGTTTGTTTCTCCTATCATTTTAGCAGATGCGTTCATTTACCCTTTTTTTTCTATTCGATATATATCATAATAATAGTTCGTAATTAGTAGACTCCAATCTTGCGTCGTAGCTGACACACACACACACACTTGTTTTTATTCGTCTTATTCTTTCGTCGATTTACTGAAGTTTCACTTCTATCGCGTGTGAATCGCACACACACCTTTTTTTTGTTCGAGATGACTTATATCACGAATTGGTGATGTTGCTTAAAGATATCCGCTTTCAAAATATATCGATAAACTGAGTATTTCCCTCCAGGATACGATAACGCATAAAATTAATGAATCAATGTGTAAGAAATTAAAAAAAACATAATTATTTATAACTTTTGAATCTATCATGGTTATTATTGCCCTGAGATTGTTGAACCTACTACCCAGCTATATTTTACTTCGGGATCTTACACTCTGAAAGCGGACAGGCGGACCAGGATTCCGAGTTCAACATAAACACAATACAATATAAAATGTTTGACCGGATGGAACGTTGGACTACCTGTTCTGTCTGATAAATAAATATGTTATTATTTAGATTTATAACGGGATATTTACCATGATGGATTGTCTTTCGAGTTTCCCGATATTCGATTTCCGAGCATGTAACTGTGCCGAAATATCGGGAAACTCGAAAGACAATCAATCATGGTAAATATCCCGTTATAAATCTAAATAATATGAATAACCATGATAGTTTCAAAAGTTAAATATGTTATTATCTATTTAGATTTATAACGGGATATTTACCATGATGGATTGTCTATCGAGTTTCCCGATATTTCGGCACAGTTACATGCGCAATGATCATGGTTGAACTCACAGTTCAACCGTGATCATGGCGCATGTAAACAATATCCCGTTTACATGCGCCATTTCAGAGTGTAAGGTCCCGAAATAAAATATAGCTGGGTATATATATTGTGTTACAGGTTCAACAATCTCAGGGCAATAATAATTCAAATACCCCTTTCGTATATTCAACATGTGTCCGGAAGTTTCTTATGTACGTAATACAAATATTATGAAGGAAAACATTGCAAGGAAGCTGTGGTCCTGGTACTGTGTAATAAAACTGTCAGCTGAAGTTGTAGGGACCGTCTTATGGGGAAACTGTAGAAACTTGAGGAATGTAATGAAATGCAGCATTTATTTTAGTAGCGGGAATTTTCCGGCTTAATTTGTTATGCCGTGGGTTTGTCCGTTAACTATTATAAAAGTAATTTGTGTTGGCAATTTTTTAAAAATATGTTTGGTAACCAATACTATCTATTCAGAGAAAAGTGTAGGCAAATCATTGGCCTTTATAAAAAAAGTAGTAGACAAAATAATAATAGGTAAGTAACAAGTGACATGTGTGATATCGTGAATTAAAGCCCCGTTTTAGCCCATTGTATGTAAATCGGTAAACAAGTTCATCTAGATTTTTATCACTATTTTTCGATAACCCTGGTGTTATTTACGTAAGATTAAGAATAAATGTTATTAATGAATAAATATTTCCGGACAATCCTCACTACATCTAGCCCCGTGGTAAGCTCTAAGCTTGTGTTACGGGTACTAGACATCTGATGATATACTTAATATAATAGAAAACACACATAGATATTTTTTATAACTCATATCAAACACCTAAACACTTTCCCTATAAAATAATGTGTACTGTATTAAATATGTCACTACTTATTTATTTTTACGTTTATTGCTCAACAATGGCACAACGTGTTAGTAGAAGGAATGCAAAAAATTCTAGAACATTTTTCATCTCTTAAACCCGCGCAGTGCTTTATGGGTACAGATTCTATTCTTACGTCGGCAATGTTTTATTGTGGACAGCCAAGAAATCCTTTAACGCGACAGCTTAACGTATCCTCTACTGGATATGTGTAAGGACACGCTCACTTAATTTCTTCTGAATTGCTTTCGAGAACATTCTTAGGTATGTAATAATATTCAAAAGAGATTTGTACGAAAATATACCCAAAGTGATTAACTTTATGGGAACTTATTGCACTGCTATTTGTGTCATATTTACGTTCCATAATTAGTTGAACTATCTATTTATATTAATGCTTGTTATTATATATTTATAGTTATACTTGTTATTATCTATTTATAGTTATACTTGTTATAACATATTATAAGATAATTTGTAAAAAGTTGGTAAATGTAACGCTATTGTATTACTTTAAGCGTCAGACTAAAGCATGAAACTTATTACTTAACGATATAGATTAATTGAGTCCAAATGCTATTAAAATTTTTACTTCCACCTAAGTGAGTGCTTTATTTTACCCTCCTTCTTTTACGGAACTTTTTACTTAATCTCATACCTATATCTTATATACAACGTAAAAAGATCCTAATTATCCGATGGGCTTTATCTTTCAACATCTTTCGCCAGTCACTGGAAGTAACTCAGCATTTGATACATCCATCTAATCCGGGTGAGAACGAGCAACTTTATTGTTGTAGGATTGCTCTATCTACAAAATATAATAATCATGTTTATGTCCATTAAATTAATATTTTAAGCCTAGAGTTACAATCTAAGCCAAAGTCAGTGAAAGTGACGTGTGAGGAATTAAAAAAATAAAAATATGTCATAAAGTAATAGAGTAAAGCTAAATTATGTTAAAAGAAAAATCTTGAGAAGGTTATATTAATTGCTTTATTATAATCACTAAGGCGAGATGAATCGCTGAAATGAAGCTCACTACCTGGGAAAGTTGAATTATTGTAAAAGGAAATATTTATGATTTATAATAAAATAAAATAAAGACAAACATGACACCTGTTTGTTAGAGTACTCTGTTGAAACTAAAAAGTAGATTATCAAGCTTGAGCATTAATCTTGAAACACGCATTTAACTCGACCTCTTTATCTTCGTCGTCTTGGTCAGTAGTGCAACTATGTTCCATTATATAATATATGTTCCATTCAATTTTATGTTAGAGTTTTGAGTAGGCACTCGTATTTATCACTAGTTTTGCACGCCACGGCCTTGCCCATATTTTTTCCCGTTATAACAACGTATTTTCACATAGTAAAAAACCTAAAGCCATTCTCAATAAATAGGCTATCTTATACTGAACTATTTTTTTTTATCGGTCCAGTAGTTCCTGTTGTAGCGCGTTCAAATAAACAAACTTTTCAGATTTATAATATTAGTAAGTATAGAAGTAGCACTATATTATATAGTATCAACATTAGTAGATATAGATTTTGTTAAAAAGTTGCCATCACTAGTTGTATCAGTTGCTCGTCCGCAAGTTCTCTATACATAGATACCAACAGTTGTTCTTTGGCTCAGAGGATCAAATAGCCTCATTTTGCGCGAGGGAGAATTATCGGCCTACCAAGAAAAAAATGAATTATGACGTCACTTGACGCCAGCCTATAATCATCCCTCTGTACTTTATAGCACTTTGAGGAATATTCGGCCATTGTTTTACTATACTTTTTGGATTTTCGACAATTGCGTCAGTTGGTTGGTTATTTTTGACTTAGAAATTAAGAAAGAATTAAGAAACTCATAGAAGGAGTTTCTTAATTCTTTTAGATTATCCCACGGAAATTAATAGAAACATAAACAAAATTTATATTATTACTAATTATGAATACCTAATTAACTTAATTCATTTATTTATTAACTAACTTTGCCGTTCCGGTTTTGGATGCGAAAACATTCCTCTTGAATCTCGACGTAGTGCAGAAAACCGCATTAAGATATTCATGTAATTTTTTGAGTTTTTCCCGAACATCAAACAGAAAGACAGATAAACGCGGCTGGACAATTTAATTTATAAGTATATCTGCCTGATTGTTATCGCTACTTTTGTATTTTTTTATATACTACATATAAAAAATGACTTACTACTAAAACCACTACTACAACTCAACTATTACTAAACATAAAAAAATGCAAAAGTAGCGTTTTTAAATGACTAGAAGTAGATTTATGATGTTGGATTTCGAGAGTCATGTACGTATATGTCTTATTAGGGTTCCGTGCCTAATGGGTAAAACGGGACCCTATCTAACGGGTCACTGAGACTTCATCGTCTGTCTGTCACCAGGCTATTCAAGGACCGTAATATTCATGAAGTTAAATTTTTTTGGAATGATTGCTTTCTCTTGACGCTATAACAACATGAACTAAAACACAATTAAGAAATATATATTCCGGAGCTCCCGTACAACAAACGTGATACATATTCTTAAAATTAAGCTACGTTGCGCGTGGCCACTTCTTGGATGGGTCACCGTGAAGTACCTACTAGACTCGCACGAATAACTGCATCCTTTTGCACCTACGAAAAAACATTTTTAGTACCTACTAATTCTTCTTCTTTTTTTAATTGTAAAAACTTGTCTGAAGTGGACAAATTTTTACAATAAAAAAAAACTACTACATGCCCCCAGAAAGCTCCGACTCTGAATAACCTTCAGAGTCGGAGCACAAGCGATCAGCATTAAAAATTATCGCGGTTTTCACTGAATGAATAATATACTGTGAAGTATAAACAAGTTATCGAAGACAGTAAAATATTATATAGATTAGAATCTTAACTTATCTTAAAGCTATACTTATCAAATTTATTTTTTAATTGTTAAAAGATGCGGCAAGCTTCTCCCTTTTTAATAATAAAATATACTAGTGACTCAGAAACCCCAGTGCACATTTTTCAAAACCAGCCAAAGTTCTAGTTAATTCACATTCAAAAGTTCCAAACGAAAAGTTAGACGATAATTTTGAAAAGTTCCCCCTAGGATTTTGTACTTCGTAAATTGAGGTGCAGTCTTGGTAAATTGTTTTCGTATTCCTGAAAATTAAATCTTTTGAATAGGCTTGATGACTACACACTAAAATAGGCGTTCTCCGTAGGTCTGTTTATTTATTTATAAAACACATATAACTTACAGATACCTTAAATCTAAAACGTTATATATGGCATATTGTATAAAATATTTATAATAACATAACACATCATATACAAATTATAATAATAATAAACTTCTATTTAGGATAACTATAAAGAAATCATATCACAATTTACCAGTAGTGAAATTGAATTACCAGCAAAACTAAATTAAAATTTTTAACTATTTTATACGAAATAATAAAGATCTTTTTACTTGGGTGTTTATTATGTAAAATATGTATACTAAAAATATCTATCTAAGTATGTTTATAATATTAAGTTTATCAGATGTCTAGTACCCGTAATACAAGCTTAGAGCTTACTACGGTGCCAGATGTTGTAGTAATATTTATTTATTTTTATTATATATTTTTTTTATGACTTCGAATCATAATAGATTCAAAATAAAAGATAAGTAAAATTAATTGTATAACTCAAAAGCATTACGTCACGCTGAACTTCAATGAACTGTAGCGCCTTAATTTTTTCTTTGCAAGAAAAATACGGTTACAATGTTTTTATGTAGGTAATCTAAATGACAAATGATGTTTTTAATCATTTACCCTATTGCAATTTATTTAATTACTTTGATAAGATGTACCTTTAGTAAATGTTTTACAATAAAATCAATTTTTTTTATTTACATGACTGGCTCGGATGACTTAAAAGGTTCCTTTAAACCTTGGGACTTTTAAAGGTACCGACAAAAGCCAAGCATATTCACCGGTTTCTCCAAAAAAGTGTGTTTTTATATCAGAGATCTGTCAAATTTGGCTCATTGTTTACAAAAGCTGTGGACAAGACTTCATAATTAATTAAATCTTAATATATATAAATCTCGTGTCACAATGTTTGTCCTCAATGGACTCCTAAACCACTTAACCGATTATAATAAAATTCGCACACCATGTGCAGTTCGATCCAACTTGAGAGATAGGATTGTTTTTACGGCGAGAAAAATTCGAATAATTTCCGGGAAAATTTTATACCCGTGCGACGCCGGGGCGGGCCGCTAGTTGTTTATAATTTTTTCATAATCGTTTTTTTGTAATAGTTTATACAAACTTTAAAAAGTTATTGAAAGTGCCTATCGTTTTCTTTTATATCCAAGCCGTCTTTGGCAGAATTCCCCATGTTGAGGTTATCGCCTACAATTTCGAAAAGAAAATAAACGATGAATTGTATAAATTAATCGTTTATTAAATAAAAAAAAGTGTGTGTGTGTCAGCTACGACGCACGATTGGAGTTTACTCCTATTGATTTTAATAATATCAGAGTGCTGAACTAAAAATGGCAAGTAAATTTAACCGAATGAACTTGCGCACGTTGCGCACACGCAGTGTGCTTATAGCTTTTGACCGATACATCATAAATATTGATTATATTTATAACCGACCATACTCGTAAAATAACGATATTATGCTTAATATGCTCAATGTGTATATATATAAATGTAATGGCTATGGAATATTTTTGCATTTCACTTCAGAAATATAACAGTAGATGAAAGAAACTTAATTAACTTAATATAAATAATTATATTAAGTTAATTATTTCTTAACTTAATAGAAAGTTTCTTTTTATTTGTCACTAGCGGCACGCCCCGGCTTTGCACGGGTAATTATTCAAAATTGTTTCAAAATTATTCGATTTTTTCTCGCCGTAAAAACCATCCTTAAACTCCAACGAACATTTAAAAAAATAAATTGGCTAAATTGGTATAGGCGTTGTTGAGTTATGCGCTTAGCAACACATTTTGCGATTCATTTTTAACCCCCGACAAAAAAAGAGGGGTGTCATATGTTTGACGTGTCTGTCTGTCTGGGACATCATAGCTCCCGAACGGATGAAGCGATTTCAACTTAGTTTTTTTTGTTTAAAAGATGAGTCTGGCGCGAGTGCTCTTAGACATGTTTCATGAAAATCGGGTGTGCCGTTTAAAAATTGTGGGGGTTAGAGTGGGAAGGAAAACCGAAAATCTGCAAAAATCTCGAGTATCAAATGAAAGCGCATTGCGTGCACATTACACATTATTACGTAGTAATTTATTATTATATGTTATGGTGTTTTACTTTTAAGGAAATTGAAGGATTCTAATCGGGGGTTTTTATTATATTTTAAATTTAGATTTATTATTTTTAAGAAGATTAAGGTAAGAGAAAACATACTATTGATTGCAATCTTCAATTTAGTGTAACCGACAACAAACATAAACTTGGTTAGGGTAAATTTGTGTAACGGTAGATTTCTGAAGAAAGTTGGTTTTATATTGGTGGTTATAATTTTTCATTCAATCTAAGAATTAGTGTAAGAGCAATGCTGGTTTGCCAAGATACATACACCAACTTAACCTTCTTCGGTCATAGGAATACAACAATTCGACTTATGTAAATGGATCACATAGCCACTCAGTTATAACATAATTTCGACGGAAGTCTGCAAAATTTACAGTTAAAATGTGTAGCGTAACTGTATTTTTTTAAAGCTAGAATTATATTATTATGCTATTCGAAAGAGCAGAAAGAAACTAAAAAAACTGTATACTCAACTTATTTTACGTGTTTTGGTGGTTAACCCAATTGAACCTGCAACCGACGATTATGTACAATATCGATGCTATATGCTAGGGTTTAGTTCTGAAAATAACTTTTTGAATGGGATTAGTTACCTGTTAACGAATTATTAACTACTAACTAAGCGATAAAATATTATCAAGCGACATTTTTTTTATTTCTGCACACGACTATTCAGTAGGGAGCCGACCGACTCGCGTGGCAGATTATTTCGTGATCTTAACCCCCCGTACCTCCGTGCCCGAGTGACGCCTGCCACTCCACAACGCATAGTAAGCAGTTATTTAAAATTAAATTAACTCGTGATAATCTTTTGAATGGAATGTTAGAATCTAATAATTCAAAAAGTTATATAAAGGTTTTAAAGCAATCTTACATAATAAATAATTTATTTTGTTAAGGATTAATATCAAGATACAAATAAAGAGCCTTTTAAAACAGTGGTATTTTAATTTTTTTATATAAAAAATCGCTTATTGTCACAAAACTATAATAGTATGAGATATGATGTAACGACGTTTTTGTAGATAATGATAAGTTCTACAAAGTTGTAATACATCACTTAGTTATTATATTCCATAGTTTTCGCAGCATTCGCGATTAAAGAAAGATTTTAGGTTTATTTTTTCATAAAAATCGGTTATTGTCACAAAACTATAATAGTTAGAGATATGATGTAACGACGTTTTTTGTAGATAATGATAAGTTCTACAAAGTTGTAATACATCACTTAGTTATATATTCAATAGTTTTCGCAGCATTCGCGATTAAAGAAAGATTTTAGGTTTATTTTTTCATAAAAATCGGTTATTGTCACAAAACTATAATAGTATGAGATATGATGTAACGACGTTTTTTGTAGATAATGATAAGTTCTACAAAGTTGTAATACATCACTTAGTTATATATTCAATAGTTTTCGCAGCATTCGCGATTAAAGAAAGATTTTAGGTTTATTTTTTCATAAAAATCGGTTATTGTCACAAAACTATAACAGTTAGAGATATGATGTAACGACGTTTTTTGTAGATAATGATAAGTTCTACAAAGTTGTTATACATCACTTTGTTATATATTCAATAGTTTTCGCAGCATTCGCGATTAAAGAAAGATTTTGGGTTCTTTTTTTTCACCATGGGTTACATTATCGGAGTTTGGTAAGGAATCATATTATATTTGAAAACTAAATATAGCCTATGTCACTCAGGGATAGTGTAGCTTTTGAATGGTGAAAGAATTTTTTAAATCGGTGCAGTAGTTTCAGAGCCTATTTGAGACAAACAAACAAACAAAAAATCAAACCTTTCCTCTTTATAATATTAGTATAGATAAGCAGGCAAAAGTCACTTGACCATAAAGCCAAGTGATATTATATTGCATACAGCCTCGTGATCTGTTTTCAAAAAGTGAAAGAACCTTCTTTATTTTTAAATATCGTAAGAACAGCATACAACCTTTTTAGTTTTAAATGCCGTCATGGAACCTTTTTACAAGCAATACTTTTTCGAACGCGTGTTCGAATGACAAAAATGGTAACTCGCATTCCAGAGACACAACAAACAACCAATCAAAATGCGTTAAAGTTCTTATTTCGAACGAGACGTTTCGACGGTACTCCATCTCATTCTTTTACACGTTGAATCCTACAGATATATTTGTTTGTCTCTTTCTACGTAACGCCTCAACTTTTGTTAACACTTGATTTTACTCCCCATATAATTTCCGTACCGGGCCTTATAACTCAAATCGTTTCTTAAGGAGTAAACTCCAAAAAAAGGGCGTAATAAATTAAAAAAAAAAACCTCTAAAGTTTACCCCATTAGCAGCCGTAGATTGCAAGCGGAGCTTTTCAGCACTTAAGTTTATTTAAATAAAACTCTGCAGTAAATTTTGAAAAATATATCCTTTTTTATTATTTTGTACGTAACAAACTTTTGTATGTATTGAGTAGGAATCAAATTTTATGACAAGTAAGAAATTGATTAAATAAATAATTTTGGAGTCATGTACAGCGAGTAGGAAATATCGCAAAAAATAATTAAGTTGTTAACATGTTTTATTCAGAAATAATTATATAAAATTAATAATTCGATGTAAATACCAAACTTTTTACTTATTTTTCAAATTTACTTTCACCTTCGCAACTAAGAGAAATAACTAAGCCTTATGTTTGGACCATGTTTTCGTAGGTACAGTGTTGTATAAGCGTGAAAAAGAAATCAAGAAAGAAGCAAAGCTTGTACGGTAGATTTAAATCTCTTGACCTTGGCCTCCCAACTAGAATCTCTTCTTTTCAATTTTTTATACCCAACGATACACCTATCGATCACTACCAGTAATCTATCGAACCATTACAAAAAACTTGTGCTAAAAGACCAGATGGCCTCACTCAATCCACACAGCACCTGGTGCCAATAACTCAAGCTGGCAATAAAGGGAAAAACTCACCCCCATTTTGTCCCATTACAGGTATTGATAATGTCCATAGAACTAAAATATTGTCGGTTTGATACCTACCTGCCTGTCCTATAATGGGCCACGCGTGACTGAGCAAGACGTAATTAATATCGCGCCAGAAATGGCCGTTTGACATTTTCTTAATCTTAATGGCAGAAACAATTTTGTGTCATTTTAATCTTAAAATTTTAAGGTTAAACGTTCCTTGTTTGCAATAAGTTGTTTGTATTAATTAATATTATTATTTTAATGTTCTTAAATATATGATTTATGGATTGGACATGTCGCAGTGAGATCGTTTATTAGTTCGCCGTTTTACTTACTAGGCTGTTGTAAAAAACAGTGCCGTTTTGTAATGCGTTCGTTCAACGATTACCCGGATGTGATGTATACGTTGACACGGCTTTAGACAAGACGGCGTTATACGAAAAAGTAAAAACTCTGCACTTTTTAGGGGTCGTCTCAGCTAAATGAGGGAGCTATTCCATCAGCATTTTATTCCCCGGCATCCTGCCCCACAGTATCATGATTTGTTTTTATGTAATTATGAATTATAGTGTGCTTGCTCTATGATTTTGATAGTTATGTAGCACTCAGTCAGACTCATGGCGCCCCATTATATAATAATTTAAGCCATTTATTTCCATATATTGTTATCGAAATTACTTTTTGAGTTCCTATTATTAATATGTAGCAAATGTCACAATCACAAACAATAACGTATCACTTCACTCATTTTAGTCACGAATGCAGTCACCACCCAATGCTAAGAGGCGACGTGGAAGGCCCAGGATCCGATGGCGGGACGAACTTGACACTTATCTAAAATCTTGGCCTGCAATGGCGGCAGTTCGAGACTTGAGGCCTTTGCCCAGCAGTGACACAGCTATGCTAATAAAAAAAATAAAAAAAACAGTCTATGTTCATTATTTGGATACCCATTTCTGGGTGAAGGCCTCATGGTGCCCTATGGTGCCCCTTGGTGGTGAGCATTGCGCTTCTGTTGAAATTTTACACAAAATCAAATGTTACCAGTATGATTTACAGTTTAACAACCATCCCCACAAAAACACTATCAGAACTACAGACACAGAGCGCGGAACGCAATGAATTGTTGAAGTGACGTGGTACAGTAATGAAAGGCCAGCAATATCGGCCGCTGTGGCCGGTGACAAGGGTTGACGTACCAATGTTAATTTCGCTTGTCCGAAAGAGATGAACGCGATAATCTGACAGCGAGCTCTCGACTTTGCCTGAACTTTGTCGGTGCGTATGTAGATGTTTTTCATAATTATTTTTTAATATTTATTTACAAAATTTATTAATTACGTATCTTTTTATAGCATGTGCCAAAACAAATAGGCACATGTAGACTGAAGACCAATTACTAGTTTCCGCTAGCAAATATATATAAAGAAAAGTTAGTAGACAACTTAGTGATTATTACACAATAACGTCATGGTAGTGTTAGTTATTATATATTACAAAATAAAACATTATAGCAGCAAAACATAATGCTAGTAAGGGACTTTAAAAATTCATCTGAAATAATTTTCCTAACCTTACTAACAGATGCATTAAAAAGGTCAACATCAAAACCTTTGCAAACCAACGAGTTATACGAGTTGCAGGCTCTTATCAAATATGAATTTGGGTTCGAACTATGGGTAGGTACATATAGGGTACATGGTACGAAGTTTTAAAAATTTGCATAGTATTTTATTGTGATATAAGACCTTGACGGAGTTTTTGCCCGTCCTGATATAACGGGTAAGGTCTTGGATATTATATGCGTTTCTGCTATTTCGCTTTGATTTCTAAAACTACAGAACAAGAGATTTATATTAAAGGTTATTTTAAAGGTTGCCTGGAAGATATCGCTTTTTAGCGATAAGGCCGCCCATTGTACATTTTGTTTCCTACGTGTTGTTGTATTTTATTTCCCTGTGTGTGCAATAAATTGTTTTGTATTGTATTGTGTTGTATTTATATATGTTTTCAGCAATAATTTCAGTGATTCAAGCGAACACTTGAATCACTGAAATTATTGTGAATACGGGTTGCTAGTAATAAAAAAATAACTAATCACCCGGCATCATTTAACCTCAGACTAGGCATTTCTATTACAATGAATGTCAGATTACTCATATACTGATAATGATAACACATTATTGTCTTGTAAAAGCTCCCATACGTTGAGGTAGATACGTACCTTAGTTAGGCCTATAAAATATTGTCAAATAGATGATATGACTTCGGTGAAAAACTACTACTTAGATCACTGACACCAAAATAACAAAAAAAAAATCATACTTAGTTACTACAATCACTACCCTATTCCATCTATACGTGAATCACAAGGATTATGCAATCTGTAACTTATGGGTATCGCACAGCCTACAGCTCACATGTCCAAAATTACATGAGCTCCCTCACCCCCCTGGCCATCAGTTTTTGGAGGCCAACGGGCCAGAAAATGTTAATTATAGAGACCACATTACAGTGGTCGAATCGGCCAGTGGTTCTCTCCGTTAGGTTCAAATGGCGTGGAAGGAAAGATTAAAGTTTCTGACGTGGTTTAGATTGCTTTCTTAAGACATAACGACTGTCGATGTTTCACTCTAACATAATTATGTGCCATTTCAGTTCACCTGCTTAGGAGTTTATTTTTCTATTTCTTGCAAAATTTCTTTTGGTCTTAGGATGATTTTATATGAATTATGCCTGATGTTTACCAAATTGACTGCAATTTTAAAAACAACACTGACTACTCTGGATTTAACATGAGTTTCGGTCAGTATTGGAAGGACTGAAAATGTATATACGAATTTCTGTTCTTAGAAACCATGTCAGCGACTTTAACAAAATGAAATTGCATTCATACATAAAAAACGTTTTCTTTGCTCGGGAATAGAACCCGGCTTTTTGTCAAATCAAACTAACACCATTATCTATATAGATATCGATTGTGTAGGTCATAAGCACAACATTTTACTATGAAACATGATGTCCAATATAAATAAAATGCATTGTTTTCACATCCTGAAGGTTAATTTATTAAGTGTTTAGGTACAATTGTTCCTAAGAATAGCACTTCGTAGGTCTTATATTTTCAGACCTTCTTATGCTGAATTCGAATTCATACAAATATATTGTTCAATTCTTATGGCTATTTCCAATTGATTGATTGATTTTATTGATTGATTGATTAATCTAAGTACTGGGACACGGCACTATTAAAATTTATTTACGATATTACAAACATGTCAACATCCTCGCGCGCACTGCAGAAGCTATTGAGAGTGCGTAGAGCCCGCTGAAAAGGAGACATGCTCCATAACTTAGTTCTTGCCGTTGGTGTGGCAAAGAGCGAAGGTCGTAGCGTGCATATACATATTTCGTGGATACATAAAATCCTATATGCGCCAAATGTTGTTATTATTATTTTGGCAGTAAGTTATAATATAATCATTGAAAATAACTTGTAATCTAAGTTCAAAATATATTTCAGTTTCCTTTACTTTTAGATTAATTCTCGTCAAGAAAATTACCACCAACCATTTACCTGATCCATTCCAAAAACTCCCCAACCCAACTAACCTACCTACCAGGAGATTATAAATTATAGGAGTATAATTTAGCTCAGTAACAAAACTGTGTAACTTCTCGCTAAGGATGCTATTACGAGAGTTCAGTGTGGCGATGCAACCAACTTTTGTATGCAAAGCTTTTAGGAGGTGCGGTATAATGCTGGTAAAATATGAGGAGGTACCTTTTCTTGAGTGACATACAGACTCTCAGATTTGACATGATTATCAGTTTAGCCGTACACATTGGCATCTCAATTTCAAATTATTTCGGTGGGAAACGGGTAACATGAACCGTAAGTCGTCAGTTTTAACCAAGTGATTTATACATCTTAGACGTCTTAGTACCCGTTACACAAGTTTAGAGCTTACCACGGGGCTAGATGTTGCTTGGATTGTTCGAAATATTAATTATTTATCCTTGTTGGTGGATGTCCGCAGTCTTAAGTTGAGAAGTTTTAGGACATTAAATTTACTTGCTAAATGTCTTTTAGATTATTTGACATCGGATCAGTTGCTCCTAAGATAGTCGCCCCTACAACACACAAACATAACCTCTATAATAATGGTAGGTATGAATATCTATGTATCCCGTAAATTGCCAACGAAAATAGCTTCCTTCATATATTTAGGAACTTTATTTTATATCATCTTAATCATCGTTTCTGCCGTAGGAAGTCCTTTTCTAGATAATCTATCATAGATTTCCTGTTGTTCCAATTGGAAGCTGCCCACCGTGAACCCGCGGCCTTTACCAAGTCATCCGTTCATCTAGTTAGTATGTAGTCTCCATTCGAGAACTTTCGCTCCTGTTATCTGTTTTTTACTTTTTATGTCTGTTAATTGAAAGTAGCACAAGTGACAGAGAAGTTGAGAGGAAAATCGGTTGGCATGGTATGGACATATTATGAGAAGGGATGAATTTCATGTGAAAAGAGTGACAGATATGTGTGTTGATGGATATGTGGGAAGCTACCACTTCCCACATATCCATCAACACACGAAAAGATGAATGGACTGTGTGAAGGATGACATGTGTAAGAAAGGAGTGAGTGTTGAGATGACAAGTGACAGAAGAAAATGGAAGGAAAAAACATGTTGTGCCGACCCCGCATAATGTGGGATAAGGGCAAGAGAATGATGTATGTTAAATTCTTTACGTCTGTGTGTCACATGCTCTGAGGCAATATGTCTTGATAAGTGCAGAGAGCAAAGTTTAGGTCGCGGCGTTGCATCCCCAGCAATATACATTTTATGAGCGAACATACTTCTCATATGTTCTGCTGACCTAGTATTAAAAGACACAGATGTTCTTAAAACATATTAGGTAGTTATGGTAAGCATAAAATTTATGCATACTATATATAATCTTACTATATCATTAAATGAAACTGGCTTCATTGTATGAATCTTATTCTAATTGAACATTAGAATAAGATTAAAAAAACCTCGTTTTTGTAACTAAAAACACAAGATAAAAAAAAAATGTTCGAGTATAATCGTTATATATAATTAGTGAATTTTAAAATTAAGAGACAGAGATGTAAAACAATTATATCATATGATTTGATACTTAGACTCATTGTACATTGTACAAACAAATATTTAAAAACCGCCCGAAACAAGCTAAAATTTTAAATTAATTATTTTGAAAACATATGGTTTCCGGTCTCGATTAAATCCAAACAATGGAATGGGAGATTTATAAGTCAGATATTATTACGTCTAGCAGGTGGATGGTGTATTATGTATTAATTGCTAGTTAGCTGGCTCGTTCCGCCTTTGTTCGGGTGCGAAAGCCTTCCTCTTGAATCATAAATAAATATTTCCGGACTGACCCCAGCAAACGTTTTCTTGCAAAATGAAAAATAGATGTTAGCCGATTCTCAGACCTACTCAATATGCTCACAAAATTTCCTGAGAATCGGTCAAGCCGTTTCGGAGGAGTATGGCAACGAAAACTGTGACACGAGAATTTTATATATAAGATAGATTAATCATAGTGTTGTTTCTGCCCATACATACCCTAAGAGAACTAAAAGTTCTTTCTATTCAGTAAATGCATTTTGTATTGTATTCGCAAATTTCAACATTGCTATTGTCGGGGATATAGCTCAGTGGTAGAGCAACCGACTGCAGATCGGTAGGTCCCCGGTTCAAACCCGGGTGTCCCCTGAGAGAATTTCTTTTTGTTTTTTAAAAGGGTGTATGTGTTATTTTTGCTTTTAAAAAAAACATAAAAAAAAGAAAGTAAATCTGATTTTATATTCCATCGGTAAAGTAAGATCGATAAACCATTTTTCAAATAAATTTTAACTTATTTTACATTCGTATTTCTTGGAGAGCGAGTGTATTTCGGTGTCAACTTTTTTTTTGTGAAAAAACTACTATACTAAATAATATTTTTTTTTGGTTTATAATTCAATACTCTTGTCCAATCCTTAAAATATATAAAAAAAAAACATTTATTCATTAATAAATACATTGAACTTAACTAATACGATAGGATGACACTACCGAAGCTTTACAACTGTGTGGTAGTGTCAACGCCCGACTCCTGGACAAATTATCCTGGTTTTACTAGAACTTAAAATAGAACTTAAATTTTGACTTAACTTATATGTAATTAGATTAAAATAATAATATAAATGAAAACAAGGTAAATTGCTAAAATTAAATGACTAAAACAATACAATATAAATATTCCTATTATTATTTATTTATGTTTTTTTAACTGGCTTGCGTGATTAACTGTTTGTGTGTGTGACATGTAGATAATAATGTTACAATAAAAAAAAAATTTATAAAGTTTTAAATTATGAAGAACAAATATAGCACGATTGTGCATTTGATTGTTATAATCAATATTTTTAATACTCTAGTTGACATTTACCCTTTTACGATGACCTTGATGCTAACCAAAACAAACTAAAGATTTTTGGATAAAAAATATAGGTATCAATTATTATATTTAGTAAATAATAATAATACCTACTTGTTAACAATTTCGACTAGCATTTAAAAACTGAGTTTAGAAAGAATAATATCTCAAAACTAAGTAACAGAAAATATGCCAGCAGTCCAGTGCCAACTTTTAAAACAAACTGTATCTTTCTACAATAGCTCGGCAACTTGTCAGTGCCCATCAAGAATTTAACGAGTTGCGAAGAAAGGCAACAGGTGCCGCGGGATGCGAACTAGCTACATAATATTAAAGACAGGTAACTCCTGCTTGGGTATGCTGCCCTGGTAGATTGACCTATACCAAAAGTACGAAAAATGTGCTACTGCTAAATGAGTTTAATTTTGTACTTGGGAACAAGTACCAACAACGAATAGGTAATTTTTGAAATGTTATGGCAAAGGTTGCCTGGGAGAGATCGCTTTTAGTGATAAGGCCGCCCCATTGTCTCACTTTTGCTAAGCACAATTCTTTGTAATATATATTTTTTTGGTTTTTCAATAAAGAATATTATATTGTATTGTATTGTTAGATATATTAGATACGTTTTTGTTTATGGATACGCTTCAATAATAATAGGTTGGTACTATTTTTCTAACACAGAAATTGATAATAACTAAAGTTATTAATTTATCTGGATGATGTTGGAGTCCCAATTGCATGGTAACAAACTGCTACTCCATATTAATACTCGTACATATTATTTATATAAACACCTATTCATACCTATTTTTTAATTATCAATTAAGTTTTGGGATTCAAAGACATTCTTTGAAATTCAGGGAGTCTTGTATGCAATTTAATTTATTAGTTTCTATGTTGTGCAAGCACTTAACTTGTTCATTGGTTTAGCTGTTATTGTGGTATCTGTTAATAGGTAAACAGTGTGTAATTTTTTTACACAAGTAGATTTTAACACAAAACAACCTACTTTTAGTTTAAATTTAGTTTTCAGTTAGTATTATGAATTACTGCTGTGTCCCGCAGTGTAACCCGCGTTATCTAGAACTTTCCGGCTAAACGACATATTTTATCGCTATCAAAATTAGCCTTTGTCCTAATCCAATGTATAACCCATCACCATACCAAATTTCGTGTTTATCGGTCTAGCCGTTTAGTCGTGAAAGATGGACAAACAATCTGACACACATACATTTTACTATATAAGATTAGTATGGATTGAGTACTCGGGCCGCGAACACCGGCAAAGGAATGTTGCTTCCATCTCCTCCCGTGGGTGCAACCATTTCCTTACATTTTCGTTACAAATTGAGAACAATAATGAATATAACTCGAACTAAAAATACACGCCCAATGTGAGAACCTTCTTCTTTTTTGCAGTAGGTTAATCTTAAATGCTCAAACACAACCCAACAAATAAAAAACAAATCAGAAAAAGTCAAAAAATAACATCTCGAAATAAAAAAATTAGATTTGATCCTGAACCTCAGGACGACCACATTCGGTAGGAAATGAGTATTATATTTGATTATAACTCGAAAACTACTTTACCGATTATAACGAGATCAAAATTCTGAGGTAACAAACATAAAAAAGCAAAAAAAAACGTAATCTCTTTTTTTTCGTTGAAAGTTGGTAAATAATACAATATCCTTATTAAATAACTATAAGATAATGATAATTAAAATTGTTCTTACCATTATGACTAATATACACCTAATTGAAAAAGTTTATCCCTATTTCTTATTCATTTTACGTTATTAATTTTCTAGCTAATAAAACAATGCATATTGACTATTATAAAAAAAACATTACATCGCTTCTCCACCCTTCCACCAAAACAATACCGTTGACTTATGCAGTCCTAATTGGAGATGTACCCGAGACTATTTGAGCTACATTTCACCAAGAAAGGGCACATTCTCAGCAAGATAAATGTATTTTCTTAAAAATAAAGCTGGTAATAAAGTGTACGGCACGTAACAGGGACCGCGCTCCATTCGGGCAAATTGCGGGAAACGTGACTTCGGCTGCGTACGCACTGCCAGGTAGCAACAGTTTCTTCATAGTATAAATCTTCAATTTTATGCCCCTGCTTGATTCGGACTGTACCGTCGAGGACACACGGAAGCCTGCTATTGTTGTGAAACAATAATTTTCCAATTATTGTGTTTGATAACTTTATAAATAGTATAACTAAATATACCTACCAACACAAATAAGTACCTTCTAAGTCTTCATGCCCCATGTTAGACCACATCGTCACTTTACATCAGGTGAGATTGTGGTCAAATGAAGGCTTATCTAGAATAAAAAACAAAAATATCGATGCTTACAAATATTTTTATAAGTACAATCACAATAATTGTAAAATTCTTGTTTATGTATAAGCCCATGCAATAGACACATAAGGGAAATAGTTTGAGCTTTGTCACAACATAAGTTGGTACCTGTAATTTTATTGTTATTCACTTTTTATTTAAAAAAAAAACATTCTCATTCCATATATTTTAGCGGGTAACTGAACAAAAAGTACCTTAATGCATGTTACATTAGATGAAATGAAATGTAACAGAAAAAGTTGTGGAGTATGAGTATGAGTATATTAAATTAACCCTCCATCACTCGCGCGGTTTTTAGCCTCGTGAGCACTCGCGGGGTGCTGTAGGCACCCCATACCGAAAGTGCATTTTTATAAGTTTAATGAATAACTTTATAACTGCTTTGTAAAACATTATTATGATCAAAAACTACATTCCGTTCATAATATTGAGTTATTTCCTGAAGGAGTAAAAAATTAATAACTTAATCGTTTTTAACATAAACTTTATTATGACAAACATAAATATCGGATTCAATAAACAAAATTTCTTAATGTTCGTAACAGGAACTTCAAATTAACTGTGCTTTTGACTCGTAAGGTACTTGCTATCAAAGTTATCTCCGTAAAGTATAGCACGAGCGCTTACGGGGTGTCGTGAGCCCCCACGGAAACATTGACAAGTCCTCCTGCTGCAATCCCTCGCGCCTCATTGCTCCTCAGACCCTGTTTTATTGGTCACTTAAAATTACTAAGCCTAGCGGATACGTAACTAAAGAAATTATAATATTTTTTACGTTAAAATAGTGAACGAGTGATGGCGGGTTATGTAATAATAAATTCGCCACTGCATCTGTGTAGTATTCTTGCTTGCTTTAAATTACATTAAAGTTTTTGAAAGCAGAGTTCATGATTAGGCTTCCGCGCGCACTTATCAGTGGTTCCCACAACTCATAGTAACATTTATCCAACGCATGTCGACGCATAAATTACGAAATTTAGGGCGCGAACCGCCTTTTTGTTATGAAGCACCAGGGAAACTTTAATCACAAAAGGAAAACTAATTACTAACTCAAATTGTGCTTATTTAGTCGCTTTAAAACAATTTCAATACATTTTATCACATATTCAAAAGGATGAATATCAAATTACTGTTGAAATTACTGTTTCACTTTACTGACTTTGAATTTCGAACCAACAACATCATTATACTTGATTCATCATAAAGTTGTTTATGTTTCAATAAAATTGCTGCTTAAATAATAATACAGATCACTAAGATTAAAGCTCGGCAATTTGTACGAATGATTACTCTATTTGACAATTTTAAATAGTCGATCATACCACTCTATTATAGCCACGGTAAAATACCTCCTCTTTTATACCTCTAGAATAAACTATAAATATAACAATAATGTAGCCTATGAAAATGTTTTTTCAAGTCAAGTCATAGAGTGAAACATGTTCAGTTATTTCAGTGTTACTAAAAGCAAATACACATCAGAGGTAGATACAAACAATGATCAAAACGTTTGTCAAATTTTCTTTACCTGTTTACCATGTTAAATCAATGGTAAATAAAATATGTAGAATGAACGGAGTGTTTGAAAAATAACAAACAATTGTTCAAAAAAGTTCAATTTATGTGAATGCAGCTCTGCTCGGTGCATTCTTGTTACAAACATCCGACTTTTTCAATACTAATTAAAAATCGCAAATAAAATTCCAATGAGTATCTCTATGCACCGTGCCACGGCAAAAAGTCGCAAACGCTTTAATAATCCGACCAAGTTAGGTTGTTTAATTTACGGTACTGCAATCTAATTAGTGCTTAAGTTTTGTAATGTTGCTCTTGCTTGCATTTGTAACGAACTGTTACGATGCTTGGGGAGTTCTGGGGTCTGATTCTCGTTAGTAACGTTGACAAAAAGCCGTCCGTGTATTCGGCTTAAGCTAGCTGGGAAGGCACGACTGCGATATCGAAACGTCATGGCTGAACTAAAGGTTTAATATTCTTGAGATTATATATTTTAGATCTATTTTGCGAAAATATATCTTAATTCAAAACATTTTCCAGCTTTTTCGCAACGCTTTCATACTGAATCAGCCCCCTGCAGCCAGAGACTAGAGTCTCGTGCATTTGTGATAGCCATTGGTAATGCATGAGGACTAACGCTGGTTTTTACGTCGCAGTGTTGCCGTGAAAACTGTGTCGTAAGCGCTGACCTAATTGAGGAATGGTGACTTTCCTGGGATTCTCAATAGTGTATAAGTATAGATTAATATTTGATCATGTGCTTAAACACGCATGTTTCATAAACAATTTAGCTTCACCCGACTCTACATTATAATTGTATTTGCTTAGAAGTTATAGTCCCACGGTCCTGTTCTAACAGCTTCTACTGACTATAGTTGCACTTTGTACTATGTCGTCCACCCTGTCGAGTAAACCCGGTCGGGTTTTTATAAACAACGGACCATCGTAGGCAATAGCTACACTCTCATTCTTTAACCTAGTCCTCGTCGTAACAATTATAACGAACTATAGGCAAAACAATCCGTTTTGTTTGATTAAATCTCTGCATATCCATTTGGATTTTGACGTGAGCTTGAGTGAGGTTTATCGGGTATAGACAAATAATTGTGAGGCTGTCTGTAGCGCTCATATTGAGCGGCTTCTGTTGGATTTGCCTTCTGTATATTTGTAATCGGGTTCTGACTATAGTTATTATCAAACCATACATATAACTACATACTTACAGAAAATATATATAAGGCACATAATTATAAGTTTCTAATACAAACAACCCTGACTGAATAATAATAATATCATCCTGATACAGAATGCAGTAAGTTATGCATGTTAAAAGTGAATTTAGTTATTCGGTCTTAGCCTAGATGATCATAATAATATGCTTGTGCGATTTTTAATAAAGCATAAGCATTTTATTGCAATTAATATTGAAAATTGTACATTATTCTGAAAAAGTTAGTTCCTGAATTTGGAACTTTTTCAGAAATCTTACAAACTGTGCAGAGAGTATATAATCACTAAAACTGTTGTACTTATCCATAAACAAAATCTATGTCCATGCCTTTCCAGAGATAGATATTTATAAAGTATAAAGAAAAGAGTATCTTCATTAGAGACTGATTTTTAAACGCTTAAATCAGTTTCTTCTGCTTCTTTTTCTATTTTAGATGGCGTCCGTGACTGGCTATAATGGCAAACAAACAATTTGAGTTAGTAACTGTACAGAAACGCTAAAATCAGTTTCCGTATTCTCAGTTGGTCTCAATGAAATGAAACTGTCAATCGTTTGATTTGTCAAACAGTTTGAAATTGGAAATTCCGAGATACAATCCGATGCATCCATCGTGCCCGCAGGGTTTGTTTGTCAAGTACGTACGTTTCCATTGTAGCACGGCAAAAATATATTAATTTTCGCGGTGGGAAAACAAACAACTTCGCGCTTGGTCCAAGGTGAAAAAAAACGAACTTAATATAATTTTATTTTTAGCAAAATTTGTATAAATATTTTCGAATAAAGAACACGAAAGTATCCAATTATCGAATACGGAAAAATGAAATAAAATCAATTGCTATGAGCATTTGTTAAATTTGGAACATTACTACCACGGTAATACTATCTATGGATTATTCTACCTTCATGCAAACGGTCGAAATGCGAGATATGCCTTCGTGCCTCCTTCGAAGCATAAATGGCCCACACAGGCGCAACTGTGCTGTCGTGGAACGGCGTTCCTCACGGCAGCACAGTTGAATAATAAAAATAGACATAATTTGGCCGTGTTGCATAAATACTTTATTATCGCACCCAGGGATATATTTTTTGGTTACTTTAAACTCCAAAAGGTAAGGGTAAGGCTTTACATTGATTTTACTATACTTAATATCCCGAAATCCTTGGATTATTAAATAAAAGAAAGTGATTAACATGAGTATACTAGGTATGCTATAAGCGGTATACTATGTGTATCGAGTACGCGGCGTTAGCCAACGCACATTTTGTGTTTTTGTTGATGACAGTTTGTAAAATTCAAAGTCAAAGTGACAAAAAATTGGTATTTTATATGTTATTTGAATGTACGTATTAAGTTGTTTATTTTATTTTTGAAAAATGCTTACCAGTGTATCATGAACTTGGCTATGATAGCTAGATAGTTGAAATCTGTAGGTATGCCTAATATAAAAATTAAGCACCAAAGTTGGTGCATGTTAAATCTTTACTTACATAAAAAAAACTACATACATTTTTATTGTACACCGTACCGTGCGGCAGTATGCATTTAGTTTAAAAACTCCGAGCAGGCCGAGTTGAAATACTGTTAATATAATATAACAGTGTTACTACGCTCCAGCTATGTTGGCAATGTTTCAAGTTTTTTTATTAAGACTTGTTTAGGATTTAATAATTTAAATACCCAATAAGGCCGCCTTAATGTTCTCCTTCCTTTTATCAATCCTAAACCATAATAAATAAAAGTATTGGAATTTTGTTAAAGTGCATGAATCGTTTTGTTTTGGTGTGTAACACAATAAAGTGTTTTTGTAGATATGTCGAAAGCGTGAAAATATTTCATAGTTGTTATGCATCATCATACTTTAATATTATAAATGCGAATGTAAGTTTGTTTGTTACGCTTCCACGCAAAAACTACTTAACCGATCATCATGAAACTTTGCACATATACTCTTGAAGGTATTATAAGTAACATAGGTTACTTTTTATTTTTACGAAAAATAAGAAAGTTGTTTTTCAGAATATCGTCAAATTTAGCTATTTCAACGCCATCTAGCATCACAGTAATGAAGTTTCAACCCTGAATACTGTAATACCGGCCCACTGTATTACCGACGGTGACAACAATTGAAATTTTTGAGGTTATCCGTAATTTTTGTGGTTAGCTGTTACTTCATTATTTTAGATCATACTCGCTGATGTCGCTTTAACTCTCATACTTATTTAATTGCTCCTCTGCGGGCGAAGCCGCGGGTAAAAAGCTAGTATTTTATATTGCTTATAGAGAAGTATTTAATTAAAACGCCATGAACTTATTACTTGTCCCGCTAAAAGGGTACGTCTTTCCTCGTCCCACAATAAAAGACTTCACTGTTATTGGCCCGTGGTATTGTGTTCGAGGCTGACAGCCAATCAATGAGCCTTCGAAATATGAACGAAGGGGTAAAACTAGTTTTTTTGAATTCCAGAAAATTCTAAAACAATTTTGCGGGCAGAGAATAAAGGATTCGTGTGTATGTTTTGATCAGAACATTTGTTTTGCCTATTTTTTGTTTGCTTGAGGGCCAACCTGCAGTGATCAGAAAGGCTCTATTTACTTTTATTTTTACGTATCTAACAAACATTAGATGATTGTAAAGCCGGTGTTTCTGATTCAAGTGGAAAATCTTTTCAGAGTTAATAAAAATAAATAAATATTCATGGACTAATCACAGAGCATCATCTAACCCCAAACTATGGTAACTGATATGTTACATAAATACATTTTTTTTGAAAATACGTACTTATAGTAATTAATTTTATTGATATTATCAACCATAATAAGGTTAGGTTAATTTGACCCGAAATATTATCTTTTCATATTTGTTCTCTCATTGCACAACCGCTGAAACGTGTTGACGTACAAATGATCTCAAGATAGGCCATGAAAATATTGTACCAAATATTACTTAAAATACCTAAAATGAAATGGTTTTGAAAACTGGTCTCACTCTTTGCACAGAAGTTGATCAAAATCGGTGAATAATGTTCCGTTTTAAACTTTACTAAGCTGGTTAACTGAGATTACCCATTAAACCCTTAACGATATTGAGCTTAATGACATTATTTTAATGCTCTTCGTTCAATGGTTAACTGTCTGCTTAACTTAGATTAACTTATCAGATTTTTATATCGTAGTTCTAAAAAATACGATAAAACTATCTCTTTAATTAGAAATAAGGCTTTGATAGTCTTAGTGAAAACTGCTTTTAAACAACTTTATGCAACTTAATTTTTTAGTATGTAATGAAGTGCATGTGTTATTTTCATTCTCTATGGAAACATTGGACGCTTTGAACTGCTACAATGATTGAGCTACGAATCCTAAATATTTGAAATAACTCTAAAAATACCGTGGTTTGAACTGCTCGCGTTATAAAATTATAAATAAAATAAAAAGGAATTATTTGAGACAACAAAATAGTCAACACAACCTTCGATAAGTTATGATACGACTAAACATTCATATTACGAGAAATTTTAAGAACTTATATATTTTGAAATAAAAATTCTAATGTGTCTAACAAATGAGAAAAATAAAAGTGTTTTGTAACTTTGGTTTAAACATGCCTCACTGTCTCATTAGAATTTAATTAACTATGTACTAATATATAAACATTAACTACAACTCACCGCACCGGATTGATTTGCGGTATCAACCTTGCAGGTGATCATTTATTAAAAAAAATGACAAAACCGTTTGCTTATTCCAGCAATATTTATCATTATAATAATTTCTCCAACAAGATATCTAACCTGTTTGATAACTTAGTAAGAAGTTGAAAAATACCCTCCGCCCTAATAACTTAACGGAACTTAATCTAAGTTTGCTAACTTTGATTAATTTATGACGATGTTCCTTCGATAAATTATTCTTGTAATGAGAAAAAATATTATTTGACAGATTGCCTGCATAAAGTTTACTGCCATATTAATCTCTGTCGCAATTTTTATGAAGCAATTGCGTCTGACGGCTAGGCACAAACCAAAAGGACTTGGAATGCTTTTGAAACTGCTATTTATTTTATCTGAAATATGTAAGTACTAAAAATATTTTATCAAACACTTTAGCGGTGCTTTCAAATTCGGCGTTTTGAGACAGACGTACGTACGATGTAGGGTTAGCGGAGACTTCGATGTGGGTACTTTGAAAGCGCCCTGATAGTTGATTAAACAAGGATTCATAGGTATGAGACAATTTAACAATTTAATTATAAAATAATAATAATAATAATAAAATTTCTTTATTGTTTAAATTCCATGTACAAAATACAATGGGCTTCTGACTCCTAAACTAGGGTTACCTGTGTCCTCTTTCCTTACAATGTTATTAAATTCTAGGAATTAACAATGTTTATTTTACAAGCTTATATTCAGTTTACTATGTAGATTTATTTAAGTGTAAATAATGGTAATATAAGTTAAAGAGTGTATAAATTTATATGACATGAAGTTACTTAAAAATAAATAAATACAAAAGCAATTGGTTGTACAAACAAATATTTAGTTATTTAACAGCTTTACATATGTTTTCCATCTTGTCATAGCTGACTGAATTCAGCCAGTTAACAATTTCATTTTTCATTTTGTAATAATTGAGTTCTTTTATATTATTATTAAATCTATACATTTTTTCATAGAGAAAGGGGGCAATATAATTATAGTGTTTGCGTGCTATTGGTTAACATTGTAACATTTGGTTATTGGTTTCGGGAATCTAGATATACGTTTATTACTTTTTGGAATATACGGTACTGTCAAACGATGTTAACGTCTTAAACATTGAAATATAAATAATTTACAAACACTGAGAACTTGTGATGTTTGGTACAGATTGGTGGAAAATGACAAGATGAAACTAAAAACTTTCCTTAACTCATAAAATCATCGAAACTGGGCTTATGCGTTGATGTTGATTAATATAATTAGGTTAGGTAATATATGTGTTATGTATGAGTTATGTCTTTTCGTTTATGTGTTGAGTTGAACAAATTATACGTTCTAAACTACTTCTTCTTCTTTTTTTATTAGATGGCGTCCGTGACTGGCGTTCTAAACTTCAACTGACAAAATTAACAGTCATTTTGACGAATTCGTTAAGAAGTTTAAAAATAACAAAACATTGACTTTGACTTTACTAGCCAATTTAATTTCAAACCTTACTTATAGACGCAAAATGGCGTTCAACTGAGCTTCAAGCGCAAAGTCCAATTACAAAAAACTGAACTGAATATAAATTATATACTTAGCAAAAAATACATGTTATCTTATTCCATGATTATGATAATACACTGGAGACTTTTAAAAGTTTTTATTAGGCTCAATTTTATTTTATATGAGCAATTTTATTTTTCTTTCAGACATATTTGTCGTTGGATGTAATACAAAATCAGTGTGTAAAAAAGTTTGTTTCCATGAAAAAATACCGCACAGCTCTCTAAAAATGTTGAAGCACAAATGGTGCCCTAACTTTTTCTCTGGACCCTGTTTATAACAATGTTGAAAATTCTCTACGCTGCTAACATACAAGTAAAAATATCATACAGCGTTTTCATGTTACGTACATAACGTATAGAAACTTGGACTCCTTATCCTGAGGATATACAAACTTTTAAATAAACGGTGCTTAGTGATACGAACATACTCGTATCACTACAGATAATTATTACATGCACAAATATGCACTGTTATTTACCTCACCTAAGAAAAGGTGAGATACGCAGGCCACAGTTTAATATAGTCTTTCTCGTTTTATGACTTAACGTAGTCTGCGTAGCTCATTAAATGTGAGAAATAGGTTTAAACATGGCATATTACGTTTCCAAATAAACAAACAAACTCTTAGATCTTGAGTTCCAATGTAACTACCCAAATTAGCGGCTCCGATTCCCACCGAGGGGTGAAGTGTTTGTTTGTTCTGTAAGCACTTTCTCATTGGTCTGGGTGTTTAATAAGTATAATAATAATAAAAAAAGGTGTGTGTGCGATTCACACACGGTAGAAGTGAAACTTCAGTAAATCGACAAAAGAATGAGATAAACAAAAAAAAACACTGTGTAAAAAGATTTTGTTCGGGCGGTCGCCCATCCAAGTACTGGCGTTCCGGAAAGTTGCTTAACCTTGTTAGCGTTTAAGATTATTTACGTACGACGTACGTTATTTACGTGACGTATTTCCGTTGCATCCGTTCTGAAATCACAACGATTCTAAAGAAGTTTCACTTCAACATCTATGTATGTATGTCTATTATATTAAGTATATCAGATGTCTAGTACCAGTAAAACGAGCTAAGAGCTTATCTCGGGGCTAGATGTTGTTGTGTGGATTGTCCGGAAATATTTATTTATTTTATTTTATTTGTTTAGCCATGCTAATCTTTGTGAGGTAAAAAATGTGGTTAATCTGAAATTGAGTGCATTACATATTTTGTATAAAGACACGACGTATATTACACAAAGTATATGATCCACTAGCTCACGCTCTCCAGCGTTAGCGAAAATTATATCTCTAAGGTTTTGACCCTAACTGGTAATTTATGAGATCCCATAAAGTCTCTCCTAACTCGCCCCATGATTTGCATGTTTTCTTTTAAAACACATGTTGTGTTTTAATATTAAATCATGATCTTAATATTCTGTCCATCGTATCCAAAATATTTCGATACACTCTTAATAATGCACTTGATTTTGTAGCCATAAAATTTGATCAAATTTATCAAGGGGAATGAGGTTAACAAGATAGACTTTTATGTTACTTGTATAAAAAATATGAGACAAAAAAAAAGAAAAAGTAGAAAGCAATAAAAATAATGAAGGTAAATATAATTAATTATGATCTATTCTTTAGAAAGGTTACCTTTCAATATTGGCCTTTACTACCCAGACAAGTCAATAACGAACTCATAAAAAGTTCCAATACGACAACTAATTCTTATTTTTCTGCTCGTAAGCTCGGTATAATGGACGATTGAATGGAAACCAAACAAATTTTAGGCCTTTCGTACCAGTATTCCCGATTCTAAGCTATTTTGATGGCCCAGCGCGGATCTGGGCCAAGAAAATAACTGGATTTAGTTTGCTTAGTCATACTTTAACTTACCAGAAAGTTCAAAAGTATTTTCGTCACGGGATCCCGACATAATCAATGCAATATTCTATGATATTGTTGCGGCACAAAAAAAATATTCCGGAAATATTTATTTATTTATAAATTATTTGGTTAGTCTCAAATTCCCCGTTCAGTTTAATATTTCGGAAATATTTATATATAAAATTCATTTCTATCCTATATGATTTATACACTAGGCATTACATCCATGAGTAAACCAAAAACGTGTGTGGAGCTCACATAAATTCATAAGAGTTTGAATGACATTAAGCGGCTTTCTTGCAGAAATTTGTTCCACTTTTCGCATTTTCTAAACATTTGTTTCACCCCGTCATCGTTATGAACTCAAATTTGCGACGTCTAGTAATCTATCGCTCTTTGCTTGTCGTAAATACTTTTTATGGTGTCGTAAATATGATTTTAGCTGAGTTTTCATATACCTTTCTTTATGATAAATACTTGGTGATGATGAAAAGTATTACCAACAACATATTTTATGTTGTTGGCAATACTTTCAAAAAAACACATCATTGGTATGACTTATAATAACAGAGAACGCTATAAGATGAAGCTGTATAAACTTGAAATAAATAGAAACTTTAAACAGAGTACTCTATACGATGAAGCTGTATAAAATTGAAATAGAAGAATAACGAAGCTTATTATAAAGTCATAAATATCTGAGGATGTCGGGCATCGCTCGCAGCGTTTAGGAATCCAGGCACGCATCCGAGTTGGGATGCGACTCAAATGGGCTCGGATCAGACCACTCGGGCTCCATACCAGCTATCTGTCTCGTAGACAAATCGCCCCCTCAAATGGAAGATTACTGTTAAAGCCGACCGACTGTTACACTGTCTTGAAAGAGACACAGAGAGATGAGAGAATTTCTGTCTAGTAAATTATTTTAGAGAAGATATTTCCTTACCTTGGCAGTTTCTTGGCGTCTTCTTCAAATGCTTCTTCAAACTTATAGAATAAGAGGTCTTCGTTCTACTTATTTTTACGAATTAGTACACAGATCTTAAAATTAATGTAGAACAAGATGCTTTTGCTAACTTCGCTAACTTCTCTCTTGACGACAGAGAAGTCTCTCTCGTCAAAGTCCCTGAGTTTCAGCAGTGGGAATGTTAATAGGGTGATGATGATGATTAATATAAATATGTGAGAGGGCTCTTCTTCTCTGAGTCGTGCACTCCTTAAATCTTAAATTTTGTGTTGTAAATTCGAACAGTCTCTATAAGATTAAGTTAGCGCATCGGTGTGACAGCCAGCCAGCTTAAGCTTACGTCCTCTGATATCCTCCGTGAGACCAAGGCTAGTTTTATTGTTTGTAGTTTCATTTTATGAGGAATTCATGAGTAATTTGCTTCAAATTACTTTGAAAGTAGGTGTCGAATACTTAATGGGGACGCTTTGTTACACCGACATCTGAAATTATGTGAATTCATTGGAGCAAAATGGACTGAAATTTAGCTTGTTGAGTTGTCAGTCTAGATTGCGAGTTCTTTGTTAATTTTTATAGCTTCAGGAGGCTTGAGGTAATGTACCGTTTTATTTTGAAGGTTGTGGGTTTCAAGGTTAATCTTAATAGGACAAATTACAAAGCTTCAAGGGTAACAATTAAATATATAATTTAAGTAAAGAACAACTGTCCCAAAAATTTAGAAATAAAACAAAGTAATAATGGGTATTTTTTTTTCCGACGATTACTACTTAGGTCTAAAAAATGGCACGTATTTAGTGAAATAAAAAGCACGAAGCCGGCTAAAAATACTTTGTAACACAAATTCATTTGATTAGCATACATTATCAAAGACGCATATTTAGAAACAAGACATGTGTGTATACCGTTTCCACGTCATAAGTCTACTGAGACAACTAACTAAATATGCACTAATGTGCGGGAGTCGTATTCGCGATGGTAATTGCCTGAACTAATATAACGTGTGTTAATTTTTAAGGGGTTCTATATCGGTTGTTCCACCTTTGGGCAAAATTCGATTTAGTTAAAAAGTTCTTCTCCAGATAATAAAATAATTTCTTTACACCTCTGACTTACCATTTTAGATTCTGGAGTTTGCAACTGATCTGGAAACACGTAAGGTGGCGATAAGATTATTAGGGCATTTAGAAACTCATAATCTTTGCTAATATGTACAGAAAAGAGTTTATAAGAAGAAAGCGATTCTCAACCCCCTTCATATTTCGCACGTCAAAGGTTTGGATTTCGCTCCCTGCTGCTGTATTGGCAACGAGGGTTGTAGATCACACAGACTGAGAAGGTTTTTGTCGAGAAACCTTCAAAGAATTGTGTGATACTGAAACTTCCCATTAGATGTGATTGTGGACAAACCTAGATCAATCTTCCATTAAAAAAAAATGCGCTCATCAATCAGCCTGCAGGCGTATAATGACATACTTCTCAATTAAAAAAGAACAGAAACAATGAGGCCGAGATCTATGGTCTAAGGCTGAAATGATGATGACTGTAGTTAATTAATTCACGAATTTTATGAGAGGGTAATCTATGATTATTGTACTTCTTGTGACGGTACCTTACAAGCGTCAACTTCAACTCCACTAGCCAGTTTCCCAGCGTAGATCTGCGAGTCTTGAATGCCACACCAGTTTCTGTTACATTAAGGTCTTAGAAGTGTATTGCATTGCTTGCTGTCTAATTATGTCGATTTCTCCGGCCTGCAGCTCTGGTGATATATCTCGGGAACCTGGTAAATACAGGTTGTGAAACATAGGATGTTTTGTACTGTAAAAAAATACAAAAAAAAAAAGAACTAATAAATAAATCATAATAATTATGGAGTGTAAAAAGAATCGCACCTAGTTAGGTTCTTAATGTCATTAAACGAGGCCAACCAACTGAGCAGCGTTTTGCTTAGCTTTAATTTTATGTATACATTTATGAAATAAATTCAGTGTGAAACAATCTCCGTGTGTTTCGGATATTAACTATTCCCGCTACAATCCTTATATAACATGGAGATATCGTTGTATTTCTTGATCCGTTTCGTTAAGTGCATTCAGTAACTACATAATAAGGTACAACAATAATAAATAATTATAAAGCTTTGATAATCATACTGCGGTGATACAACTTTTGTAGTGGAAATGTAACCAGTAATATTTAAGTAAGTACTGATGCTGTAAATAATACTTATAATACTAAAAAGTAAACAAATCTCCTACCTGAGCACTACCGCAATGTTAATGCAAGTCAACATCCATTTCCTCCACGCCAACCCACAAGATTTAAAAGTGGAACGTAAAACTCTCGAAAACACGAAATTGTAAAATTACTTGAGTGAAGAGGAGACAGAACAAAATTGTCTTAAAACCATCATCGTTTTATTACGGCCACAAAATACTTTGCTCCAGAGGAAAGTCGCATGAAGGACGTTCTAAACTTCTTTAGTTTATGCTCTTCTGGTACTTACATTCAGCGGCTCTTTTGTCGACCTCGTTCCTGTGTTTTACTTCCCAGATGTACTAGAGGCATTCTGTGGAATCGCGGTAGGCTGACTTTTTAATATAGCCTAACAGATTTTAAAATAACGTAGCCTGATTCTCGTTATAAACCGGAGTCTGAGGTTGATTGCCGAAAATACTTGGACTGTAGTATGAAAAATAGACACAAAACATGAAATAAAGATCAAAATTCATTATGGTTTTTTTTTAAGCTTTATAATTCTCAAATAAATTCAATTTTTTTGGAACTCCAAATAGCAATGGGACAAAGCGTAAAATAATTACTATAATTATGAGTTTGTAATTTTATTCTTATTTTGAATTACTTTATTATGCAAATCAAATGAATTCCCATTTTATTTATTAAAATATATAATTTTTTAAGAAAGAGAAAGAATATAGGATAAGTCTGAAGATCTATGAAGATGTGAAACACAATCTTCAAGTAAAATAAGTCAATGGTCAAAATATAAAGTGAAAGCTCAAGTCAACCAGTCAACTGACCACTGACAGTGACTAACTGCAGAGTTTTCTCTATATTTTTACTATTGACATTAGCCAGTGATATGCCAGAATAACTATAAACAAATTACTTACTGGTTTCGCTAATTCGTTTCCCCAAAGCGTTAAAATCGGGCTTTGGTTCATAAGTCTCGTTCAAACAAGGATTTCCACCATTTTGAAACTTGGGCGTCGCAACGGCTGGCGCGCCATTCCAAAACAATTTATATGAGTATGAAAATTATCGAATTGGTGTTAAACTGTAAATGAGGCTCAAGACAATAGTCTTGAGCCTTTCTTTTACTCTCCTCTTACGTTCAAATAAGTTATTGTAAATGTAAATGATGTAGTAATCATAAAAAATATACTTTTGTTTTTTTTACTACAAAATACATACATACAAAATTTACATTTTGCGCCCTCGTTCGATCCGTAAGAGACCTGCAGGTTTAGAGTCCAGAAATAAAATATATATCTATAGTAAAAACTTACATAATGGCATAATGAACTTCCATACGGCTTAAATTAATATTTGGTGCTATGAGTAAAATTTTAACCAGTACTCGGCTCTAATACTGCACTTCCACTGCAAATAAAGCAAGGAATACCAAATTGTGACGATCGCTTTAACTTAAAAAGTAATTCATATTTTAATTGGTTCTTAATTTATAGAAAAGAGAAAATAAAGTTGTTTTCAAAGTAAGATTGACGTAGTATTTTATATTGTATGCATTTACAAAAAAAAACAATTAAGTTTATAAAACTTAGTTTGGGTAAGGTGATGCTGTGTGATTACAATATATATTTATTAACGGTCTCTGTGGTATCCTGAGTCACTATCATAAGTTTAAAAATATATCCAAGAGCAGTTAAGGCATTAAGGTTGTAAATTCATGATCAGATTGCCAGACTTATTTTCTTAAAAATCAATTATCTGGTCCGGTCCGGAAATTTTTATTTATATTTTGATATGTTTTTCAACAAAGTTTTAACAGTCGCATTTTAATTTTTTTTAATTTGTTTTATTTTCAAACTTTTTAAAGATCATGCATAGGTACTGTCTTAATTGTATTTCACTAGCTAATATTGTAATTGGGAATATACCCTTGTCTGTCTGTTACCTCTCCACATTTAAACTGATAATATGGGCTGTTAGTATTGGGACTATCTGTACCTACTGTAACCCTGTACTAAATTTCGGCTTTCGAGGTTGAATTTAACGAAACATACAAACGCACATATTACAATCTCTCGATTCATTAACTCTAAACGCATATACTAATAATAAAATAGCATTCGCTATAAAACATACTAGCACACGCCGGGTAAACGATTTTCCTCATATTCTATAACCATCATATTATGTTTATAATATACATATAATATATTCCTTGAGTAAAACCTTGTACTTGCGAGTAATTTACATACCATATACCATTAAATAATAAACTATGTTTACTCACTTGTTTTGTTCTGCCATTTCCAATGCTTATTGCAGTTGATGTTGAGAATCCTATAGTTAACAATAGATTAAATACCCATTTATTTTATCCAGCACATTCACATTTCGATAAACTCGAACTTACCAAAGAAAACAAACAGTATGAGTATCTTCATTTTGATGCGGACCGCACCCACCAAACATATTTATTCACCATAAGAATCAGTCGTATTTGATTCATATGCCTATAATTTTAATTGACCGGTAAATCTTAATATATTATTTGAACGAATAAATAGACTTTTGCCACATTAAACCTCAAAATACTAATTCTAAGGATTTTTCTCCTTAAACTATTTAATGATAGATGATTTATATTTCGTGTACTTAGTTATAAATAAGATTTATATAAATTTGTTAATGTACTTATTTCAGATTTTGACATTTTAATTAATTGTGTTATTAGTTATTATTATATTTTGAAAAAGTTGTGGCATTGGCCAACCACATTAAAACCCATATTGTGACTCATAATCTAAGTATGTTATCAATAAATTACTATTATGACTATTATGACTAACTAAATAAACAATGAAAGACGCATGAAGACTTTTTGCATGCAGTCTTCCTGCATCGAAACCCTTGCTATCTTGCGCTGGAATGTTGATCGACAGATGTGAAACAATTTTATCGTTAGCTACGTCCTCTTCTTCATATTTCTCATTCTCTGACACATCTGAGACAAGAACTTTATACCTTTACTAAGTACCTAGGAAGATGTCACTATTTGTTTAGGAACACTGGTACATTCAATTTGCGCAGTTGCCTATTATAGCCTAGATGGTTATTGTAATCTTTTGACTGAAGATTTGAAAAAAACTCTTACTCCAAGAAAAATATACTGAAAAATAGTAACATAAACACCGATACATAGTTCCGTTGACCAGGCGCAAACATATAACAGTCAAAACTTACTGAAATTGCGGATGAAGTTACAACCACTACGTATGTACGCTTTTGGACCAAATAATCGACATAAAAAAAGAAGCATAGGAGATAGGTTTCAAGACTTTGTCACTACTCAAAATGGTGGGGGCATGACTTGGAAGGTACTTAAAGGTTAATATAATTTGTTTATCATCATCATTATCTCTATCTAGTTCTTGGCCATCTCAGAGGTCTATTCAAGCTGCTGTTCAGATAACATAGCTCCACCCCGCCTATCAAATGTGCTGTACACAGCCGGTTGACTTTTGTAACTTAAGTTTTGAGAAGTCTAGGATTTAGTACGGCGCAGTTTATATGTTGCTCAAGAAGACACTGCGGCCCATCTTCTTGCTAGATTCTCTTGACCTTGCTCTGACAATGTCACGCTTAAGCCCCACTTCAATATTTTAGTCATGCCACAATTAATAGATATCTAATTATTCCATATACATATCTAATTCCCTCCCCCGATTCCAATGCCTTAATTTCCTTAAAAGTAAAACACCACAATATTTAGAAATGTGCACGCGATGCGCTTTCATTTGATACCCCACTTGAGTATATTTGCAGATTTTCTTTCCCCACTCTCACCCCCATAACTTTTAAACGGCACAACTGATTTTCATGAAACATGTCTAAGGGCACTCAACCCAAACTCACCTTTAATACAAAAAAAAGTAAATTGAAATCGCTCCATCCGTTCGGGAGGTATGATGTCCCAGACAGACAGACAGGCAGACAGACACGTTAAACTTATAACACCCCGCTTTTTTGGACGGGGTTAAAAACAAGCAGAGAGAAAGAATTATATAATTAAAACGGTAAACGCTGATAGACAAAAATCTATATATTTCACCACATTATTATTTCCAAACTATTCCTTCAATCCAGTCAATATAGCTGGCGACCCGCGTGTAGATCCCCGGATGGTTGGGCAGAGCGCATCCGACGCCGAATGACGTCACGCCGATGACGTAGTACAGGTTGCCTAGTGAAGAGTTGATAAAAGGTCTGCGGAACTGAAGCGGACCTCCTGAATCACCCTGGAAATGCGATAATGTAATGTTATTTGAAGCTGTTGAATGCTGTTCATCAAGCATCACGATGATATCATTCATTCAGCCATCTAGCAGGTGTACGTCATTCACTACGCTTGCGAATCTTGGTCCCAGCCGAGAACTTTCGGTTCAACGGCTATCCGTTCTATGGCCTTCGGCCGCGTTCGAAACTGGCGTCTCGTAACCAGGTACGGTAGAAGAAAAAATCTTCTTTTTACGATACTAGTTACGAAGCAATAGGTTTTTTTCCTTTCACGAAACTGGTTTCGACATAAGAAATCGTAATGAAGTAATGAATTACAAGGCGGTACTTTATTTTCCTCATGCGTACCTAAGAAATCGACGCTGAAGTTAATCAATCAATTGTAGAATTGTACTTAAACCAAATAACAGTTAGGCATTGTATAGAATTGATATCTCCATTTGCTTTTCGGTTTTAATTTTTTCATACTTGTTTGATTCCATTTTCGGTCATAAGTAGGTATTTTTAATTAAGGGCAGATTTTTAATCCATCGATGAAAGTATCTGCCAGAAAAAATAGTTCTGCCATTTTTTTTTAGAAGATGGCTTCTAAGGGCCATATTACGAAACACGAAAAAAACTCTTCACGTACTGGCCGAAGCCTACCACCAGAGACTGTTCTTAGCACCACCCAGAGGTCACGTGTAAGGATTCAGAGGGTTACCACTTACGGACATGAACAGAAATACCTCCAATATATAAGGAATATCGCTATCGCTTTATACAATAGTTTGAAATTAGTATCGTACAAGGTATACAAATTCTTTTCTCATCACCAGTTACGAAAAGTTAACCGCGGTTTCGTAAGAGTACAAAAAAGTATTTAATCGCAACTGGTTTCGTACAAGTACAAAAAAGTTCTTAATCGCAACTGGTTACGAAGCTCCAGTTTCGTACGCGGCCGAAGGGAAATAATTAAATAACAAAAATTAAACAACAACCAAGAAGCTGTTGGTTCTACCAACTACCACCTCAAAAAACAGCTACTTATTGTCTAATACCAGAATGAGAAAAAAATGACTGGCCGGACCCAAGTAACTCAAAATTTTTTAATTTCTGTCATTAAAAGAACTAATTTGCTAACAAAAAAAAATTGTTACACATGTATTACCCCGCCATTCAATATTTTATGAAAAACCAACCAATACCAACTGAAATACAGAATCCCTCTATATCAAAAGTTAATCTGTGCGAGTAACCGGACTGTCATTCAATCTGAAGAATATGGTTATCAATCAATTCTCACTTAATTTTATGTGGTGTAAAGAGCCACTAATTATTCCTTATATAAAAAAAAACTATGTGGAAATTGTATACTTATCAAATTTCCAGTATTTGGTGGAAATATTAGACCAGAACAAAATTTCTCAATTTTATGCAATATTTCCACTTTAAACAATAACAGACAGTGAATCCCTGCTGAATATCATAAGATAGCAATGATATATGTAATAGATTTGCTATTTATGACTATATGTAAGTATTTTGACCATTATTGATAAACTTTGATTCTATAAACTTTCACAAGTTGAAGCAACTAACTTAATTTTTATGCAATATTTTGTAATTAAGTACAAACAAAAGGTGTAGCCCTGCTAAATATAATAAACCAACAATTGTTCAAATAATAGATCAATTTTAATAACTAAATTGTAAGTATTTAAAACTATTTTATGATTTTTAATATTTATAAACAAGTGCTATTGACAAATTTACAAAAATATTGTTTTGGTAGTCAATTATAAATGTAATACATAATATTATGAACATTTCTCCTAAAGGTATCCTTATTACGTTGTGGTTGGTAAAGAATATAGGTATATTACAGATCTTGCAAAAATTAAGCATATCGTTATACTCAAGTGAATTAAGTGCGGTATACTTTTATATATATACCGTTAGTTCCTGTTATGGCTAAACAAATTACCTACATATTTATTGAGTATTTGATGAAGTCAAAAATTAATCGTTATGGCCGGGCCGAGATGCTGGGGTAATGAGATGGTGAGGGACCCCGTTCAAATTTGAAGTAGTCAAGCTATAATTAAATAATTTACCGTTACTGGATCCTCAACTATTCCCCAGCTCCATCTTTCATCATCACTCTGAAAAAAAACGTACCAACATTAAATTTACTATATCTAAAATTATGAAGGCACTAAAATTGCATCTATTATATTTTTTTTTTTTTTAGTAGTTTTTAGTAGTTTTTTTTTTATATTCCGCTAGTAACTAGATATATGTATTTTTAGTTTGTTTTTATTTGTATTTAAGTATTTAATTAATATGTTCTGTTACTTGCGAACTGTTTTGTTGTCCATTTTCTTTTCTTTGTATTGTTTTTTATTTCTTTATATGTGAAAACTTTTAAATGGTCTTCAGTGAGCACATATGTGTATCTTTATTGTTTATATTACATGCTAGCTAGCTGTAAGTTTTCCTAAAATCTTAAAATAAATAAATAAATAAATAAATCTTTTAAAATGATTATATATGTAGGTACTTACATCTCTACTCTTAGCTTTGTTCTCTGATATGAATGCTGAAATAAATAAGCCAATTAATATAAGCCAGTACATACATAATTTTGAATTATTTACCCTTGCATAAATTAAAAAAAAATGGAGGCGGATTTTAAATGTACATTCTCACGATAATATTATGTTTTTTGTAACACAGCAAAAACGACTGTATTTCTTACAATATAAATACATATATTATCTAAAAGTAAACAAAACCAAGCAGAACTAAGTTTGTACTAAAGGCTGTAATTTGACAGATATACTACAGATTCTTTATGTATGTGAATACATATTGATACATAGCAAAATATACAGATCAAGAACCATCATCATCACCCTATTAACGTTCCCACTGCTGAGACACAGGGACTTCTCTCTTGGCGAGAGAGATTATGCCTTAATTCACCACGCTGGCCAAGTGCTGGTTGGTGAATGTCACATGTCCTTCAAACTCTTTAAAGTTCTCAGAACATGCCGGTTTCCTCACGATGTTTGCTTTCACCGTTAAAGCACGTGTTTAGTGCGTGGCGGGGTTTGAACCTTCAGAATGAAAGTCGAGTGTCGACCCGCTTAAAAAAAACACGGCTTTTAAAACCAAAAATTTTTTTTGGTAAATATCCATTCTCATTTAATTCGTAGATTGCGCTTATAATTACCAATTCGACTCTGCCTATTCAGTCGTGGCAAGTTATTAAACACATTAGCATACAATTATAAACACTCGCATTAATATATCCACGTTAGTTCCTTGACTCAAAGTCAAATAAAACATTACAAGTTATGTTGACATAATATATACATATATATATATATATATATATATTATAATTGAAATGTATATTTCTGGACACAACGTCATCTAGTTCTATCTAGATTATGCAAATAACTATTATTTAGCACAGTAATCGGTGCTTTGGGTTACTATAGGTATACGATGACTGATAAATTGATAATAGTAAGCAGTAAACCACCGATGCAAGGGCGCCATCAGTAAGCGACGCATACTGAACATAGAAATATAATTTCATTGAACGAACTACTCCAATTCCTGACTGATTGGAAGACGATAGCCAGCGATAGAAATGTCTGGAAAGAATGGGGGAGTCCTTTGCCCAGCAGTGGGATGGAAACGGCTGATAATAATAAAAATAACGTTCATATTATATAACATCATTCATTCCAAAACTTTAAAAATGATGTTACAAAAAACTATAATTACGGGCCCGCAACCTACAGCGTCTATATTAGGTCATCCTTCATACAAAGAGCCAAAGAGGTGGTATATTTTAAAAATAATATGATCAAGAGTATTTGTACAACAAAAACAACTTAAAAGTTATTGCCCCTTTTTAGTATAATAAATCACTAACCTGCACAAAAACAGATACAAAAAAACACTTTGATCCTCATTTTAAATAACACTTAAGTATTTTATTTACAAAGCACGTTAATTCTCCACAGAAACAAGTTGTAGAATGAAGTGACCGTCATCTGTGAGAATAGCAGTTCGGGAGCCGACAACATTAATCCTTACTTGATAAAAAAATAAATATGCCAACTCTGACAGCCTGTAGGGCAGCCGACGTTTAGTAGAGTTAACTGCTCTTGGTCGGTCGAAGCTTAACTTGGCACTATTTGCGTAAAAGAGTCGTACAAAATTTCTTTTAAAAATCCTCATTCAAAATAAATTAAAACTTTTATATAGAGGCTTTTGAGTACAGTAAACAAAATGGTAGGGGCAGGAATTTGTGGTAATATGAATGTGGGAACTGCATTGTACATCATTGAAAAATTTAATGACAGAAAAACGATAATGTTACATAAATTATACCTTTAAACGGCCTTCGGTCTGCCTTTTTTTTTATGCTCAGCTAATGTATGTCTTGGTCGGTCTTATTTTGGCTTTTTAGTTAGATCAATAACAAAATATATATTTATTTTTTGAATAGAAAGTAGATATTTCAAGGGCCACCAGGGTCTGATTATGCCATACCAGATTAATCTTGGGAAACCTTGGGAAGTTCTAGCGGGAAAAGAAATAGATTCCTTATTTTTTAATGTCATCCGGCCCAGTGGTTCTCGAGCTATCATTATTGAATCAGTAATTGGTACAAACAGAGTCGGTTGTTTCGTTGTAAAGATTTTCTTGTTTAGTGATTATTGTGATTTTATTATAATTTTACTAATAAAATAAACAAATAACCTATTATTGCCGAATATAATATAAAAGTAGTAAATTAAGACCAATAACTTAGTAGGAGTAGATAATTTACTTATTGTGTTCGGTTATTTTATTCCTTTTTGTACGAAATTCGCATTCTGAACAAAATTATACAAGTGATCAGACTGCAAAAACCGCCACTGCTATTCAGTATTCGATGCGGTAAAATACAGTTCATTACATGATACTACAAATTCAGTAGGACACAGGCACCTGCCAACACAGGATTTGACCGATCACTTTTTACCGTTCTCAAAGCGTCTATCCTACCGTTAAAGTTTTATTGTATTTTTTGATTAGGTGTTTTTGGAGTTTTGTACCAATTTTTCTCATTTGCAAGTGCCAAGTTTAGCCGCGGCCGACCAAGAGCAGTTACCTAAATCTACTGAAAGTCAGCAGCCCATTGTTACTAGGCATTTTAAACCTTTTTTTATCAGGTAGGGTATTTTGCTGTCGACTCCCGGACTATAATGTCATCATTTTATAAACTTGTTTGTCTTGTACTTTCCGTCCGTTGATATGGCATAACTAAAACCATTAAACCAATTAAGCAAAGTGGTTAAGATAAGATTATCTATTATATTTTATTTATTTTCGATGCATTAATATTGTGATATATTCTTATATGTACGAGTATGTATAATAATAAGTTGGTCGATATATCGGATTCAAATTAAGCTGAGGAAAATATACCGTTTATATTTTCTGCAAAAAAATTGTTTCTATGTTTTGGGATTTTTATGTATGACTAGCTGACCCGGCGAACTTTGTTCCGCCTCACGCCATAAATAAACAGATCTTTGATTTTTTATGTTAATTGTTATATTATATAAAGTTGTCAGGTTGATCTAGCTGACCCGATAGTTATGACTATGAATATTTTAAACTAGCGGCCCGCCCCCGCCGGCGTCGCACGGGTAAAAAAAGTTCCCGGCAATTATTCGATTTTTTCTCGCCTTTTAAACCTTCCCTAGACCTCCACGAACATTTCAAGACTAAGATAAGATAAATCCGTTCAGCCGTTCTCGAGTTTTAATCAGACTAACGAACAACAATTCATTTTTATTTATATAGATAGATGTATTGTTTATCAATAAAATAAGATTGACAGAAGAATCCGTTTTAAACGTAATTTTTGAAGTGAAACTTCTATAGAATCGTAGTGATTTCAAACCGGATGCAAAAAGATGAAACGGAAATGGTAAGAGACACAAATACAATACTTTATTTAAATTTCTTTGCGCGATACTTCGTATTGAGACTACGAAGTATCGCGCAAAGAGGTATTGCTGTATTTATTTATTTTATTTTGTAACATACTTTATGTAATAAGCTTTATTGAAGTAATATAAATAATCCGAATAATTACATATATATGTTTGTTTCTCTTATCATTTTAGCAGATGCGTTCATGTACCCTTTTTTTCTATTCGATATATATCATAATTATAGTTCGTAAGTAGTAGACTCCAATCGTGCGTCGTAGCTGACACACACACACTTTTTCTGTATTCTTCTTATATTTTCGTCGATTTACTGAAGTTTCACTTCTATCGTGGGTGGCTCGCACACACACCTTTTTTTTCTTTTTTATCCTCTTTGACTATAATTTGCAGCACGCATTCAGTCAATTCTATGTCAAATGTCTTAAGGTTACATTAAACAAGTTTAATAATTTTATATGGTGGTTAAGTATTTTAAAATTTTCTAATTTTCCGCGCAATTTCCTTATTTTTTTCTTTCATAAGAACCTTCTCCTAATAACATAAGAACAAAAAAAGAATTAGCGAAATCGGTCCAGCCGTTCAGGCGTGATGCCGTGGCCAAGGGAAATAGGGATTCATTTTTATATATATGGATAAAAATTGTAAGTCTCTGCATGCTTTCTATTTGCTCAAATATCATAATATAGTATCATGTAACTATGTAAGTTAAGTATCTGATAAGTATGTTGTTAGCTTGCTTTGAGTTATATATAAATAAAATAACAATGTTATGTATATTGTATTTGACTGACTTATCAAATGTCAAATACCCGTAACTAGAACTGAGAGAAACGAGGATAGGTGCTGGGTACTACAACGACAAATTCCTAACTATAGCGCGACAGATTTTGAAAATTTGGATAAATAAATAAATAAAATAAGTTATAAGGCTACGGGCGATCTGTGACTTGTGAATACCCAAATGGAACCAAATATTAATTAACAATTCCGCACCTACTTCTTCCTGGTAAGAAGATTCTACAAAAATATCGTGCAAGTACACCGCCCGCTCGTTTACACACACACACACACATGCACAAGCTTACCGGAAAATGAACACGCTCGCTCATCAAAGAATCCAACCAAAGCAAGTCAACTAGTTTCGCCTCTCCACGAAGCATCATCATGACCACATTGACCACACCACCAACGTTAGTCCCCAGTCCCCACGCCACATCCAAGCCCCAGCCACAAACGACTGACGTCACTGCAGGTGTTGACTCGCCGAAGCCTGAATCTATCAATGATCTGTGACTTGTGTATCAAAATTAAGCATAGTTGATTATATGAAATAAAGGTAATTTCTAGGTATTTAACAAAATAAAATATTTAATTTAAAGGTGTTTATTTTTTTAACCTAACTAAAATAACCTAGAGTCATGATATATAATTTTACGCTAGTAATGCCTACGCTACTAATGCAATTTGGCGCTAACACAGTGGCAGTAATATCAACTATTTAAATAATAGTTCTAAGATTCAAACACATGTTCCTCTCTCCCGAATTTTGGCCTTCAGGAGTTATAGCTTAGTCTTTAGGGATTCGTTCACGAAGAAAAATCCCTGATTAACTAATAGGGGATTTTTGTTAATTAATCAATTTATTTGGATTTTTCTTCGTTTAAAACTTAACATTTTATTTCTTATGTACATACCTACATACATTTTTTAAATATTTTCTCGAAATCAAACAATGATAATAAATTATTTTGAATCTTGTGTGTTACAGTAATTTAATTTTCAGCGTACAGCTATGTAAGTAAGTAGTTACACACATATCGCTCGGAATAATATCTATATATGGAAAATGTATTTCTGCATTTAGAATTGGATATAAAGAAGTTTTTTTGTGTATAAAGTTACAATATTATTAACATTATTTAATCTTGTTTGAACACAAATTTGTTGTAGTGGCTACAGAAATATATCATCCCAAACCATCATACACATTTTCAACTTCCTTTTTATCACGGTTCATGAGATATATGAGACATTGATGCTTGAAAGACAGACGACGAAGCCTCAATAATAATAATAGGGTCCCGGTTAAATGGAAGGGTACGGAACCCTAAAAAACAGAAACTAAAATACCTTACGTCTCGAATTTAAAACCTCCTTTTTTTGGAAAGTCGGTTGAATTGAATAAAGTATAACAGATGAATAGAAGAGACAAGAAAACAAAAATTTGAATAGTCAATTTTACAGATATCATTATTTTTTATTTATCGTACTGCTACTTAGGTGGTGTCTACTGCCTTTGAATTATCTACTGCAAGGATTTGAATAACGTTATTCTTATCTTTTTTCGTCTAAATTTCCTCAGTCCCTGAAAACTAAAGCTTTCAACCAGTGTGTGTTGCCAGTGATAACCTTAGAGCTAAAACGTGGAGCTTCGTTACATAATGCATTGTGCTGCCAACTAATTGCACTCGTTTTAATAAAGTTTATAACCATACAATACAAAAAAATATATATAAATTAGTCAATGAAAATATACTTAATACTAGCGTTTCGAAATGGTTATGGAAACTAAATGGCGACTAAATACTGTGTCTTCAAATAAGTCATAATTAGGTACTTTCTCTTCTCCCTTCCACCTATTCTTGTCACACAGATTTCATCCACACGTCTCATGATGCTTATTATGAGTCCACCCCACCTTTCAAATACCAAATAGCTGATTTTTCTCGACTCCTTTATTTTTTCGAAACAAATTCGAAAATTGTCCTTGCGCTATTTCTTTGGTACATATTACGTCTTCAAAGCCTAAAGTTCTAGTTTTATTTCACATACACATTTATTAGTCATCAAGTATATTTATTTTTAACGAAACTATGTGTGTGTATGTTTAGATAATGGAAACAAGTATGTAACCAACATACAGATTTTTCATATAAATTCTTTCATGATATAAGTGTATTACTTCGAAGTGTATTAGTCCGTAGTTTAATAGCTGTAGGCGGGAATTCAAATTACTAACAAATAAGCAAAAAAGTAGTGTAACATAAATGATTGAAAAGTTATTTATCAATGACTAGCTGACCCGGCGAACTTTGTTCCGCCTTAGACGCCATAAAGGAGCAGATTTTTTATTTTATTAAGTAAATTGCTTTATTATATAAAGTTGTCAGGTTGATCTAGCTAACCCGATAGTTATGACTATGAATATTGAATTCGAATTGGTATAATTCATAATATTAAATTGAACTTTTAATAGTTTAATTTTAAATTTTCTAATTTACCGCGCAATTTCCTTAATTTTTTCTTTCATAAGAACCTTCTCCTGATAAAAACGAATAGAACAAAAAAAATTAATTAGCGAAATCGGTCCAGCTGTTCAGGCGTGATGCCGTGACCAAGGGAAATAGGGATTCATTTTTATATTTATAGATATAAATAACTACTTTTAAACATCTAAATCACAGCAAAGGAATTTCATAAAAACATAATGATTAAACTAAAACACTATTTATTTACAACAATGTTACCATAATTTTTATCAGTAAATTGTTTTTAAAGAATAAATTTTGAATTTTTAAAATACCTTGAATTCTTGTGTAATATAATTAACGAATGTAATATTACTCAGTTCACTTGTAAACCGCAGTATAACTATACAACTATCGGAAAAAAGTCGCGTGTTCTCCCACTTACCCACCACGTCTCCAATGAATCGATAAATAAATAAATAAATAAATGTTTCCAGACAATTCACACAACAACATCTAGCCCCGTGGTAAGCTCTAAGCTTGTGTTACGGGTACTAGATATCTGATATACTTAATATAATAGTCATACCTACATATATAGATATTTTTTTATTATATATATTGAACACCCAGACCAAGGAGATCGTGCTTGCAGAACATACAAACACTTTCACCCTCGGCGGGAATCGAACCCGCTACCTCTTGCGCCGCAAGCGGGCCCTGGCCCACCGCGCCACTGAAGCAGTCAAAAAAAAGCAGCAGTTAAATAAAAGGTAAATAGCCCATATTATATCAAAACGATTATGTAAGATTGAAACCCTTGAACGTAAGACTCGATTTTTAACAGTTCCAATACCCATTCCAAATCCATCTTAGGGAAACCTCCATTTGCAAATACAGACAAAATCAATCTCCCAAACAAAGGGGAGATACAGGCTCTAGTGTTCCATTTAGAGCGATCGTGAGAATTGCCGGATTTATCCTAATCTTGTCCTGACGAGAGTATCTATCCTATCTTGCGATCATTTACTTTGTGTATAGGATTGTAGAGTTGATAGTTCAATCATTGGTTGATAACTGTCATGCCATCATAATCATTACGCCATGTGTGTTCGTCAATTCTAACAAATTCCACATGCATAACAAGTATTAATATTTAAATAAATTTTTGTGAGTTAATGAGTTTCAGAAAAGATGTCGTACAAACAACTCATCGCGTATCATTTCAGTCCCAACATTATAGATGGAGATATGTTATTATGGACATCTGATGTCCATAATAATTGTTTGCATCGATACAAAAAATTGATACATATCGTGAACAATCGATTCAGCAAAACTTAGCAATTGTGCAAAGTTTTGTATCGATATTGATCGTATCGTTTCATCAAATAGTAAAAAAAAGTAAAAAATATTTTAATAATAAATAAGTTTTTATATTATCACAATATTTCACCATTGCCATTACGTGAAAACATGAGTATGGACAGGCGTCTTAGAATTAAACGATTTCGTCTTATTGAGGTGGTGTTTTAAACCACTGATTAAAGTGCCAAAGTACAGAGATTGAGACCAAATGCTTTTGTGGTCTAATACGATATTGCATTTATTTTCAGTCCATAAGTGGTTCTCAGTTTAAAAAAAAAACATCTGATGATATTGTAATCAAAGGTTCTATGCCTTCTTTTTGTAAATTAATCTCTCATCACCAAAATACATAGGCAATTTATGGAACTGGTTCAATTAAATCGTAATTTGAAGTAGAAATTCAGATAAACACGAATTCGATATGTTTAACTTAGAAATACTATACATCAATGCGTATCTTATGGTCATGTATCGATTCAAAATATCGATATATCGCAATGCTTTGGATCGATGCAGTAAAATATCGATTCAAATCGTGCATCTTTAACGGAGTTCCTCACTTATAGCCACTTTTCTACTCCTTCTCTCTCTTTTTCTCCTCCTATGTTATATATTAATGCATTGTTACGCGTTGGTCATGCAGAAAAATTGAACTTAATAGAAAATCGGGAAGCGTTTCTAATTTTGCTACCAGGATGTCATTACTGGCAAACATTGGGACAGGTGAAATTATATAAAAGCTATTGAATTTAACTCAAGTTAGGAGTTAAAGTGTCGTTAAATTAAATAGGCTTAATTGTGCAAAAACTTTATTGTTATCACTCAGAAAATAAATAATGCATTGGACCGCTGATTAAAAAACAATAACACATTTAACCACGTTATTATTTCCAAACGATTCCTTCGATCCAATCAATATAGCTGGCGACCCGCGTGTAGATCCCCGGATGGTTGGGCAGAGCGCATCCGACGCCGAATGACGTCACGCCTATGACGAAGTACAAGTTTCCTTGTGAGGAGTTGAGAAGTGGTCTTCGGAACTGAAGCGGACCTCCTGAGTCACCCTGGAAATTTAGAAATGATATGTTATTAAAAGCTTATCATTATAAAATTATTGGAACTAAATAGCGACTAAATGTCGTCTTTTCAAATGAATCATGGTAAGAGAACAATATATACGCGTGGCTATTTGGTATAACCTAATGCTTCAGGACGAATCTTCAAGCCATGCTCAATATAACCCATATTTATTGCTTTGGTATCATGTTGCGTAAAAGTTTAATTTGTTAAATCATCAATTGATATCATCATCCATTAATGTCATCATTGATATAAGCTATATTCACGCACAAACCTGGAACATCAATCTACCAGGAGATAGGCTGTTACTACTTCTTTTTTGGACACCTAAAACCATATTTTTGTGTTTGCAGTATGATAACTATCAATGAGGAAGACTTAGGCCTGAAACTGCGTGGAGAGGATGTTGATTCATACAAACTTTACTTTACCTAACAGAGAGACACTTTTGTATGTGTTTGAAAAATATTTAGGCTTGCACTCTTATGCCTATCAGAGGACGACCTAAGGCTAAAAATATGACTATTTTTAGTAATCTACTGACCTGACATGCGTCAACCCCGCCTTCCAACCGCCCTGCACACAGCTGATTGTCTGTCAAACCTTGCCAATGGCGGTTTCGAGCGTTCATAAGGAGATTATCGCATAATTCGGAATCTATAATGTCCACGCCAGCTGCTTGCAAGTTTGGTGAATTTTCTTGACTGCCTGCAACAATAAATTACTATTTTCTACAAAATATTTAATATGTTTTCAAAATCATAAGCAAAACGCCTACAATCCGTTTTGACCTGTTGCACCAGTAATCTTTCATATTTATTCAAATGTTTTTTTGTACACGAAAAAACTTATTCCAGCGTCTTCGTAAGTTAGTACCTAATACATTGAGTATCCATCAATACTCATGTTGTATAGTAACAGGTTTCTGTATATTTATAATCGTGATCAATCTAAATATGACATGTCTGGTCTTCCCTCAACTACAAAGCAAGATGTCGTTCTTATAAATCTTTGCATCGCCAATTTAGGTCTTTAACTCAAATTAACATCGATTGAAATAAAATAATTTGTATCTACACCAAACATTGTATCGCTTTTCGGCCTTTTTGCTAAAATCAAAGTGTGTGTGTAATAAATATTATTTAAAATAAAAAATTTTACCTTGTGCCAACACTCCCCATCCTGTCAATGAAGTTTCCTTCCCAAAGTCACCAGTGTCTTGTCGGTTCCATAAACAGGCTGGTCTCAATTTATAAGTGAATGTGATAGTCCGTTCTAACTCCATCAGAGCTATGTCATAATACTTCTTCGGTGGTTTGTACTGAGGGTGAGGTATAATTCTGGTTATATTTACATCTGGACTGAACACGGAGACACCCAGAAGGTTGCCAGGTATTGGGTTCTGTAAAAAAACAGGAATCGTAAAGCAATGTATATTATATGAAGAAATGAAAACGAACGTGCTTTTTTCATTATTATAAATCAGCATTATGCATCGCATGTACAAAGTAGCGCTTGCCAATCCAAAGCCTCAATTAAAAAGTTTACGTGGCTTGCCCTCTGCCCAGCTAAACTGTTTGGCTATATCGGACACCTTATTTCATGTACCTATATATTTATTTATTTCAACCTTGAAAAGAACCCTTTCCATAGCATAGCAATCCTGAAAAAGTATTTCCAAGTAGTATTTATGAGCAACCATTTTTTGGGCACCTAAGCATTGTGCACCAAATGGGAAAAACCTTTTGAAATACCAATTGAACACCAATCAATATTGTTTTAATTCCCTTTGAGGACCTTTAAGGACCTTCGCAAATGGGAATACCTTTGGTGTTCAATGCATAGGTGCCCATAAAATAGGCGCTCAAACCGGAATAATGTTTAGGTTACACGTTGCGAAAATAAAAAATAGCAGGTCTTACCGGTAATTTAAATAAGTTCCCATCGTTAAGCCTGACGATCTTCGGTTCTGGGTCTTGAATTGTAGAATCCACACGAGCTCTGATGCAATGCGCAGCAGTTAATACAAATTTTGGACTAACGAGTGTGCTACCGCATTTAAAATGGTATTGACCATCGACTCCCAACCAGCCTATTGCGCCCTGGTATATGAATAATAATTGAAATATGCCTGCTCTTAAGTAGATAAACATACATACATATTCCATACGAGATGATAAAACTGAGGAGGTTTCAAACAAGTAAACATTTCTGTTACGTTCAATGAGAGATGTGAGGCTATTTTTAACCCCCGACCAAAAAAGATTGGTGTTATAAGTTTGACTTGTCTGTCTGTCTGTCTGTCTGTTCCATCATAGCTCCCGAACGGATGGAGCGATTTCAATTTAGTTTTTTTTTGTATAAAAGGTGAGTTTGGCCCGGGTGTTCTTAGACATGTTTTATGAAAATCGGTTGAGCCGGGTGAACAAGGTGGTTCATAATCATAATCTGCACCTATATAGAGGTAAAAAGTTTGTGATATTCACGTGGTAACCCACCACGTCACAAACATTCTCACAATCTCTGGATCTACTGAACCGATTTTAATACAATTTGGTATATAGATTCTTTAAAGTCTGAAAAGTTATATTACACGAGTACCTTAAAGATATTGCCGCGGGAAAATATGTGTCACCTCGGGAAAATCCATGAAACACTGCTTGTTGCCATATAAAGCTGAAAGGATTCGAAAGTTGCATGAGCTCACCCACGAGTTATTTATGTTGTTTTGAAACACCTTGTATAATTTAAACGATAAGTTTTTAATACAAATATTTTATCTTATATGGAAGAAACGTCTATTCTTGTAGGTTTAATAAATAAATATAATATTTAAATATACGAGTATCACGCGGCATGGATCAACGCTGGCAGGGCGATGGGGGATCTCAATTTTAACCCCTATGTATGTTTCTCGATTTCTTATAGAGTTGGAGATATAAGACTATTTTAGTATTTTTATGTAACACTTGGTTTATAAAAAAATAATATTTTGAAAAACTGATAAAACTGGAGTCGAGATTTTTGCAAGAAATATAGCTGAATAGAGTAGCCTATTCCTAAGTTTCAATTAATTTATAACTTTGGGCTTTTGAAAAAAACTTTCACATGAACCAAGACGTTGATACAAAAAAAAAACGAAAATAGTTAAATATCACCAAAACTATACAAAATCGTAGCACATACGTACATGAGAGTTATACAATTGAGGTATTGAGGTCTCCCACCGCCCTGCAACCAATGATTCATGCCTCGTGATACGCCTGAATGCGAATGACTCCTTGTGCATCGTCTGAAAACAATGCATTCACTCGCAAACCCACACACAATTTACCATATGAGGGAATTCTCCTGGTAACGCAGGCCTTCCGCCCACGGCTCCAGCGGGTGGTATTTCATAACCCTTCATCGAACCTGCAAATATTTGTATATCTTAGGAAATGTTTAGGGATGTAACCATGTGGGGGAATTCTACGGTTAACGACCGACCGCCTACAGCAGAATCTGGTCTTCCATTAGGATATTTTGTTTATAACCTGAAAACTAATTACCGCACTCGGATTCCATGCTCCTGGCAATTGGAAGCCATCTTAATGATTGTGGTTCCAATGTATGGTAATTTCAATAGCCGCCCAAACCAATCTAGGTATTTAGGCCTGTTCGATTCTGCTATGTTCGATTCTGCTAAAAAATATGAGGTAGGAGCAACACTGATTTGGGAAAGATGCAAAATGGCGTATGACAACCGCTTTGTGCGCCGACGTGTGAAGACAATATTCTTCCCGGAGTGTTAATCATATTAAGTTGTCAGATAGACGTTCTATCTAAAATCTGTGAACTTCTCCTGTGCTCTGTGTGTGATATCCAAAACAGCCATCCATCCAGCTGGATCCAGGAGAAATACCTGTTGTGCCTTTGTCGGACGTGTTGCCTGCAGCAGCGAGTACCAGGTTAGTGGGGCTCACTCCTCGTATAAACAGCAGAATCGTTCTATCTTTCACAATTCTCTTTCCTTTCAATATTTCTTATAAAAAATAAAATCAAACCTAATACCACCAGCAAATTATCTACAGATTGTTAAAAATCGCACAAGGCCGCTTTGTTGAAATGACTTGTAATTTATGAAACTCACTCCAGTGATTGAACCATACGCCAATAAATGTTGTGCGACTGAAGACTTATGGACATCTGCGTTTTTCACTGCTTTGATATATTCGCCTACACGACAAGTGATAGGTTTCTTGGTCCCGTTTTATAATGTTAAAACCATGATATTTTTAAAAGTTTTATTTATTTATTTGTTAATTTGTAAACTGTTTCTAGCAAAATTATCTATGTTTTATTGTGGTATAGACAAGATCACAAAAATCACCACATTATTATTTTATTATGCTAAGAATTTTTTTTTTATAATAATGTCAAAGTTATCTTTTGTTATTAAATATATTATTACCCCCGGATCCATAAAAAATATTTCGTTTTATATATCGGACTAAAAAGATGTTAATGGAACGTTTGATAAAAAAAACTTTATTTATAAACCTAAATTAGTGCGTGCTAAATCTAATTTATAACACTTAAATCAGCCTTGTCTATCTACAAATAGCCGCAAAATAAGGCATAAATAAAAGCTTATTGCTTGTTTCAGCCAATCCATCCTATAGCCAGAAATATTAGTTAATCTTTAAAAAGAAATCAACCTTCTAGGTCTTCATGGCCCATCTTAGACCACATCGTCACTTTACATCAGGTGAGATTGTGGTCAAATGAAGGCTTAATTTTTTTTTTGCTAAATAGCATTAAAAAATAATCTAAAAAAAACTTACACGCCGTTTCTCTTGCAATCTTTTCTTCTAAGAATTTAGTATCGTATTTATATTCTTCACATTCTGGAACAAACGAGATTTTAATTTTCAAATACATGAATTCTGGTGTAAGAGTATGGACTAAACAGGAATATAATTACATCTACGTACTTTCTTCGTTAATCCGTCTTCCAGGAGCACTGAAACTCGGTCTCGGGGGATTGTATGGGGCACAAGGATCGTCTTTCGGAGGCTCTATTGTGCTCGGTTCTGTGGACGACTCGCTTTTTCTATTGTCAATCTGATAAAACAAATTATAAAAGGGATAATATATATGATCATGCAAATATTTGAAAATCGTTATTTTTACTCATTGAGGGCCTCAGTGGGCAAAGGTCCGCTTGCAGCGCAAGAATTAGAGGGTTCGATTCCCACCGAGGGGTCAAGTGTTTGTATGTTCCGCAAGCACTTTCTCCTTGGCCTGGGTGTTTGATATGGATGGTAAAAAAAATCTATGCATAAATGTGTTTTGTATTAAGTATATCAGATGTCTAGTTCCCGTAAAACAAGCTTAGAGCTTACCACGGTGTCTAGATGTTGTTGTGTTGATTGTAGCAATATTTATTTATTTAATTGCCTATCACTTAATACCCTCTGCAGATTTGAAGTAGTCAAAATAGATTTATATGATTTACCGTTACGGGAACCTCAACGAACCCCCAGCTCCATTTTTCATCATCACTCTGGAAAAAATATAATAATGTACATCTAAAATTGTGAAGGCATATCTAATACAATAAAATGATAATATTATATACTTACATCTCTACTCTGAGCTTTGATTTCTGATATGGATGCTGAAACAAATGAGCCAATTAATATTTAAGTAACTTGAATTCAGCATTGTAATCTGTGGGAGTACTTTACGTGACGGATATTAGTCGTAAACTACCAATGCCAGGGCGCTACCAGTTAGCGACTCATACTATACCTGCATAAAATATGTTTTATAAGGTTCATTGAATGAAATAACTATCCGAAACTTTAAAAATTGTTTAACTAATACAATACTCCTATGACTGTATCCCCGTCGGCAATTGAACTCGAAACCTCCAGCGCATTTTGTCATCCACATACAGAGCCAAAGAGGTCGTTTTTTGAAAAGGTTTTTTTAAACAATAAGATCAAGAAGTATTTGTATAATAAAAACGTTATTCACCAGTATTGCACTTTTTAATATTACAAATCACTAACCTGCACAAAAAAAGATAATAATCACTTCTTTAATCATTTTAAATAACACCTTTAAGTATTTTGTTTACATAACACGTTAATTCTCCTTAGAATCAAGTTGTAGAATGATGTTACCGTCATCTGTGAGAATAACGTCATCATTTATAAACTTGTTTGTCTTGTTCTTTCCGACCGTTCATATGGTATATTAATCTATAACTATTATACCGTCTAAGCAATAATTGAAGAGGCCAAAATAAGAATATTTGATTTTATTTCTCTGTCGATGCATTTTTATTGTGATATTCCTCTAAGAATGTCGAATATGTTGGTTGGATTGGATTGACCTAGGCCTGGGGATTTTCTATATGATATAATTAACCGTATATTATGTTGTTTATTGAACTAAGTCAGATGTCAATTAAATACCCGTGACTATAACTATGAGATACGAGACTAGCTAGTGCTGTGATTTTGAAAAAGTATATGAAAACAAGCTTTAAGGCTACGGGCAATCAGTGACTTGTGCTTTAAAGTTAATTGCATTAACTGATGGCGATATTTAAGAGGATATTATTTATCTACTAGTAGTGCCCCGCGGTGATACCCGCGTTATAATTATTTTTACCGCGGAATGACACTTTCCCGCGGTTTAAAATAGCCTATGTCCTTTCTCAGGCTCTAGAGATTCTGTGTGACAAATTTCATTTAAATCGGTTCAGTAGTTTTTGCGTGAAAGCGTAACAAACAAACTTACATTCACATTTATAATATTAAGTAAGTATGATTTCCTACTTTATAATATGAAATTCCGCCAATCAACTTTTCAACAATTGTCTTTATGTATGCCAAATCAATATAACTTAAACATTATCGGGTAAATGTGCCATAGTAAGTGCCGTGTATACGTAATAATGTAGGTTCAAGAGGTTAAAAAGTCACAAAAAGTTTGGTTTTATGGCCATCGGCACACATGAATAGAACTCAGATAAAGTTAATAATGGATAAAATTACACTTTATTCCGTCATTTTTGTGTTAATTGTTACTTTAATGGCAACTCCTTTTTTTATGTTAACTAAGCCTTCATTTGACCACAATTTCACCTGATGTACGAGTAAAGTGACAATGTGGTCCAAGATGGGGCATGAAGACCTAGAAGGTAGATGGCTTCTCTGGGCCAAATTTCGAAACACAAAAAAATCGCTTCACGCACTGACCCAGCCCGTCGGGTGGTGACATGCCGCGGCCGAAGCCTACTACTACCAGAGACTGTTCTTAGCACCACCCGGAGGTCACGTGTAAGGATTCAAAGGGTAACCAACCACCAAGAAAAACCTCCAAAATATTTAAATAATAATTCTTACTTCCATATTTATTTATTTATTATTTTATTGATAATCTAAAATGCATATAATATTTCCAATTAGTATGGAAAGTTTTAGTGAAATAAACTTATTTTTTAAATAATTACGTTGACCTTCGACTCTTAGACTGTAATCAACCTCGTCTATCAAATTCAATAATTCCACAGGTAGTGAGCGTAACAAGCTCACTTTACATACACAATGAAACGATGTACGTAAATAAATAATAACACTACCAGGCATACATAACACAAAAGAAGGTCGACACGAGCAGGTGTGCTCAATTATGGAAAGCACTTGTTGCGCGCCCATGAAACTGAGTGGACGGAGCTAAGTGCGGAACTTGCCTTGTAAACCCTTCATAATGCAGTCGATGTCGGAGTTAGCTCTTTGAGTACATGCCACCCTGGTACGTGTTGGGCAATCAATACACTTGAGCTTGATTGGATTTTAAATTTTTAGTGAGGCTTGGTGGATTAGAATTGCAAGCTGCATTGGCTTTTATCTAGAATTAAAAAAGCGAGTGAGGTTCTCATTAAGAAATGGTTTTGTAATGTTTTTAACGTTTAGTAGTTGGACACGTTTATACATATTCCTGATAAAACAGAATGCTATACGCGATTGAATAATTGAAGTATACTTTATAATCGCGGCGAAAAAGTTCTGAAATGGATATCAATTCATTAGATTATGCATATTATAGCATTGTTTCAAATAAAGAGCTTCCCCATTAAAATTTTTTAACTTTGCTACCTCTTTTCAACCAATTCGGTGCTGAATTTCGAAATATCCCTTCTTATCGCTCACCTACCAACTAAAAGGAACATATTGTCTTAATTCAACTTATTTGACAAGTTTCCAGGTTCACTTCGTTCTTTAAGAACTCTGCGATTATCCTAGCTTATCTATTATTGAGTTCAAGTTGAAGCTATATTAACGTAACTTGTTAAAATATTACACTAGATCGTTAGTCAAAGCCGTCCTAGCAGATTATTCTTCACTAAGAAAATAACGTTAAACATTTTAATAGCTAAAAACAGTGAAAAAAGCTAGGCACTAAAGATCATTTTCTATATTTTCCTTTCATTTTACTCTATCACACTTCATCTCAACATTCATCTCTTTCTTACACAAGCCATCCTTCATACAATCAATCCATCTTTAATTTGGCCTACCTCCTACCACATTATGCTCCTGTGATCAAATAAAATTTATCGCTTCTCCTAACATGCTCAAACCACGCTAACTTTTACCTATAGAACATGAATTTACATCGTTACTCAATAAATAATTTTCATTCAAGTTAACGAGATTACCATCATCAGATAGAGTAGTGCATCATTACATTGACAGATACCAATCATGCTGAATTTATTGAGTACGGTAATGATTCGTTATTGGAAAATGTTCATTTTGTTTTACTTGATTTGCATAGCGTTAATTGAATCGCAAATAAATTCCTCTGTTTACTTTATGGTGCGAGTTGTGATTTTAGCAGTTACGGGCTCTGAAAAATATTGTGATGTAAGGTCGACATGGAAAATTGACGACCTTATAGTATATAGAGGCCTGTATTTACATTTATAAATGACCAAGACTGTTTGATTAAGCTTCACTAGTAGTATTAAAGTAGTATTAAAGACCCTACTTTAATGACCCAGTAATGCAAGTATCAAAAGGGAATTCTAAATATTAGAGAGGTTCAAATCCTGCGATCGCTAAGCCGTTACTAACTTTCATAGCAAATAAAAAAAAACATTGTTTGTTGTACTTTATTATGAAAATAAGTGAATTATTAAATATATATTCGGCTGTCTTGTCACTCAGCGGCAAGGAAATACATAGTTATTGCTGCTGTTCCGAGTTGTAAATGCCTGTATTTCCCAACTACAATCACAGCAGGCTTAACCTAGTTAAGCAAAGATCTAGCAGACTTACTCAATGAGGTACGGATCAAGTTTGTGTTTCAAATAGTAGGTCGCCCGAGTCTCGAGATAGCTGACAGAACAGAGATTCGAGAGCCTACCAGTACTGACTGTCTGGAAATCCGCGAGTGTGTCAGCATTGGATGTGGTATACATAATTAGATAACGAACTCTGAAATGAAAACATGCTATATTTATGATTCGGGGTAAATACGGTTTTGTATAGCAGAACAATTGGTTCTTGAGATGCCTGGTTACAGTCGGATAGACAGACAGATAACAAAGTCTCAGTAATTGGGAAACCTAATGGTCTATATCATGTAATATTATGAAAGTGAATAAAGTAATTTCTGAATGAAGGTAATTTCTATTTGGAAATCAATTTATATGGTTAAGAATGGGTCATCCAGAATATGCACCGTGACATTTTGAATATTTTAAAAAAAATTTGAATGTCCAATCTATCAAATGTATGGGATTACAACATGTTGTAATCTCCATCAGTCGTGAGTGGCAACTCGTGGTAATTAATACTATCTAATTGCTCCCCGTCAAAAAGTTTTCAATATTCCTTCTCAATTTATTCGAAATCCATGATCCCTGCTAGTTAAGTTTCGGATATTATAACGCCTAAATTCACAACGGGCGATTACCAAGTTTGACGTCAACTCTACTAAGTATGAGGAGTCTAACAACTCGCAAGCACAATAAATTGTTGTCATAAAACAGGAAGTTGCCAACTATCGACTGAATACTTAATAGTTGGTAGTTGTATAAGCTGGGGGCGACGCGATATGTGTGGTGAAATGTTTTCAGAGTTTCATGGAAACATGTACCTACAATTTAAATCCCGATTTTGCGTGTTAGCACGGCATGACAAACAAATATGTATAAACAAATGATATAAGATAACTGCTTAAAATTTTCAAAAGAATCGAGAATATAACCCGAGCTGAATACTCAAAGATGCAAGAAAATTATTTTTAACCTACTTCAAAAAAAAAGGAGGTTTCTCAATTCGACCGTATATATATTTTTTTTATGTATGTCCGTGGATAAGTTTGTCGTTTATGAACCGATTTTGATTATTCTTTTTTTGTTGGAAAGGGAGTATCCCAAGGGTGGTCCCATGGTAAGGAAACCTGGATCTCTTACCTGGATACTTGGCACCGACTTCAAAATTATTAAATACTTAATTATTTATGTTTCTTTTAATTATAACATATAATGTCGAAATGATTTGTAAAGTTAATTTATTTTTAACTTTTCAGTTTCCGTTTGAAGTTGGTTTAATTTTTGGCATAAAAGTTTTGTATAAATTCTTCTGCAGCTTCGATGGAGGAAAAACTGAATTCTATCGAAGCTTCTTTCAAGAACATTCAAAACTTTCAAAATGACATCAAATTAAGCTAAAAATTCTTATTCATTTTACAGTAATAGAGCTTGTTTCGAAACCGCCTCGTAAATGTTTAAATGCAAGGCCAAAGTTACCCATAGTTGTCTATGAAGGCGCTCGAAACTTTTCTTGTTAAGGCTGTATAGTGCACGGGTGGACTTTTAACAGGACCTCTTTATACTCATAATAGCCTGGTACATGCTCTTGCGAGGAATATTAAATGTTAGAAATTATTTTTATATATTTTCCTGAAACCACAATAACCTGCTGATTTTTGCTTTATTGATTTTAGTTCAGATTTAAAGGTTAAGTGACAGTTCCTCAAAACATTTTTGGCGTTATTATAGTGACAATTTCGCTGCCTCAGTAGGTTTGCTTGTGGTTCAAGAGATGAGATGAAATCAGTGTTTGTATGTGTTCTGCAGACACTTTTCCCTGGTATATGTGTGTCTATCATATTAAGTTTATAAGATATCTTTGCCCAGCATAAGGACAACATAAGCATATAAAAAAAAAGATATCTAGTAGGTACACGTAACACAAATTTAGTGCTTAGACGAGGCTAGATGTAACTGTGTTGATTGTCAGACAATATTTATTTAATTATTAGCTTATAGAAGACGTAAATCCAAAAAACTGTCATAACATGCCATGCATTTATATAATTTTCGCAGCAACACTCCTGTTAAGCCTAATAAATCCTGTAGATGCATGCGCCGCAAAGCGATTAACGGGGAACGAATCCCGACAAAAACCACAGCTACTTATCTTGCATCTTACTGCAGCGGGCTCTGTTTATTTATTTCCTAGATAAAGTCACTATTTCTCGGAATTTTGCATTGCATTTTATAATACTCGTAACTTTACAAGATTTGACATAGTTTAGCGTAAGTTTTTATACTGAAAATTACACGAAAATTGAAATGTAAAACAATTAGATTATTTTGTTTTGACACACTCACATCAAAACTAATTTACAAGGTGAAAAATAGTACATAATGGTAAATGTCTTAAGGTTGTTGCAATTGTCACTTGTCTAACCTAGTTATGCAAAATAGTGATCTAAACCTATATATAATATGAGATAAAATGACGTCGCATTCGTTTTTCCTTGTTTCGTTTTGCCATTCACTTTGGCATTTTTGTATGTTATAAAAAAAGATCATGCTAACTTGATGGCTTTGCTATTTTTTTTTGCATAAGTAAAATTTTAAGTTTTATGGTTACTAGGTAACTAAATAACCCCAAAATTCGTTGTTGTTATTATTTATTTTTATTATTTGTATGAAATGTGAGCGAACACATCTTATAATATATAAAATTCTTGTGTCGCAAAGTTCGTTTCCGTACTCCTCCGAAACGTCTTGAACGATTCTCATGAAATTTTGTGAGTAGGTTTGAAAATCGGCCAACATCTATTTTTTGCAAAACAACGTTTGCTGGGGTCAGCTAGTTTTATTATAATTTCTTTAAATCACTTAGTAAAGTGAATAAACCTTTAAACAAACTTCGAACAAAAGTTTTAGCTGACCGCTACGTCTGCGATAAGACATTTACCTTGAGCTTTCCTTATAAAAAAAAAACTATATCTCCGTAGGATTGTTTCCCCAGCTTATCTTCACCTTTTGTTGATTTGCTTTTCGCTTTTCATCGTCCTCCTTTAAGATTATTTTCCTTTATATAAGATATTTATTTAATAAGAGGGTTTGTGATGTCCTAAGCATTTTATTAATGATAAGGAGTTAATTACTGCTTCTTTCTTTTAAACCGTTTTATGTCAAGGTATAAGGTAAGTTCTAATTTGATATCTTGGAAGAATAGATATCTAAAATGTAAGAGTTCTAGTTCTCTTGATTTTACCTACAGACAAAAGATTTTGTTTTCGTAAAATTGTCAGTTTATTGAATTTATATCTAATTTTATTGTAATAAAATTAACATCCTGATTTTACGAAACATCTTGTAATCTTTGCCACTTTCTATATAAATTTTGCGCATGGGGATTATTTGTATTTATTGCATTTGCATGGCTTAGGTACCTAGTTACTTATAAATTCAAATAAAAAAAATATTGTTAATATACAGTATTAATTATTGATATAACACAATTTGCCCATAAAGCTGTACAACACTCATGACATAGAAATAAAAACAAAAAAATATATATTTTATAAGTCAAGAAACATAATGGATGCTTACAGGAATTTAAAACGATAAAGATTTATAGAGAGATCCTCATTATTGCAAATTTTTGGGCAATACTCATATACGTTCCCTTAGAGCGCCAATGGTATTTTGTCAATTTATCAAAGCTACAATGGCTTTTTTATTAATTTGTGATGAAACAGAGAATCCAATTTTTTGTCCCATTTTGGAACATACTGAACTAGAGGGGTTATAAATATAATTATATATACGTTTGGGCAATTTTTATGGCCGATTCTCAGACCTACTCAATATGCTCACAAAATTTCATGAGAACCGGTCAAGCCGTTTCGGAGGAGTACGGGAACGAACAGTGTGATACCACGAGAATTTTATATATAAGACTAGCGGCCCGCCCCGGCCTCGCACGGGTATAAAATTTTCCCGGAAATTATTCGAATTTTTCTCGCCGTAAAAACGATCCTATCTCTCAAGTTGGATCGAACTGCACATGGTGTGCGAATTTTATTATAATCGGTTAAGTGGTTAAGGAGTCCATTGAGGACAAACATTGTGACACGAGATTTATATATATTAAGATTATACTAGCTTTACAAGCCACGGCGTTGCCCGTGTTTTTGGAATTTCCCGCGGGACAAAGTATTTTCTTAAACTAAAATAAGACCAAAGCATTCCTCGATGAATGGGCTATCTAATTCAAAAGAGTCGTTCCTGAGATTAGCACGTACAAACAATCAAACAAACTTTTCAGCTTTATAATACGTGGCGTTAATTATTAAGACGTGTTATATATCATAAAAAATATATCAACAACAATCGTTTTGTTAATAATAAATTTAATGACGTGGTGTTCTATTTATTGGACCCTTACGTCTTTCATTCCTGTCTACAAACTAGCACTGAACAAAACACCTCCCACTCAGTCACGGAAACGCAACACCGTTATGTACTGAGAGCGACAGCGCTCAAAATTCGAAATTGATATTAAAATATGTAATTTCACACCGCCTTAGCCATAAAAGGTTATTATTTGTGTCCATTTGATAGTTTGCCGCATTACAAAACTCAATATACAAGATTTGTAAAATCAAACAATAGAAATAAACATTCCATTGTTTGATTTTACAAATGTTAGGAACGTCAAACATAAAATACAAAAAACACAACAAATTTAACATAGGCTGAAACGGTATTTAAACATAAATAGGAAATAAATATATTATCGTATCAGGTCCCTTCGATGTTTTTACAATTGAGCAAAGAATATTATTGTTAGAAACGTTGTTTAAACTAATGAGTAAAGTCGGCGAATAACATATAACTAAATATTTATATTCTCTTTGGACTATGACTTAAGTTATATGTTTTTAAATTTTACGTAATAAATAAGTAGAACTGAAAAACCAATCAAATATTTTAATGGTATAAAGATAACGCCATTGATGTGACAGGTGAAGTGCACGCAATTTCCACTCATATTCATTTATAATCGTCCATTATCACATTGATTGCATTAATTAATTCTGAAGAATCGAATACCGAAAATCGTTTTATCTGGACAAGATTTGTTTATTATTAAGTGGTTGCTTGTGGTTTCGGTATAAGTATAAAATATGAAGAGGGATCGATATTATCGTAGATCACCATCCTAATCACCTTCTAGGTCTTCATGTCCCATCTTAGACCACATCGTCACTTTACATCAGGTAAGATTGTGATCAAATGAAGGCTTATCGAGCATAAAAAAAAAACTATTGAAAACAGCTCAGACGGACAACAGTGGTGTTTTATACGGATATCATCATATTTTGAAATTGTGTCTTTTAAACTTCGAAAGAAAAGAATACGATGAATGAAAAGAAATGTGGTCCGGAGAAGCCATCTTCTAGGCCTTCATGCTCCATCTTAGACCACATCTTCACTTTACATCAGGTGAGATTGTGATCAAATGAAGGCTTATCAATAATAAAAAAAAAATCGTCACCTAAATCAATTTAATCGCAAGGTGTATGTTAACTATCACACTTATCACCTACAAAAATATTAATATTATAAGCGTGGAGCTGTTTCTGAGGAAATAATGACTTCTAAGAATCACTATCAGTCACGAGACATTTATTATCATATATACTATACATACATATGACTGCTTGGTCCGCTTGCGGCGCAAGAGGTACCGGGTTCGATTCCCGCCGAGGGGTCAAGTGTTTCTATGTTCTGCAAGCACTTTCTCCTTGGTCTGGGTGTTTAATATTTATTATAAAAAAAATATCTATACATGTATGACTATTATATTAAGTATATCAGATATCTAGTACCCGTAACACAAGCTTAGAGCTTACCACGGGGCTAGATGTTGTTGTGTGAATTGTCTGGAAATATTTATTTATTTATTTAAATCTTTAGTTATTGTTCTATTATATCTGTCTCAGTTTACGTACATTAGGATTGATTCGTCTAAATTGGGACTGAAATCATTCCAAAGTGTACCATTCTCAAGCTAACTTCACTTTTCGGCCACATTGTCCCGGCGAGATGTATGGGGGGATTTGTCCCGCACATCCCGGGACACAAACGGCCATTGTACGCGTAAGTCAGAGTAATGGGACTATCAGTTTAGGATCGGAGGTATATTTTAACGCTTTGTACCAGCTCACGATTTGTCAGATTTACTGTAAACAAACAAGTGTGACATATTTGGGAATGAAAAAGAGGAAGTGACAAGGCAAATTGCTGTATCCCCTTAATAGATCATTCACCAGTAGGTTATTTCAATACTATCGGATACAGACATGTATGTATAAACTGGTTTCGGGTTTAGATGTCTTCTATATATCATATGTATATATGTATATACAAAAAAAAATGTATCCATGTAGTTATATCAGTCACCCAACACCCATAAGTACAAGCTCTGCTTAGTTTAATGTTGGGTGATGCTGTGTGAGTAGTCCGGAAATATTTTTTAATTTAACCGAGTATAAGTTTTATGTAAACCTATGCATAGAAAAATATTTACCGATGTATAGAAAATATATATTACAATATATCCAGGCCAAGATAGAATTTAACCCTTAAATAAAAATAAATATACATATATTTAACAAAAATGAGGGTTAAGCAGACTACATACTGCAAGTTAATTATTGCAAGTAAAATTAAAGCACATATAATTAAGATAAAATGTATAGTAAAGGGATTTTACAGACTAGGGAAAGAACATTATACTCGACCTCAAAAATATACCCTTTTCCTTAAAGAACCGGTGTTAAAGGAAGTTGAGTATGCAAAATATGAGGTCCACGTTCTGTGCATGGTTTTGAACTCAAAAAAGCTTGAAGATGTTGGATGTTGCCAGAAAGTTTGTTAACCCATTTATTTTATAACTCATCCACTTTGATACATATCGAGCAAGTGTATTAAAAAAACATATATTTCAAATGGTTAAACCGATTTCCATGAAACTTGCTTTATATCTAATTTATTGTTATTTCATTTGATACTCCCAGTGAGTATTGAATGAAATAAGTATATCAGATATATTTATTTGTAAGCATTACGAAAGAAAAAATCTAATCTTTCACTCCTCATACCTTGCAAATGGCTTAGCCAGTTTTTATGAAACATAGTTAAGAACACTTTTTACTAACCCATCTTACATACAAAACACACAGAAATTGATTCATCCGTTCGCGAAAAAAGGGAGGGATATGGGCCCGAACAGCCGCCGGTAACATGGTTTTTATTTTCCCTGGTGTCAAGCTATAAGAATTTGAGCATTTGCCGGTCCTCACATTATGCATACTCAAATTCGTTAAGCGCCTCATCTACTAGGAATATTCAATGCTACCAGAACAGATTAGGTATATTGGTGAATATTTGACTCTTATAGTCAAATATTAATAATTATTATTATTATTATGAGCCGGTATCATCCCACTGCTGGGCAAAGAAAAAAATAGTATATATTTAAAATTAATAAAAAACACATTCTAAATCCTCAGTTCACACCTCTTTTGTCGTCTGGGGTTAAAAATGTTGAGAGCAACAATCTGTTTCCCAATTACAACGGCTCTCATTGAGTAAAGTTCTCCGTTTGTCCTTAACCCAGCAAGTTTTGTGCTTAATTCCTCAACTTAAACTAATGACCTGCTATTACAATAGAACCTAATGGCATTCTGGTTTCAGCCGATATGGTAAGTACCCCAAGTCAAGATTGTTAAGGCTTTTAATGAATAGAGCGTAAAATTTATTAAGATCCCAGACTTTGCCAAAGAAAGCATTTCTAGATAAGCCTTAGAATAGAAAATAATCACATTAGTAGGGAAAAGTAGAGAGTAGTAGTAAAATGTATTAAAGATGTTAAACTATAAGGGAAATAAGAAAAAAAAATTGTCTGTTATTTAGATTACTAAAAAAATTGTACCTATAGATTTTCTTAATTCGTGTAAATGAAAAATGAAGACGTTTCGAGCGATTTGTACTTAATTTCGCAGTCACAAGTGATGTACTTTGTGATTAAAATGTCATAGCAAAAATTTGGTGCCTATATTTTATTCTCTTTGGTGTCCATTATTTTTGGACGGACTAAATAGAATACCAATTTTTTATAAAGTCATCATGCCTATATACATGTATTATATATGTACATTGTTACAAAGTTCATCAGATTCTATTTCCCGTTACACGCGATCTTAGAGCAACGGTACTAAATTCGTAGCTTATATGTATAAATTGTTTTTTTAGGTTTGTCTTTTTTTTGCAAATTATAATGATAATAATAAATCGCGTTAATATTGACTTCGTAAGTAAAAGTAGTTTTCCTCTACCCAAGATCGTCTGATTATGTTTGGGTGCTCATAGCATCTTGTCAAAGATACATCATATTTTTTAGACAAAGCTCCTATAAAATGTGTTTGTAGGGTTTTTAGGCTGCTTGTACTTTTTTGGGTATGTGTTTTTCGGTAAACTAACAATAACTCTCTTCTAATCCTAGATTGAAATTACCGTAGCCAATAAAAAACAATTGATTATATTGAGTGCATCCATCCATTTAGTAGCAAAAGACAATACAGTAATCCAGTTATTTTGTTAAAGTCAATCAACGTATTCCAAATATTCACACTCCGAAAAACAGCCGTGGAACATGAAAACGCCACAATTTATCTCTAAATCAAGGTAAGAAAGTTCGAATTCGTCTGTACCTTATCTATGCTTGGGTATATTCGTGCTGTTCTCAAACTAATGAACCTCTCCCCATGTTCCGAATGTGTTTCGATAATCTCAAAGAGAATATTCTATGGCTCCGTTCATGGTAAATAACTTTGAAACCTATTAGACACCCCAGCATGCAGCTGATTACAGGTCATTCTTGCGCCTAATCCATGATAACTTATTTAGAAATTACTTTATAAATTAGGTTATTGTTTAAAATAATTATTTCATGTTAAAACGGAGGTACGTCATTCATAACCCATGTATGACGTGCATAAAGTCGGTACTCTAGCTAATCTAAAATATCACGTCGTCTTAAAAGTCAAAAAATGTGATTATAAAAAATCTTATGATTAAAATTTATTTTGCAATGCATGCTACCTCTAATATAATGAATAAACTAAATTTTGTCATTATTCATTTACTTAAATAATAAATAATGTGTTATACGAATATACAAGAAACATTTTTAGATACCTAGCACCAGACTAGATCAAACAAATAATTAATTGTAGTAAAGTATCGTTCTTTACTAGATTTATGTATAACAACAATGAGAAAATTTAACACATGTAACATACCTAATGAACGAATAGCGAAAATTCCCCGGTGGAAAACCCACAAGCTAAAATAATAGCAACTATTTGATCACACTACCAGGAGCACAGACTCACAGAGGTGATAAAGCATTGTCCGTCTTATTTATACAGGGCATTGTCAATATCAAAACCGTCCTATTCAGATTCAAGAAAATTAACGCGGAAACGAATAAATTAAGAACAGTAAGACAAACTTCCTTTGAAACTTTCATTCAAAGAGGTGAGGTTCTTTTGAAGAATTGTTCTATTGAACCTTGGAACTCGTTTACCTTGCTTTTTAAATTCTATTTCACCGATATAAAGGCGAAGTTTGTGTAGCAACCCGTTGGAGCGTGACGGATAAGTTTGTATGTATGCTAATGTACGGCTCCCATCGGAAAGATTTTGTAGACCGAATTGGATGGCAAATCATTGGAATATTTATTAGTTCTGGGACTCTAGTTTGTAATAGGTCGTTGACATGACCCCAAACTGTCTTACTTTTGACATTCTGAGACGAAACAAAGTAAATGTTCTGTATTTTTTGTTTTAGGAATAACAAATATAATAAGCCATTTTTCTGGTGACCTTTTTTATTCAAGCTATGGTGATTATATTGTTTGATGTTTTTATATGATAAGGAATACAATAATGAAGTGACTCTAATGTTTCAAACTACAGACTTTTGAGCACAGTCCTTTTTTGTAACTAGTTTGTTAGTCGTTAAACCTATCCCACGGGATTAGGACTACTTTTTTCGTTATGCAAGGTAACTGTAAAGTTCTTCTCGGTCCATCTCCACTAAAATTTTTAAAAAGTTTTGTTTCATAGATTACAAACTTACGCAAGCTTAGCTTATAGCTATAAGTGAAGTGAGAAATGTAAAATAAATTAGATATATGAGATGAACTCATAGTTCGCTTAGGGTTCCGCACATTATACACATTTTGCTTGATGAAAAACACGTTTGTTATACAATAAAAATACGGGAGACAAGAATTCTCCCATACGGGAGACTCTTTTTATATTTATTTATTTTTTGTTTATAGTATGACTGTGTTGAGAGATATATGGCAAAAGATACATCATACATCATCCCTTAAAATTTTAACTCTCTTTATAGAACGGTTCTTGATATACAGCCTGGTGACAGACAGACAAACAGACCACGAAGTCTCAATAATAGGGTCCCGTTTTACCCTTTGGGTACAGAACCCTATAAAGGTGTTCTAAATTTTTTTATAATATTTAATGCGACAATATTTGTAAACCCTTGATAATGGTTGGACTGACAAAAATGGCGAGCCATCACAAAAGATACAAGAATGAATCTTGAAGTAGCACTCTGTTTTGAGCCAAAAACATCTTAAACATCAAGATAAAGACTCAAAGCTAAAGCAATCACGCAAAAGTCGAAAGCTCGCATCAAGAATAGCTCTTTATTCCAGAAATTTCGTCTAAACCATGGCCCAAACGCTCCTTTGGAACAATATTTCAAACGGGCTAAGTTACTTCGCCACGTAATAGTGACTTACAAGTAGCAGTAAGATCACTTATGAAATATATTTTATTCTGGTCAAGTTATGCTACTTACTCACTATTATCACAAGGGTCTGAAAAAACAGCAATTCTGGAGAAATTAGCAGATTCTTAATACAAAACAACCCGCAAAACTTGCATACGGACCGGCTTAGAATTTCGGAGTGTGGCTACTCAAAATAACCTCATATTTGGTACCATATTGTGCCATCTGTTTTCTTTGACGTAAACTCACGACGAATTTTCAGCGTGCTCAGAATTTTAGAGAAAATTATGTTGAAATAGTTCCTTATAGCGACTATTATCAACAACGTGCGGTCGTCTGCGAGATAAGGATGACTAGGGTCGCTCTAGATTTTAATTTGTAGCCAGATAGAATCTTTTTGACGATCATTTGCATTTTAATTGGTGAGGGCGTCTTGAATTTATATGACTTTAATTTTCATGTTGGGTATGAGGGTGTGATTTGGGTTAAAGATCCTGCAGGGATGTATTAAATTTAAGCATTTTGCGCCTTTTCTGAAGTCCCTTATAGCATTTTAATGACCTATTTGAAGTTATACTTGGTTATTAACATATGAAAATAAGCCATAGCTTATTTTCAATCTATTAAATAGATTTAAAATCTTTTACAAATGTACCTATAAGTAATATGTTTTATGAATATATTAATAATTTATAAACAACCTACAGTATTTAATTATATAAATAATTTATCATTACCTGTTCTTAGTTTTTTTGATGCGTTTACAACATTATAGATGCAATTAAAGACCTTCCTTATCTTAAATAAAAAATAAAAAAAATAACTGTATTTACAGTTATCAGCTTATAGTATTATTATAAAACTAACCAAATATGTATTTTTTAATTGGTTAAAAAAAAACTAGACCTGTTAACTATACCGCCGTAGAAGAAAGCTCTTTGAAGATGGTCGTGGGGCCTAAAAATTCTCGAACGGAAGCCGCGAATCGTTAAGCACTGCGTCGTACCACCAAGAACAAGATTGAGAGATCGTGATCAAAGTTGCTCTAAAACGGTAGATGCAATTCATATTCGCATAACGTTATGGTCGCCAATGAGGGATGTTTATGTCCAGCTGTGTTAGTTTATTAGCTGCTATGTTGATACAGTTAACAACAATTCAAAATTTCTAACAATACAACAACAATTGTTGTAAAAAAACTAATTTCTTACAATAACGTTTCTAAAAATATAAAACAAATATCTTCTTGATTTTTCCACTCAATGTAGGTATATAATGATATCAAAACATCATATTCGCGTAGCGTAAACCGCTACAACGGAGTTGATAGGCGTATAATCAGGCGCTATCATTCACGCGCGAGGCGCCATTCCGCACGTTTACCTTTATTGTATTCCAGATATAAATATTTAAAAAAAAACTGAATGTAAACATATTTTTATACGAAAATGGTTGTTTATGTGAAATGCTTACGGTTCGCCAGCATTCATTCGTTCTTCAATCAAGTCACATGACTGCACCACGAGTGATGTGACAGAAGACCGAATTAGTACAGTCGATCTTGTGAGTGTAGTGAAATAAAATGTTTTCTTTGTATGATCTTTTGATTTTGATAATAAATTAATTACTGTACCCTTGTAAAAGGTATTCAAAACTCTGAAAACTGTGAAAGCTAGATAATATCGACTACATATTGCCCAAAGTTATAATTACATATATGTTTTTTCTTGCCTTATATCTTTATTAAATTTAAAAACTCGTACTACATAAAACCCTAAAATACGTTAAAAAATCTCGAGCAAATTTCCAAATACTTTTTATGTTTACATGTCCGATACTTCCTGACACCTCTTAGGTGTCGTGTGTCTCTTACGTAATTGGTTTTTATGCGTTTTGTTCGAATGGAGGACTAAAATAATATGATAAGTCTGGGATGGACTAATACAGCAAGCGTAACGTGCATTTCAATAGCTTATAAATCTATTTGATAAAAAAATACTCATAACATTTTTTTTACATAACCCGTCTTTATTTTATACATTTAGTAGTGTCTATGCTGTGTTGAAGCAAGAGTTATTTAAACATTTAGCCTTCCAGTTGTAAAGCATTAACAACATTAACACGTTCTACCATGATTTCCTTTGATTGCGATTGTAGATATCTATTTATAGTATCTATTTATGTCTCACCGCCGGCAACTAAGCAACTAAATTTTAGCTATTTTCAGTTACTAGTTTTACTATTATCGGAAACATTATCCTACTAATCTTATAATTATAAAGTAGCCCAGTGACAGCACCCATCCTAATCGCACCGGCACGAACCGCACCTGATGTAGTTTATAGGAACTGTAAATATTTTTGATACAACAGCCTAGTGTTTGGTGCTAATATTAGTATTTGTTAGAGAACAGGTAATAAACTGAAAGATACCGATTCAAATAACTTATTATATTAACTACTAGCTGTGCCCTGCGGTGCTACCCGCGTTATAATGGATGAAGTACTCTTAACCAACAACATATTTATTTGAATAAAGATTAATATTATTATGTTGATACAACTTAAACAAATTATTTCGACCAAATTAGGTACACAAAAACGGTTTTTGTGAGTTAATCTTAAAAGATAGACATATACTATCGCGGACTGTTTTTTAGATAAATAAAAGAGCTATTATTCTTTAATACATATTTTTTGTGTATCTTGAACCGTTTTCACGGCGCACGCAACGGAAGGCTTCAAAGATGAACAATTTCTCCCGTTTTTTACACATTTACCACTATATCTTTGCTCCTATTGGTCGTAGCGTGATGTTATATAGCCTATAGCCTTCCTTGATAACTGGACTATCCAACACAAAAAGAATTATTCAATTCGAACCAGTAGTTTCGGAGATTAGCGCGTTCAGACAAACAAACAAACAAACTCTTCAGCTTTATAATATTAGTATAGATAATTATATACAGAAGAGAAGTAATAAACAATTACGACTGCAGCGACACGGTGGTCGAAGGCCTGCCTGATGCGCGGTTGTGAGTTCGTTTCCAAGTTAGGAACCAGATTTTCAATAATTTCTAGTTTCAAAAGCAAAAGGCAAAAAATAATTATAACATTCATCAAGCTCTGCTTATTACGGGGAACATTCATTCTGTGTGGATTGTCCGGAAATATTTATTTTTACACACTAACCTAATCCCGTACGATAGCGGCAAGCAAAACTATAACATTCAAGATTCTAAAGATTCAAGATACATTTTAGCTCTTAGCACGTTCTTGAGTAGAAAGTTATAATGAGGCGTTGTTATCCCTAAATCTAAATATTTGTGTAAGTCTGAGTCGGGACAATTTCTCGCTCCCCCAAGTACGCGTGGAGTAACTTCACAGATTATACCCGTCTGTCAGGGAAGTTCGCAGTTTATCGCTAGTTGAGGTAGGTAACACCCGCTGTTGAGTTTTGTACTCCTAGTACTTTTGGAGGAAATGCTAATGGTTGCTTAAATCTTGTGGTAGCTTGATCTGTGATGATGATGATAGAAGATAGAGATAGGTTGATATCCAAAGAATTTAATAATTTCCACACAAACATAGCCACTTATAACTACCATTCACAGTCTACCTTAACAAATAAATACAAACTATGACAAATAATAGTTTTTTTTTCTGCTAAATAAGCATTTATTTTACCATAAGCTCACCTGATGTAAAGTGACAATGTGGTCTAAGATGGAGCATGCTGACCTAGAAGGTAGATGGCTTCTCCGGGCCACATTACGAAACACGAAAAAATCGTTTCACGCACTGGCCCAGCCTGGAGGGCGGTGACAAGCCGCGGCCGAAGCCTACCACCAGAGACTGATCTGAGAGTATATTAGTATTAGAAGACTAGAAAAAAGCCTGTGTTATAGACATCACATATACATAATGACTTCCCATTTAAAAAAAACATATTACTTGTTATACAGTCGGCATTCAGTTTAATTATTAAATGTACGTACAATAATGTTTAATATCAATGTAAATGACTTTCGTCGAAAATAAATAAAATTTATTAAAACTAATTTTCAGCTGATTTTCTATTTACCTTTGCTTATAGACAAATGTTTTTACGGAAGCTAAATTAACGCAAATAATGGAGGTATGCCAAAATAATAAAAAAGATCCAATAAAAGAGTATCTAATAACTCGACAACGTTATAACAACATTACTGTAGCCTTAGAGTATCTATGGTAAGAACAGAGTGAGCCTATTGAATTGCGAACATAAGACACGGCTGAGAACAATATGACGTTCGCGCAGCGAGCCTTCGCAGTCAGTCGCAGCTCGACCGCCAGTCGCAGCTACCGCTTCTCGCATCGCGCTCGCGTTCTCCGTCCTTTGCCCCTCACCCCGCTTCGCTCGCCGTACCAGCCCAGTTCTCCGCAGACTGCCTAGGCTTCCGCGTCGTAGAACGGGCCGGCCCGCAGTGAATTGTGTGTGTGTTTTGTGTGCAAATAAGAGACAGAGACTCAAGTGTTGTGCTTGTTAGTGGTTCCCACGTATCGCACAGGGAAAAATATCGCTTGTCGGTGAGTACCTGTGTGTTTACCCGTTCCCCGGGGCCATAACAGCCTCACGCCAACCCTGAGAGCACTGCTTGGAGTTTTATTATAAAACTACCAACGCAGTGTTTCTCCCCTTCCCGCACATTGTAAACAAATTGGTTGTGTCGCTGGGCTACTCAGCGGGGCCTTTCGCTAGCGGAACTCACCCTGCTGGTTTCCCGCCCGGCCGATTTGTGTACAAATAGTGCGTACAAATTCTTTCTTTTTTAATAAAAAGAAGAATTTTATTTTTTAATTTCTTTTTATTTTTGTGTTTATATTTAACACCCCACCTACACGATGTCGGACGGAAGTATTCCGCCGGCTCGTAAACCCCCGGATACGAACGTACGCTATCGTCCGATCCGTACCGCCCCCGCCAGGCCCCCCGGTAGCTCGAGCGTTATGGACGCGCGCGGATCTGAGTATCCGCGCCGTCCAAGCGAGGGAGAACCGGGAGTAAGGGCAACCGCCCGTCGTCCAGCGCCCGACGACACCATCGAGGATGTCCAGGAGGATAAGCGGCAGAAGCTGCTCCCCTCTCCAGCCTCCCCGCCGGAGGTCGCCGCGACGCCGCCGCCCTCGTGCCGGAGCCGGCGCCGAACCCGCTCCGCAGATGGCGAACCATCCCGTTCGCCGCCCCGCGACTTCGCCCGTGACGCCCCCACCACCAAGCAGGTACTTGAGGTGGAGTCGGAAAGCTCCTCGTCATCAACTGGCGGGGACTCCGACTCCTCCGAAAACACCCACAAACCCCGCCACAGCCCAGCGTCATCATCATCATCGACGCGGTCGTACGCAAAAACGGCCGCGTCACCACGCCCGATCCCGGACACGCCTGCATCCCCTGATATGGTGCCCCTGGGTACCATCAAACGCCGCCCAAATCCGAGGGCGGAATTTCCGCCCCTGCCATGCCGCCCAGCACCAGAGCCCCGCCCGCCCATGGACGGCCGCCCGCCAAGGGGCGGCCCCTCACCCAGCACCAGCCGACCGCCCACAGGCGGCCCATCCTCCAGCGCCAACCGCCCGCCCCCGGGCAGCCGCCCGCCCACGGTCGGCGCATTACCCAGCACTAGCCGCCCGCCCACAGGCGGCCGTCCGACTACGGACAGCCGCCCACCCATGGGTGGGCCACCACCCAGCACCAGCCGCCCGCCCACCAGCAGTCGCCCGACCACGAGCGACCGCCAGACCACCGACGACCGCCCGCCCATGGGCGGCCCACCACCAAGCAGCAATCATCATCATCTAGGTACTAACTTAGATGTAAGAGCACCCACACCCCCCGCCCCCCAAACCCCCGCAGACCCAGGAGACCCTGCGGCACCGGCCGCTGGCATCTCCAAAAGTTACCCCCCGATAGTGGTCGAATGCCTGCCCAATTGGACAGTCCATTTTGCCACTATTAGGGGCAAACTAGGGCATGCCCCCAATGCGCGCCCCCTTGGAAAAGGGGTTCGCTTCACCCCCCGCTCTGCCGAAGAGTACAGAGTGGTGCAGCGCCATCTTGTAGAAGCCATGGCGGAGGACAGCAGCATAAGCTGGTACAGCTATGCGCTGTCCGCCGACCTACCCACGAAGGTGGCCATTAGAGGCCTCCCGGGTGACACCCCGACCCCCGATATCGAAGCCGCCCTATCCGGACTGGGGTTCCCAGTCCGGTTCGTAAAAGGCATCCGGGCCAAAGAAGGCCGAGCCGGGTGCCTCTTCCACGGCCAATTCGACCGCCTGTCGCAGGAGGAACTCGCTCGTCTTTATAGCACGAGCGAGCTCCTCTTCATGCCGGGCGTTCGGATTGAGCACTGGAAGGGTGCGGCTAATAGGGTGGCACAGTGCCACCGATGCCAGGGTTTCGGCCACGCATCGGTGCATTGCCACCGCCCCATCAAGTGCGTCCGCTGCAGTGGTCAACACGCTGCGGCGGACTGCCCCCGCCCCCCCACTGACCCCCCCACTTGCACAAATTGCGCACGGGACCATCCTGCAAACAGCAGGCAGTGTCCCGTCATGAGGAAGGAGGCAAGGAAGAGGGGAGTGAAAATTTCTCCTCCCCTCCCGAAACCCCCAGGGCCCACACTCCACATGAGGGCCCCTTCTCCAATACCGGCTCCCAATTCCAGGGACCAAGCCCCACAACGCCCTGAGAAGAGGCCCAAGTCGCCCCCTCAACCCAGATCCCAACCAATCCCCCCCCCCGTCTTAGACGATCCCCTCCCATGTGCCAACCCCCCTACTGCAAGGGGGGAAGCACTCCCCACCAAAACAAAACGCAGGCCAAGAGGCGGTAGGAATAAGAGGAAGCCAGTGGCCTCCTCCACTCTCTTACCGACGGCTGCGCCCATCCCCCCCCTAATCCCCCCCCAAGCCCCAGCCCATCCTACTACCCTGAGCATCCCCCCGGGGTTCTCCGCCCCCAACAACACCACCCAGTACAGGACCCCACCCCCATTCAGACCCAACCCCCAACTCCCCCTCCCAAGCGGTCAAGCTGCGGCGAGGGGCTTTACAACCGGGCTTGCCGGGAGTCCCCTAGAAGTAATTCTGGGGGTCCTGACAGAGCTCCTGGTTGCCATCGCCGCAGGAGAGGATCTCCGAGAGGCGGCGGTGCGAGGACTAGCCGCTATCCGTAGCAACTACTATGGATAGCTTCCCCGCACTTCGCCTCCTCTACTGGAATCCCGGAGGTGTTCGGAATCAGATCCAGCACCTCCGCCTCATCGCCCAGAAGCAGGACATTCATGTCGTTCTTCTGGGCGAGACTAAACTTGACCCCTCCACCCCCCTAAAGGTGCCTAACTATTTTGTGTATCGTCGAGACGAAGTGTCCCCAGCGGGCACGGCATACCGAGGTACGGCCGTGCTCGTCAGACGGGACCTGATACACGAGGAGTTAGAGCACCTTCCCTTCGATGAGTTGCGATCGACCGGAGTATTGGTTAGGGCGGCAGGCGAAGAGCTTCGGCTCTTCGCAGGATATCGTCCGCCCACACCTAGATACGTTCCGGCCGATATAGCAACCATCTTCTCCTCTCCGTCCCCTACCCTGGTGGCTGCGGACTTAAACGCGAAGCACCCAGAGTGGGGGTCAAGGGTTATTAACCCAGCCGGCCGTAAGCTGCACGAGGACAGCTTAAGGACCGGCTTCACAATCCTAGGTCCCGACTCACCTACCCATATCCCCGTAAATCCGCTGCACTCCGCCGATGTACTAGACATAGTGCTCCACAAACGCATTCGCTACCCGGTCCAGGTGGAGGTGTTGTATGACCTAGACACACAGCACCTCCCCTTACTCATCACCCTGGGTCTTTCCGCGGACTTCACTGTACCGCGGCCCCCCGGGGTGAGGACTGACTGGGCTGCGTTTGCAAGAGCACTAGAAACTCTAGACATCGGCTCCCTCTCCACCCCAGACGATGTGGAACGCGAAGCCTCGGACTTAGCATCCAAAATAATTGGTGCTAAGGAGGCAGCGTCCACTCCAATCCCGAAACGCGCGAACGTTCGCGACGTACTGCCAATTCACCTTCAGCGAAAGCTGTCGGCGAAGAGGGAGATGCGTCGCGACTGGTCACGTTCGCGTTGTCCCACCCTCAAATCCAAACTCAATTCCCTAACCGCTGAGTTGTCGGATTCTGTAAAGGCTTGGCGCGGGGAGACCTGGGAGAAAACCATCGACCAGGCCGCCGAACGCGACACCAACCTTTACGCCCTTAACCGTCAACTCACGCGGGCTCCCCTACCTACCTACCCCCTGCTGGACCGGGAGGGGAACAGGAAGTTCGCACCGGGTGACCGAGCAGAACTTCTGGCCGATCACCTGGAGTGGCAATTCCAACCCCACCCTGTCTCAGCAGATGCCCATCCCGACACCCTGTCCCACCACACCCTGGTAGAGAGCACCGTATCTGAGTTTCTGTCTGGACCCATTCCCCCCCTCGGAGGCGACTGCTTTATGTCGCCTTCAGAGGTGGGGAAGGCAGTCCGCCACCTTCCCAAGAGGAAGGCACCTGGCCCGGACGGAATCTCGAATATGGCTCTCTTCCAACTCCCCCGCCGTGGTATTGTCGCAATTTCCCGTCTCTTCAACGGAATACTCCGCACAGGCCATTTTCCTGACCTGTGGAAGAGCGGGAAAGTTATAGTCCTCCCCAAACCGGGTAAGGACAGGCGATACCCGGCAAACTACCGTCCCATCACCCTCCTGTCCACGATCGCCAAACTGTTCGAGCGCCTTCTGCTTCGCAGACTGGTTCCAACCATCGAACCCCGCCCCGAACAGTTTGGCTTTCGAGGACAACATTCCACCACCCTCCAACTGACGCGCGTACTGCACCATCTTGCAACAGAGCTTAACGCCCGGCGTAGCACGGTCGCGGTCTTCCTCGATATCGAGAAGGCATTCGACCGTGTCTGGCACCCGGGCCTACTCTATAAGCTCTTGCAAAGCAGTACGCCACCAGCCCTTTCCCGGATTGTGGCGTCCTTCCTCGAAAATCGACGTTTCTTCGTAGACGTCGAGGGCACCACATCCTCCTCCCGTCCCATCCTCGCCGGAGTCCCCCAAGGTAGTTGTCTGTCGCCCGCACTCTACGCCCTGTACACCGATGACATCCCGACCCTGGAGGGGCAGTTGCTCCCCGGTGATAGGGATGTCACACTGGCGTTGTTTGCGGACGACAGCGCCTACCTTATGTCCTCCATCAATCCCTCCCACGCGGCCATGAAGATGCAGCGGCTCATGGACCGCCTCCCCAGATGGTTGGATGACTGGCGAATGGCTGTTAATGTCGGCAAGACAGCAGCCATGCAAGTCACCAACCGTCGCACCACCCTTCCCCCCCTTACCCTCCGGGGCCAGAACGTCGCTTGGACACCGCATACTCGTTACCTAGGCGTGGAGATAGACCGGTCACTGAGAATGCAGCCACAGGCGGATCGCGCGATTGCACAATCGCGCGCAGCCGTGGCGCAACTCAGACCGGTCCTAAAATCCAATCTCCCGCTCAGGACGAAGGTGCGGATCTACAAGACGTACGTTCGGTCCCGCCTCCTGTACGCAGCTCCCGCTTGGTATCCCCTCCTTTCCCAAACCAACAAAGACAGACTGCAGAAGGTGCAGAATTCTGTCCTTCGGACCTGCACAGGCGCGGGCCGATACGTCCGTAACGACGTAATTGCCCGCGACCTACAAATGCAGTCTGTCGAGGATTGTGTGGTGCTGACGGCTAAGCGTATGTTCGATCGTACTGAACACAGCCGTCACCCACACATCCAGTCCCTCGCCCCCCTCCACACTCGCCCCCCCGACCACAAAGGCCCCTGGAGGCCCCTTCCCAGGGACCTCATCCTAAACCTAAGCCCGTAGCTTGCCTCCTCTCTCTCTATCTTCTTCTTCTTTTCTTTTCTTCTTTTCTTTTTCTTCGCTGCCACTCTACTCTTCTCCCCCCCCACATCCCCCTATATATTCCCTCCCTTACTAACACTTTTGTATCCTTATATATTTTATAGCCCCACACATATATATATATCCATTTCCGCCTCTATTATAATTGTATTGAGAATAGTATATATAAAAAAAAAAAAAAAATAAAAAAAAAATTAAAAATAAAAAAAAAAAAAAAAAAATTAAAAAAAAAATATAAATACTTATACCCGCCTAAAAGGCATTGTATCGTGACCCGGGGGTAGTCGCCCCCGGAGTTGAAGCCGGGGTAAGGAGCGCAAGCTCGAGGCCCCACCCTGTGCCCTCAACCGAGGGACGGAAGACAGTCGATCGACCCCTTCGCAGTCGTGGATGCGCGGTAGCGGCGTGAGGATCTCAATTAATTTTGCTAAATTGGGCAATAAAAATGGTAAAATGTGCAGTCAAATCCTGCAAAAATGACACAAGAAAGGAATCCAAAATGAAATCTAACATTACATTTCATTGGTATGTCGATTTTTACAGTTATTTTGATAAAAATAAATCGGGCATCGCGTCCATTTGCGGGGGTGAAGGAGACGTAAGAGGGGGGCACGCAAACACCCGCCCGCGCACCGCGCCGACTGTCAAAAGTATAGTGATGGGACGCGAACGATTGTAGTCGATGTTTTAAAAAATATATATGTTAGTTGGGAGTAGAGTTTTTCCTCGGAACGACGCCGATTGCGATGCAAAGCGCTTTACGCTACTCGTCAGCGTATGAAAAAAAAATTGAAAAGTTGTCGGAAGTACTCAAGACGACTAAAACCATGACGCCGACATATTGTGAGCAAATAACAATTAAATACGCAGACATATTTAATTTTTATTTTTTTATTTATTCAACAATATAACAATTCACATTCACTTTTGACAAACATAGCCTCATCGGGTCCATAATTTTAAATACCGATATTTTTTAATGTTTTACCCATTATTAATATATTTTATGTATTTAAGTATCTAATCATAAGGTTGCAATGCCCCAAAAGGGTAATGTTAGAATCTTACTACTATGTAACACCTAAATTAAGCACACCTTTCGTACAATTATTTATATTCTTGTGCAATAAAGTATTAATAATAATAATAAATGTAACCACTTGAAACAACCAGAAAATGATTATGTAAATGGTAGAACTATCATTTTAATTTGGTTAATTACTAAATGTTTTATATAATGAACCAGAGAACAAGTAAATAACATAAAGAGTGTGTCACTAATTACCTAACAGAGAACCAAATTAATGTCATTTATCGATAGCTTTTTCCCCATCGGCACGCCCCATCCCTACCTGTTATTCGCTCTTTTTTAAGTTTGTCTATGCTAGCTGTCTACGTTTTGCACAATGAAGTTTTAGTGATACGCGCGCTCTGTTACTTACCATAGATACTCTAAGACTGTAGCGTTTATAATTATAATGTATAGAGGCAGTTTTACAATTTGTTGTGGGCGTGACGTAAAATAAAATATTCAAAAATAATTAAAACAATATTTTAAATACTCCAAACTTGTGACCGAAGGACCAATCCAACTATGAGTCGAGATAAAACTTTCAAGATGATCGCGACTCTTGAAACTAGTGGAAAATTGTAACCAGAACACCAAGAACCCAGCTCGCTCTAAGCAGCACTTCATGTCTTAGGAAGTGCTGGTGTAGTTTTACAATTGGTGGTTCAAGGTTGTCTGGTTGTACGGGATGTTTATTAACGTCAACTGGCCTGGCAGCTAATTCGCGCCCGGACTGACAAATCTAATAACAGATGGATCTGTTTATATCTCCAAGTAATGCGTTCCGGAGTGGGAACGAGATTACCACGGATTTACTGCTTGTTGGGAAAACAGATTTAGTTTTCATTTTTAAAAAGCTTCGTTTCTTTGTCTAGTTTATATTTAAAGCTTTGGGATGGATTTATGGGTCTTTAAACGTTTAATGTGATGCCTCACCTCGTCACTCGTATTCGTCACCCCAGCCTTCTCTTCATTATCATCGTTATAAATAAAACATGTTTCTAAATTATTATTTATTGTATAAATCTCCCCCACCCCCCCTATTTGCCCAACTGCTGTGGAGTATAGTTAGTATAGTAGGAAAACTTGTCAATAAATTAATAAAGTAGATAAAGCCGACAACCTTAAGATAACAAATTACCTTTACGTGTATTACACAGTAACACAGTCTTCTTATGGCGCTGTCAAACCTAATAAATCAATTTCATAATTTGACTTACATATCTCATAGTTTACTCCCGTCCCGGTGGCTGGTAAATCACTTTCTCTCTCACAGAATCGGTCTCAGAGCGTCTGGTGTCTTTATGTTGATTAGGCTATAATGTTTTTAGCGATGTGCCGAGTGACGGTTTAATTACAACACTACGTATGAAGCGATCTGTTATGTTCAATTTTGTAAGGACTCCCTATCCCTAGAGAATATGATTAGGTAAAATTGGTTTAGCACTTTCGTATACGTTTAACTTATCAGACTTCCAGAGAGCTTGTTATTTTAATCCGTTTTCATATCATATCATCTTTCCTTGTTCGACGAGACGTGTTTTTTGCGTGACGGCACCTTGCTCAAGATCATTGCACTTTGCTATGATGTAAACAGTAAATACAAAATATCTAACCGATAATCGAGATCTAAATACTAAACAGTTTTGCCAATTGGCTAGTAAAACCGCATTGCTGGCTGTCTTTAATTACGATTTGCACCTACGAAGATTCAAATACCTTGTTAATTTCAGGCCTTCCAATTTTGAAGATAAACGAATCAATAGGCCACAGCAATCTCCTGTATAAGTTTAGAAAGATTAAAAGTTGGACCTTTCTCGTCCTAGTTGGCAGTTGGTTAGTACCAAGAATTGTTTTTGCTCGCTCACCGTTCAAACAGCCGTCGCGGAGAGTGCATTAATATCCGGCGAACGTGTGCTGAATCATAAGTTGGGCTCACAGTTTTTTCTGTGTGGTTAGCGGTGGGAATTTTCTGTGGAATTGTTTCAGGGGTTTGCTTTTTAAAGAGAGGTAGGTTTAGTTATAACTTACAGAATTGATGCACATAATAATGGTGACAATTTCTTTAAAACGTCCTATAGGAAACAGAACCTTGGCTGAGTACATTTACTCCCACATTTAATGTATAGAATAAATAGATAAGTACATCTGAATCTAAATATTTTTTATATAAGATTTTTTATAGAAATCATCTAATTTAATTCGAGTAGTAATAATAGATGATAACCAATGAGCCGTTCCACCCCACTGCAAGGCAAAGGCTTCCCATTTATAATAACATACCTCTCTATTAGTTGCTACTTCAGGCCAAGATGTTAGGTGGGCGTCGATCTCATCCCGCTATCTCATCCCACGTCGCCTCCGTCGTTGGATGCAATCATAATTTACTTTCATTTTTACACAGCACCTGACATGGCTTTCATCAACATCATCGTCATTCCCTTGATATTATCCCGCATTAAGTCAGCATAACATGAATGTTCCTTCCATTTTCCTCTGTCACACGTCATTTAACATTATGTTTATTTTTACCTTATAGCAGTAAAATGCGCACAGCACAGAACAAAAAATGATTTTTTATTACTGAATACCATGATTAACCAATAGCAAGCAGCAAAGGTTTATAACAAAGTAAAAAAAATATGTATACCTTGGAGTAATCTACTGTATTCTAAATAGCACGCCAACTAACAACCAATACAGGTTGGCGGGAACAAAATGTCTAGGCATTAAGCCCACCTTTTCGTGCAAAGTTTATGATCAAGTTTTTTTTTAGATAAAATAAAAATCTTTTAATTTAATAACAGTTACATAGTGAAAGCATCCTAAAACGCAGTGACAAAAACGACAAACAATCCACAACGATTTGGACTGTCGCCAGCCGCGTGTAGGTTCGGTTCCCGGCTTTTTAATCACCGCTGCTCGTGACGTGTGATTTGGTGGCGTTTGTATTATCCTATAACAATTTGCCGTGTGTGCTCCGAATAGCTCTCTAGGAATACATTTCCGGGTTTCAAATATGTGGAATTCTTTTGACGTTAAGCCCTATTATTCAAAATATAATCGAGAAATTATGTAAAGTAATTTCATAATTTGGTTTTCTTTTATAAATCAGTCGTTTTTTAATGCAATGTAAACGCATCCATCAGTTTCAACACCCTCTTTCTTCTTTGCCTTCCTTTGGCTTTGGTTCAAATTGAGATTTTCGACACTTATTTTTATTAACTTTGTTACTTGTGAATTGCAATTTAGATGGCCTGCCCATTTTTACATGATTTTTGTATTGTATTGGATAAAGCTAGCAAGTCATTGTAAGATTTCTAAACATTTTTCTCAACGTTTCGAACAATCAATAAATCATACGCTTTCGGGCTGGGCCAGTGAGTGAAACGATTTCTTCGTGTTTCAAGTCAAGTGAGATTGTGGTCAAATGAAACCTTATATAGCATAAAAATATATTAGTGAATTAAATGCTTCATTCAGACAACCACAAGTTTGATTTCGATACACGGTAGAATATAATATGCGTGATGATAACATAACAAACTAGTATTCTGTTAGCCCGTCCAAAACACACATCTTTTTTTTTTTTACCATTTAATAAAAATGTTTGAAGATATAGAGCATCAATGTCATATATATTGGAGGTTTGTTACGTATAAATTTAGTACAAAAGGCATGTCAAATGTCGAAGCACTGCATTTTATTGATTTTTCGTTACTTATTAAAAAAAAAACTTTTCATTTTTTTAATTATACAACGCCGGACTTATATTTTTTTAGTCGTCTAGCTTATTGGTGGAGGAAGCTGCCCTTGAAACTCCCCTCTTGACTATTTTTTCTGCAATTCAAAAGCAATTCCTTTGTTTGCAAATTTTCATTAAAAAACATGTTCAAAGTTCGTCCTGTTTCAATAACTTTCTACCTAATTAAATTACACCGAGTATAATTGACCAATTATGCCTTCAAGTTCACAAGACCACGCCGCCTATGCAGGTCACGTCATCCTACCAAATCCCCAACTTTCAAACCCAATTTAAAGGCGATTCAAATTACCATTATCATTCGCTCATCCGGAACTAATCGAAGTCTTTTTAATGCAAATCTCTCACAAACTTTAAAGAGCACTTTCAGCTGATTTTAGAACCTTTTTTAAACTGTACCTAACTGAATTGCTAAATCAGTTTCAGAGTCCACCGTTTGGCGAACGGTCAGCTTGGAATTAATTATTCAGGATATACATTGAGCTTAGTAGAGAAACTAGCCCAATTAAGAATAGGCAAGTCTGATGATTACAAAGCGCTAAGTGTTTGCTTCTGATTATTTGCGCGTGAGTTTGATATAACAATAAACATTTTAAGGAAACCGCAACGATAATTCTGTTTCTTTAATGAGTATTAAAACATCATGCTGTTTGCATACTGTAGGGAAAAGGGCACCCAACTTGTCATATCAATTAATATTATGCTTATTTCCCTTGATATTTATTTTATTTAAAATTATACTAATTTTAATTAATATTAAGTGTTTCTTTGACATGCATGGGTACGTTATGAATGTTATGATACTTTTAAGCTCCTAATGGTACTTTCTGATTAGGGGGCGAAGATTTGAGTTGTGTTGTGCGCTACTAGATTTCGAAGTGACGTTATTGTAGCGACGCCCCGGCCCAGCTCATCGCGTTGAAACGAATATTCGCCGTAGGCCACTAATGTCACCTACATCATAAGACAATTAATGCCTGACTTTTGTCATTTTTAGGATTCCGTAGTCAATTGAAAAAAAAACGGAACATAGAACTGCTACAATTTTTTTTTTAAACCCGCTTGTGTGTGGTTTATTTATATATATATATATAGGATAGGTTTTCAAGTAAAAATACAATATAATTTATTTCCATTGTTTGGTTTTACAAATCTTAGAAACAACTTTCAAAAACGATATTGAGGTTTCTAATTTATACATTTTTTGTACGTCAATTTAATACGTTAGAATTGATTCACGCGCTGTGTTACGACTTGAGCTTACCATTCTCGTTCAATACGTTATGTAAGATTTTTCTCGTTTTATTTATCTGTTATGAAATATAGGTACCGTTATACTTTTTCACATCATGTGTAGCATATAAATACATAGGAAAATAGTAAATAAAACTACTGGTTAAATATGAGATAAACATTTATTGGAGAAACATATGAGTAGAGATAAGATTCCATTAAGAACAATATATAATTTAAAAAAAGTAATTTTATGTTACAAATAATATTCCAGAGGTTAAATAATTTGATTTCAACAAAATCTATCAATTATGTAGAAATAAACGAGAGGTTTCATTGTGAAAAAAAGATACAATTTTAAAAGAAGTTCTTAGAATAAACTTTCTCTACAGATCAACCATTTTAACATCCATTAAGCTTTTAAAAATCAGTTCTATCCTAAGAATGATCAATAATTTCAAACTATCCAACCGCTTAACAACGGAGGTACACCTAAGTTAATATAAGTAACATATGAAAACCTAGCACAGCCATATTTTGTGGGTAGCTTACTTTTGAAAACTTTACTACTTTTTCGCTTAGTTTAATGCCAGAAACAAGGAAAATATGGAGTCGTTATTTTCCTGCCAGTTGATCGTACTAGCCTTAAGTAAAAGGAATATATTGTCCCCATAAATTAGAAAACCTACAATACTAAAATTACAAGTAAATCGAATAACAACGTTGAATACGCACACATGTTTATATTCTTAATAGCTTAGATACATCACGTTAATGTAGGTTTAAGGAAAATTTAATTTGTGAAAACTTTCGACTAAAGTCTACTGTACTAACTTGTTTTGATCTATGTGCGTGTACAACATCTATTTTATTCTATGGATATATGTACCGAATTATACTGAATGTATTTAATTAACTCACAGTATTACATTATTATTTTGATGCTATATAATACGAATAATAGCCTTATGAACCAGTACCTAAACTAACAAGTTAACACGAGAACACTATAGGTTAAAATGGCATAAACTACATCGTAAAAGTCACAGCCTATATTTTGGCTTCTTAGACTACTTATTCCTAAATTCTACAAAAATCTATTTCAAAAGTTGGATCTATGTATAGCAGAAATTTCATGACGTAATAGAAATATAATTCTATATTTAAATCGTATTATGTATGTTTTGCAGAAGCCTACAAAACAAATTTGGCATTATGAAGTTTTCGAATTTGTCGAATTTCATAAAATTTTTGTAATGCCTTGGGATAAACTTATTCGAATATAAATATCATAAGGATTTTAGTCTTTTTATCCTCAAAAATCGGTTCATCACCTTGTTTATTTATTAGCCACGTCCACGTCGTCATTGTCGCCAAATTCGACGACGACGCTTATTTTCACATAGGTGTTGTATTATTCGAGTAAAAGAGAGATTTTTTCCACTATCTTCTAATGTATGCGAAATCGTTTGATGGGTTGCGACTTCGTTAAGGGAAGTAAAGCGTCAGCAAACCTCTGAAAAAATCTCTCTTTTCCTCCTACCCTTTAGTTCATAGGGGTATCAGGGAAAGGGTTGGGTCCACCGCTGTCCACCGGTAAGAACTGCTGCTGGGCCACAGAAGAAAGCATCATGTCGATAGGTTTGGTGTCGTCGTAGAGAGACGGAGCCTCGCACAGGATAGCGAAGGTGCCGACTATGGAAGCGATGGTGAAAATCCAAAGGAAGAGCCGATCAAGTACCATAGCCACGAATCCCCAGTCTTGGTCCTCCTGCGGAATAAACGCATTGATTTAATATTCAATCGGACTTCTCTTCATTATATTGATACAATCTTTTTTCTCATAGGTTTTAGAAAAAGTTTGACGGGTCCGCTTATACCTTGAGTTATAATAAGATCCCTTGTGGTTCTCCATTAATGATCCAATATATTTACCCTTGGATAAATAACATAACAATGCGAAAATATTAAAGTATATTTTTAGTCTGAAATCACAAAAAAATACCGGGTAAGAATATTTTCATTATGTCGACAAAGTGATAGTGATCACCATAATTACAGGCTAGCTTTATAATTCTTCATTAGAAAATGATCTGCCGAAAATTCGTGAAAACTTACCGCATTGAACTCATCCTGCCTTTGAATATGGTGTTGAATAAACTTCACGTTGTGAATCGCCTTCTCCAGTTCAAAGGGATACTTCTTACGTGGAGCCACGTCGCTGAGAGAATCATCAAGTCCAGACATCACCGAGGGAAGGCCGTTGTATCCTGCTCCGAGAGTTGCCACAAGTCCGCTGAATCTGTTAATATAGACATAATATTATAAAATGGTTTATTTCATTCGGATGAAAATTAAAAAAAAAAACGCTATGGAATGCGATTACTTATTGAAGTAAGTTATTGAAGTATGTTAATGAAAAGTAATGGAAACAAGAACGTGTTTAAGATGTTGTTAAAATTTGACGATTCTCTTTAATTCAAGAACAACTGTCCTCGGCAAAACGGGAAAACCCTTTCATTAAAACCAGGAGGGATATGACTGTAACGGCTTCGTGAAAATAATACCCATTTTTTAAATGTGTTAATTTTTAATACGGACCTGTTAGTTGCCGTAGTAGTGTGCAGTCCATTGCAGCCTTCAGGAAGATTATGACGGAAGGAGTCCGGGCTCGACGAGTTAGAGTTCATCTGCTCAGCAGCAGCCAGGGCATCTTGGAACTTGTCTCTTTGCTTATGCTTTCCAATCCGACCATTTCTCCCAGCAATCTTCTCCGCAGCCAGATCTCTAAGTAAATCCTTTGGGACGCGCATCAAAAGCAACTTCGGTAACTTTGTTATAAAGAATGTTCTAACCCAATTCATCATCTTATGCGTACTAGGCTTTCGGTAATGTACGTTAAGTATTATGATTGTTATAACCACAGATAGCCCGACCAGCAACATAGTAAAAAGGAGGTATTTTCCCAGCAAAGGTAGAGCTAGAGATGTAGAGGGTATAATTTCAGAAATGAGCAAGAAGAACATAGTCTGAGAGAGAAGAATGGAGATGCTCAAGGCTATTTTCTCCCCAGAATCGGCAGGGAGGTAGAACACAAGGACTGAGAGGTACGAGATGCCCACGCAGGGCACAATGAGGTTGACGGTGTAGAACAAAGTTTTTCGCCTGAGGGTGATGTTGAAGAAGATATCTGAAACAAAAGTTTTGGGTTAATTGAGAACGAGAAATTTGCAAAAGCTACGTAATTAAAAAATTGAGGAAAGGATTAGAACACCTAATAGATGGGGAAAAGTTTTTAATGTTATTGGGTCGGAAACTTTGTTAGAAAAATAAGTTTCGGTTCAGTTAAGAGATATCTTTTCTCCGCTTCTTGTGCAAAGTTAAACAAATACGTAATATGTATCTTCACTAAAAGTTTAACAACACGGACACATTTTCTGTTTTGGCCAAAAAGAAAACTCATAATCTGATTGTGTAACTGCCAAGTAGGAATGTCAAGCGAAAAATTGGTTGCAAACGGAAAAATGCCCATTATACTAGTTCAAAGAATTTCGCCGCACAATAAAAAACTTATTTTCTTTCCCTTAAAGCCGAAAATACGAGTATAATGCAAACGACTCCTATTCTTTGTCAAGAATTTTTGAATTCAAGTATTGTTTTGGCTGTAAACACTTTCCGGTCGCTTACTTTGAAATAAAGGAAATTAATTTTGAAGAATGCGTTAAGAAGTTATCAATTTGAAAAGGTTTGAAGAATTGAATAGCGAAATTTACCATTGAAATGCTGACAGTCATTGTTGAGCACCTATTTATTGGATTTCTCTTGTTTTATTATATTTCTGGTTACAGCTGAATATATGTACATGAAATAAGAGAATATTATTTCTATAATAGTCATAATAATAATAGTCATAATAGTCATTTATTGATAATATAGATTATAAGTCACAATATGGGTTTTAACGTGGTTGCCCAATGCCACAAATTTTTCAATACACTATTATATTATACACTTTCTTAATAAGTAACACTACACACGACGATACGACAAGTGGTTTAGTGTGCGTGAAACGTCATTACATCGCGGTGAGACTGTCGCGCGCTCCTCGCGAAACGAAATCTCGCAGCTCGCGACGTGCTCGATGTCAAACGCAGGCGTGCGTCGATGTCGCATGAATGACTGCGGACACGCGGCGATTCCGTTACGAATCGTTGTAGACACAAGACACACTGTGATTTCGTTACGAGTCGTGAACACGCCGGCGGAACAATCGCTGGTGCTTAGAGATTGCGGACGCGTTTGTCTCGTGGAGACGGTTCCTAAATCTAGTTTATTTTAAAAATTACATCAGATAAATTGGTAAAGCGAATAGTTAATGTAAATATCGTTAAATCTTCTTCAATTTGTAATACAAACTCATTTGCAGTGGAGAGCGTACGAGTGTAACTTGTCGAGACCACAGTCGAAACTTACAAATTGCGTAGGCATCGCATCTACAAACACTCAACACACAGATGAGATAAAACAGCTGGTTTACTGATAATTAAATATTTTATCGCTAATCATGGTTCTGATAGAGTTAAGATATCTCGTGTCACAATGTTTGTCCTCAATGGCTCCTAAACCACTTAACCGATTATAATAAAATTCGCACACCATGTGCAGTTCGATCCAACTTGAGAGACAGGATGGTTTTTACGGCGACAAAAATTCGAATAATTTCCGGGAAAATTTTATACCCGTGCGACGCCGGGGCAGGCCGCTAGTACTATTATATATATATATACATGGACTCAAAACGTAAATAAGTTGTAGAATAATGAGATCTCCATAATTCAATACGTGATGAAGAAATTTAGTGATTGTTAATTCACGCTTTATGAAAACATTGTTATTAGTACTAATTAAACTGACTTCAATTGGGATTGATGAGCATCCTAGAAGTCTGCTTTGTATAAAATAAATAAAACAAGAACAAAACAAAAACAAGCACTTGCAAATTAAGTTACGAATATGAATTCGAAAGTTGTGCTGTGTCAACTGTTTGCGAGTTCCGTAAAGTGAGTGCTAGGCGCAAATTGAGAGTAGTTGGAGTTTAATGGCGACACCAATAATTGCTAATTAAGTAAGGGTCGATTCGAAAGTTAGACTCACACAAAAAAAAACCGCTTTCGCCCCAGTTTATATTACGTATTCGGCCCTAAAAAATACGCTTTAGAAACACTTTGCAGCGCTACATTAGGCTCAGGTTTTTTGTAGGTAAATTTTAGTCATTTTGTTACAGTCAACGCAGTAAATCTAAATTTGCCTTTAGTTTTAAATTGACAAGTCTTAAGTAAGTTAAAAAATAAGCGCAACTTTCCTTGTGATAAAGATGAGCTTTTCGATTTTATTAAAAAAATAAGATCCAAAATATAAATTCTCAGGTTATGTTGTGTCAGCTGTCTGGGAGTTCTATGAAACGAGTGCCAGGCGCAAATTGAGAGCAATTGGAGTGTACTGGCGATACGACTAATTGCTATTTAAGTAAGGGTTCCGTGCAAAGGACTGGTGCGGTTCGCTGCTGTATCAATTTGCGGAATCCTAACTTTATTTGCCGGTATGTTAATAATCAAAGTATAGAGGGTGGTTATTTTGAGAGGACGGAGAAATTCATGACTTAAATTGTAGAAGTTAAGGTAAATAGTATTGTAGACATGCTTTCAATAAAAGAACTACTGAGTTTTAATATTTTATGTGCTTTTGAATGGTTTTCTTATAATAAAATTTAAAATAATGTAAATGCATTGTTCATAAATCACGAATTTTAATCAAGTTTAACCAAATTCAATCCTCACTGCTCGGAAGTGTACCAGTTAAAGATGAAGTGAGAACTCAGACAGTAATTAGGAGAGCCCGTCAAGAGAGTTCAGGCAAATTGCGTAGATTCCCACGATTACTGAAGATGGCATAATTATGACTGAGATGGGTTGCAAATTTTTCACATCCCTTTACGTTATTCGGTTAACTTTATCATTTCACTCAATTTTGTTTCCTTTTTTAAGCCAGGTATTGATGTACAATTATATAGATATTGAATTTGTCAATTTATATATTACACAAGCTGTTGTTTTGCAAAATGCAAAATAGTGTTGGCCGATTCTCAGACTTACACAATAGGCTCACAAAATTTCATGAGAATCGGTCAAGCCGTTTCGGAGGAGTACGGGAACGAAAACTTTGACACGAGAATTTTATATAGGTTTCATAAGGGTTTAGTTGCTATATAAATGTGGTTGACTACTTCAGTGGCGCGGTGGGCAAAGGTCCGCTTGGCGCAATAAGTAGCGGATTCGATTCCTACCGAGAGGGCCAAGTGCTTGTATGTTCTGCAAGCAGTTTCTCCTTGGTCTGGGAGTAATACAATACAATACTCTTTATTGAAACACCAAAAAATATAATACAACAGAACAATGCTTAAGAACTAATTAATATACGTGAAATAATCGTGTAAAATTGGGCGGCCTTATTAGTAAAAGTGATCTCTTCCAGACAACCTTTGGATGGACTGGAGAAAAACTAAAAATTAATAAATGGTTGTATATTAAAACATATCTTATGTATGCCTAATATAATTAAGTGTATCAGATGTCTAGTACCCCTCAAGCTTAGGGGCCGTCCTAATCATATAACTTGCTTGTAATGCCATCTAGAGTACCTTTGTTAAATGCCATCTGAGAGTAATTTAATGCCGTATTCTATGTTCGAAATAAAAGCCAATCAACGAAACAAAATAGTCGTAAATTATGAGTGGAAACCGTTAACCATTCAACAAAATCTCCCGAGGGCCGTCCCGAATGAAAAGGGTGTCATTATAAACTCAAATGTGTTTATCTCACCGTGAAATATATGCAGCACCTTATGAAATAACATGAAAGCAGGAGAAAATTATGTATTTTACAAACGTGATGCAAAGACAATTTTAATAATGCTTTATTCTTTTCATCAGTACCCTTTTCTTTGAGAGAATTCCCCGGTGAAATTGTCACTCAATTTTATTTTTGTTTTTCGTAAAAATTTGACTGGTAAATTATGGTAGGTAAAGCAAGATATTCGTAGTAAAATTATTGAACGTTGCTCAGTTTCTATAAATCTTCAACAGTTTTACGTAATACTTAGAGTAGGGCCACTGTAAACCATTTTTAGGGTTTTGCATGTATGTATGTATCTGAGTTGAGTCCACTATATTATATTCATTATATCGACACCGGTTTTCACTTACCTCTGCCATTGATTTGCTCACTTTACTCTATAAACAACCTACGCCAATATAGTTTTTGTATATAAAGGGGAAGGTTGACTTTATTTACACCCCAGATACCATGTACTAAACAAATCTAATCAAAGTTGAGAACAACAAATTACCTGGTTCTTGTTAACTTGGATTGAATAATAAGCTAACAACGGAACTTGCAAAATATAGGTAACTTGAAAATTGTTTAATCCCGGGGTAACGGTTTTTCTATTTGTTTTTAAATTGGTTGGTCTGGCTGGTTGTTTATAACTGTAACTTTTTAGGTGTGCATGCGCAGTGAGTGTTCTTACATCCAATCTTCGATTTAGTAAGAAATTTACAAAGTGAAAATGAAAATTCTATTTAATGGATCACTCAAACCTCATATTTTGAAAACTCGTTTTATCGTTTATCTTAGGTTCTACTAATCCAATTTATGGAAAACCATGAATAGTACGTTTTTTTCTGACACAGATAGTCTAGGTATGTCCTTCTCCGTAGATGCACTATCCGAGTAATAAAATCTTGAATAATTCATAACGTATGAAGTATACAACAAACAAACGTATTTTCACATTTATAATATCCAGGTGGGTTGGATAAAGTATCTTCACGTCGCCAAGCGAAGCGACACACCAAAGCTCCCAAAATTTAGTGTGACTATTATCCGCTTACACGTAAATCTAAAAACAAAAAGAACTACAGCCGCAACGGTACCCTGCAGATTAGCGCAGGGTAGACGCTTATCTATGCTAAATGGTTGCGTTTCGCTGCCTCGAACAGGTTAAACGGTTGTTTTGGCTAATGCGCGGAGAGCTAGCTGAATAATGATTCAGGTGGTTATGCGTTTGATGCTGCCGATACGACTTGCCTTGTCGCAAATATGTTTATTAAAATTGAAAGTGAAAAAACGGATAAACGTCGCAAATATTTTAATTAAAATTGAAAGTGAAAACTCGGATAAACACATTAAACACTCTACTTAGGCAAAGAGACAACTCGGACAACTCTTTGCCTAAATTATTATTATTTATTTCTAAAAAAAAATTATGTACCTTTGGCAGAAATAACTTAGCTGCCACCGTATCGCGTTACGTAATGATTCGGTTTAAATTACAATATCACTGTATAAACATATTGTTGAAAAAAGCAGGTTATTCAACAAATTGTAAAATACTCAGCAGATACCCTTGTTAGCGATAAGGCCGCGCATTGATTCACTGATATTGTACATTTATTCCTTTTCTGTTAATATATTAATTTTATAACAAAACGAAGAATAATAGTGCAAATAATTGCAAAGGTATCTCCCCTATTAATTAGCACAGGTTAGACGCTTTTTATGCTAAATGGTTGCGTTTCGCTGCCTCGAACAGGTTAAACGGTTGTTTTGGCTAATGCGCGGAGAGCTAGCTGAATAATGATTCAGGTGTTTAATGCGTTTGATGCTTCCGATACGATATCAGAACAGTCGGAAAATATTATATTGTACCTAAATGAAAACAAGTTTATTCGACTAAGGTTTATAATGCTTGGATATTTCACTGTTAGCAAGGAGGTGGCGATCAAAATAATAATTAGTCCGTCATTAAATTTACCTTAAAAAAATTGTACCCAAATTTTCAGTTTCGCGTGAGCGTGATAATCATTTTGCGAAAAATGTACAAAAATCAACTTTCATGCTAAAGCATATAATATAGCATATTGTAGATATAAATATCATGGCAGTTTCTTACTTTCTTATTAAATTGATACAGCCAAATATAGGTGTACAGTATTATTGGACGGATTTAATAGAATACCTAGTTTTTATGTAGTTATCATACCTACATTAAGATCTGACAAAACTTCACAATTTCAGTTAATCAATAGGCGTATTTATTCTGAGATATTTTTATTGTATATTTTTCAAAATGATTTTGTAAACATCAAAATAGTTCACTGCGAAATAAATAATAACGAATAGATTTTCTATTTATTCTTTATCCTAAGTTTTTTCCAAGCGAAGAGTAAATATTGGGAAACTCTTGTCAAGAAAGTGACACGTGCTACATAAACTTGTTACATTGTCCTCAAAATATGAACATCGCCTGAAGATATATTGACAAAATTTCGTTAAACTTTCATGCCTAGAATGTGTGCTCTACTTTAGTTCTACAAGGTGTTTCAAAATTGTTGTATACAGCGGAAAGAAAAGATATGAATATCACGCACCAGCATATTTTATTATGTAGGCATTTTATTCGAAAAGGGCTTCTATTTTATTTTTAATTTTTTAAGCCTAATCTATTCTCTATGGTCATGTTAAGCCTCATACCACGTGATTACATTTTTTAAACCCCTGAAAGAAGTTAATAAAGTTAAATAACATCTTTAACCACTGTTTTATAAGTAATTGACTGATTATATTACTAAAATACAAAATGAGATAGGCTTTGCTTTAATTCATACCTCTTAAGGTGACTAATTAAAATAATGAATTAACAAACGAAAAAAAATGATTTATAGATTTACACTTTAAAGTTTTTTTCAACAAATGGGCTTCCAAATTTAAAAATCAACGAACAAAAAATACTTGTCATGAGCTCACCATTCCAAGCGATGGAAAACGCTTCGAATTGTAAGCTCTATATGTATACGTATATAATAACTAGCTGACCCTACTACTACCTGACGTTGTTTTGCATAATGAAAAATAGATAGTATCCGATTCTCAGACCTACTGACTGAATACGCATATAAAATTTCATTATAATTGATTAAGCCGTTTCGGAGGAGTATGGTAACTAAAATTGTGACATGGTAATTTTATATGTATAATATAGATAACTAGCTCACCCTAGCAAACTTTGTTTTGCAAAATGAAAAATAGATACATAGTATCCGATTCGCAGACATACTGAATACGCATATAAAATTTTGGATTAATCCGTTTCGGAGGATTATATAAATTCTTTATGGTACACAAAAACACAGTAATACCAAAGGGTCATACCTACCTATACATACCTACAATAAACATAATATACATATATGTTCATACGAAAATGTTAGCGCTTTATATAAAGTCATTCAATATTATAATCTATTTTTTTTGACTGCCTCAGTGGCGTGGTAGGCGGAGGTCCACTTGCGGCGCGAGAAGTAGTGAGTTCGATTTCCGCAGAAAGGTCATGTTTTTGTATGTTCTGCAAGTTTGGGTTTCCTGTCTCCTTAATTTGGGTGTATAATATGTTTCATGAAAGCTATAAATGCTTGTCTTTTATAATAAGTATGATGTCTAGTATCACAAGCTTAGAGATTACCATGAGGCTAGATGTTGTGTAGATGTTTTATGTTAAAGTATATTTTGAGCAACTTCATAGTTATTTATAATATATATAATAAGTCATCAAACATCGAACCTATTTTCAAGACTGCCCTTAGTAGAAATTCCCGAAGTAACATCTAAACGGAAATATTAACAACACTTACAAAATCAAGTAGTAGAAGCAATAGTAGTTGCATAACAGTATCAATTTCCGTCTATGCTACAGTACTTCCGATACGATGTTTCGACAAAATCGGATGGTGTAATTTTTTGTAAGACTAGGCCGCGTAATTTTGCCTCATTTATCATGTGAGAGTTGAGAAAGAGGCTCCTTCGTGGAGTTTGAACTGATTAGAAAAAACTCAAATAAAATCTCATGTTTTTTTCTAATAGTAAGTATAAAATCGTTAGTATGAGTTGTTGTTGTTTGTACGTGAGTTTAATATGTAACAAGCGAACATTTTAAAACAAAAATCAATCTTTTAGAAATTGAGAGTTGACTGTTCATTATGCAATTTAAATGGTAGTAGTTTGGAGCTATTAAATTAAATTAACACAGTGAAATAAAAAAGAGTAAGAAAAGAAAAAAGATACTTCGATAAATACCTGAACACAATGACCTATCTCAGTCTTAAAGGCGGTTTCAAATTGGACGTTTGAACGCACGTCTAAGTCAAAGTCAAAGTCAAAACGTTTCTTTACTTAGAAGCACATAGCCTACAGGTCAACTTAAAATTAAAATCAGTCTGCGGCGCCATCTCGGAACCCCCACCGTAAGATTGCGAATAATTAAATAAGCTTAGGCGATTACTCTATATTGGAACAGTGTGGGCTTCATAGTAATAATACCATCAATTAAGTTCTATCAATAATATTTATCTTACCTGGGTAAGGTTCCTGGCAGCAAGGATAATACCTCTCGTGCCGTTCAGCGGGCACTCCGAGGATGTCCCACTCCACAGAGGGATAGTACTCCCGAAGGTCTATGCCAACTTCCACCATGTTGTCGCCTTTCTTCTGGTTGATGTGCTTCAGGTCAATCTAATGAAGAAATGCTTATAAGGAAATAGCAATTCATTATTCAATAATCTAAATTTAAATAAAGAAAAAAAGCCGTTTCCATAACCTTAGTTACAACCCCTCACAACTTTTAAACGTCACAAACGATTTTCATCAAATATATCTCAAGACACTTGGAAATAATTATTATTCACCTTAAATACAAAAAAAAAATCGAATTCGGTAGCTATGGTGCCACAGACGTAAAACTTAAAACACCCCTATTTTCGGTTGGGGGTTAAAATGTGTATGAATTAGTAGGCTTCCCCATGTAAAATGTAAATGGCATAGATTTCAAGCGTTTACAAGAAAAAATACATTCAAGAACCGTACATAAGAAAATAACTAACATAATATTTCCACCGCGTGACGGGTTGAAAGCTATGTTTGTTGCATGGGGACATTAATTTCGACACATCATTTGCACTGCGAGGGAAACCTGTTTAGCACATTCAAAGCTGTCGACAATTCTCGTCGATGTTCAATAGCAATATATATTTAACCTAAAGTAGTGCAGCAAAGTACCAGTCAAGTTTAATCAAGCCTAATAAATTAAATCTGGCTATAGTTTCTAATCATGCCTGATCTCCATCGTAGCTCCAAGAACCAAACTTGAGAAAGCAAGTCTGCTGGTCGAAGGGGAAGTAGCGCACGTCGATTTCGCACGAGGACTTGAAGATGGCAGGCGGCGTCCACATCACCTTGCCCGTGTGGTGTAGCACAGCCTTTGTCATGGTGGTCACTACGTATTCACCATCAGCACTGTTGGCAAAGAATGGGAACGTAAATAGATAGGGGTGCATAAGTCAATATTCTATATTCAATTGACAAAAGTTCGGACACGTTTTAACAAGAGAATGGCTAAACTAATATGTTATTATGTTTATGATTTTGATGGTTTTATAATAAAACATAGAAAAGTTTACGAACGTATATAATTGATATACCCAGACAAGTATAGAGGTACAAGAATCTATTGTCATGATGAGAATATAATCTGTTTGGTCCGTCTGTAAAAATACTGGACACCTTTATTTTGCAAGTGCAGAGAGAGTGAGATAGAACATCAAACTTCCGGAGTGGGAGCTGTTGCGAAATTTACTACAAATCGTACGAAAGCTTTAAGATACTCGAAACTCCAATGCTCTGTAGCGTCTTTATCTGGGGGCACGGCAGTGCCCCCACCAAGTCGAGCAAAAAAGCGTCACGGCCGTATATTTTCATTTGCCAGTACATTTTTTTAACTAATACAATAAAGGACAAATTTTTTTTGAGTTTTAATTTGTGAGGTATATTTTTAATTACGAGCGATTTTTCTAGACCTAAGCTAAGTATTAATATGTTATGTTTGTATGAGTTTGTATATGTATACAGAGTCCATTGCTGTGCAACAATATTCTGAATATTTTAAGCAGTCAGTATAGCCAAAACCCAAAAAACATGTCCCTTCTGTCACACCATCACGAAGCTAATTGATTGTGTATTGACAAGGAACGTTCCTGAATGATACATCGTGTTGTGTCAGCGCAGACTGCTTTCTGACAGCTATTAATCATGAACACGTGCCAATCTAATAGTATTTCGCCACGTCCATTCAAGCTCGACGGATATCGTACATCGCTGAGCTAGAACATTTCAAGCTGTTCAAACTCTGAATCGTGTCTTGGTGTCTGGTGCGGAAGTTGAAACGTGACTGAGAGAATTACTTAATAGATTTCCTTACGAGTAGTTTGTTGAAGGTAAAAGGCTGTAAAGTTCTTAGAGAAGTTGTTCGTTGTCACTTATCGGTGTATAAGAGAGGAAAACTGGCTAAAGTCTAGTAACAATGCCTGCTGGTTTCAAGCCTGCGTATATTTTTCAACGAGTATACATAATCATAATGTTTGTGTATAAACAAAATGGTTGAAAAGTAGTTAGTATCAGTCACCAGTTTAATAATTATGAGATGCGTGAACACTTGATCAGAAATATGAATTTGTACAAATTATTCATTTCCATTGCCCATTCAAATAAAAATCAAAGTCAGACCTTTCCATTTTCTCAATAAATAATCATCTTTGACACATAGTTCATGCAATTCCCGTAATGCAGTTGTATTCTGATTGACTTATATCACTGTCACAAACTGAATATACTGTATAATGTTGTTGTAATCTGATAATGTATGTGACGTAATATATGTGCCGTGATGACGGTAATTTAGGCTTTATGGTGTATAAAATAAAGTATCAATTTGCTGGATCTTTAAAACTCGTTAACAAACATTATCATGCGGAATCATGTTTCGTGGCAGCGTTATCATAAAGCTTTATAGTCAAAATTAAAAACGGGGTGAAAATTGTAGACTTTTAGAGATAAAAAAGGAAATGCATGGACTATACCGCAAATATAAGATATGTATGTATTTATGATTAGATTTACTAGTTTGAATAATGTGGCATACAATTTAAATAGCATAGCTATGTTATAATGCTTAATATATATATTTTTTGTGAAGGTTTTAAAATTTTTAATTTGTATGCCACATTATTCAAACTACGCATACATATTTCATCAGCTAGTTTATTGATTACGGTAAGTACAATATTGAGATTCACAAAATCCGAGTAAACTAAGCAATGGTTAGCTATGTCAAGAGTTTTGTCACTTGTGTTGAGCGAAATAGCTCTATATTTAAACCATTGTCTAACTCGGATTACTCGGAGTTGTTGAAACAGGCCCTAAGTCTGGTTAACAACTAAGTTTCCTAGTCACAAACTAATCTTATTACAAAATTTAAACTTCATCGGTCTAGACGCTTAGGAGTTTATTGGCTGGATACTAACGCATTTATCATCCTATATTCTAATATTCAAAGAGCTATGGAGATGGCTATTCTCGGGTTTTCTCTACGAGATCGAATTAGAATATATTATATAATCTCTAATATAATATTTTGTCTTTACATTTTATTTTTCTTACAAATAATTTAAAGGAAATTGTCTTTGCCTTATTATTTTCAGAAGAATGAACAGGAAAGTAATGTGGGTTGGTAAAAGCAGAAAAATTAGTCTTCTCAGATAAGGAAACTTCAGCAGTCATAAACTAACAGAGTATGTAACTATCTCTTACAAAATCTTGGCAACAGTGTTTTTGGCACCATCTATGATGCAGTTCGGAACAAATGAATGAGGAAAAGGGTTTGGACTTTTGGACAACATTCACCATTGCAAAGAAAATTTAAGCAGTAGATACCTGCATTATGTACAGGATCGAAGTTTGACTAATATTTATGAAAAGTATATTTGCTTTATAGAATGCTCTAAATGTGACTGTCACCAATGTGAGTGATAGTTTACTAATCGAAATTATAGATTTTATATTATAAAGAAGACAAACATAAAGTTTATAATTATCCGCAAGACATTAACCTCACAAATTATCCGTTTACCCACAGAATGATAGCCTATGTCCTTTTTCAGTTAATAGACACTGTCTCACATCTGTGCACTAAATTATATTTTAATCGGATCAGTTTTGCGTCAGACAGATAGAGTTACTTCAATGTCGAACAAATCTGATCGATACACTTGTAACAAACACCTTTATACATACTCCATTCAAACCTACATGAATTTACCTCATTTTACAATCTTCATAACATATTTCATGCCTTAGAACTCCCTCATTGATAAGGCAACATCACCTTTCATGATTAATGTAGTGTCAGAAACACCATGTATCACGGACGTAAGCCCCGGCTGGGACAAGTGGGGCGAATGTGACGGGATGGGGCAAATGTGACAGGATGGGACGAATAAGTGACTCGGTTAATCTAACGGATATCCGGTTTTGGGTACGTACTTTTGCGTGTCAGTAGTATTTTGTAAAGTTATTGAATATAAAAAGTAACTTTTGGTACCCTTCCCTCATTTTATGCCTTGTTTCTTAAAAACGTCTTTTAGTATTTTTTTTTTAACAGTGATGATTATCGTGATTAACTAATCTATCTAAGACTATGAAAAAGGCCTTCATACTCTTATACAGCACAGAGTTATTAAAAAAATACTATAAAAGAACTTTAAAATTATCTTCTTGTAAAGTTTGAAAACATGTAGTGTGTAACAAGTGACACTTTGTTCCCGAAGGTGCGATATGGTATTATGAAAAGAGTGAAAATAAAGGCGCATTAAGTAATTCTAATCCCGTGTTGACAAGTCATGTCTAATGTTCATGTTGTGCCCAGCCGAGGTTGGTTGAGAATTCAACTGATGAATTGGTCAAAGTTGCTAGCACACGGTGGATGCAATTAGCAACTGATCAAAATGATTGGCTTCAAAAGGCTGAAATAATGATTATAATGAACTCTGATTATGAATTGCGAAACGAGTATTTGCAACCTACAAAAATTAAAACGGATTTCAATAACTAAGTACATAATCAAGAAAATAACACCTTTATTTAAGTAAAACCTAATCTAAGATACCGATGCAACCAAATATCAAGTTTCCCCCATAACTGCTTGGAACTTTAAACTTCAAACAACAGAAGTCACAACAATACAATTAGCCCAACAAATTACATCACCAATAACTTATGCATGTAATACTCAATTTAATTTCGGCATAACGCCGACGGACTTAGTTTGGGAACATTTGGACATTAGCTCGCACCAAATTGCATTGTTATAACTAGTAAGGTCTGTGTTGGTAGAGACGGGATCTACTTGAAGCCGAAATTCTAGGGTCAGCACGAATAATCTTCCCAGGATATATGTTTGCGTAATGAAGGGATAGTTTTTCATAAAATTGCAACGAGGTGCGTTATAAAGAAAGTCTCTTATGGTAGGAACAGGAAGCAATAGCAGCTGACATTTTATGGTCACTATAATACATCTTTTGAGCTTCTTCTTAGTTTGTCACAAATAGTACTATTAATTTTGGGGGTCATCCTGATAAAAACTTGTTTTTGCATTACAAAATCAATCACTGTAGACTAGGTCAGCGAAGAGAAGCAGTCTGATAATTTGATAATTTTGGTGAGGAGCCACCAAAATACCTCTATCCATTCATTCTTCCCCGTATTACTCGATGTTTCTTGGAGTTTTCGTTCCATGCCGCTTGCAAGCAGAACTTCTGTATTCGTATTTGCTCAATCGATGAATCTCTCTTTAATATAAAAGGCTCCACGAAAATGGAACAAGTCGATTACTTTAAAAGACAGGATGAAGCCAAAAGACGAAGCAAAAGCCGAAGCTATTCGAACTTCGCTTTCAACCCATCTCTACTCGCAACGTCTAACTTGTTGGCAGCACAGATTCGGAATATGAATGTGATTAAAATATTTGGGCTACACTAATTGGATCTCATATATTTGTGATGCTGGTGATGGATTACGCGAATATTTGTGAGCATTTAGCTGATTTGAATGCTGTCATGTACGTTACTTCCATATGCGAAGGAACGTTTGCCTGCATTCTTCAGTTCCATGGAGTTATGGAATGTTATGTGAGAAATTTAGCTTTGTTGGGGTTGTTGAAGCTTGCTCCCAGTTTAATAGGACCTAAGAGAGTATTTAATAACATGTGGATTTAGGTGTTTAACTATCCCTATTTTCAATTATAATTAGTTTTATCGTAGTTTCAACCTTTGAAAGGACACAAAGTTATTGGAGTTTACTCCTTAAGAAACGATTTGAGTTATAAGGCCCGGTACGGAAATTTTATGAGGAGTAAAATCAAGTGTAACACGAAAAGTTGAGGCGTTACGAAGAAAGAGACAAACATATATATCTGTAGGATTGAACGTGTAAAAGAATGAGATGGAATACATTACACAGCGTATCTCATTCTCGGGGTCTCCTCTTTGCGCGATACTTCGTAGTGTCACTGTATTTTATTTATATTATTTTGTAACATACTTTAGGTAATACGCTTTATTGAAGTAATATAAATAATCCGAATAATTACAGATATATGTTTGTTTCTCTAATCATTTTAGCAGATGCGTTCATTTACCCTTTTTTTCTATTCGATATAATTATCGTTCGTAAGGAGTAAACTCCAATCGTGCGTCGTAGCTGACATACACACACTTTTTTTTAGATAATCTAGAAAAATATGATTTTTTTACATAAGTAAAATAAAGTAAAAATTTCAAAGTTGATAGTAATAATAAATCTAAATTTTAAATTTAAGAAAAACCCCCGTTTCAAATGCCTTAATTTCCCTAAAAGTAAAACACCATAATATTTTGTAATGTGCACTCGATGCGCTTTCATTTGAAACCCCACTCGAGTATTTTTGCAGATTTTCGGTTTACCTTCCGTAGTGGGGGACATCAATTTTAAACGGCACCACCGATTTTCATGAAACATGTCTATGAACACTCGTGCCAAACTCACCTTTTAAACAAAAAAACTAAATTAAAATCGCTCTATTTGTTCGGGAGCTATGATTTCCTAGACAGACAGACACGTTAAACTAATGACAACCCTCTTTTTCGGTCGGGGGTTAATAATAACCTAGAACAAGAAATAGTGGTAGGTACAAATCTCAAAATACAAACAACCACTGCCTCCTGTGGACATGCGTCCATTTAGCCAACAAATTCGTTCAAAATGAACATCTATCAAAGATCATAATTAGTTCAGTTTCCACCAAATTAAAAATCCTTCGGTTCACGACAGCTACAAGGATAAGTGTTGATCTATAACGCTGCTACGTTTAAAGGAGCATCGAAGAGAAGTGGCGATCACAATAGGCCTTCTAGGCCGCCGTGATACTATAGCCGCACACAGGAATTAATTAGTTTAGGACACCTCTACCCACGGTACAACGCCTTAGGTAAGTGATACCCATCAGTCAAAATATGTATTTAAGGGTACCAAGATCAATGTAAAATGTAGGTAGAAAATGTAAGCAAAACTCACTTATTGTACAGCACGATGTCAGGAAGCCAGATATGTTCGGATGGCACATATAACTCCTTCTGCCCTCCGTACTCCAGCGGATCCCATTTAAACTTGTGGTCCTCCCATTCCTGGTAACAATATTAATATTAAGCAGCGCTACTGCGTTTATTTATCGCTGTCTTCAGTGGATTTAGAACGCTATTACCATCGGACAGGGTGCAATTTCAGTAAGTGACATCGCATTTGCTGTTTAGGAAAGCAATACCGAACTTTACGAGTCTGAATCTAAATGTTTGAGTCGCAGTGACTGACGGAGTCTAAATACACGTTGCTAGTGTGTGCCAGTGTAACGTGGACTATAAATTTGTTGTAATGGTGGTCGTCATCTAAATGGTATAAGTAAAGGTTTGTTTCGACCGAAGTTGTACGTTTGGTATTGTCTTGGACCGGTCTGGATTTCCGCAATTTATTTCACTCTGCAAATTTATTATAGCTATAAACTCACGTGCTCGAGCCAGACGTTCGTAGTTAGGATCTGATCTTTCAGATTCTGAAACAAAGTAGGAAACGAATGTTATTCAATATTTCCAAATACGAACCGATACAATATTCTAGTTATATCTATTTGTATATTAATTTAATGTATAGTGCTGCTTCAAACAGGTAGAAAATACCAAAACATTAGGCCGACCTTTTCGTACAAATTTATTGTTGAAATTTTTATTAAATAAATACACAATTTGACCGTGAACAACCTTAGGTCGTACATTATTGCTATATTTCTCGTTATTCTACATTTTTTTTGATTCTCGGACCTGAATATCTATTCATGGCTTTTTAAGCGAGTCTAAACTTGAGGTCTGAAGATTATAAAGAAACAAGAAATTTTGGATCATAACTGGTAACACACCCAAGAGATCTTTTAAATTCTAAGACTAATGTATTAAGTAATGAACATCCATCCAATAACATAACAAGACGTAGCAGATCGTAGAATTTTACATTAAAATATTAAACAGTCTTAGGTATATATACAATTAAAATCATTGATCTATAAAAATCAACCAGGTTATATATTTAGTTTCAAGTATCATGGAAACTACAAAAACGGGCTCGAAAAAGACAACAAAGGTGCTATAATAAAGAATGCCCTCCTCACCATAACAACCAAATAGCACTTTGACACCTACTACCCAGTTAATAGGGGCTATATTAGATTAGATAACTGCTCTACGTACAAGGCAATCGATTGTCGAAATCTGGCATAATGCCAAGGTATTTCTCTGGTCTCATCAAAATAAATGCGCCTATTGATGGAGTCAGGATCCAGGCTTGAATACCAATACAGTGAGTCAGTTTCATGAATGAATTTTGAACAAAACTGCAGTCATTCAAGATATATACTTTCTTCTTGGTCTGGGTGTTTAATTTGTATCATAAAAATTATATCTATCTATGTATGTTATAATAGATATATTATTACGTATTTTGTCACGTGCAAAATTACACATGCTGAGTTGAGGGCCTTTTTGGGACACTAGCTGTGTGTTTGTATGTTATTTTTTACTATGTTTAATGAGTCCTAAATAAAATGTGATAACTTTCTTTCTTACTTTTCTTTTAGTGCCCCCGTAACATAAGCTTGGAGCTTACCTTGGAGCTAAATGTTGTTGTGTGGATTGTCTGGATATACATATATATAAATATATATATATATATATATGCAGAAGGTATTAACTATTAACACTAATATAATCGATACTTTGGTGCTATTCAAACTCGATCGTCTATCAAACCAATGAAAACTGGATTATCCAAGTTAATCGCATTCAATAAAATTGGGAATTTAACTTTCAGAGTATTTTCTGGTTTTCGACTACGGCATTGCCCGCGTGTTGTTGGATTTTCTCGTAAGAATATATCTCGACTAATAATATGTAAATTTTGCATGGTGAAGTTTTGAGCGAGTTTCAATTAAATTAAACAGTGTAAATAAATATATAATAATTCAGGACTAATCACACAGCGTCACCTAACCGCCAACTTTGCAGAACTTTGCACTATGGGTGTTAGGGTGTTAGGTGACAGATATACTACATAATGTAGATATTTTTTAGTTAATACATTAGATATGATACAAAGAAAACACCTAGACCCAAAAATTGTAGACAGTACAAATTCTGGTCCCCCGGCGGGAATCGAACCCTTGTGACATCTTGTGCCTCAGGCGACCTTCGCCCACCGAGCCACTGAGGTCGTCGTACAAGAATATTGATCTATTTCAACCCGTTCATATTTTAAATTTTTTGAATAAAAGACTACATTTGTTAGAAATGTAAGGTTTTCTCGGTTAAAGCATTTTGAAACAAACCGCTTATAAATATTATTTGACAATTATCACCAAGTGTGTATTGTGATTGCTGTGTTGTTAAGAACACGTAGTAGAGAAAACACGTAATCGGCATTTAAACAATCAACAAAATCCACCAAAATTAAACACATGAAACCAGTATCGTTTTAAACCAAATAACCTCTGAAGTGTCCCATATAAAAGCAGGTCTCGGTTTTCAAGCGGTCTCACATAAAATAGTCCAAATGGTCCTTCTAAGTAAATTCTGGGATTCCGGTAAACATGAATCTTTAAAGGGTTTGGGGTGTGAGCGCCGCTTAAACGTCCCAGCAGGTGAAAAAGTGTTTTTCTTATTGTGTTTTTAATAAATGTTGCTTTTTATATAATGTTAATACAATGCATAAACGTGACCTTATCACGTCAACGCAAGGAAATACGTCGCAAAATTTATTCTAAATTTTCTTCATCGCCAGCTTTTAAGAATTTCAGGGTTTTTTTATGAAATATAATAATAAAATCTAAGTGACCCAATTTAAGCCCATAAAATAGTTATCTAAATGTTCAACCACCCATTCTCTGGATGGTTTGTTTTATTGGCAAAAATTTTAAATTTTGTTATTTGAATCTTGTTCAGAAGGAGCAGATTCGCTATTTAAGTTAAGCAATGGCCAAACCTGCGCGACCAAAGCGACTGAAAAGAGGGAGCATATTTGTACCGCGGATCCTACCCATGTTTTACTACGGCCCACGCGACCAAAGTCAAAGTCAAAACACTTATTTCCTTAGAAGCACAGTGCATACATGGAAAGGTCAGGTTAAAATTAATAAAACTATTTTTTTATACAATAATGATCAAGGAAATAACATTGTCTTGACAGTTCGCTTCAATGTTTTATACTGAGTTGCCCACAAAGCGGGAGGTCTTCAGGTCAAAAAGTGCCAAGGTTTGGCCGAATCCTTACTGAGGTAAACTAAAAAGCCTACGAATATAAAATACATAACGTAAAAGAATAACGTGCGTAAATTGCGTACAATTCATAGACTTTTTGTAAGATATGTGAAATTAAACTATGGAAATAAACTATTTTATATCCAGTGGTAACATTACAAAAAGGCGGAACAGGAAACTATTAAACATACATGCTGAATTTTCCCATCCCAAATGAACTCTAAGCGTAAACTTAGATCACTCTAACAAAATCGCTTACTTAGCAATTCTGGGCCACATGTAATCCCGATACTAAATATCGATTCTTGGTTAACATCAAGTAAGCAAGACACGTTTCACGCGAGCGATAGCGAGCAACCATCAACGCTTGGCGAAACGACTGCTTATCAAACGAATTACAAGATACCCTGTAAGCTTACTTTGTAAATGTCTGGTAAATAAGGGAGGAAACAGTGCTACAATGACAGGAATGGATTGTAAAAAGGTACAAAACGGGTACTTCTCTCAATCTAAAGAACGGGGCCCGTATGGATTTGCGAATGTTTGCGCTGAATCAATAAGTTCATTGTGTCAACGTTCTTATTTCATATATTTCCAGTTATATAATATTTTATAGTTATACCTTTTTCATTTTTACTTTGAGATTTTTTTATTTAGCAATTAGGTTTTGACAATTGTTTTACTTAATCCTCACAAATTTTCGTGAAGATAAGGTAAGAGCTCTCACAGCGCATGCACACGTTAAATACAGTTTGAAGCGGCTTCTATTCATTGTAAATAGCGGCATATACTTTATGTATGGCATGGTCAGACAGAATATTGTTAGTAAGTACAACCATAACAATATACAACTAAATTATCTTTGTCTAGTGATTAGATCTCTCGCTGATTGTTGCAATTCGATACTGTTTTGAACATTTGGTGAACCTACGTGCGTGCTATATGTATTGCACGTGTATTTATGATCTGTGGACCGATATCGGTATTTATGGATTATAATATATTCGATGAATTCTATTTTTTCTGGTAATTTTGCTGTTACTCTAATCTTATAATATATCACATATTCTTAAATCGTTTCTTTTATTGTCTGAGGAAAACATCTGTAAAATATTATAAATTAAAGTACCCTGTTGAGTTTGTCTGTCTTAATTTCGGGGTAAGCTTAAATATGACTTAACAAATATTAATGCGGTATCCTGCAATAGGTAGAGCAATTCAAGTGGAAGGTTTTCGCATCTGAGCAAAGCCGGAACGGGCTAGCTAGTTTAATCATATAAATCATATAAATAATGTTAAAAAAATAATGACAAAATTGAAATCGTCCTAACAAGCGTCCAAATTCATGTAATGTAGTTCATGTTTGTAGATAAACCACACGTATGGGTTTAATGTAAAAAAAAATCTGCGTTTCAGTTTTAAGTATGGGGAACCCTTGCAGTTTATTGTTTTTTTTTACTTCTTGTGTGAAAATCTTATTTTGGTTCACCGACTTTTTGCTTGTCACCACCCTCCGGGCTGGGCCAGTGCGTGAAGCGATTTTTTCGTGTTTTGTAATTTGGCCCGGAGAAGCCATCTTCTAGGTCTTCATGTTCACCTTAGACCACATCGTCACTTTACATCAGGTGAGATTGTAGTCAAATGAAGGCTTATACAGCATAAAAAAAAAAAAACCGAATATATCTACATACCTATTTTGTACAGTACATATTATATTAGTTCTTATAGTTTCGGAAAAATAACTGTGACATACGGACGGACAGACAAATAGACAGACAGACATGACGAATCCGGTTCCACTTTAGTCATTTGGCTGCGGAACCCTAACAATGTAGCTTAGTTTAATTCTAAAACTATATTTAAAATTCTAGAGCTTCCTTCAGACAATCAAGTTTCCAAGTTAATCCGGAAAAGGACCCAGACAGAAGTCACGTTAACCTGAAACTCGTAAAAATGATATAAACTGAAGTAGGAACTTTTTGAAATGTTCTGCTTTCATGACCAGAATTACATGACACTGCAAAGAAGTTAAACATTCTATGGGATTCCGTAATTGGAACCCTGGAGAGTAATTGCTTGGTTTCGCAACCAAGCTCTTCTGTTATATTGATTATACAAGTATGAAGTTTTTTTTTAATTTAATTAAATTCCTTATAATTGAAATCTGTGCTTGAAGCGCCAGTTTAACGACCAGTGTCGAGTTAATATAAAATTATTAAGTAAAAGATGTAACTCAATTGAACGCCATTTTTAATCGAAGATGGTTGAACCTCACTCTATCTAAGTTATACTGTCAAAAACAACAAACTTAATTATTTTTGATGTGATTGTTTATGTCAAAATTTGAAAACCAAACCATATTTTAACAAAGTTTTTAGTGATACAAGACTACAGGATAGTAGTTCATCTACCGGTGCCTGGTGGTGATTTTTTTTATTTCACTAGATGCTTTTTAGGATCAAGTTTCATGTTATAAACCGTCCGAGTAGTCCTCTTTAGCTACTTGCCACTAACGAATTTTATATTGAAAGTGTTATTTGGATAACAAATAGATACATTTTGTATATTAATATTGGCGTACAAAGACGAAATTCCTGGAAAACTGTGCCTTTCGCAAGTTTTTAGTTCTAGCTTTTATGAAACTCAGGGTACAAGAAAGGATTGCAATGCAATTTACTAAAACTATTGGTCAGCATTGGAAACTTTTGAGTCGGTTGAGTAATGTAATTTAGGGGAATTTAACAATACTCGTATTAAACCAATATTTAAAACTAATTTCGCACTTCTCCCTGGCAAGATTCTATAAAATTATGATGCAACTGCACCTACCTCCCGCCAACCACTTCACATGCGCAAGCTCCCCGGAACATGAACAGGCTTGACGTCCAATAATGCAGAATCCAAAAAAAGCAAGTCAACTAGTTTCGCTTCACCACGAAGCATCATCAGGACCACACCACAAACGCTAGACCTCACAATAAAATAACTACCTACACTAGACCTTAAGTATACTTGCAAACAAAAACAGGGTTTCAGTAATTCCCTACCATGGGTTAAAAAGGGATCACGAAGTTTTGTCATGAGAACTGTTTGATGGTTTTTGTACCTGTCAGAAAACATTGTACAAATAAAATTTGATTAACCAATATTGAGTTTTTAAATGCTTGAATTGATATTATAGCTGACCCCAGCAAACGTTGTTTTTCAAAATGAAAAATAGATAGTAGCCGATTCGCATACCTACTGAATACGCATTTAAGTTTTGGTAAAAATCGGTGAAGCCGTTTCGAAGGAGTACGTAACTAACATTGTGTCATGGAAAAATGAGAAATATGTATGTGTACATATTATATACTTGTTGCTAACATATTTTTATAGCGCACCTTAAAATATGTTACGTACGCGTCGGGGGCTTTAATTTATAATTATATATTGTGTAGTGTAGATATGTAAATGCTTGATTTTAATTCATTAGAAGACTAATAAGTGTTTTATAAACAACATATTTGTTTATAGCGTTTTTAAAAACATATTAATGAATTATAAAATATTTTTAATACTAGCACGCCCGTTCCAGTTTTGCTCAGGTCCTTGCAAATATAATGTATATATATACCGTTCCATTATTTACTGAATCGTTTATAAGTTTACCGGCCGGTATTTTAGAAATAAAAAAAAACAAATACCTATATTTTATTCATAAAAATATGAATAACTTATATAAAAATTGAAAACTTTTCCAATTGTCTCGTTTTCTTTATAAACACATTGTAAAAGTACCAAATATTTTAAGTATTTTCTTTCTTCCCTAATTTTAAGTACTTTTAAAAAATAAAACAGGAGCAGTACCTTAAGATTCTTCAATAGTGCTTAAAATCGAGATGAGGTGCCAATACTATTCTTTGCCCTACCAGCTTCTCTACTAATTTTACTACACACACTAGACGTTAAAAAAACATAGTAGGCATAAGTATGTTGTATGATTTTCATTATTTGAGCTAGAATTCTAAATAAGTCAATACCAGAGTTACGGCACATATCACTCACCAGATCAATAAGCTGGGACAGCCGTAAGCCCAGCTTCACCAACACCGTATTGTTGTTCTTGTCAACAGGTCGGATCAGTCTATTGTAATTACTCAGCAGATCGTCGTACAGTCTCTTCGCATCAGGGTTCCCATGACAAACACCGACAACAAACAAAAACAACGCAAAATTCACACGGAACAACATTTTAGTCTGCATTCTTTGGCACTAGCGAACAGAAAACGATCAACCTCCGAACCGTCCTCAGTCAATAATTTACATTCTACAAACGCATTTTTAATTTTGCAACGAAAGAAACCACAAGAGTTTGTTTATAAACAGTGCTAATGTGTTAAAATTTAAGAATTTTGGATAAATATATTTTGACAGCTACGCCCGAGCGGCCGAGGCGACAGTGGCGCCGAAACAAAATGGCGGATGCTTAATCGCCACTGCGCCGACTCCGATGTTTTCTTGTTGCTTGTATGTAGCTGGTCAGATTGAAGTTGAGAAAAAATAAAACAATCCAATAAATTATATGAATTCAAACGCTTGGACATGAAGAAGTTATAAAAAGTTTAAGGACTACTTTAAAAAGGAAGCTCTAACTACGAAGTTCCACATGCGCCTAATTTAATATGAAAATTCCAAAAGTTCTGACGTCAGAGGAAATTCTGTCAAAAAATATTTGCACACGCGAAAAATTGTGTCAAATACATTATTTACGCAGGCGGTTCGGATCGATTTTGCGTACGCACGCGCGTTAGTATATCCTACCATTCATGCTACGACTAACTCTGCTCAGAAGACTAACTTATTCAAAACATCTCATAAATGTATTAATCGTCAGTATAAGCCTAAGTTCATTAATTCTTATTAAAATTATATAACACACAATAATAATCTTTTTCTATAGTATATTATTTTTCTTTTTCTAATATTGACACTCGAAATCAACTGTTGTAGAATATCTGTATATTTTCAGACAGTACTAGTATTGTGATTCATGTTTATGCGTAAACCGTAAATAAATGCAGATGGCGTTAGTATGTAGGTATACGGACCTGATATGGTCCTCAAAATGCGCAAAATTTTTTTTTTTTAAACAGTTGTTTGACAAAGTTTGGTAGAATAATACCTACTATACGGCCTGCACTAACTGCGCAAGGGTGCGAATTATACCTACAGTGTAAACCTTCGTCATTCTGATGCTGAAAACTGAAATAAGACCCTAATTTGATTCGTACCTACAGACAACAGAAACTACTTCATTTTACGCTAACGATTTATTACTTTAAGCGATTTGTAACATAAAACTTGGTCACACAGATATATAGTTTGTGCGGAATCATCACAACATGAAAATCGAGGGTTTGTTAACTATATTTGTTAATTCGAACATTTTTTTCTAACCAGCTCCGTGGGTATTTGAGAAGGCAAGGTCAGACCCAATGAAATTCAAATTTTATAACCGTTTTGTAAATAAAAAGGGTTCGGTTTACTGGTGTTGAAAGTTTAGGTAGGAATTTTAAATAGGTCTTGTCGTTACGTTAGAATTTCCATCAGATAGTCAATAAAATAAGATTTCTAAATATCTGGAGGTGACGTTTGCCCTAGAACGTTTTATAATTATAAGAAAATAAAGCCTTTTCAGTAACTAAAATGTCGTTATTAATAATGTTATTACATTTTTAACAACGAATAAATGATTAGGATTATGACTAACTGGGGGGCCTTATCGTACACGTCCGTAGGTGTTTACCCACTGCAACCCTACACGTGTCCCCTGGGTGGTGCTAAGTGCGATAACCCTCTGGTGGTAGGCTTCGGCCGTGGCTTGTCACCACCCTCCGGGCTGAGTCACTCCGTGAAGCAACCTAGTTGTGTTTCGGAATGTGGTCCGGAGTAGCCATCGTGGAGGAGATGGGTCTGAGCAGTTTTGCACTGGAGCAGCAAGGGCGTTGCAGATCCTCAGCATGTTGAATGTCTCGGGCAGCTGGACACGGAGGGTAGCGGGATCCGAAGCACGGTTATCCGCTGGCCGACCGCAGGTTGTAGGGGGCCCAAGTAGCATGCCAGCAACATGTGAAAGGCTGCCCCGCCGCCTCGCGAAAAATCCCGGAATGCTCTATCGTGCCGGTTGGCGACCGGGCGAGAGGACCCGATAGCCATTCCTGGGGGGGTTCGGGCGTCCCCGCAGTCTCCGTCTTCAGCTCCAAAACGATTCACACACCTGTTGGATGTTCTGTGCTCGTCTGCCAAGTGCCGTACTCAACTGCCATCTGTCCTCACACCTTTCCCACTCTTAATGAATATGATCAAGGCAAAAAACAATAAGTCGTGCTCACAGCGGAAGCACGTCCTCTCGCTTAATGTGCACCTTTGTAATATTCGAGGACTGCACTCAAATATCGACCCAGTCCACCACCACCTAGAGACTGTGAAGCCCCACTTATTGTTTCTCACGGAGACGCAGATTCGAATGCCTCCCGACATATCATACCTCACCTACCCAGGGTACACCCTGGAGCACAATTTTAAACCAAAAGCAGGAACGTGTGTGTATGCTCGGGATGACATTTGTTGTCTGCGCCTCCGTGATCTTGAAGAACCTGGTTTTTCTATTATTTGGATATTGGTGGACACTGGCCTGGACAAAATAATCTATGCCAGTGTTTATCGGTCGCGTACGGGAGATCAGGAGACAACCAGGATGTTTGAGTACATCTGCAATGCGGCTGATGTGGCTCAACGACATTACCCTTCAGCCAGACTGGTTCTGTTGGGAGACTTTAACGCTCACCATCGCGACTGGCTCTTTCCTTATCAGACTACAGACCATGCTGGCCGAGAGGCCCACAAATTTGCTTTGTCACTCAATCTTTCCCAGCTAGTGACAGAGGCAACTAGGATACCTGACGTTGAAACCCACACAGCCAATTGCCTGGACCTTCTGCTGACCAACGACCCGGACCGTTATTCCGTGTCTGTGCTTCCTCCCTTGGGGAGTTCAGATCACTGCCTGGTCAGGTCTGTATCATCTTACTCGCCTCCGGATCCTACCCCGAGAGGAAGTAGGCGAGTATGGCGATACAAATCAGCAGACTGGGATGAAATGCGACACTTTTTTGCATCTTATCCCTGGAGGCAAACGTGTTTTTCTTCTTGCGATCCCTCTGTCTGTGCTGATGCTGTAACGAGGGTGATAAAAAGTGCCATGGAGTATTTTATTCCATACACTGATAAGTCACCTTCCGACAGGGCTCCCCCGTGGTTTAACGCCGAAGCTTACACCGCGGGGGTCGAAGCCCGAATCATTAAAGCTAAGGATGTGTCGCAGAAGAAGACAGCTTATAACAAAGCCTCCAAGTCCTTAAAGAAGGCGCTAAAGAGTGCCCGCTTTAACCGGATTGGCCGACTGGGTGCTAAGCTTGCCTCATTTCCAACAGGCAGTAAAGCATTTTGGTCCCTAGCCAAATCTGTCGAGGCTAACTTTTGTCGTCCTTCGCTTCCCCCATTGCTGAAGCCAGATGGATCGCTAGCCCACACGGCGAAAGAAAAAGCAAATTTGTTTGTGTCTCAATTCGCCGAAGCTTCACGTCTTGAGCCGTCCAACGCACCTCTTCCTAGCATTCCTCGGTGTAATACAAGTATGTCAGCTATACGCATACACCAAAAGGAAGTGCTCAAAACGTTGCGTGAACTCGACGTGAACAAAGCTAGTGGTCCTGACGGTGTTGAAGACCTGTGCTCCTGAGTTGTCCCCTATTCTAACACGGCTCTTTCGCCTTTCCATGAAATCTGGTATAGTCCCAAAGTCCTGGAAACTTGCCAATGTGCAGCCTGTGCCCAAGAAAGGCAGCCGAGCCGACCCCACGAACTATCGTCCCATTTCGGTCACCTCCTTACTATGCAAATGCATGGAACGAGTGTTGAATGGGAAGCTCCTTGCATACCTAGAAGTCAACGACCTCCTCAGCGACCGGCAATACGGCTTTCGCCGAAAACGGTCAACAGGAGATCTTCTAGTCTATGCCACACACATATGGAGCGAGGCGATTGAGAAACATGGTGAAGCTATTGCAGTTTCACTTGATGTCTCGAAAGCCTTCGATAGGGTCTGGCACGAAAGCCTTATTGGTAAGCTTTCAGCGTACGGACTTCCAGATCTCTTCTGTAATTGGCTTGGTGACTTTTTGAGGGAAAGATCTATTCGAGTAGTCATTGATGGCTACTCTTCTGATCAATTGGCGATCAACGCCGGGGTACCTCAAGGGTCTGTACTATCTGCCACGTTATTTTTGCTGCATATTAATGATCTGCTGGTTCCCGGTATTATTGGGTACGCAGACGACAGCACCGTGGTAGATAGGTACCAATCTAATGCAAAGGCCAGTCAGAATGAGATACAGGTGAACAGAGAGGTAATGCTGCAGCGCTTGAACATGACCCTGAGGGTAGTCTCCGATTGGGGTGATGCCAATCGGGTCAATTTCAATGCCTCAAAAACGCAGGCATGCCTCTTTACTGCCAAAAAGAGTCCGTTCCCTCAAGTTCCCCTCTTCCGAGATGTACCGGTTCCTATAAAGGAATGTCTGGAGCTCCTAGGTGTTACACTAACACCAACTTTAAACTTTGGTAACTTTATTGAGTCTAAGGCCAAAACAGCAGCAATGAAGCTAGGTATCCTGAACAAGGTCAAGCGTTACTTCTCACCTGGACAGCTTCTATCACTTTACAAAGCTCAGGTCCGGTCTGGTTTGGAGTATTGCTGCCACGTTTGGGACGGTTCCGCCAAGTATCAGCTAGCCGCCTTAGACTCAATCGAGCGAAGAGCTCTCAGACTAATTGATGAACAGTACCTAGCTCAGACTAAAATCCAAAGTCTCGAGCACCGTCGCAAGGTTTCCTGTCTCTCAATCTTTTATAGGTTACATTTCGGAGAATGTTCACAGGAACTTCATGACCTGATTCCACCATCTCCCTTCCACTCCAGGACAAGCAGACGCACGGCGAATTACCATCCTTATTTAGTGGATATTCCCTCCACTCGTACTAAGCGATTCTCATCCACCTTTATAATTCGCACGGCAAAGATCTGGAATTCGCTCCCTGCTGCTGTATTTCCTAATTACTACAACCTGAGTGTCTTCAAGACAAGAGTGAATAGGTACCTTCTAGATCTATGTGTTCCATCTTCGTCCACATCGACGCTTTCCATCAGGTGAGATTGTGGACAAACATAGTTATATCTTCCATAAAAAAAAAAAAAAAACTAATTTAGGTTAGTAGACGCTGAAAATCATATATCGAAAACAACTTTATCCATTAAAATATTACATGTAGGTACAATTCTGAAAAAAAAATGTAAACTTGACTTCTTACTAAATTACTTTTAACACTTACAATTAAATTACCGGTAAATGTTTCTGTAGCCACTTTTCAACTTCCTTCATCCGAAGTTTATGTTATGACTAGCGGTCTGCCCCCGCTTCTCACCTAGTTGACTATATTGTGAATCTAAGCCATTCTCGAACCCACTTAAACACACACAAAAAAAAACATCATCAATTATGATGTTTTTTTTTTGTCCAGCCGTTTAGCAGGAATTCAATGACTAACACACGTTATATACCTCTATATGTTATAATAAATTGCATTGTCACGTGATCTACAACTTTTTCTGAAGCTTTTTTTTCTGATCTGTTATGTTGCACAGACGTGCAACAAATCCGAGCTTTGCAGCACTAATCCAATTTCAGGTCATTCGGAAGTCGGGAAATGTGTCAAATTAAATTTGAAAACAAACAACGGGTAAATAAAAGGCTATAAAATGTTAAGCCATATTATTTTGATTCCGACGCAAACCAATCGAGCTTAGGCCGGAATTTATAGTGGCATATAATCATTGATTACTTCCAAACAATTGTTAGCAAGCATTTGTTTACAAGTGTTATTATAGATTGAAAGCTTCAAATCTATGATTATGTGGCACTACGAATTCCTTAGTATTTTTATTATATGTATATTCCTTGGCCCCTGCCTTCATTATGCTCATTGCGAGTCGTTGATAAATTCTGAGAGCGTAACACCGCGTATATAGTAGCTCAATGTACCGTCAAACGATAGTTATGTCTGAGGCAACACAGCCGCCTAATGTACGAATCGGCAATCGCTTCAAAAGGTAAACAGTATTCGCTGAATTTTACAATTGTCTGAGACATAGGCAGAACTTTGGTTACTTACCTGATCGAATGGTGTCATCGCAATATGTAATTATATGACCTAGAATAACATGACTATCATTTATCAAAAAAGCGAAATATTTTCCTGACAAAACCACGTAATTCTGAAAACGCGAAGCGAACAGTAGTCGTTGATAAAAGCTGAATGGGACCACAGACGAAAAGATTCTTCAGTATAACCTATCTTAATCATTTTGTTCTTATCTTTAAATCTTTCTCTTATTACATTAGCTACAAAACTAAGTAGCTATAAAAGTTTCATTTACTCAAATAGCGACAAAAGTTCGAAGGCAATTTACGTTTGAAAAATGCGCAAAGTTTATCGTTTAAGTCCGTGTGCCCTTGCGTTTTATGTTTTCGAGTAAAGAAACTTTTACATTGGTATCTTTTCTACTATAGTATAAATTATTTTTCAACGTAGAAATATACTTATATGCGTTAACCTAAGATTAAGATTTAAGTAAAATCGCGACGTCTCTTTATTAACGTAATGCTACATTTCAAAACATTAATTATATTTGTTATCGTAATATAACGTGGAGTCCGTTATATTACGATATAATATAACGTGGAGTCGGCCTGTCATGTATTTTCTGTCAATTTTCACCTGTCATGTCACCCGTTCTTTCAACGATCACTCCTTTCTTAAAACATCCTCACTATTTCAATGTTAATATCCTCCATTTAAGCTAAAAAATTGCCAAGCCAATAATTATTAAATGATATTTTTTTTTAAACACGTGCGTGTATATAAGCATGAGTGTTTTTTAATTAAATATCATCGTCGATAGGAATCAAAAAGTAGAATTTTATTGGTACTGTTATTAAAATTGCAACATTGTTGACTAAAACCGAACCGTACTTTTTTAATTAATTTTTTCATAGGTTTTTACGGATATAATTTTATGCATTCGAAGTGTATGTATATAAATTCGGTCGATAATTTAGTCCGCACTAATGTTGCAAGACCAACCCGTGTGAAGGGGTCTTCACAGACAAACCTTTTTGTTTCGATTTCATTGGGTACTTTGAAATGGCGTTTGTTGAACTTCGAGGGATCATCAATTAAGTTAGGAGGTTTAATATGCTGGTTTAATGTTTATGGGTTATGAATAATAAGTTATGATTATCGCAGTACGAACGTACTTGGTGAGTTTCATCAACTTGTACCTTGTTACTTGTGAGAATTAGCAATCTGTCTGTCAACTTGTGAGAATTAATAATCTGTCATGGTGCAAAATCATCTGTTATCTTATCTATGATGTAGACTGATGTCTATGTGATATGATGTCTAGGTATGTGGTGGTAAAAGTAGATGCTTTTTGATTTTGCGAGTAATAATGGTCAATTATCATTTTAGCACACCTTACAGAGGGAGCAAATACGACTTGACTTAAACTTATAAATGCATACTTATACAAAAATTTAAAGAAACCTACGTTAGGTGAATTTTGAAATAAAACCATTTATAATTCTTAGAATTTTTATTGTATATCCGAACCCCAATTTCTTGTTTAACCTGTGTGAGGTTGGCAGGTAGAAAATGCCTTGGCATTAAGCCCACCTTTTGCGCATATTATTTTATTTTGTGCAATAAGGTGTAAATAATAATTATAGTAATGTTTAGGTCAATGGGTGTTGTTTCCAATGTTTAATTTGAAATTTAAATTATGATCTGTTTAAATCGAAAGTTGCGAAGAAAGGTAAAAACATAACAATTTGGAAGTTATCGAAGTATCAGTATCTATTTTGATGAGTGTAGGCTGACCCCTTTTAGTTTGATGGTTTTCGGATCTAACCTAAACACCTTTACATAAACTTAAAGTATAGCAAACTTACGTCATCTGCCTGCATTAAGCTAACCTAAATTCGATATTGGCCAGCACTCCTTTGGCCAGCCCAGGGGAACCGTAATGCCAGGAAAGTAATCAAATTGAGATAAATTGGTTCCTAGTTCAGGCAAATTGTTGCAAAATTTACGGCTGCTGTTTAATGAGCTGCAAAGTTATGGTGGAGTGGTTGATTAGCTGGTTTACGAAGAGCTGTTAGACTTTTGAGTTTACTTACCTAACTAGCTGTGCCCTGCGGTGCTACCCGCGTTATAATGGATGAAGTACTCTTAACCAACAACATATTTATTTGAATAAAGATTAATATTATTTTGTTGATACAACTTAAACAAATTATTTCGACCAAATTAGTTACCATAAAAACGGTTTTTGTGAGTTAATCTTAAAAGATAGACATATACTATTGCGGACTGTTTTTTAGATCATTAAAAGAGCTATTATTCTTTAATACATATTTTTTGTGTATCTTGAACCGTTTTCACGGCGCACGCAACGGAAGGCTTCAAAGATGAACAATTTCTCCCGTTTTTTACACATTTACCACTATATCTTTGCTCCTATTGGTCGTAGCGTGATGTTATATAGCCTTCCTCGATAACTAGACTATCCAACACAAAAAGAATTATTCAATTCGAACCAGTAGTTTCGGAGATTAGCGCGTTCAAACAAACAAACAAACAAACAAACTCTTCAGCTTTATATATTAGTATAGTGTATAGATAGATTATATATTACAGGGGATTTAAATAACGAGCTTACTTGATATTTAATGCGTGAGTTGTGTACTCTGTTAGTTGTGCTTAACTAGAAGCCAGGGGAGATGCATTTGCTAATGCACATCTCGTCATTGAACATAATAATTTTTGTATAAGTTTATAATTGTTTCTTTTGTTTTTATCTAGATATGTAACTAGATATATGTTTAATTTTCTCTTAGCAACACGACGGTGGTAATTTGGAAAGAAATTTGTCAATTTATTGCGTTATTTTTATTGTTACCATATATTTATTTGAATATATTATTTGCAGCTCTCAGCTATGTATGTAAAACTCCTATTGGGCTATTACAAATAAGTCACACTTAATTTATTTTTTACGGATCGGTCACGTCGTTGTTGAAGTGAAACTTCTATAGAATCGTAGTGATTTCAAACCGGATGCAAAAAGATGAAACGGAAATGACACAAATACAATGTTTTATTTAAATTTAAGGTATTGCTGTATTTTATTTATATTATTTTGTAACATACTTTATGTAATAGGTACGCTTTATTGAAGTAATATAAATAATCCGAATAATTACAGATATATATTTGTTTCTCTTATCATTTTAGCAGATGCGTTCATTTACCCTTTTTTTCTATTCGATATATATCATAATTATAGTTCGTAAGTAGTAGACTCCAATCGTGCGTCGTAGCTGACACACACACACACTTTTTTTTTATTCATCTTATTCTTTCGTCGATTTACTGAAGTTTCACTTCTATCGTGTGTGAATCGCACACACACCTTTTTTTTATTTACCTTTATTCGTTTAATCAATCACAGGAGCCTATTGCCAAAGATTAGTTCTGACTTAATGCTGCAGTTGATAAATCTCATTTACACAAAATCCTCATCGTCTTTTCATAGAAAAAACACTACTCGACATAGATAAAAAAATAAGCACACAAAATAAAACGGGGCAATTTTTATTATACCATGTACTTTAGTTTTAATCTTTTACTCCTAGCAGCAAGTATAACATGGCTGTATGTCAAACTGCAATGCGGGTACACAATATACCTAGCTATTGAATAATGTATCGAGGCCTATATTATTGCCATAGTTACGAAGAATATTCTATTTTGTTGGCCAAAAGTTGGCAACTGATTATTATTGTATTATAACATGTAAAAAACCAAAGCAAATATTCTCTTTTATGGTGGCAGAGCCAAAACATTCTGTTAATTTTGTTTTTTTTACTACAGTGCGAAACTGTTTTTTAAAGTGTCACAAAATATGTATTAAACTGGAGACTTTGTAATGGAATTATTTAAATAGTAGGTTTTTACAGTTTGCTTTGTTTTTATTCAGCTGGGATGAATGGATTTCAATGTGTGTATATGATTCTTAGTAAATACACAAATTATATTTTATAAAATAAAACCGTTAAGTATTAGATGGACTCACCGAGGGTTGCGTAATTTAACAGATATTAGGTCCTTACATATGAAATTGGCGTTTTGTATGGGAGGAACAAAAAGTCGAATATTTTTTAATATAATATATTTAATTAATCAAAGTATGAACCATTATTTTCTATGCACTTTTGCCATCTTATAGGTAGTTCATTGATCCCTTTACTAAAAAAACCAGTCGGACGGGAATCAATAAAATCTTTGAAGGCGATTTGGACTGCCCCATCGGAGTTGAATTTTTTCCCTTGCAAGAAGTTATCCAAATTTCGAAAAAAATGGTAATCTGTTGGAGCAAGGTCCGGGGAGTACGGAGGATGTCTTAGACTTTCCAATTGAAGCTCTTCTAATTTAGTAGCCGTCTGTTGCGCAGTGTGTGGTCTAGCGTTGTCGTGAAGCAGCAGTGGCGTGGAGCGATTGACCAGCCTAGGTTGTTTAGCCGCTAGCTTTTCCATCATGGTTTGCAATTGCTGACAATAGACATCAGCCGTAATAGTCTGGCCAGATTTGAGAAAACTGTAATGAACAATACCGGCACTAGTCCACCAAACGCTTACAAGTAACTTTTTTGGGGTTAATTTTCGCTTGGGGCAGGATTTGGCTGGCTGGCCAGGATCCAACCATTGCGCTGAGCGCTTCCGATTATCGTAAAGAACCCATTTTTCATCACAGGTAATGATTCGGTTTAAAATACCTTCATTATTGTGCCGGTTTAGTAATGTAACGCAGCAGTCGACGCGCGTTTGCCGGTTTGCTTCAGTCAATTCGTGAGGTACCCACCTTTCAAGCTTTTTAATCTTCCCAATTTGCTTCAAGTGAATTAAAACAGTTTTATCACTAACACCGCAGCCTGCAGCTAACTCGGACGTGGTTTGCGATGGATCCGCTTCCACAATAGCCTTCAACTCTTCATTATCAACTTGAGTCTCAGGCCGTCCACGGGGCTTGTTCTGCAAGTCGAAATTTCCAGAACGAAAACGTTGGAACCAAAAACGAACTGTGTTTTCTTTTGCAACACGACTGCCATACACATCATTCACCCTTCGAGTTGTTTCCGCAGCACTAGTGCCACGGCGGAACTCGTACTCGTAAATAATGCGATATTTTAAGTTTTCCATTTTGTAAAATGAGTGACGCAAACAGAAAAAAACAGAAGAAAAAAAACAAATGAATGACGATCATCGAAGCACAAATACATGAGTCTATAGCTGTACAAATTTGAATTTGGAATTCCTTACCAAAGAGGAGAAATTTGTGATTAAAGTGGCCAGTACGAAAAACGCCAATTTCATATGTAAGGACCTAATATATAAAGTAACCAAAAAAATGCAATAAGATGCGGCCAGCGTTCACCCAAGTTATGGCCGTGTAACCATGCGTATCTTAAAAATTTTGGTAAATATTTATTTATTATGTGTATTTATTTTTGTTGTAAGAATTTATATTGTCTATTTATCACGGTTCTAGAGATACAGATCCTAGTGACCGACAGACAAAGAAGTCTTAATAATACCGTTTTACCCTTTGGGTACGGAATCCTAGCAACCGAAGTAAACCCATGAGCATAATATCAACGAAAGCTTAGTCAGGGGTCAAAGATCAAATTGCTGAAGCATCGTGTTCCATCACAGGTCACCGAGGGACCACTGCATTATACTTAAGGTCAAATGTAATACTGATGGAACTTCTTTATCTTGAAAACCGAAGTGACCTGATGAAAATAATTATGCGTATTGATCTGGTAAATAAACTCTTCTATTTAATTTAATCCTATCCCAGATGATCTATCTAGTTAAATATAGCAATATTTTGATGATGAGAACAGGCCACTAAAGTAAATAAAAAATGCTAACAATGACATCTTAAAAACAAAAGATCTAACCAGAGGAAATCTTTAACGTGTAGGGTATCAAAAGTCGAGCCTATCGCTGAAGGATACTTTCAGGAGGACCACGCTAAAGAGCCCACAGAAGTACCATTAGACTTTAGGTACCTACTAAACATAATACTGTCACTTGGACTAAATAATTACGTAAGAATAATATGGATGTCAAACGTGTTACAAAACATCTTTTCGCTCTTAAATCTTTAGTCTCTTCATCATAGAGATACCCCGAACATAGCCCTCTCCATAGCTTTTTGAGCGACTCTGAGCCTTCATGAGACGAATAGTGAAGCACCACGTTTCGGACCCGTATGTCATCACTGGTAGCACACATTGATTGAAGACTTTCGTCTTGAGGAACTGCAGTATTTTTGACGAAAAGAAGTGGTTTAATTAAATACTGTCTCATTTATTATCAATCCAGTCCAATAAATAAAATTGTTGCCAACAGAAAAAATAAGTTTGCTGAAAAGGTCAAATAAACCTAATTACTGCCTCTCCCTTTCGAGGCACAAGCCAAAAGCCACTATTAATTCTAATTCCCAACAATGGGACATTCAGCCGATTTAACAAGAGGAAATCTATAACGTGAGGGTATCAAAAGTCGAGCTCACTGCTGAAGCGTCGCGTTCCACGGAAGGCCACGGATACTCTCAGAGGGACCACTACATTAGACTTAAGGTCAAATGTGATACTGATGGAACAGAAGTGCTTTTGTTACCACGGAAAATTTTAGGCGAATGATTTTTTACCTCTATTAAGACTATGGATGGATGATTCTTATATTACGCGGTATTATCGGTGTTTTTTGGCGTTATAAGTAAAGTTGAAAGGCTTGCCCACATCAAATGGGGAGCAGGATGTTGCTGTGTTTATTCATATACAATCAGCAATCACTATACAATCTTGCGTAGCTTTACTTCATAACAGATATATTGGGATGTAAATGCGAAAATTTATGTTTAAAGATTCAAATATCTAAAGGGGCGGCCCTTCCACAGTCACTCCAATAAGCCCGACGAGTCAGCGCTTACATAATTTTTTTTTAATTATTAAATTGGCTTACTTCTACTACTGTCTAGCTAGAAGGCAGAGTCAACGATGTCACAAGTTCGCCCAGAAAAGGTCTATTCACTCAAGTCTTTAAAGTGGTCGGGCTGCATGTATTCGGAAAAACAGACTTCGGGAGATAATTCCGCTTCTTAGCGGTGCACACTAAAATAGAATTTGAACTATAAAAGATCTCTACTAACGAGCGATTCTTCGCGAGCGTATTGTCACGACTCGTAACGGAATTGCAGCGTGTCCGCAATGACTTGTAGTTAAATCGCCGAATGTTTTCAAGTGATTCAGCGATTCATGGTACAGATAAGGCGAAACGATGCAAGTGAAGCAAGCGAGCGCGCGACGTGCGCGCTGCTAGTGGCAACAGGCTCCCCGCTGCTATGACATTTTGCGCGTTTTCAAACACTTGTCGCATCGCCGCGATAACATCGACATGTGAGGAGAGTGTACAAAAATCGTAAATAAAGATCACCGAGATTCCCTCGCTCATGTGGACGGCCCCATACCATACCCCACCATACCATACCCCATAACCACACATGTTACTGGTATGCCTGTATAGTTATACCTGAATGTCTGTGGCTACCTTTCAAGTTTATAGTGGCCACTTTGTTAATATAATTTTAGTGTAATAACTAATCGTCTTAAATTTAATTTAATAAGGATTGACATAGAGGTTCTCAGGTTATCTTAGTTTTTTTAACCATCTATTTTTTGTATAATACAAACCCACCATACATAGTTGTTTTTATTTCAGTACCTTCATGTAGTACATCATGTCGCCGTGACCATATAAACGTATAAACCAGTAATTCAGGTTTATTTTCTGCAGGCCTGACAAGGGTCTGCTATTTATCATAATATCACGCAGGCTTGTCAAGGTGTAGCTGCTGAGTAAATAAGAGCAGTAGGACATGTTACTCTTTTGGAATCGCCGACGGTAGAGCATATGTGGAAGTCAGATTGTATAATACGCCGTTTTACATTACGGCTAGCTGTTTTATAATACAGCGCCGTTTTGTAATGCGTCGGGTCAACGATTAGCTGGATTGTCATCACGATACGTTCTTCATTATGGCGGTCCACGTTTAGCCGCTTTGTACTAAAATATAAAAGGTTAGATTCTGTTTGTTTATGAAGTAGCGGCTGCCGTAGCGAAAGAAATCCTGGTTTTATAAAAGTAAATGTAGAAAAACATATTCAAGACCTTCGCAGTGGTACGAGTGTAGCGAATCGAACTAAAACTATAAAAAGGCGGTTCAGGCCCTCCGGGTGGTGCTAAGAACAGTCTCTGGTGCTAGGCTTCGGCCACAGCTTGTCACCACCCTCCGGGCTGGGCCAGTGCGTGAAACGATTGTTTCGTGTTTCGTAATGTGGCCCGGAGAAGCCATCTACCTTCTAAGTCTTCATGCCTCATCTTAGACCACATCTAGCTTAAAAACTACGACTAAAGGCTTATCTAGCATAAAAAAGGCTCGCTTTACTACATTGTATGGCTATAAGTGGTGTATAAAGAATTTAATGCATGTAAAACAGCGGTAAACCGACGCTGTTTTACAAAACGAAGCAGTTTTTTATCTAATGTATTGTAAAACGGCGAATTATACGATCAGACTGTGACACATATCATAGCATTGCAGCAGCAATCGAAATATAAAGAAATAACTGATAATAATGAACAAAAAAAGCTAAAGGTAAAATTAAGAAACTAGCGTATCCCACACCCTGGATTTCAATAATAAAAAAGGATCGTTTTGCATACTAACCGTAGAGATAGATACAACTATGTCTCATTGTTGGTAAGAGAAATAAGGTGTTTTAATTTCCAGTGACTGTATGTTCTTTATTGAAATCAATCAGGAATTAGATACTTACTCTATATGTAATATTTTTTTTAGTATCATTGTCTGCTACATTCAGTACTAGGATTGTACGTTGAGAAAATCTCAACTATAGAAATAGGTATTATTAGGGAGACCCCATATATTTTTTATTTACTTGATTTTTATCTCATGTCATACGAAAAATAGCATAAGTCAGCTTTTTTCGCCACAATGCAGCACTATGACGCGAATATTTATTTTTCATAAGGCAATGCCCAACTCATATTCTGTAACGAGAACTCTGCTGCACTGTGACTGTGTGGATACTCTATAACCCTCTTGTCAAGAAACGGCTACCTCTTATTAGTTTCTGGACCCCTGTTTTATACATGAATGAATTTCGTAATAACTACCGTTTTGTATCGAGATTTTTTGTTTATTTCAGTAACGAAACTAAATAACTAACTGGCGGTTTTTTCTGTTCACGTCCGTAAGTATTAACCCTCTGAATCCTTACACTTGACCTCCGGGTGGTGCTAAGAACAGTCTCTGGTGGTTTTGTGTTTCGTAATGTGCTCCGGAGAAGCCATCTACGTTCTAGGTCTTCATGTCCCATCTAGAGCACATCGTTACTTTACACCAGGTGAGGTTGTGGTCAAATGAAGGCTTATATGGCATATTTTTTTTTTATATTAACATGGGTAGACGATGTTTTTTAAATGTGTTTATACTGCTTTAATAACATAATACTAAAATCAGAGTACAATACGTCAGAGACGAGAAATCACACATAACAATCCTATCCTAGATTAAGCAATTCTACGCGCGTTCAAGAATTGGGTAAATGACCAATTCTTTATGCATGTAATTTTTCTACTAAATTCGTTACTATGATGCTACATACTACACTTGGTAAGCGAGTTTAGTTGAGTCTTGTCCTAGCATACCCAAGGGGTAAAATGGGACCCTTTTGCTGAGACTTCGTCGTCTGTCTATCTGTCTGTCACCAAAAACATACAATAAATAAATATTTACTGGGGCTTTATGATTATTTTATTAATTTTTTTATTGCAAGAAGTAGTAAGAAGTAAGATGCCGTATACGGAACCCTAGTCGTGGTATGAGTCCACTTTTCAAATGAAGTATATTATGCCCTACTAGCCACCAAAGCAAATAACTGTACCTACGCTTCCAGCATCAATTTGAGCATCTAGAAATGTTTGCTGGATTTTATGACGGTTCAAAACTTTTAAGTGGTCCAACCGCACACATTATCCTAGGATTTGGTACTTACAATAGTTGCATTGTGTGACAACACAACGTATACTGACATGAGCAATTTTAGCCACGGACCCGCAATGCGGGACTTACAGTACTTAAAACTCGGAGATTGCGCGCCTGATTTATGTTTCAACATTTTCATACTATTCTGTTTGTTTAGAATGGCTTGCGTAATGCTGTATGGAATTACCGCGCTCTTTTGGCACTTTCCTTGGCAAATTCTCGTGGGGAGCAAGGTCTGTTACCGTGAATGGCCTGGGTCCAAGCCATGTGCGTTGTACATACGCTTGTATTCAAGATACAGGTGACTTTTAGTGCCGCGAGATAAAAAGGCGGTGCAGGAACATTTATTTAAATAATTAAATAAATAAATATCTCCGGGCTAACCACACAGCATTACCTAACCCCAAACTAAGCAGAGCTTGTACTGGGTGATAGGTGACTGGTATACTACACTAATTATTTTTTTTTGTAAATACATACATAATGAACATAGAAAACACCCAGACCCGAAACCAGAAGTTGTAGATAGTACAAAATCTGGTCCCAGGGCGGGAATCGAACCCTTAACCTCTTGCGTCTCAGGCGAACCCTCGTCCACCAAACCACAGAGGTCGTCTAGAGAGAGGTCGCTTGTGAACTAATCAAATATGTTTGTTATACTAGCTGGTGTGGATGAGGGGGCCTTTTTGTTAAGAATATTATGTAGCTACAAATCCTTTCCGATCAGGAAGTTTTTTCACAAAAACAGTTTTTATCAGCTGTGGTTTCAGCTTTCGCATGGTATAAAGTAGTATAAATTTCTGTACTTTATTCAGGTGTTTATGGAGTATTTACGCAATAAAATAATAAACAAGCGCCTGACTAATCGTTTACGAATACAATATAAATAAAAAAAATATTGAATGATTGGTGATATTGATAACTGATAATGGTTTTGACGTTTTTATCAGTAAAATGCATCGTTCAAATGTCTCAACGTTAAGCATCATACAAAATGGAATCAAACAAAGTGTTCCAATACACGAGATGACTCCATTAAAGCGATTGCTGCAATACCAGATATGTTGGTTCTTTGATGCAGAAATATTTGCTCGAACATTCAGTCGGAAGTTTGGGGAGCGGAGTATGATTGGTGGCCTGGGAAATCAGTTGAGAATTATAGTTATTTTTTACGTTGCCAGTAAATGTTTTGAACTGCCAAATTGTTTATGTTCAACGCTGTAGACTAGCCACAGAAAACACATAAACACACACAACGCACATGTTTAATATTCTTATTTTTATGCTTGGTACTCAGGACATAAACAAAATAGTCAAAGGATATATTAATCCATTAAATCAATCACCGTCGTTTTAAAAAAGCAATCTGAATAATAAGTAATTAGATAAAGCTATGGTAGAATTCCAGGGTTAATATTGTAGGGATCAACACTACTTAGTTTTTTTTTTTTTTTTTTTTTTTTATTATTGATAAGCCTTCATTTGACCACAATCTCACCTGATGTAAAGTGACGATGTGGTCTAAGATGGAGCATGAAGGCCTAGAAGATGGCTTCTCCGGGCCACATTACGAAACACGAAAAAATCGCTTCACGCACTGGCCCAGCCCGGAGGGTGGTGACAAGCCGCGGCCGAAGCCTACCACCAGAGACTGTTCTTAGCACCACCCGGAGGTCACGTGCAAGGATTCAGAGGGTTACCACTTACGGACGTGAACAGACAAAACCTCCAAAACTAGTAACTCTGTCGTTTAATTTTAAAAGAGAAATAAATTAAGTTTCAAGTATTTTATCTTCATAAAGACCAATCTCCTCAAAGATTTGTTAGTTAAATAAGAAAACTGATTTTAATTAAAATAAAATATTTTTTAAGTTTAATATTTTTTAAGTAAATTGATTAGTTTTTTTTAAGTTGAGTATAAAAAAAATAGACCGGGCCCGTTCGAACCGGCCCTTCGGTCCCGGTTGAGGTAATGTAACTTTGGTCAACTGGTCCCGGTTAATGAATTTGTTATTAGAATAGACAATGAGAAAAGTGTTTTTACTTTTTAACCCACAAAACAAAGGACGATGTTCTGAATTTGGCGTGTATTTAAAGTTCTTGATTATCTTTACTATTTTTCTCAATTTGTATCGAAAATTTTGGGAAATGGTTGCCCACGGCCTTAAAAATAATCGTTTAGAAAACAAACAGTTTTAATAAACTTATAACTAACACCAAATAAAACTATCTATGAACCATTTACATGCCGTATCATGTTTTGTTCCTAAAAATTTTAACTTGATTTTACAGGGACTTATAATTTGAATAAAGATTTCGGTTCAAATTTGTAACGAACCCAGTTTACAATATAAATGTTATAGCTTAAATGCATTAAGTCAACCGACCCCGCGGGCTGGTTTTTTGCAGGCTCGGTCTACTAAAGAGCCAAAAATAAACGCTTACAATAAATTATACTTAAATTACTTCACTTTTACGAAATTATAAGTAGTCGCTGTAGGAATGATTGATTAATTATTGGAAAATTTAGTTGGTATTATTAGCAATAAAATCAATTATGAATTTACCTTCTAAACATAGTACTAATAATTTATCATCAATGTTTCTTGTGTGACTTTTTAACTGACTTTGAACGAAAAAAGGAGGTTATAAATCCGTCGGGTAGGTTTTTTTTTGTTTGTTACCTTCTTGATCTTTATGTTGCATCCTCCTATCAGCTGAGATTGCGGTCAAACAAAGATCTATTTTCATTAAAAAGTGTTTACTTTTCTTATTATTACAAAACGGTGATGATTGTTTCAAAATAATGAACGAACAAAACCAGACAAACGTATTATCATGAATATATTGTCTTGTTGCTGGATAATATCCCTGAAAAATAATGAAATACTGTTAGTAGTAGTTTTTTATGTTCAAGTACATTTTCCTCTCAATCCAAAGATTGTCTGGAAGAAATTGTTTTAAGCAATAAGGCCGCCGATAATACATTTTGAATTTAGCTTTAAGTTCCTTTTTGTATTTTTTTATCTTGGTGTGTAATAAAGAGTTATATTTTTATCATTTGAAATAGAGTTATTCAAATGATGAAAATTCAAAAGATTAATTAACAAAACAATGTAACGTCTGTCGTCAAATACAATGTCTACCTTTGATATTTCGTCGGATATAAGAAAGAACAGGTGCGTCGGATGCGCCCATTTCGTGCACCGCTGATTCTCATGGCCCGAGCTAAAGCTGAAATACCAATTTACTTTGAAATACTACTTCTATTACAAAGAAGTTTCAATTTTAGTTTGAAAATAAAATAGAATGCAGTAATTCTGTAGACAGCTTCAAGGTTCAGCTTCTTTGGGTTCGGCTATTTTGGAACAGACGAGCAAGTAGATTGATTAATAAAGCTTCTAATCAGATCAGTTTTATCTAAAATATAATGGAAACTCACCAGATGATCGCTTATGGGTACCCCGCGGTATTACCCGCGTTGAATGGATTTTTCCGCTATATAACATATTTCCACCAGAGGATTACCTCATACAACGTCACAAACATTCTTACAATCTCACAAACTTTACTTATTTATAATATTCGTTTTATATGTATGTATATAGAATGTGACCAGGTGATTGCGTAGAGTGGAAAAAGGATATGGATGTCAGAATCTATCCTATATCCTATCTATCTATGGCTAAATTGTGGTTTGCTATATAACTTTTTTAACCGTCAAATCATGGTTTGTTACCCGTTTTAGGGCCAATTTTTCAATCCTCAGTTAAGTCGTCAAATAGTTATTTAGCGTATAAAATTATCCGTCTGTTTATCGCGCGAATAAGTATTTTCAATTTTTCAATCGTCTATTATATAGAGAATAACTATCAGTGGTTTATCCAAACCAACTTCACACCATCTGTGTGCAAGCGAGATACACAGATACTGTATTCAAAGTGTTAGTGAAGAATAGCAACAAAACTGTATTTGACAGTTCAATCAGTTCAAATCTTGTTATTCCTACATTATCTTTTACGAATTAAAAATGAATCAGAAAATGGAATTATCCAAGAAACGTGAACGTGCTACTAATTTCAGTAGTTCAGAAGTACGTTTACTGACCGAGTTGGTAACTAAATATCGGTCAGTAATCGAAAACAAGAAAACCGACGCCGTAACCAACAAAGACAAAGATGATGCATGGACCAAAATTGCAACAGCATTTAATGAGACATCTAGTGAAACTGCAGTACGCACGGCTACAACATTAAAATGAAAGTACTAAGGCGTAAAAAAATTACGAAGAAAAAGATGACTGTCCTTAGACAGGAGTTGTATAGAACAGGTGGCCGAACTTCTACTGCCCCCGATATCAAAGATGTTGAAGATAAAGTGTTGGCAATATGCTCCAATACATCTGGACTAGATATATTAGAGCACGTAATGACAGTGATAATATTGCAAGTAGGTTGTGGATTTTCAATAAAAATTCAGTATTTCAGATGTACTACATATGTATACTTCTAACTTTTCTTTCTTTTATTTTTACCAGTATTTAACTAATGATTTTTTTTCTTCAATCAATGAAAGTAAGTAGGTAGGCTATGGTTTCTTTTTTCAACCGAAACATTCTCTAAAATTCAGTGTCGTTCCATGTGTTTAAATCATCAGGCCTCTCTCGTAAAGTTCGGGTTTTTCTATCAGAAGGATATAGATAATTAAGTATTTCTTGTTCTTCCTCGATTGATAAGTGGTCAATTGCTTTATCCATCATCATAATACATCCATTTATAACAAATCATGGGAAGAACCTATGTCGTTTTACGGTTTTATCAAACAAAATAAAACGAACGAAACTATACAACATAACCTAAACGTCAAACTTATCGGCGGGATAGAACCTTATCTGGTCCTTCAAGTAGCAGGTAACTTTATTCCTCTGATAGGGACCTTATTCGACAGTTAACTACTATCTGACCATTGAAAAACCATGAATATTGCTATTCGACGAATAAAGGCTATCTGACTGTTTATCTGACGATTGAAAAATCGGCCCTTAAATGATAATATTGTGGCTTGCTATTTCTAAGACATGCCCTTACCATCTCTTTTCTTTCACCATCACCGAGTTAAGTTAGACTATGGTTAATATACCTATAGAGTTTTTTTCACACATGTGATAAGCGTATCTCGCATCGTCTCTCTTGACATAACTAACCATTGACACGTATTATTGACATATTTCAAAAAAAATAATTTAATTAATTATTAAATTGTCACAACTATGTATCATGCATCATTTATTTGTAATTATTTAAATACATTTTTATTATTATTATTATTTCACAAAATCCGAGTAAACTAAGCAAGTAGTTTACTTGGATCTTGTGAAATAATCCCTAAGTTGATTATACAAATTATGGCAGGTTATGACTCGCTGTACATCTTCATTGTTTTGCTATCCTGGTACCGGATGATGATATATATATAGAAATATAAAATACTGTGCCTAAAAGTATTCGCTTTATTCACCTGGATGAATGTCTACTAAAGTAGTATGTGTACTTAATTCACCGGGAATCATCTGGTGCACCTGAGTGATTTATCTGAGGTGAATTATGTACACTGCCCCGTTTTATAACACGTAAGAAACGTAAGAAAAGATTACAAAAAATTACAACCGCTAAGATCCTTAAAACTAAGACGGAAACGGTTTTATCACATTATAATATTATATCTATACTAGTATTATAAATCTGAAGAGTTTGTTTGTTCGATTGTTTGTTTTACCGCGATAATCTCTACATAGTACTTTGTCTGATTTGAAAAATTATCTCTCTCGATTGCCCATTTATCTAAGAAAGCTCTAAGGCTTTTTACCTCGGGAAGATCCAAAAAATACGGGCAACGCCGTGTCGTGAAAAACTAGTATTAAATATAAATGGAATCTTGGCTTTAATATCACAATTTGCTGTTTATTAGCTAATTGACTACTACTCATGCAAATTATTGTTCACTGTTCAGTTATTCAGATTATCAGTTCATTTAGTAGGATTGTATAATTGCTTATTAAATTAGCGTGATGTCGAATTGACTCCCTAGAGTCAGAGATTAAGTGTGACGTGTAATCTGGCCAATCAGTTACTTCATGTGTTTATTAAGTTTAAAATAACCGATCTATGAATTGACTTAAGTATATATGACTTCATCTGTAAATAAAAATAACAAAAACACGACTTAGACAAGCATTTGCTAAGCAATAGTTTCTATGGATAATATTTGATAAACAACTGCTAAACGCGTGTCTAAGTCATGTGGTTTTGTGTAAGGTGGTATATTTTCAATGTTTTTATTTCCGTGCCAATACGGGTGAAAATAATTTTGAAAGTAGACTTTTTAAGATAAATAGTTTATTGTTATAAGATTTTTCGATATTCAACAATACATACAATAAAAATCGACTTGCGAAGTCGATTTTTAATATAGTGTGTAAAAAAACCAACTTGTTATATAATTTGGGTAAATCGTTAACATCTCAGCAAACTCGTAGTCCAAAAAAAAAACAACAGTAAGAAGGACAATTAAACCATACAATGTTAAGTCAAGAGGATAAGTATCTATTGGCATGAAATTAAATGTTAGTTATTTAAGATTGTTTTTTAATATTATGGTGGAAGAGAAGTTTTACAATGGATTAAGCCATTAAACAAAATGTTGACTGATAAAGTTAATAAGACAAAATATGATAACCACCAGTAAATAATTCATTATAGTTTCTGTCATCAACTTTGTAAATTTTTCACATTATACGGGGTCTCTTCTATTTCCTTGGATCAGCCGTTCACGAAAATGATGAAAATTTAAATACATTTTTATTATTATTATTATTTCACAAAATCCGAGTAAACTAAGCAAGTAGTTTACTTGGATCTTGTGAAATAATCCCTAAGTTGATTATACAAATTATGGCAGGTTATGACTCGCTGTACATCTTCATTGTTTTGCTATCCTGGTACCGGATGATGATATATATATAGAAATATAAAATACTGTGCCTAAAAGTATTCGCTTTATTCACCTGGATGAATGTCTACTAAAGTAGTATGTGTACTTAATTCACCGGGAATCATCTGGTGCACCTGAGTGATTTATCTGAGGTGAATTATGTACACTGCCCCGTTTTATAACACGTAAGAAACGTAAGAAAAGATTACAAAAAATTACAACCGCTAAGATCCTTAAAACTAAGACGGAAACGGTTTTATCACATTATAATATTATATCTATACTAGTATTATAAATCTGAAGAGTTTGTTTGTTCGATTGTTTGTTTTACCGCGATAATCTCTACATAGTACTTTGTCTGATTTGAAAAATTATCTCTCTCGATTGCCCATTTATCTAAGAAAGCTCTAAGGCTTTTTACCTCGGGAAGATCCAAAAAATACGGGCAACGCCGTGTCGTGAAAAACTAGTATTAAATATAAATGGAATCTTGGCTTTAATATCACAATTTGCTGTTTATTAGCTAATTGACTACTACTCATGCAAATTATTGTTCACTGTTCAGTTATTCAGATTATCAGTTCATTTAGTAGGATTGTATAATTGCTTATTAAATTAGCGTGATGTCGAATTGACTCCCTAGAGTCAGAGATTAAGTGTGACGTGTAATCTGGCCAATCAGTTACTTCATGTGTTTATTAAGTTTAAAATAACCGATCTATGAATTGACTTAAGTATATATGACTTCATCTGTAAATAAAAATAACAAAAACACGACTTAGACAAGCATTTGCTAAGCAATAGTTTCTATGGATAATATTTGATAAACAACTGCTAAACGCGTGTCTAAGTCATGTGGTTTTGTGTAAGGTGGTATATTTTCAATGTTTTTATTTCCGTGCCAATACGGGTGAAAATAATTTTGAAAGTAGACTTTTTAAGATAAATAGTTTATTGTTATAAGATTTTTCGATATTCAACAATACATACAATAAAAATCGACTTGCGAAGTCGATTTTTAATATAGTGTGTAAAAAAACCAACTTGTTATATAATTTGGGTAAATCGTTAACATCTCAGCAAACTCGTAGTCCAAAAAAAAAACAACAGTAAGAAGGACAATTAAACCATACAATGTTAAGTCAAGAGGATAAGTATCTATTGGCATGAAATTAAATGTTAGTTATTTAAGATTGTTTTTTAATATTATGGTGGAAGAGAAGTTTTACAATGGATTAAGCCATTAAACAAAATGTTGACTGATAAAGTTAATAAGACAAAATATGATAACCACCAGTAAATAATTCATTATAGTTTCTGTCATCAACTTTGTAAATTTTTCACATTATACGGGGTCTCTTCTATTTCCTTGGATCAGCCGTTCACGAAAATGATGACATTTTGAAGTTTTTTTTTTCATTAACCTTATGATACCAAAATCTGTAGTCCCTAATAAACAATGCCGATATATGCCAAATAAACTTGATTTCCGCAGCTAAGGTTGTATTTATAATAATTAGTAGATAAACACAGGAAATCAGCGCCGCCCTAAAACAATTACACCTTAAGGAAGAATAAATCTTTGCCTTGAATCGCTTTAACGAGTAAGAAAACTCGTAACTGTGCAGCATTTTGGACTTTTGAATCTGATTAAAAATTATTCTTACGAAAGTTTATCTCTGAGTTGGAAAGTATCCAACAAATTTACCAGTCTGTGGCGTGACCAGTGTGTAAATGCTGGCCTAAGGCTTTCAACATTTATAACCATTCTATTTTTAGTCGATTAATACTGTATTGTATGCTGTGGAAATGTATAATTGTTATATTATTATTTCTTTACTTCGTGTTTTTGTGAATGAGACGTTTGGATCATATATCATCATCATCATTCTCTTGTCCTTATCCCACATTACGTGGGGTCGGCACAACATAATAATATAATCAAAATATATTTAAAGAATCTATAGTATCTACCATTTGTCTTAATTTCATATTGAGCTACGGCTGCATATATTTACATATTTGTTATAAAAAACTACTACTTAAGCAAAAATACTTGCAAAGATCATTGAAAGTGAAGGTTGAAATAGTCTCATCGATCCATGAAAGTCCATGACGAAAATAATTTTGTCGATGTGAAAGTTCAATCTTTTAATTAAAAACTTAATGAAAATGCTTAAAGAACCTTCATAAATTTTATTTTTGAATAACTATTTCTTTTGAATAATCGATGTATAATCGAGAATGAATCAGCGATAAAAGGGACACTATCACTTTTATACATTCAAACAACGAGCTGTCCCGAAAACTGTCAAGTAAGATAAGGCTTCAAATAGTATTTGTATTTTGTCTCTAAAATACTATGATTTTATTTATTTTTTGTTCAATACGATTATAGCAATGCGGGTTATTGTTATAATAACAGTAAACATAATCATAAAGCTCACAGTCATAGTTCATGGATAGAATTTCGATCGGAGACACTGGACTAACGAGAAAATTATATAATCTAATATATAAAATTCTTCTGTCACTATTATTTTTTATTTTGAAAAAAAAAAAAAAAATTTTTGCAAAACAACGTTTGCTGGGGTCAGCTAGTTAATAATATATAATATTATAAGATGAGGTATTCTCTCAGGGTTAGTTTAGGCTAGGGAATAAGTTCGAAACACGATTTGTACAGTCACAGGTATAATAAAATAAACATAGAACACAATAACACAGGAGTAAAGAGGTAAAAACACATAAACCAAGGGAAACAATAATATATCGCAGCGTGTGTATCGCGCTGGTTCGCGGGTCTCGGGCGGTCTGAAGCTACACGACATTAGCGCCATCTCGCCGTCCAAGGCGGAGGTGGTGAGAACTATACCAATAAAGGGCGCGTTCCTTACAGTGCTAAAGAGTTTATTCCCTTCGCGCTACATATATAATTTAATATTTTCGGCCAATCCACACAACATCATTTAGACCCGTCCTTGGTAAATTTGAAGCTTGGGACTTTCAGAAACCGTATCCCTTAGGAGACTTGATCATAGAACACTTTTTGTTTGTAATCATTTACTCTGTCGGTTGACATGAGTTTCATCACTGGCCGCGGAAAAACCGTTTTTTATTCAAAATGGCGGACGAGTAGGTATGCCAGGCTCCATACAAAAATGTTCGAACTTTAGTAATTATGATTTGATGACTATTTTAATGTAACAAATGAAATTGCATTCTCAATGGGTAATTTACATTGATAATATTTTCTATATTTAAGATCTTTTATGTATATGTAAATGCAATAAATGACTACTTTACTTTACTAACACAATTCTACCCATTCGTAATTCCCATACAATTTGGATTCCACACAACTGCACTACAATATTTTTAATTCTACACAGTCTATATTTCGGAATTCGTCCTATTCGCGATTCTGCACAAAATGAGTTTAACTCAACTGCTGTTTAAAATTCTACATGGTCGATGGTTCCTATTCGGCTTTAAATTTAACTTTTCACTATGTTTGGTATTGATAACAAGCGCGTTTTAATATTATAAGGGCGGCTATTGGCAATTTGATACTAGCCCATTTAAACACGTTGGTATTTCATGTAAAAGTATTGATTGGCATTGTAAAAGCATTGATTGAAGTTTATCATTATGGTTAAATTTACGTTATAGGTTGTGGAATAAAAAGTTGATTGGTTCGATGAATTAATGGCAATAAATAGTAAATAATATGAGATAAATTCATACATATCAACGGAAATACACGAAACCCTTGGTGTTCCGTGTATTTCATCAGTTTATACACTTATTTTGATACAAAGAAACACCAATTATTATTTTTGAGTCCCCGCAAAAACACGAGGACCTAAAAAGACCTAAAATAGCGTTCTACAAAAACTCAATTTATCATACTAGACAATATCCTTAGTTAGACAAGAGTCAAGGCAAACCCACCTTTATTACAGTGAGATAAAAGTAAGTGAAATAAATTGGTCGGGGTATACGACAATAGCTCCAAGACAGCTTTTGATCTGAAACAGAAACTTATTTTAGGATAACCATGTTTTTTTTTGGATGGGCTCAATAGTTATTTATAATATTGACAAAATCTCAGCCTTGTTTGTTAGGCGCGTCAAGTGAAGACGACCGTACTATCTCTCTGTTGTTCTTATTAGTTTTAATTTATATAAGTGATTTTAATAAAAAGTAGGTATGTAGTTTTAGTTTTCGGATGCGTGATTTGTAACTGAGAACCATAGTGTCTTGACAAACGATTCAAGACACTACGTAGTCGTTGTAAATCTGTATTTTATGAATAAATGAATATTTATGTAAGTCATAATTTGACACATATTTTCACATTGATTTGTTCCCTACGAAACAGAATGTAAACCAGAGAAATAACGTTATAAATGAAATGAAATATTTTTGCTTATTTCCGTGTCACCATAAAATCGTTTTAACATGAAGTATGAGCAGCCCTATTTACGTTCGCAACTGGAGGGACAACAAGAGGCCTTAATTCACCACGCTGGCATAGTGCATGGTGGTAAATGTCACATGTTCTTCAAACTTATCAAATTTTTCAGAACATGTCGGTGTCCTCACGATCGTGTTTAAGGCCACATGCATTTTTTTTTAATAAAATCCAAAGGTACGCGGCGGGGGTTTGAACTCATGACCGGATTTCGAAAGTCGAGTGGGCTCCCACTTATCCAACACAGTTGTTAACATTAAATAAATTAATATTTCTGGACTAATCATAATCACACATCATCACTTAACCCCAAACTAAGCAGAGCTTTTATTATGGGTGTTAGGTGACTATTATATTACATAGCTTTTTTTTTTGTAAACATACGTGTGATATATAGAAAACACATTCTACTTACAGGTTCTTTTCTCTTGGTTGACATTCTGATTAAGAGGAGTTTGATTACGTTAGTCTTTGCATAATTTCCTATTATTTATTCTCAAAGTTGTTATCAAAAAAGTAGATAATTTTCAAGCTTTTCTTATAGATGGTAGAACGCAAAAAGACTTCTTATAAGTCTAATCATCATACTAAATGAGCAATGCCTGAAATAATGTGTACAACAAAAACAACAAGAAAAATGGTCACTCCACAAAACAGCCCGATCTGCGAGCAAAAGTCCCGAATGTTCATACATAATGCATACAGGGACAGCCCAATAATATCGTGTATTGTTTGACAGGAGCTGTATACAAAGAAATTATGATAAACTGGACCCAACAACAGACTTTGACGATGTCGCTTGTACTGTTTTGTTGTGCTGATTTTTTTATTTTCAGTGACAAAATGCTTTGAGTTATCTCCAAAATACTGGGTAGCTTGAAGGCTTAACATATTAATATAACAAGAATAACTTTTAGATTTGGATTATAAATGAGGTACATTACTATGCTTTGGGTTCGGCCTCGAAGTCCCCATGTGTCCAATTCCCAAGATGCTTGTTTTCAATTTTATCTCATTATTTCTTTTTCTTTTTCTGTATTTAATCAACCCTAAAAGAAGTCACCTATACGTACTCGCATTATGACTGTTACATTGGTTCAAATGTAAATACAGGCCAGAATCTAAACGTAGTGTAGTAGTGGTAATTTATATTATCTTTGCCAGAATTTATAATCAAAATTGAAACCACAAATGTTTGAAAAAAAATATGGGTGTTATGAATTTGACATGTTGACATTTGACTGCCCAGAAATAACGAAGGTTATGTGTTATATGAATGTGTGTATATTCTTACGCATATTTTTATTATTCCCAATATAAAAACTATAAGGATGTTCATCTTGACGACGCAAATGTATATGAGATTCTTGAAAAACAAATCAGCAGTTTTCAACCCGTAAAATTATTGTACTCGCCAATTAGGCGAATTAAGATTTGAAGACTTGTTCAGTATTGTTAAATCATTACGTGCTGCAGTAAAATCGCAGTCTGGTTAAATTTTTAGTGTTCCGTACTCAAATAGTAAAACGGGACCATACTACAAATACAACAAATATAAATATATAAGATTAAGTTAAGGGACGTTACGCGATGCCATTAAATGGATAGGTGAACGCTATTACTGCATATTTTTGGACTTAAAAAAACTTATTCTTGATATTATTTTGTATTGCAAAATGTGTACACTGTATAAGTACATCTCATAAGTATCAAATTTTTTTTTTTCATGTTATAAATCAATTAAATCTCATAATTTCACGAACCCGCACTTGGCCAGCGTGGTGAATTAAGGCCTAAGCTCTCTGGTCACGAGAGAAGTCCCTGTGTGCAGTGGGAAAGTGAATAGGGTGATGATGATAAAATGCCATAAATGAGAAGACTAACATGAATGTTAAAGCCCCTTTCATATTAATCTAAAACCTAACCAGATTCATTCATAGCTGCGGGCTGAGCCACATCTGGCCAGTTAAAAGTTGCTAGTGAACTGGCATAGATACACCGCGTAACTTTTTTAACAACGTGGTCCAAGTTACGAGCGGTTAGTTGGTAACTAAGCGTAGGATAATTACGCACACATTACATAGTCTCTTTACATAGTCGGGCTCATTATATTTAAAAGATATATTGTTATATTCTATAATTAATAGAAAGCAGCAAACTAATCGCTCTTAGGGAGGAGTTACTTTCACAACTGATCAACAGCAATGTTTATTTACTAAAATATCATATCTTCAAATTGTGAAAGTTTGAAATGTGTAAATATATCAAATTATATAGGTTTACACAAAATAAAAGTGGCCAAATACGAGTCGACTCGCGCACCGAGGGTTCCGTATAAACAAGGTGACAATTAAGGGTAATAAGCTGTGATTAGAATAGCTATATTGAATTAGGGTCAATAATCTGATACTAATAGATAATATGGACATTTCTCGGGAATTGGAAAATATTCTTATTTTCTGGACCTTTTCAGATATACATATTTTAAATACTTTACAAATTCGAGTTTTTGGGGATCTGACACAAAGGTTGAAAACAGACCCTTAGGCTAAAGTTCCGCTTTATGTCTATCACTCACTGTAAACTCTTTTGGACAGTAGTATCTACCATACTTAGTTTTATCGAAAATCTATTTAAACGACGGCTATAAGAACAACAAATAAAAAAAAAGTTAAGTTTAACAATCTCATACAAGAAATAAGTTTTTATTATTTTTTTACAAATATAAAAATCTATAGCCCCCACCGATGAAAAGGTATATAAATATTATATAACATTTTTATCTTTTTATCATCGCAAGCTTTGCAACCTAATAGGTATCTATATGGCTCGAGTAAATCCCCATTTAGCATCGTGGGCTACCCTACTATTAGAACGATTTAATAATATTGTCAAGTAGATCCAATACTGCAAATTGTAGTAGCGTAGGTAGGAGTTAGATTGAGTTACATAAATAAAAGCTTAAGAACTCTGTTTAATTCTGTATATTTAAAAGTAGCTAATTTATATTAATTTTGTCAAAATGTTAACAATATTATTGTGATTGCCAAAGTACGGGAATGACGTCCCGAGAAACTCGCGTATATTAATGTTTCAAAAACAAGCACTGCAATACACAGTACTATAAGCTTTTCGCTTAGACCAAACAAAAACGTATTCGAGTCCAAGACTTCGTACTTTGTACCCGTGGCATCATTTCATGTTGTTAAAGCTCTAGGAAGTATGAAAATATCATTTTATTAAAAACTTTGTTTCGTTATTTAACGGGAAACGAATTTTTGTAGTAAAATTTGTTATTAATGTACAAACAATCTGGATGAACTCAAAATTGTTAAATTTTTTAAAATAATAATAATGTATAATTTTTTTTTTTATTTTTTTTGAGCCTGTGGTGTCCCACTGCAGGGCAAAGGCCTCCCTACCTTCCTTCCAGACGTCCCTATCACCTGTCGAAGTTGTCTAATCCCTAAGGTTGGCGTCAAGTTCGTCTCTCCATACCGTCGTCTTGGTCTACCGCGAGGTCTTTTCCAGTTCTGTGGGATCCATATGGTGGTAGATTTTGCCCACGACTCATCCGGTCTGCGGTAGACGTGTCCCGCCCAGTCCCATTTTAACTTTCCCGCATGTTGGCTTATTAACAAAATAAAAATATCTACATAAATGGCGTCAGTTTGCAATAATGTAATAGGTATTCGCTTTTTACTCAATGCCCTACAGTACAAAAGTATACGGTGTATAGACATGAAACAAAATGGGCTGGTAACTTCATCTTACCCGCCATCTTTTTTATATGCAAAATTGAACAGAAGTGTAGGTTGTCTATCAATTAGGTGGACGTATAAATTAGGGTTAACGGTTTATGCATAATGCATCTACAACGATCATATTATCATTGAGTCCAGAGTCCAGAACGATCCAGCCGGGGGCGTCTTACGACTGACATGATGTTGATGAATATTTTTACACATGGTTATATGCTAAAGCTGTCTGTCCTATAACTTCTTACCCCTGTAGCAGACATTCGCCTACAAAATTAGTTACTTAATAAATCTAAATTTAAAATTTAAGAAAAACCCCCGATTCCAATGCCTTAATTTCCTTAAATGTAAAACAACATAATATTATGTAATGTGGACGCGATGCGTTTTCATTTGATACCCCACACTAGTATATTTGCAGATTTTCGGTTTTGCTTCCCCACTCTCACCCCCATAACTTTTAAACGGCCCAACCGATTTTCATGAAACATGTCTAACAACACTCGCGCAAGACTCACCTTTCATACAAAAAAAACTAAATCGAAATCGCTCCATCCGTTCGGGAGCTATGGTGACACAGACAGACAGACAGACAGACACACAGACAGACAGACAGACAGACAGACAGACAGACAGACACGTCAAACTTATAACACCCCTCTTTTTTGGTCGGGGGTTAAAAATATAATTAGTTCTTAACTGTCACGAACACCATTTTACCTTGAAGATATTGAAAGTCATAGACATGAAACGACATCCAATCTAAACTCCGAGTATTAAGATATTACCTTGTGTTATGGTAATTAAGAGGAACTTTGAAATTCCATCGAAAATGTACTCGTACGTGAATCGTTTCATGATACCTGCTACGTGTAATCTTCACAGTCGAAAATTATTCATGTTTCGTGTATTCAAGGTGTTTATTTTATGTAAGAACATAATGCTTAATTAGATTTAAGGGTAGCTGCCAAATGTCTTGAGGTATTTGGGTGTGTTTAATTTTTGAATGATGACTGAATCTAAACGTGACAATGATTTAGCGTGGCTGGTACAAGACAAGTGGATAAATGAATAAGTAATCTTTGAGGAAGGTCTATGTCCAGCAGAACGTCGTCCTATGACGGCTAAGATGATAAATAAAGATTAAATAGCAATTAATTAAAAAACAACTACATTAAAAATAAAGAACTTGAAAGAAATGGTAGTTTCTATTACGGCATAATAACATATTTTCGCGGAAAAACAAAGGTTTTTATACAGCCTTACCTTGTCGCTAAAGATATAATTATGTCTCATATACGTACGAAACGTCAAGAACCTTAAAACTCATAATGATTTTTCACATTCAATTTAATTTTCATCAAAAGTGACAACATAACTAATACACACTTCACCAATATTCAAAATACGCCCAAATACAAAATGTATAAATCATCTCGTGAAAAACTTCCCGCAATAAATTTTGGTAAAGTCGCGAATTTCTACAACGACACGTTAAATTTTATTACCAACTTGCCTTTGCGTTCTGCTATTAAACTTGGGTTATTATTGAAATGATCCCAGACAAAGGCAGTATGAAAATATATGCGTTCAGAAGTTATAATGTCGATAATGTGTAGCTGTTCCGAGTCAAAATTGTTGGGAGAAGTAATTTTATTGGTGTGGAGTGTATCGAGTTTTAAACCACCTTACAAAGTTCTGAATAGCGTGTAGGATTCTGTATTCATATGAAAATCTCTTGGGAGTTAATTACAAGGAACTCTTGGGTACTTAGTTACATGTTTTCTTGAGTATTAACATCTGCCTGCCGCGTTCGTGTGAACTTGCTAATTATGTTGGAATAGTAGGTATTTTCTATTTAATCATCATCATAAATATTATATTACATTGCCAAGCGTAGTGTTTGTATTTGGAAATGATAGGTAGCCGAAGTCCCTCATCATACTACCAACCTGTTTAAATGTATGCAGTTTTAGGTATAATAATATAATATTACTAGGGATTTGCATGTGATATCTAACCTAATTTTCTGAATGATCCTTTTCTATGAAGTAAACAAGTATTTCTATGAGATAAAAATAAAATAAATAAATAAATATTTCCGGACAATCCACACAACAACATCTAGCCCCGTGGTAAGCTCTTAGCTTGTGTTACGGGTACTAGACAACTGATATACTTAATATAATAGACATACACATACATACATATTTTTTGTTATACATATTAAACACCCAGACCAAGGAGAAAGTGCTTGCAGAACATACAAACACTTGACCCCTCTGCGGGAATCGAACCCGCTACCTCTTTCGCCGCAAGCGGACCCTCGCCCACCGCGCCACTGAGATACAATCATTAAAATAAACAGTATTCCAATAAACACTTCGCTTCTAACTCTTATCTCTTATTGCTCTACACTGAGCTACACCACGCAAACTGACCACAAGCAAACCAGCTTAACACTGGCCGGTTCCAAACACAGAGGTACTTGTAAATTTATTCGGCGAACTTAACCGCTAACAGGTTCTCCTATTTATTTCCTCGTGGACAACCTCAGTGGTTTGGTGGACATCGGTTATCAAAGGCTCTGGAAGTTATGGGTTTAATTCCTTTCAGCGGACAAGACTTTGAGTGATTTATAAATTATCGTTCAATAGACAAATGTTTATTTATTTAACATAGATTTAACAGTTTACGAAGGTTGTTTGAAGTTGAAATTTTGGGGTGAAAAATTCAATTTTTTGATATTATTGTAATGGGGGTATTAAATGAAAAGGACAAAATGTTATTATAAAACGGAGATAATAACGTTAGGGATACGTGAATGTCAAAATTTAAATATTTTGTAAATTTCTTAAATAGCTCTATACAAACTCCTTCCTGAAATAATAGTTAGGAATATATAATTAAGTTCCCGATAGTTATTCCAAAGATCTACGAAACGATATCCTTGTGTGTTCAAACTAATGTAAGATTTAATATTCATCATGATTTTCAATACCAAAACCCAACTCTGGTTAAAATTACGTGGCTGAGAACATATTTGTCTCACAATTTAAATAGAAAAACTTCACGTTGAAATATGCAATATATTTATAACCTTATATTATATCTGGCGATTGAAAGATGTTACTTTAAGATGAGACCACACACGTGATGTGATAATACTTAACATCAGGTGAAATTAAGGTCAATTAAGAGACTATTTTCCATAAAAACTTGCTTAAGTTACCTACATATATGATCACTTCTTCGTTAACATGAAGAATAATCCTATAGTTAATTAAATCCCCACCGGGCCTTGAACCAATATATCTACGATTACACGCATCGACGTACAACCAATTACACCAATGCGCCATTACGTAATCCACCGTTATCTTCCTATCCAACCCATGAATTCTAGGGTTACACCCCTAATAACGGCATCAAGTAGAAATTAAAAGGACTAAACTATTCAAACAAATGACTTGAATATGTATATAATGTACAAATTTACCTAGTTTAATGGCTATGACAATTTTAATCACTCGAAATTATTGAATTTCCACTAAATGAAAATGAGACTACATCTACATATCTACTAAGACATTTTTTGTGATAAAAATTCGCAATAATGTCTTAAAAATGCATGTGACATCAATAACCAATGCACGTTTACTACAAAGTTACTTAATTGAAAAGTGATGGCAAAATGCCTGCAAATTTACTGCACTATTGAAAATCATATTCGTTACTTTCCTCGATAGTAAATGATTAAAAGTAAAGAATTATTTATAAAAAAACTAGCTGTGCCCTGCGGTGCTACCCGCGTTATAATGGATGAAGTACTCTTAACCAACAACATATTTATTTGAATAAAGATTAATATTATTATGTTGATACAACTTAAACAAATTATTTCGACCAAATTAGGTACCATAAAAACGGTTTTTGTGAGTTAATCTTAAAAGATAGACATATACTATTGCGGACTGTTTTTTAGATCATTTAAAGAGCTATTATTCTTTAATACATATTTTTTGTGTATCTTGAACCGTTTTCACGGCGCACGCAACGGAAGGCTTCAAAGATGAACAATTTCTCCTGTTTTTTACACATTTACCACTATATCTTTGCTCCTATTGGTCGTAGCGTGATGTTATATAGCCTATAGCCTTCCTCGATAACTGGACTATCCAACACAAAAAGAATTTTTCAATTCGAACCAGTAGTTTCGGAGATTAGCGCGTTCAAACAAACAAACAAAAAAACTCTTCAGCTTTATAATATTAGTATAGATTATAATATTAAAGTGAATAACTTCTGTGATGATTTTTCAAACCAATCGAACTCTTCTGTTAACACCAAAAACAGGATATTAAAAATTGGTAATACGAGATAAATAATTATTTCAAATTGGTTATTCGCCTATGAAGCCGTGTTGGCTAAGTGGGAGCACACTCGACTTTCATTCCGAAGATCGTGGGTTCAAACCCCGCCACGAATCTCTAGATTTTTATTGAGAAATTTATGTGCGCTTTAAACTCGTGCTTTAACGGTGAAGGCAAACATTGTGAGGAAACCGGCATGTTCTGAGAACTTTAAAGAGTTTGAAGGACATATGACATTCACCAACCCGCACTTGGCCAGCGTGGTGAATAAAGGCCTAATATCTCAAGCCAAGAGGGAAGACCCTGTGTCCCAGCAGTGGGAACGTTATTAGGGTGATGATGTTTAGTCCGTCTTGCTAGATCGTCCAAAAAAACTGACACCGAATATTGCTATACCAATTTCATAAAAAGTCCCAAAAGCCTCAAAGCTCCGGAATGAGCGTTTGCGATGTAACAACACAATAACCACAAATAACGCAAAACTAGAAATTTATTACAGATTAGAAAGAACCTAGCCTGCGATCATATTTCAAGAAAATCGCCAAAAACCCAGGCAATCCCGTGTGCCTCCCAGAAAATTGTCATCGTAATTCGAGAGAATTCAATTTAAAAGCCTCGGACGGCCTGGCCCGCGGCCGCAGTAATTGATGGTCGGATGCAGTCGCATTCAAAAACCGTTCCAGATTCTGTACCAATCGGACCGGGAACATGTAATTGGTGGACAACCTGCTATTTAAGGAATATTAAATACAGGCTTTCAATGATAGGGAGCGGAGGCAGAGTTGCATATTAACTGTCAAAATTTAATGTCAAATAATGAAGGTAAAAACATTTTTATAGAATACCATTAAAGTTTACCTTGAGGTTGAAGACATTTAAATAGTAAAGTAAAAATAGTCATTGGCAATAATTACATGACAGCAAGGAAACTTTAAAAGTAGGTATTGTACAGCTTATGAAAAATCTTCGGAATCTTCAAGGATTTTTCTATATTATTATTAATTTTAATGATTTTTATTAAAACTTTGACCTCAGTTATTGTAGTTAAATTTTTATTTTTATTATTCGTGTTTCATATGCTTATAATTAGTATCAGAGCTTGATTTGTTCTGATAACTTTTTGAGGGAACACAGAATATGAGTGACCGGCAGCTATGAGCTACTCGATATGTGAAAAAAAAAGATAGATGCTCGCTATCTTTTTTTGCCTTATTTTTTTTATTACCTATTTCTAGTTGTAGGTTGTTGTATTGTGTCACAAAATAAATGTTTTATTAATATTGTAGGTATACGAAACCTAACGAAACCCTACAATAATATTTGTAAGTTAAAACCTATAGTTCTGATATGTGTACCAAGTTTAAATAGTTTCTTTTATGAAATTTGTTTATTTAATAAGATTCTTCTTAATAATGTTCCTGTAAAATAAAAAGGCTAGACCATAAAATAGCTCGCCTATACTTTATAAGTTCTTAGCGAGCTTGTACAGATAATTGGGATTATAAAAAATATGCACCAACAATGTTTCTCGATATTTATGTTCATTGCGTAAAATAATAATGTAGATGTAAATTTTGCAAATAAAATAGCGGATCCATTCCTTATTTAAGATCCATGGCAAATCTGTTGATTGTTTTGCGATTGAGTTCCGAGTCTGGAATACTGCATCTAGGGTCTTACTCTATAGCTTGTAATCGATTCTAAATGTAATTGAAATCTTGGAATGAAACTATTTAAGAACTATCAGCGCATAAGCTAAGTGTTTGAAGGAAAAAAAAAATTACAAAATGATTAAAATGTTTGAAATTGAATAGCGTTGAAATTTTATTACACAGAACGTCCATGTTGTCCATCATCATCATAATTCCAGCCATAGGACGTCCACTGCTGAATACAGGCCTCCTCCATAGATTTCCAGTTACAACGGTTGGAAACGGCCAGCATCCACCGTGAACCCGCAACCTTCACCAAGTCACCTCCAGTTCGTCCACCTAGATGGCGGTCGACCTTAGTTGCAAGTCTACGTGAAAGTGGTCCATGCACATGCCTTATCTATCTAGTGTCCGTCTCGCACCTATCTAACTAAATAATAGAATATAATAGAAAATATTTATTTTTAGTATACTACAAAATTCTTAAAAGTAACGCTAAAGAATCGTCGTTAACTAACTTGAATTTTACTAACATAATAAATCTTAAGCCTTATATTTCAGGACGAAAGATTTTTTAAAAATGTCTATGCTACTTGTAAACATCCTATGAAAATGATAATAATTATAGTTCGTAACTTTTCCCCTCCAACGAACAACGCTCACAATAAAAGTTCAATTAATCGTAATGGTCCACAAAAAAAGGTTAAATCCAAACATCTCGTTAAATTCCCAATCATTTTATTTCCAAAATAAACGGAATCTCAATTTCAGAACCTTTCGCTGAAACCATCAACAAATTAAATTCAGAACAACATCGAATCGATCTCGATAAGATAACCGTAAGATAACTTCCATCGTTATTCGAGCCGCTTGATCACTACACATGACCGGACCCGTGCTTTGCAAAGCATGTAAGAGAGATGCTGGAGCTTCGTAATTATCCGGCTTTACCTACCGACTTTTTCTGTTGACTTGTAACTTGTGAAAAAAAATGAGGTAGGCAGTCTTCTCATCTCTCACTCAAACCCACAGCACTAGCCGTTGTTAAAGTAATCACTTCATAGTGTTTTGTATCTTGAAGAAAGGCACACGTATTTTTTTATCCTTCCATTATTTTGACAAATTTAAAATATTAGGTCCTTACATATGAAATTGGCGTTTTGTATGGGAGGAACAAAAAGTCGAATATTTTTTAATATAATATATTTAATTAATCAAAGTATGAACCATTATTTTCTATGCACTTTTGCCATCTTATAGGTAGTTCATTGATCCCTTTACTAAAAAAACCAGTCGGACGGGAATCAATAAAATCTTTGAAGGCGATTTGGACTGCCCCATCGGAGTTGAATTTTTTCCCTTGCAAGAAGTTATCCAAATTTCGAAAAAAATGGTAATCTGTTGGAGCAAGGTCCGGGGAGTACGGAGGATGTCTTAGACTTTCCAATTGAAGCTCTTCTAATTTAGTAGCCGTCTGTTGCGCAGTGTGTGGTCTAGCGTTGTCGTGAAGCAGCAGTGGCGTGGAGCGATTGACCAGCCTAGGTTGTTTAGCCGCTAGCTTTTCCATCATGGTTTGCAATTGCTGACAATAGACATCAGCCGTAATAGTCTGGCCAGATTTGAGAAAACTGTAATGAACAATACCGGCACTAGTCCACCAAACGCTTACAAGTAACTTTTTTGGGGTTAATTTTCGCTTGGGGCAGGATTTGGCTGGCTGGCCAGGATCCAACCATTGCGCTGAGCGCTTCCGATTATCGTAAAGAACCCATTTTTCATCACAGGTAATGATTCGGTTTAAAATACCTTCATTATTGTGCCGGTTTAGTAATGTAACGCAGCAGTCGACGCGCGTTTGCCGGTTTGCTTCAGTCAATTCGTGAGGTACCCACCTTTCAAGCTTTTTAATCTTCCCAATTTGCTTCAAGTGAATTAAAACAGTTTTATCACTAACACCGCAGCCTGCAGCTAACTCGGACGTGGTTTGCGATGGATCCGCTTCCACAATAGCCTTCAACTCTTCATTATCAACTTGAGTCTCAGGCCGTCCACGGGGCTTGTTCTGCAAGTCGAAATTTCCAGAACGAAAACGTTGGAACCAAAAACGAACTGTGTTTTCTTTTGCAACACGACCGCCATACACATCATTCACCCTTCGAGTTGTTTCCGCAGCACTAGTGCCACGGCGGAACTCGTACTCGTAAATAATGCGATATTTTAAGTTTTCCATTTTGTAAAATGAGTGACGCAAACAGAAAAAAACAGAAGAAAAAAAACAAATGAATGACGATCATCGAAGCACAAATACATGAGTCTATAGCTGTACAAATTTGAATTTGGAATTCCTTACCAAAGAGGAGAAATTTGTGATTAAAGTGGCCAGTACGAAAAACGCCAATTTCATATGTAAGGACCTAATATTAGTAGTAACTTTGTATGCCGTAACGGTACTCGCACTTAAATATTATTATATTATTTATTATATCGAGCCTCTTTGCTACTGGAAAACTAGTAGCATGCAACGCATCCCGTTATGCGTTACGTAATGAACCGTTTCACCTCTCATAAGAGGTTATCGCTTAGCGCTAAATGAGTATCAAGTGAGTAAAAACTAAACTCTTGATGAACTTTCCTGTAAAAAGAGTTTAATTTCTCCTATCTCTAGCAGCAAGTAAATAATTTATATATGTATATATACCATAAAATTTTGTTCGCGCCGAACAACGAAAATGGTGTGCTCCAAACCATGTTCATTATCATTATTAACTAGATTTTTACGTCACGGCATTGCCCGTGTTTAATGGATTTTCTCGCTAGAACAACTAATTCTCCCGCGGTATGAAGTTACCTATACAGTCCATTCCAAAACACTATTGTATAGAGAATTTCCCAGAACACGTTTGACCGCTAAAACACGGTAAAAAATGTTTCGCTGAAATAAACCCTCGGTCAAATGTGTTTCATAATGATGAGTATTTAAGAAAATAAATATTCGGTTAATTGAGGTTGCGGTGAAATATATTTTGAAAAACATTTTCTTAAAATTTTTAAGAACTGCATAGGTAACCCGATAACAGACATGGAAGTTATATACGAAAATCTTCATCTTCGTGATCTTCAACAAAATCGTCTGTTTCTAAGGTGCAATTTCGCCCATTTTATTCGTTTCTTTTTTTTATACAATGGCGATATATTAACGATATTGTCATAGCTAAGGCAATGTTGGCCGGTTTTGATAGAATATAGCACCATGTTGACACATGTTGGCGCAAAGCTAGCACAATACCGATTAGACGGTTCTTCGAAGTCCAATGTGCTCGTCTGTTGTGTAACATAATGTTTCATAAACTCTTGATGAACTCTCCGGCTAAATAAGTTTGATTTTCCCCATCCCAAGTAGCAATCAATAAGGCTCACTGCACGTTTAGCGCTAACGAGTAGCGAATGACGGTCACTATAATAGAGATGTTGCATAAACTCTTGATGGACATTACATAAATTCTACGTCAACTTTCCGTTATTTTGTTTCAATATTTCAGCCTTTTTATCTTCTGCTAAGATAAGACCTCCTTCAAAGTCGGTTAATTATTTCGGTTGGAAGCTAACCAGCCCGCTTTGACCATTTCATGTTTAACCCGGTCACACCTCGAAATAATGTGACCTGGTTATACTTATCATTTATTATATCCATTTGTTGGACGAAAAGTTGCTTATTACGATCCTCGGTCTCTAAGCGCGAACTTTTCGATCCCAACTTTTCGTCATTCTGTACCAGTATTCTAACTTCATAAAAACGATCGAAACGCGAGCTATGTATATATATACGCGTCTCGATATAAGGTTACTTTAAGGATACTCTATCCTTCCAACTCACGAACTTTGTATTTATGTTATTTTGTCTTTAATAATTGATTCTTCCTTATAATTTGAAATAAATTAAAATAATTTGCATACCTAAAAGGCACCATTTAAAATCCATTATTATGTAGCTGGTACTTATAATTAAGAACAGTATATCATACAAACTCCCAACACCCCGTTTACTCCTCTAGGTACACCCTACCTCTATATTGAACCGGCCTGCCTAATTCCAAGTTGTAGGTTTAGGTATTTTCTGATATTACATGATTTATTAATCGGTGAGTATTTTGCTCTTATAGTTTAGATAATAATTTATTATAAAACTGATTTCATACCTAACATAATTATTCTTTTTAAGACTTTTTAAAACTGATTTGATATTTACTATATTAGATTTAACCCAAATATAAACATGTTTTTTATTATATCTGACATAACACCGTTAGGTTATTTTATTGCACACTTTCATAACTATTACCAACACTTTATTTAAATATTTAAAAAAATCTCATCAAAAACTATCTAAAAGAAGGCATCTTATTAAAATGCTGTAGGTGTTCAGCCATCGTATGCTTACGTACCGTGTGGTTGTAGGCATATAAATCCAGAACTCGACTGAGTTGAAATACTGTTTAAATAATATTACATGTACGAGGCCGTACGCCTCCTACATTCCCACTGTCTAATAATAATTATCATTTACAAAAGCAACTTTATTTACGTTTCCACTGCTGTGCTGAGACAGAGATTTATCTCTAAACGAGAAAGACGCCACGCTGGCCAAGTGCTGGTTAGCGAATGACACGTGTCCTTCAAAGCCGTGAGAGCACGTGTATAAGGCTCAAATCAATTTTTCAAGAAGATAAATCAAAAAGTGCGTCTCGGAGTTTAAACCCACGACCTTCGGAATGAAAGCCGAGTGCTCCTACTTAGCCTTACCTTTTTTTTAATAATCATTTATTTTATATTATCCAAATATCAAATGAGATTTACTTATTCTTCCGTTATTTTGCTGTAAATTTAAACAACGCTTATAATATTCGGACGTCTATTAAAACAAAAGATGTTGGAAGCGTTTAGAAGGTATATCTAACCGTTTTACTCCATAAAAATTCTATCCAAATAACAAAAATAACAGAAGATTCATGCAAAATCGCGCCAAACATGTTTGTGTCTGTTTTCATTCAAAGAATTCTAATTTCAGCATTAAAATGAAGCAGACGCTCGTTTTATTATTAACGGAGCCACTTGTAAGGGTAACAAGAAAATAAGATTGTTGAGAGGTGCTTCACCCTTCTATTGAGATTCGGTAAGAAATCATGCACGTACAACTTAACTTTCTAGTGTAATGTACCATTATTTTTGTCGATTTTCTGTTTGCTATAATATAACCTAGCACTCTGTACACTCCGATAGTCAAAACCAACTATAGAAGCAATGCGTTAATAATTAGAGCCAGTGACTCTTTCAATTCGTTGGTCAAGGATGGCCTTGATATTGATCTGTTTAACTCATCAACGTGCAGCTTAAAGCGATTATATAATGAGCAGTTTTTCGCAAATTCTTCATAATATTTTTCTGTGGAAACTTGTAATTGGCCGTATCTGTGTTACAGTTGCAAGCTTTTATATAAGTTAGTTCTTAATTTATACTACCTGTTAGTATTCCCAAAATTTTGTTTACAAGGAGAGACGCGATGCTGGAGCGACTGCAACTGACATTTTAGCCTTCAAACGTTCTGCTTTGTGCTCGTTTAGGTGTGCAAAGAACCATAGTATAGGCTACGCAAGATGATATTGCGATGGAACCTTGTCATAATAACAGATGCGTGACGTCATCTAAAAGCATAAAAAATGTAATAAAAAGTAAATAAGCTAGGGATATGGGATATTTGTATTTAAACCAGGTTAAACAATGCTCTAATAACCATGTAAAAAAAAATATAGATTTTCAAACCAGATAAATTAATTAATTTTTTAAGATACATTTATATCAAGGGCTGTTGATTTCGTTACATAAATAAAATAAAATAAACCTTTTTGATGCTTAGAATTTTATTACCAAATATAAAAAGAATAAATCTCTCAAATAATCATAAATTTATCAATGTGTCGATATTTTATGATTTAAAACGGGTAACATACCCTAATTTGACGGTTTTGCGTTATCCGATATTTTAAATTATAATATTGTTAAAAACCATGATAATTTAAAAAGTTATATCGATATTTTTTAGATATCCAACTGATTTTCCATCGCTCTCTGAGCAAACTTAAGCTATGTATTAATTAAGGCGTATAGTGATGCACTATATTAAGAATACATATGTCATCACTGGCAACTCACCATGAAGACGAATGATTGAAGAGTTTTGCCGTGAGGCACTGAGATATACGGACGAAAATACTTAGCAGAGTTTCCCGAACGCAGCACGTCTGAACTGCATTCAAACTTAAGACTTCCACTTTAGATAGTAGAACTTTCTGACGTTGGTCCTACCTAATTGGAATGTCTATAAAGACCAAACGCCATTCAAAAGATTATCTCATGTTGGAAAGAATGTGTACAATATATTTACTTATATAGAAAGAGATAGATAGATAGAAAATTCTGTATTACACACACCAATAAACAAATATACTAAATTATTAATAGTAAAATTAAACCTTGCATGCGTAATGGGCGGTCTTTACCTAAAGCAATTTCTTCCAGACAAACTTTGTATAATCTTCTGACATCTTATTAGGATTTACATATAACATAAAATGAATGCATTCTCTAAATTGAATACATACTTCGTTAAACTATCAATCAATCAATCTTAATTTTAAAGCAAATTTAATTATTACGCTTTTATTGTGACACTTTGTTTTTGTGATTGTCTTTATTTTATTTTACTATTTGATAATAAGACATTATCCAAGACCAGACTTCCTTGTTCTTACCAAGCTAGCGTTATGAGCAAGCGTACCGCGGTGGTGCCTACACAGTTTGATTATTACACGATCTTAAATTAATACATTTCCGATGGCTATTTGCAAAATGTACGAGTACAAAATATCCAGGTAATGTACACTAAACAATGACGGATTTCATGCATTGTATAAAAAGTTTCTAAAATGCAAGTTTAAGTCAATTTAATTAACACCACACAATTTTGTAAAACCGTCTTGTTTCAATAAGATGAAATACCACATAATAAAATCACTTAAATTGAATCTGGTCTGTAGAACTACTAGCATCGTCGTATAGTAGAATAAATACTCTAAGCTCGTTCCTTTTCCTGACAGCAAGGCTTGACATGACATCTATCGACATCACCTAGAACTAATTGTTAAAAAGTTATAATAACCAACACTGCCGTTAAGGTAGTAGTTATGTCGTAACGTGAATTTTAATTGTTTATATTATTTTGTTATTTTTTTTAGTAGTTAGTATTTTAAAAGTCTGCAAAAGCCAACCTGGATCTTTTTTAATTATTTTTTTATAGTATACCTATGGTTACGCCAACTTATAATTTTATATTACATAATGTAAAGACTATTTATTACCTATTAATTATGTACAGAATTCAGAATTAATCCAACATACTAAGTTATTTTATTCTGATAATGAATCATTTTTAAATAGTTTTAAAACGATACCATTTAAAAATAAATTTGGTTGGACAGATTTTGTTGCAATAACATATATTAATGTAACCATAAATATTCAGAATATTTTTTGTTATTTATACAATAGCTTATGAATTTTAAAATGGAATTGTTAAATTTATTAAAATTACGTAATTTGTTAGCTGTAGTACTGAGTCGTTTCCGGTTGTCAAACCTAACCTCACTTTAACGACTCACGACTCCAGCATGCCATTCTGTTTTTGCGCTTCGTAGCGACTAGACCTCTTAAAAGTGAAAAGTGTTGTAGTGGTGTGCTGGTGGAGACTGTGTTAAGGTTAGTTCCTATTTTGTAATAAGCTGTGTAAAAGTAATTAATATATTTTTTTAGCGGACTTAGGTACGTAATTTTACTTAGTAACCTATAAATAACTCTTATAATGATTTAATTCAAGGCTATGGATGAGGCAAACATTGGATGTGCTTTCTTATGTATTTTTGTCTGTGGTTGGCAACCCAATACGGTGCGCGGCAGCTATTTCCTGCGAGCACTGTCTAGGTTTGTCTGTGGATTCACTTACCCATGCATTTTCGAGTCTCTTAGCAGCATACGTCGCGCGCGCGTGGTTTCTTATTTATCCTTATCGCGAGGCGTGTTATAACCCCTAAAACTGATTTCATAAGTCACATAAGGGCCCGCGGGAGTCGCATTATATGAAACCACGCATCGAAATTAACACCAACACGTCATAACGTGATAGGTCGAAATTATACTGCATTTTGTATTATCGAGTGAAGCCCCGAGTAACGACATCTCGTAGAAAATCCAAGGACTATTCTATTACAACAACTATTGGTGTAATTGGCTATCACGTCGGGGCGCTATCCCGGAGATGCAGGTTCGAATCCCGTGGTCGAAAGTTACGAATGTCTTAATTTTTTCTGCATAAAATTTAACAATAGTTTAAACTGCAAAGTGAGGTTTATCACTTATTAAAAATCATTAAAATTTATACTATCGATATTTGCTGACTGATTGATTATTATCTATTAGGTACTATTACCACGCTGACTGTTAGCCAACTCGGCGATTTCGGCTTGAGACATCACCTTCGGTTAATTATTACAATTACGAATATTTTCGCATAAAGATAATTATTTTATTAATTCATTATTTGAGTTCTTATTTGTAACATTATCTTGGATTGTCATTATGTTACGAATCTCTCACGTTGCTCGTGTTTTATGAGTTTTTTAGATGGGAATAGTGTTTTACCCGCGGTAAATGGTCTATAACGAAAAAAAAGAGTAATGACAGAATTCCCAATAGTGATTTTTTTAATTGGATCAGTAGATCAAATAATTAGTCCCCATAACCTCATAAACTATATAATATACGTTCGTAATTATACTGGTCCATTAAAGTTATTGTAAGCTCAGAACCCTACTGAGTGTATAGGATGTTCCTGGCGTGTAGTAAGATGTTAAATAAAAGGCGCTGATAAAGATTATAACTTGTATTATTGTGGAAAATGGGACGTGTGCTCGGCTCGCGCGCCGAGAAGGAATGTGGTGGCGCGCGGGCGCCGCGCCGCGCCGCGGCCGTTGCGACTCGCGACTTAAGCCGAGGCTGCCCGATCGCGCCCGAAGTCCGTTGTAGATTGTAGGCACCGAGGCTGGATTTGCTGTGACGCAACAGTTATAATAATCGTGTTACTATAATCAATTGTACAAAATCAAAATGAGCCAAACTTTTACTTTAGTATAATTATTATTATTTTAAGCATCTAAATTACGAATGCTAGATACCATCATCATCATCACCCTATTAACGTTCCCAGTGCCTGTGTCCCAACAGGGACTTCTCTCTACGCGAGAGAGATTAGGCCTTAATCACCACGCTGGCCAAGTGCGGGTTGGTGAATGTCACATGTCCTTCAAACTCTTTAAAGTTATCAGAACATGCCGGTTTCCTCATTATGTTTGCCTTCACCGTTACAGTACGTGTTTAAAGCGCACATAAACGTCTCAAGAAGAAAAATCCAGTGGTGCGTGGCGTGGTTTGAACCCACGACCTTCGGAATGAAAGTCGAGTGTCCTCCCACTTAGCCAAAGCCACAGCTTCCTTCAAAATTTTCTTCAAAATGTAATACCAACTACGCTAACCCCCGACCAAAAAAGAGGGGTGTTATAAGTGTGACGTGTCCGTCTGACAGGCTCCAAACAAATGGAGAGATTTTTATTATATATTTTTTTATGAAAATCGGTTGTGCCGTTTTGGGGGTTAGAGTGGGGAAGGAAAACCGAAATTCTGCAACTATACTCTAGTAGGGTATCAAATGAAAGCGCATCGCGTGCACATTACAAAATATTATGGTGTTTTACTCATGAGGAAATTAAGACATAGAAATCGGTGGTTTTTCTTAAATTTTAAATTCAGATTTTAACATAAATAAATCAACCTTAAACTTATCTGGCCAGCAGTGAGCTCCGCGCGCGAGAACTGGAAGGAGTTGGAGCTCGCGTCGACGCTCACTCTTCCTGATGAAGGACTGCTCTTGACTATTTGTTGTCCGAAACGTTGAAAGAAAGGAGTAAAATCTAATAATAATGGTACCCTAACCTGTGCATCTTGCGATCGCACGTTTGTTGCTAGAGTTGGGTACATTAGCCACATAACATCTAAGCACTCGCTATGACATAGCTACAAAACGTCACTATAGCCGAAAATGGTTAAGTTTATTAAATTAATCCCGATTTTTTAAACCCCGATCAAAAAAGAGGGGTGATATAAGTTTGACGTGTCTGTCTGTCCGTCTGTCTGTCTGTCTGGGACATCATGGCTCCCGATCGGATGGAGCGATTTCAATTGAGTTTATTTTGTATGAAAGGTGAGTTTGGCCCGGGTGTTCATAAACATGTTTCATGAAAATCGGTTGAGCCGTTTAAAAGTTATAGGGGTGAGAGTGGGGAACGAAAACCGAAAATCTGAAAATATACTCGAGTGGGGTATCAAATGAAAGCGCATCAAGTGCACATTACTAAATATTATGGTGTTTGAAAATAATCAAGGCGATGTAATTGGAGGTTTTTCTTAAATTTTAAATTTAGATTTATTAAAATGTGAAAATTATGAAACTCACGATAACTTTAAAAGTGAAATAGATTTTTAAGATGTTTTAGTTTTAAAATAAAGAAAACAATGCCAACCAGTAACTAGACCAATAAATACCTCTCTTGGTGTTGAAATGCGAATAAGTCTGTACAAAATTACACACCCGTTGAAGCAATACCAAAATAGTCCTTACGAAGGACATAACAAGGTTTGTTTTACCTTAAAAACATTTATCCACTTATATTTCTGTATTCAGGCTTGTACGTGACGTATAACGTAGGTACTTTAATATTGTATGAAGTCAACGAAGTATTTTCATTTGGAGATTGTAGCTACATCGAGTTTTGTAATCTTTTGTCATTCTATCGTTTTGACTTTATTTTACGAATTATTATTTATTTATACGCGTCAGAGCGTTTATAATGCAATAAGATGATTTAAAAATTAGCTTATTTTGTAAAAATATTGAAATCTGATTTATCACCATATCAGCGGTAGCGTACGCAGCAACGAATGTACTTACATGTTTATCCAATTAATACATTTACCAGTTTTTAAAATTAAAATTAAAAACTGGTAAATGTATCGCCGGCGTTTAGCACAAAAGCTAAACGCCGGCGACATAGTGTATCATCCTCTGATGACGATATTTAACCTAAAGGTTAGATATATTGATATTCGAAACATAATTCTGTTAAAAAAAAGTGTTGTTATCTTTAAGTACCTATCTTTGCCATAGATTCAGATATGAGCGCGGCATAATAACAGCGTACCCGCCATAAATTCTATAGTAGTTTATTGATAACGAAATACGAATCAATATTTTTTTATTTTTCCGTAGATATGGAGACAGACACTTGGATTCAAAAAGAAATTGATGAGTCAGATGCACCGTTAGAATTGAGGCCTGCGCTGGAAGTACACGCGCTCCGCTCCCGAAGGCGTCATAGGCCATCTCACTCCAGCTCAGCTCACTCCGAAGCGACGACCAGCCGACCGCGTGATCCAGCTCGTCAATAGCCCAGGTACATTACAGCCGAATCGAACAATCCTATGAATGATGGTAATAAAACTATAGTAAGCTACACCCGCGCATCCCTCCGGGCTGTGACAGTGCGTGAAACGTTTTGTCATGTTTCGTATTGTGATCCAGAGAAGCCATCCGAAGCCATCTACCTTCTAGGTCTATATGCCCCATATTAGACCACATCGTCATTTTACAGTAGGTAGTGTAGTTAAAAAACAATAAAAAAAATACACAATGGAGTACCAATATCATCTATACTAATATTATAAAGCTGAAGAGTTTGTTTGTTTGTTTGTTTGTTTGTTTGTTTGAACGCGCTAATCTCCGAAACTACTGGTTCGAATTGAATATTTTTTTTTGTGTTGGATAGTCCAGTTATCGAGGAAGGCTATAGGCTATATAACATCACGCTACGACCAATAGGAGCAAAGATATAGTGGTAAATGTGTAAAAAACGGGAGAAATTATTTCATCTTTGAAGCCTTCCGTTGCGTGCGCCGTGAAAACGGTTCAAGATACACAAAAAATAATGTATTATAGAATAATAGCTCTTTTAATGATCAAAAAAACAGTACGCAATAGTATATGTCTATCTTTTAAGATTAACTCACAAAAACCGTTTTTATGGTACCTAATTTGGTCGAAATAATTTGTTTAAATTGTATCAACATAATAATATTAATCTTTATTCAAATAAATATGTTGTTGGTTAAGAGTACTTCATCCATTATAAAGCGGGTAGCACCGCGGGGCACAGCTAGTTCATTTATAATTCTGTTCAACATTGGTTACAAGCACATTATATGAACGAATTGATATGACTTCTACAATCAGTAATTGAATAGTCTGGAGCCCAAATGTATAACGGTGGCAAATTATTTATACTAGATCTGAAACACCTAATTAGTTTAATTCCTAAATCCCATTTAAACATGAGAGATTTTAGAATAGTTTGTTAGATTAAATTAACCAGGGTGGTTCCTGGCCACGATATAAATAAAATAAGCAGCATGGAATAAACCCTATTCATAGCAAATACCTTTGTTTTCAATACCCTTGCTGACATAACAATGAAACGATGACGTTTCAATGCCCTATGGTTTGTTGCAGGTATTTTACAAATATATTAGAGAAGAAGTTACTCTTTTACGTAGTCGTTGATTAAAATCAGTCACCTATTTAGATAATTTTCTATTTCTATATATGAAAAACTTACATTGAATGTTTGCATAAACAAATCGATTTAAGTATTAAATTAATCGTGCAAATAGTTCTAGGCGGTGTAAGAGTAATTTAATACGTTCAAATTAAACCACTCATATTATCCACCGAACTTCACATAGTTCGTTTGATCATCAAATTATATGCGACTATGAATTCCGGCGTACGTGGTAAAACCAGTACCTAACGTAAATTAATTCAGATTTTCGGATATATTATGGAGTAACTGTACAAAACTATTTAACTCTTGTGTCGTAAGCACATCGAACCGCCCGCATTACTGTGATGCTTGCCAAAGAAAACTGAACGTAGTATATAAATTTACAGATAACCTACTGCAAAGAGATTCGGATGCTAACTTACTTAATTTCCTTAATATGTAAATAAATTGATCTTAATTATAGCACATTGCAAAATAGTCATACTTTTTTTTAATTTTAACGGTATTGAAGTTATGGAATCGGGGTCTTTATTAAATTTAGATGATTAGTTTATTTTTCTTATAGGTTGATATTAAATTACTTATAATAGCTGCTTTAACGCGAATACAACCAGATTAAATTACAGCAGTAATCATGGCGCCTGCCCGTCCGCTTGGATGTAATAAAAAACACCGCCAAAATATCAGAAAACTCAAACAACATCAAAGTTCTGTTTCGAGTCTTAATATTATTAAATAACATGATAATTTAAAATAAATTATAACTTTCTTAGCTTTAATATACTTGTTATATTCATCATCATCACCCTATTAACGTTCCCACTGCTGGGACACAGGGACTTCTCTCTTGACGAGAGAGATTAGGCCTTAATTCACCACGCTGGCCAAGTGCGGGTTGGTGAATGTCACATTTCCTTCAAACTCTTTTAAAGTTCTCAGAACATGCCGGTTTCCTCACGATGTTTTGCCTTCACCGTTAAAGCACGTGTTTAAAGCGCACATAAATTTCTCAAGAAGAAAAATCCAGAGGTGCGTGGCGGGGTTTGAACCCACGACCTTCGGAATGAAAGTCGAGTGTCCTCCCACTTAGCCAACACGGCTTTTACTTGTTATATTATGTTGTTATAATGTTACATGTGATTTTGATTTGTCCAAGTAATCATTGTAATTAGCAAAAAGCCATTGCCAACTTTGGTGAGTAAGTTTAAAGGCAGGTAAAAGGTAATTTATTTGTTTCTTTTACTTGTGGTACTGTATAGTTTTCTCCTGTGGCCTTCGTTGGACTGCATCCAATAATGCTATCCGGCAACTCCAATGTACCTTTCTGCCTAAATTTTTATACGTTTCAAAGAAAATACGCCTTATATACTTGGACATAACAAGCTCGTTACATATTGCTTTTCTCCGTATTAAGGTTTGATAGAAATCCTTATGGATGATATAGAATTGATTAAATATAGGTTCAAGCAAATACATTTGCTATGTGTTTAGAAAAGTGATCAGTGGAAAAGGAAAAAAAAAGAAAGAAGAATATTGGTATAGGATGATTCGTCATTCATAAGCTGTTGCTTTCAAGTTTCCATCTAAATTTGATAAAAAAACGGCCTAGTAAATCTTGATTATTCTCAATATTTTTAACTTTTAAAGTAAGTTAATGTTTTTGAAAAAAATATTTTGAAATCATGCACAGTGAAGCTTTTACACAGAATTCATAATAGTCAATATAGCTCCGTCTATCATCAGCCAAAATAAGACTGATGTGATGACAGAGGAGTTAAGCACATTTAAATCTTGACAGTTAAACCCTATATTTCTTAGCTTGATTCAAAAGTAAATGATACATATTACTTAGTAATTATTTAAATTCCTCTGTAAAATAAGAACAGTTAATTAATTAGCAAGGCGGCGAGTGAAGGCTAACAGCGATGCGTCAGACAGATGGATTTTGGAGGTTTTGTCTGTTCACGTCCGTAAGTGGTAACCCTCTGAATCCTTACACGTGACCTCCGGGTGGTGCTAAGAACAGTCTCTGGTGGTAGGCTTCGGCCGCGGCTTGTCACCACCCTCCGGGCTGGGCCAGTGCGTGAAGCGATTTTTTCGTGTTTCGTAATGTGGCCCGGAGAAGCCATCTTCTAGGCCTTCATGCTCCATCTTAGACCACATCGTCACTTTACATCAGGTGAGATTGTGGTCAACTAAAGGCTTTTAATAAAAAAAAAAGATGTGTTTATGGAAAAATGTTTAAGAAGTCTAGATAACTTCGATATTATTATTACAGTGCAATACTTAATGCCATTTTTACAGATCTCTCTTACTTAACCTATATCTTCGCTCTTTAATTCAACCATTCAGCGGCCCCTGATGATTTTATAGAGAAACATCGTAAATTGATCAATTGTATAAAATTTTACGTCAAATACATTCCAACAACATTTGATTATTTCCGTACGTAACGTTAGTAAGTTAATTATCCAAATCATCCTTTCATCTTTCGCTTGAATCCTGATAATTTTCTTATCAACAACCTTCATCATCGTTACCCTACTAACGTTCCCACTGCTAGGACACAGGGTCTTAAGTCTTAGCGAGAGAGATTAGACTTGAATTCGCACCATGCTGCTGGCCAAATGTGGGTTGGTGAATGTCACAGGCCCTTCAAACAACTTTTTTATTTTTATTTAGTTCTCTGAACATTAAGGCTTCCTTACGATGTTTGCCTTCACCGTTATTACCTTCAACCACCTTCACTTCGATATAAAATAAAAAAAAATATATTTATTTACTAATACAATTTTGTGCTTAATATTTATCGTTACTCTTTACACTAGGCACACTGCCTGTGTCGTGGAGACCTGAACTGTAAAATTCGGTTCATTACGCTATGCTTGAGTATTAATAAAGAAAGTGTGCTAATCTAACACACAAGTAGATACATCGATACTGACCCGACTTCCATCTCGGCTTCACAGATACATTTTGTGAATAATGTATGAGCCGGATCTACGGGTAGCCATTACCAAAATTCAGTGTACATTAAATTCTAAAACAGATACATCTACAGTAGCCTACTTTTCAGTAACATGCTTTATTACAAGATTTGATTTGGTTTCATCTTGCCCGATAATTGTAAACAACTCTGGGACACTAATTCAAAACGGATTAATTACATTAAATGAGTTTATTTTACAAAATTACATATATATATTTAATGATTTATAAAACATTGGAAACAAGCTTAGAGCTTACCACGGGACTAAGTGTTGCTGTGTGTATTGTCCGGCAATATTTATTTATTTATTGCATCCATTTTTAACGGGGGTTAAAAATGGATGCAATAAATATATAAATATAGCCAAAAAAGAGGGGTGTTACAAGTTTGAAGTGTCAGTCTGTCTGTCTGTCTGGGACATCATAGCTCCCGAACGGATGGAGCGATTTCAATTTAGTTTTTTTTTTGTATTAAAGGTGAGCGTGGCCCGGGTGTTATTAGACATGTTTCATGAAAATCGGTTGGGCCGTTTAAAAGTTATGGGGGTTAGAGTGGGGAAGGAAAACCGAAAATCTGCAAATATACTCGATAGAGGTATCAAATGAAAGATCATCGCGTGCACATTACTAAATATTATGGTGTTTTACTTTTAAGGAAATTAAGGCATTGGAATCGGGGGTTTTTAAATTTAGATTTATGTACTAACTTCGTAACACGTAATGTATTTTCATTATTCTTCCTATGCACTTTAAGTAGCAATTTATCCGATACTTGAACTTCACTTTGTATAAAACTATAAAAATGTTACCTGTCAAATTTCCTCAAACTCTAAAACTGTGAAAATTTTGTATCATGCTTTGTAAGTTTCCAATATAGGCGAAATTAACGCAAAAACCAGGTTTACTGACACTTTAACAGCATACCTTTTATTTTGATAAAATGTACGGTTAAACAAAAACGATTTATACTGATCAAAAACTATAATTTTGTAAGTAAACGTAAAATGTCGCTGTTGGCTCTTGTACCTGCTGATTATTTTAATAATTAATTTTAATTCTCTGGATATAACAAAGTAAAATAATGTGTTTGACATCATTGGACTTTTAAAAATCTAAGCACTTACATGATTTTTTTACAAAACACAACTAAGCTTAGTCTCATACTAACCCGTTTACACAGCAAAAGCATCCAAAACTTTCCGATAAACTGTTTAGCAACAGCAAGTAAAGAAAATTGTGTTAGTCAAGCGCCTTGAGAGCCAACGGCTTGTAACGACAAGAATTTTGATAGATGTCGAGCTGTAAAACTGCGGAGCACCACTCCAGACAAGAGCTGAGAGGCTAACATAGTGCTCAGGGCAGAAATATATGTTTTTGGTACTGAGCTTTAGTTTCTCAGCGGTCTTGGCTGACATTTGGCGAACTTTTCTACAATCTGCCCACGATCTAAACTGATTTCAGGCTTTGGTTAGGTAACGATTTCGAGGAACCTATATAGATGTAGAAAGAAGCTTTTGCGTGTATTGCATAACCAGTAAAGACTATGAATGATGCGGTTTGTTCTTAAATTTTAGCACCATAACAACAAAAATAAAACTTTTATAAAAGCAAAGGAAATAAAAGCCATCCGAAACCGCACTTATTGCTTTCAGTAACTCATTTCTATTACATACAACGATCACTTTTCAGCTATATTGAAGGGACGAAGAAACTATAACGGGCGTTATCTTAATTTTCCCCGCGATATTACAGTCCCGAGGCTAGTTTTCTAAAAACCAATAAATATAATAGCGTCGGATATCCAACGAAATGAAAAGCAATCAACTTAGTATTTTCATCACGGAGCTATAAAGTTATCGCGTAAATAGATACGCTTGAGTTTTTGTGGTTTTTTTTCCTTATATTTATATGGAAAACACAAGTGTACGTTTTAATCTGTTTACGATTTCAATATACATTATCAACATATACTAATATTATGAGGCTGAAGAGTTTGTTTTGTTTAAGCGCGCTGATCTCAGAAACTACTGGTCAGATTTGAATTATTTCTATCTGTTGGATAGTCTATTTATCGGGAAAAAAAAGTGTGTGCGATTCACACACGATAGAAGTGAAACTTCAGTAAATCGACAAAGATTAAGATAAATAAAAAAAAAACTAAAAAAAATACTGTGCAAAAGATTTTGTTCGGGCGGTCATCCAAGTACTGGCGTTGCGCAACGTTGCTTAACCTTGTTAGCGCTTAAGATTGGCTTACCTGTTGTTTTTTCCGTTGCATCCGGTTTGAAATCACAACGACAAAAATATCAAAAAATGCAAAAAGATGCAGTTAAAACCACCCATCCAAGTACTGGCCTCACTGGGTTGAAAAACACGTTTGTTGTATGGGAGCCCCCTTATACATTTATGTTTTATGTTTTTTAGTATTTGTTGTTATAGCGGCATGAGAGATACATCATCTCTCAAATTTTAACTCCCAATTTATAACGGTTCTTCAGGTACTGGCCTGTTACAGATAGACAGGCAGACGGATGACGATGTCTCAGTAATAGGGTCCTGTTTTTACCCTTTAAGTAGGAAATCCCAAAAAAATATCAAGTTGAATTTAAGCTTAAATAATACATAGTTACATTTGTAGTGACAGCTTAGAAGTATCTTCTTTGTCATCTGAATTATTCAAAAACATCTAACAGAATATAGGTCAAAAGCCTTGTTATTCTTTTGGGAGTATCATATTTTACCAGAGAATTTGGAAACTTTAGAAGCTAGGTCAACACTTCATTGCATTAAAATTTACGGGTCAAACTTATTCATGAACTGTCTTTCCCGAAAGTTTTACAAGTTTGGTTAATGCATTGTTGGTGTTGCAAACCCGTTTTTACTGTAATCTAAATAATAACGGTCTTTTGCAGAATACATAAACATATTTTTTTGCCTCACTGTTGTAGGTATGTGATCATACTTAATATTATAAATGCGAATGTAAGTTTGTTTGTTACGCTTTCACGCAAAAACTACTGAACCGATTTAAATGAAATTTGGTACACAGAATCTCTAGAGCTTGAAAAATAACCTAGGCTACTTTTTATCGCGGGAAAACGTCATTCCTCGGGAAAATCCATTATAACGCGGGTAACACCGCGGGGCACAGCTAGTATGATAATAAGTGCGAAAAAAATAATTGTGGTAATACAGCCATTAAAACCGTTTTAAATTTTTGTAAAAGTAGGTGAATATTATTAGACTTCGGCCAAATCTACGCGAAAGCAACGCGGGAAACGGGACGAGACTCAGGAGCGTCTGCAACTGGAAATTTTGGTCTGAGGACGCCTGACTTTGTGGTCTCAGTGGTGGGCAAAGAGCCCTAGTAAAGCATGGCTAGCGTTCGCGACGCGCTTGGTAGCACTGATTTGCCGCCTATATGATTCCCGATCTATTTTAAAACTTAATATTTTTCCCATAAGATTTAAACTTCCATAAAAGCTAACAATACTGAACTAGCTGGTACAGAGACGAATGGAAGTGAATACTAATCCGCTGAAACTGATCTGCAGGCACGAGCTACGAAAAAGCATTTTTGTCGTCGCTTGTACCAAATGTGTGAATACAAATGGCCATTTCAAGGTATCGGTTTTTGGAGATAAGAAAGAATATTATTTTTCTTTACCCTCCTCTCTGTTTTAAATAAGAGTACATCATATTTTTCTGAAATCCTGAGATGTATTTTGTAACAAAATTAAATATTGTTTAAAAAAAATCGTTTCAGATAGAACATAATGTGAACATGAAGAACTAAAGCTCCTACGAATTATTCAGAATAAGAATAAGAATAAGAATATTTTTATTGTAAAATTGTGTGCATTTACATTTGGTCTTAAATGTAATATAGTTAATTATTTTTATATCATAATTTTAAATCTATAACTCCAAAACTTGTTACCCTCAATTCGAACAAACAAAATGTCGTTGAAATAACAGATTTCAGTTCATATTAATGTCATGTCCTCGGTGATAAACAGGAAAATACGTACTTACATGAATAGGCTTTTTCTTTGAGCAGCGTTCAAAGATACCCGTCACTCGTCTCAACTAATACTCATGGGATCGGAATACAACCGCAAGTTATATTTACCGATGAAATATAAAGGACCATGTCAGCCATTATTGTTCCCATAGTAAAATATTGGTATGTTTGGTTGGTTGCTGGGATGTGTAAACATACTCCTATACGTAATACTCTAAGGTACTCGATAGGTAATACTCCTATCATCATCATCATCACCCTATAAACGTTCCCACTGCTGGGACACAGGGGAAATGCAAATCTCTTTTCGAGAGATATAAGGCCTTTGTTCGCTGGCCAAGTGCTAGTTGGTGAATGTCGCATGTCCTTCAAACTCTTTGAAGTTCTCAGAACATGCCAGTTTCCTCACGATGTTTGCCTTCACCGTTAAAGCACGTGTTTTAATCGCATATTAATGTTTCATGAAGAGAACTCCAGAGGTGCGCGGCGAGGTTTAAACCGACCGACGACCTTCGGAATCAAATAAATCAAATATACATAGAGATCTTACAAAGTAAAAAAAAAATAGTATCAACAATCATTATCCGCTAGGACATACAATAAGTACAATTTTATAGATAGGTATATATACTAATTCATACTAATTCCTATACTAATTCATAATATACGTGATAAACCCTAATAGTAAGTTCCTTTTTATTCTACTAGCTTTTCACGCCTCGGCATTGCCCGTATTTTATGGATTTGCCCGTGGGAATAAGGTGTATTTTTCCGCGGTAAACACCTTTGTCACTTCTCAAGCTTAGAGAATCTATGTACTAAATTTCTTTCAAATCGGTTCTGTAGATAGAGAGATAACCCCCTACAACGTCACAATCTCACAAATGTTACCTCATTATAACATTAGTATAGATTAACGGTATATCTTTTCTAGCATTAGTTATTTGAAAGAATCTCAGAAATATTATGACATAAAACGGGTAACATACCGTGATTTTTCGGTTTTTGTGTTTTCCGAAATTTCGGAAACCTTCAAACCATGGTATGTAACCCGTTTTAAGTCGTAATATTGTTAAAAACCATGATAATTTAAAAAGTTAAATCTTAGAAATTTACAATTAGTTGGGAGCACGGAAAAGAACATAGGATACTTCTCACCTTGAAATAAAAGTACTATTGCCTTCGGATATACAACAAACTACTGGTACTCTGCGAAATCACACAGGCGAAGGCGTGGGTAGGAGCTAGTGCTATTATGTGTGGATATTTATAAAACTGCGGTTTTTCAGATAATGTTATTTATAAAAACTCATGTCAAACTATTTTTTTTTGCAAATTCGACAGATAAATCCTTTTAAGTATTTGATATTTAAAAAAGCTTTGTTTTATTCTACCTCTGTGTTCGATCCACAATGACGTTATTTGGAAATCGGTCTAGAATTTTTCAGAAACGGTTATTTATTAAGTAGTAGACCGGTTAGTTCGCGTAGTGCGTCTAAGGAAATAAACGTTTTGACTTTTACTATGACTTTTAGGTGTGAAAATAAATATTTTTCAAACATTATCTATTGGTGAGGCTCCATCAGCGGGCGCAGATTCGTGTCGCATGTTCATGTCTACATTAGCGGACAAATATTTGTGTCGCGTTGCGCTCTATATGATTCCGAATTGACCTAATTGTAGCCACGCCAAACATCGATATCGCCCGAATAATACTTCGTGCTGGAAATATGTGTGGGCCACACATCGTGTTAACACGAATATTTGCCGTAGGCCACTATTGTAGCCACTCCATATGAACGAATTTAAACTTGTCAATGTAATTGATACCACAGTGAGATAACGAGTTGCTTGAATCACTGGTATTGCGTAGGAACATAGGCTTCACTTATTACGTTTACGAGCCTCTTTCTAGAATCTTCTATATAATTAAACTATTTAGCCTTACCTCTATTACTTTAAGGTCGGTTTTCCCGGAGAGTGACAGTATCAGCTCGCCACCTGGGAGCCTCAGTATCCTGGTTATTTGATTTGCGAAATCAATTCGCTCGCTTGCAAGCGGTAACTTAATATTTCCATTACCGCTGTATTTCCTAATGCCTTTTAATGTTGTGGTGTGTAGACATTGCTCTTCAAATCTGTAAGAAAGTAATGCGTTTTGCCGTTTATTTAAAATATTTATGGAAAAATTTGGCTATAAATTTGTTTGAAGATTCCTTTTAACCCTACTGCTGGAATGGTTTGTTACTTTTTCAGACTTGAAATAAACCCAAATGCTTATTTCTTTGCGAACAAGTTTGTTTGTACGACTCTTTTTGAGGATGCATGACAATTTTGTACCTAATCATATTTTCAAAATATACTGTAATGTACGTATTCTACAGTGTAAGTGTATTGAATTTTTGGTTAAAGCGTTAACAGAAAGGAAGTACATTTTCATCAAAAAACAACTGGCTTTATTCTGGAAAATATGAATAATTGTGTTAACTCAAGCCGCGGGCATCGGCATAGGCCTATAAGGATGCCGCCCGCCCTCCTCCCGTGGGTGCAACCGTTTCCTAGCATTAAACAAATTGAAGATAATAGGAAAACTAAAAATACTCTTAAGTTCAAATAAAACATACTGAAATAGACGCGCAAATACAAAAAAAAATCTTGGCCAAAAACAGAATTGAGAACTTTCTCCTTTTACGAAGTCTGTTAAACTGCAAATGTAAAACTGTAAAAAAAATCACCAAAAAGTTAAAAAAACCTTAAAAAACAAGTAAAATTCGAACTTGGGTTCAGTCTTTACCAAACTAAAAGCCCGTTGTTTTTTTGTTAAACAGAGACTTTTTAATTTTGCACATAAATCACACAAAACATTTTCAAAATTTTCAGTTATTCAGTCTGGTTATTTTCTTACATTCTTACTTTCTACATCTTCGTCAAGATCTTTTTACAAAACCTTGCAAAATATTCCGGCATCAGAAATAATCTCCAAATAGCGTATGAAATTGAAACAAAATATCACGTCTGAAGCCCTTTTTAATCTTATCTATCCTTTTGGACCCTTGGGGGATGCTATCATCTATCAGTCTCGTCAATTTGCGAATGTTCACAGAACAAGTTTAAACTTTCATTGTTCACGCAAAAACTTCGGATTGCTGAGTCTAAGCTTAATTAGAAACCGTTTGCTTAATTATAATATATGATACCTCCAAAAGATAAAATTATGACAGTTTATTATGTATTAACCTCCCAAAGCCAATAAAAATTGCAAAGCATTTTCTGCATGAGAGTATAACTAGGAAACATTAAAAAGGTGTGTTTAGTTCCAATGGTATGTCAAAGTAATATTATTTTTTATTCAGCGATAACCAATGAAAAATGCTGTTTGTCTAGAATTGTTTACTTATTCATGAAACCAGCATGTTGATGGATATGTTAGCGTCACCACAGATGCGCCCCTATCCGATTAGCAATGGACTGCTATCAGAAAGCTACTCGTACATCACAGATTTTATAGTTTCACACAAAATGCACAAATATTTCAGAGTTGATCTTATATTTATTGAATCAGTTTAGTTGAACGATACAATCTAACTAAAATGTGGTCATAGAGGCAGAACATTGTTTATTAACTTTGAGATTTAAAAATATAACAAGTCCAGAGTTGAGCAAAGTTGCCCAGAGTTTGAAATAGACCATAACCTATTGAATAAACATTATTTTTCTTTACATTAACTTTGACTGTTTATATTAAGTATCAATCATAATTGTATCTTAATACAAATTTGCTAAACAGGCTTTCCCCACAACTTGTAGAGAAACTATAAACACAATATGACAGAATTCTCACTATGTGGAAAAGTAAGTGGCTTATAAAGTCATCTTTGTCACCACATGAAACTAGTTTACTATCGTATAATGGTCGCAAACTAAATTTCAATAAAGCTATTTCAGTTAGTCAGGTCTCATCAACGTATAAACAATGCCAAACATTAACGTACGGATTTCTGTAGTGTAACCACACATTTTATTTACGCCAAACATTTATTATTTTGTAACTAACTACGCACTTTGCTGAAAGACTTTATTCGTGTCTTCCAAAAGGTAGCTCTTAAAATAAACATGGACAAGACAAAACTCGTGTAAAATTACCATGTTATAACTACACCCGTTAAATTTGAGAACTCGATACTTGAAGTTGTTGACGCGTATGCATACATGTTATATACCTATGTATGTATATACGCGTCAAAAAACTGCATCGCTGATTCTAATGTTCTGATAAAAAGCGTTCGGGAAACTTTGCAACGTCTTTTCGTCCAGTGACTCAGTGTCTGAAGCCAAAAGTTTTTAACCGCAGTGAGTTGCCAGTGATACATCATGGATCCGAGACCGAGGTCCTAGATCCGAGGTACTCCGCTGCAGGCCTTATTGATGATCAGTTTGTTATAAAAATTTCAGAATACTCTCATATTATTAAAACAAATTTTATTTTAATTATGAGGAGATTGGAGAATTTAATCGATTTCATCTATTCGTAGAAGTGCTAAGCTTTTTGCTACGGCGTATAAAAGCTCGTAGCTAAATGCTACGAGGCACCATCATCTAATTTAAACTTTTGCAAACTGATTGGTTTTCTGATTTCATCGTGTTCAAATAATTCAAGGTTTCACTAAATCCTAAGATATTTATTTATTTAATTATTTATGACACTAAAATAACTTTACATTAAAAGCCTGTTTGCAAAATAAAATGTTGAATTTATACTTACCCTTTAGTTAAATCTACTAAAGAAAATGAAATCTAAATGTTATCCATCAACTAACTAAAGGAATGTTTGCAAGCAATTTTCGTCTTAGCATGAACGTGTGGACTCCACAGAATCAACTGACACGGCCCTAGATTGGATTCTGTCAGTGATAGGGTTTAAACCGTTTCCTCCTACATCCTACAGTCATCGTGCATGTCAAATGATTTTTTTTTATTCTTTATGATTCTGCGATTGCTTTTTGATAATCATTGATTAAAATAATATTGGGGGATTGTTTAGGCAGCTGTAGAGTTTTTTAATTTATTACAACAATAGTAGGTCGCGCGGTTGCAAAGTAAGTCTAAGTTAGTTAGTTAAGATATTGTCTTTCCGTTAATTTTTTTTTAAATAAATGTTCATACTAGTAGTATACTCCATACAATAAGCTGGAGAACCTGCCCAGGATTTTCACAAAATATATTATATCATACGCTTATTGTCCAAAGCCAGTTAATAAATAGTCATATCAGGATTATTAAGACAGTGTATAACTCTATTTATATGATTGTAACGGTAGTGCTATATATCCTGGAGCAGTTTGAGGCATTTTCTGGGTGACGTAATACGGAATGTATGTTATCTATAGTCATGATAGGTAGTCATTATGCAGTAAAAATGTCTCTTTAAGATTGTAGACAAGGCAATAATTGGTATTTAATTTTCCAATTCGTGACCAATGTCCTCCTCAAACTTCTGGCTAGAAATAGGTAATTTTTTTCATTTGTCGCCAGTGGGATCGGATAGGGTGGTAACAACTGGGAATAAAGCCAATATTCATTCACTTGTAATCTTAAAAATAAAAATTGGTTCGCTTTTTTTTGCTTATTACACAAGTCCTTAATTTTTTTTTAATTTTCTTTTGTTTCTTATGAATTTGCAAGTTTGTGTAACTTTATACCTGCTGAGATATAATAAGTTGTGATACTCGCCATATTGTGGAGATGTTGACATATTGCACAGGGTAATGTTTGTAAAATTTTATTGAATAGGAATTGGATTATTTCAATTTAGTATGGACGTATGTAATTGTGTTATGGAAATAATAGTAGAAAGCTAATCTATCGCAAAAGAAACTTGCTTATATCGAATCAAACAAGCAACTTGATAAAGACATACAAGATTATATTAAAATTTGGCTGTAAGGTACCTATTGGAAGCCCAATGGATTGCATTTATTGTTCTATTGCTCCGTAACTGCAAGCTACCGAGCTAATTGGATTTTTTAGAGGTTTACCCAAAACGAACAACGGTCATTACCGGCACTGCCAGCTGAAATAACAAATAACGCTGACGAATCAAAACGGGTAAACAATAAAAATTTGGTAAAATATAAGATGGAAGATTTACATAATCATATTATTAATCTTCAGAACTCTATAAATTCAATTCACTTATTTCCTAATGAAAAACCATTTGTTTCAAGTGGCCCAACGAAATGTGAATTTGATTCGCGATTTAACTGAAATTGAGAATGATCGAACAATAGAAGTCTTTTAGCAAATTAAAGCGAAGCTGGGGTAAACGGAATTAGAAATAAATATTAGTTAGCCCTGCTGATCTCTACTTATTAGGAAATTAATGTTTGAAGTATTATAATAAAAAATCTAGATACGATAAAATGTCTAAAAAGTATTTAAAGGGGTGGCCTCACTTAAAAATCGTATAAAAACACAGTTATTTTAAACCAAAAGATGACATTCGATACTTACAGTTTCGTAATACTTACATCGCATCAATTAAACAAGAAATTATAATTAGAAAAACAATAATACATTAGAAGTTTCCATTTGATTTTGCGTCGATGGATGTATGACTTATGCAATTGTTGTCTTTAGAAATAATAACCTTTTTCTAAAGACAACAATTGCATAAGTTAACAAAGTAAATATTAACTTAGTTTTCATAGAACCCTTATTACTAATAAGTTATTTTAAGACAACGAAATTACTCATACGAACCCAAGCTCCTTTAACAGATCAATTTTATCATAATTATTCAATTATAAATTATAATATAATCCGTAAAACAGCTCAATAGAAACAAGGCAAGTAGTAAAATTTTATAAACAATGTTTGATTAAAAAACAAACATAAAGACAGGTTAAACTAAATAAAGAAAAGTTATGTAGTGTCTGAGCTACATCGGCACATTCTAATGTACTATAATAGTCTATGTAATAGTTATAAGAATCATTGTATCAGTCAGTCACGAGTCTTCATACAACCACCACTCAAGAAACACACACCTCAAATAAATTGTAATAATTCGATCCATCCTCCAGCAACAATATAAAATAAACCTATTTTACAAAAATCTGGTTTAAAAAAGAAAAGGAGTAAAGCAAGAGTAAGAAGTACGTTTTGTGCGAATAAAACTATGAAGATAATCGTTATAACTGAAGCAATCCGAGCATTGCTCTGTCTACTAAAGTAATTATGCTCTACCTACTTACGCCTCCTAGGTACTCACTACCCAGCCACACATTGGAACTCATTGTTTTATTAGACGTAGGCACACTAAAATTTTACTGCGAGTACTCGCACATATTATTATAATTATGAAATCCATATTACTCTAATTCGTGCCAAATGACGCAGAAATTAAAGTGACGTCGGCTTTAGGTAAGGTGCTGAGGCATTAAAGTAATCTTAACTTGGAATTAGTTTCAGTATAAATCTATTTAGTGTACTTATTCACATTTGCTAGCTTAAATTGAATACCAAGTAATTATAAATGATACTCCAAGGTCAGTTTATAACAAATTACCAGATTTCGAAGTCCTTGAAGCTTAACGTCTTGGAAATGTTTACACTAAGCCTATTTTACGCCAGGTCAACGTAGCGTCAATAGGGTCTAGACAAGGTGGCCGTTAAAATATTTAATGTTTCACGCGAATGCTTAAAATGTTACAGAAGTGCTATCTATGCTATCTATTATGTAAAACTGTACAGGACGTTCATAAAGTAAAGCTTGCTGCGCGATATGCTGATTATACAAAATAGTCGAGTAATCCTTAATTAAATGTAATTATTATAGGTTAGTGTCTTTGTTCGGTGAGTGGAGACGGCCTTATCGACTGGGCGGCGCCATCGCGCTCTGTCGGCGCGCTCTCGCTCGCTCGCGCTCGGCGACAATCGGCCGCCCTCGGCCTCCGCCGCCCGCTCGCACACTCTCTACAATTTAAGGGCAGCGTTACGGGTATCCCCACAGGCGCGCTGCGTCTACGGACTGAGCCATGGCATCCGCACGGCGTTACATAATCCGCCGACCCCGATACATACCCCAAAACTATGCACGTATACTACCAAAAAATATCAAATAAAAATAAAACGCACAAGAAGCCACCGGTCAAAGCCAAAGCGACGCTTTAAGCGCGGCCAATTGTCGTCACGACAAAAAGACGATAGTAGCAATTTCCCTTTGCCGACAACCCTTTGCGAGGCGAGAGGGCGAGCGCGCTGGGGGCACATGGCTGCGCGGCGCGCGGGGAGCGGCGCGGGGCGCGGGGAGGCTCTCCCGGGCCGCCCCGCCTCAGTGGCGGCCTGCAGTGGCACCGACGCGCGTGTCGCTACAGACACTTCCGCCCCGCGCACCTAATCCGCTCATTTAGCTTGCAAACGCCGCATACGGTGTGGTGGCGGTGGCAGGTTGCGCGAGCCCCCGGGCCTGCCAGCGCGGCCGGGCCTCCGCCCGAGCTGCTTCGATCCGAGCCCGGCAGCCGGCATGTGTTCCACCCGCGCGCCATGACGCCCGATCCTTGTGTGCACGATTGTTTACGTTAACGATACTTGGTAACCGGGACCCGACGCTGGTATGCTAATGTAAGTAACCGAGTAACCTGCCCCACCAGCCTGCCCGCGCCACCAGCCTACCCCAGGCTCGCTCGCACGTCTACGCTCTGCAATGCGACAACCTACACGGAAACTTTACCGTGCATTATTAAAGTGTGTCTAAATAAGAGTGGAATTAAATTCGCCAGCCCGAGGATCGTCTGACGTCGTGACTCAGGGTTTGTGTACGTGCGCGCAGTCTGCCCGAAAAATCATGTCACACACTTTTCATGACTGAAAACTAAAGAAAATCAAGCATTTTTCCATAAAGAATAATAAAATGTTTCGTATATAGTGAGAAATTTGTTTTGCAATGCAGAAATTACGTGTTTTTACTTTACTATAGTCAAAAATTGAGTAAATTGGATGACGCATTTATGAACGACGTTATTGGAAGAGAATTGTAATTGAAAACGTTTTGCTGCTGCCATATCGTCAAAAATACTATTACTTTATAATATTTGTATTTATTTAGCTCTATATACATATATATGTATTCATATTTTTAACTAAAGTCCACCACCGCGTCTGTTTTTTTTTATGTTCGGAAAAACTCTAAAACTACTGGATGGATCTTTATGTGGTTTTCTGCAATAGGTAGTTTTTCACGATTAAGGTTTCACATCCAAGCATAGCCAGATCGGGCCTGCTAGTACATAATAACAAGAATGTCAACATTTGCATACTTTTCTAATAACACATGAAAAACAATTAATTTGATATAGCTTGAACTTGATATATGAATATCTCATTCAACAAAACTAGACATTGTTCTCATAAAATCCGTTTCATGATTATATTCCACCGGTTCATTTATGCACCATTTGATTAACAATCGCAATGCTTGAAATATGACACGCATATGAAAATAGGAAGCAAGATTTTAGATTTTAAAACAGGTTCCCACCCCCGTCTTCTTATATATAAAATTTCCATGTCACAATGTTAGTAATGTGTTTAACCGTACTCTTCTGAAACGGCTTTACCGATTTTTACCAAATGTTATATGCGTATTCAGTAGGTCTGAGAATCGGCTACAATCTATTTTTTCATTTTGCAAAACAACGCTTGCAATCGTCAGCTAGTACTAAAATATTTTCACTCTCTTAGTAATGCACAGATTTTCTATTCTCCCATATGTAGAGTCATTCTCACCACTTTATTGTGGGGCATAAGCTTTCTTAATAACTGCTACCGAGTTCCGTTTCAGTCCATCAACTGATTTTATGGTAGTACTCTTGCAACTTTTTTTTTTTTTTTTTTTTTTTTATTATTGATAAGCCTTCATTTGACCACAATCTCACCTGATGTAAAGTGACGATGTGGTCTAAGATGGAGCATGAAGGCCTAGAAGATGGCTTCTCCGGACCACATTACGAAACACGAAAAAATCGCTTCACGCACTGGCCCAGCCCGGAGGGTGGTGACAAGCCGCGGCCGAAGCCTCCCACCAGAGACTGTTCTTAGCACCACCCGGAGGTCACGTGTAAGGATTCAGAGGGTTACCACTTACGGACGTGAACAGACAAAACCTCCAGCTTAGCTGCTCATAATATTTTCAATATATTCATATTTCAATTTTTGAATTTCTCTAAATGCATTGAACGATTGGACAGAATATCAGTATCAGAAAATCAGTCAAGGTGGGTTCTCTAAATATTTGAGATTGAGAGCATGGGTTTTCATTTAATTGATACCAGCTCAAGCTTAACTGGACAACACGTGAAATGGAGTGGAGACCACTATATTATTAGACCCCCTACGTTTCATTGTGTTCAGTGATTTGTATTTGATTAAGCCAGACTATGGTAATACTTGATTCAGCATACTTTGGTTTGTCTTGTGACTCAGCAATGAGATTTAAATTAGTTTGTGAAATACCGCAATACTTGCTCCATGTGAAATGGTATTACATTTTAACATAATTTCACATTATAACAGTTGATTGTGTGACATTAATATATTTTTCATTAAAAACAATCGTTCATTAAAAAAAATATATAAATAATTATAAAATGCCAGTGACAAAAAATGGGTTGATAAATATCGACTGATAAGTACATAAACATTCAACACACACATAGTAATTAAAAAAAAACAACCATATAAATACAATTTAAAAAATAATAGGTACCTCCCAAAATGTGGCTCTAAGGTAAATGGTTCTTATCAATCATAAAATATCAGAAGCATCTACACTCACAAAAAAAAATGTATGAAAGAACAATTACAAAGTTACAAGCATAAAAGATATCCGGATGAAATACCTATTTTTTGAAGTTGAATGAAAAACATGAAAAATATTTGTGGTATTTCATAAGTATGCTTGAATTAATGCAGAAATTTGTGTCATTTGTAAGGTGTAATTGTCGATTAAAAAGATCTATCATTTTATGAATAAGCATAACACCTGTTCTACCTACTACGAGTAAACAAACCTTTATATTACAAAATGTATCTACCAAACAATATTATATTGGATCACATATGCAGAAAGCCCCGATATCACATTGGCTATAAACAGGTTCAGATCTGGCTAAGCTCGTTTTACCGCCAAACTGAGATCAAATGATAGTAAATTGACATCTTTCAACGGATAAACTAGGTTCAATTAAACTCGATTTGCTGCATAAAATGGTGAAATTGTGGCTAAATCGAATTTCAACAGACAACCAATGCACTTGCTCAATAAAAAAAAAACTCGCCTATTTTATCTACACAGTAGTAATTTTGTTTGTAAACTCGAAATAACAAGAGCTTACCTATTTGATTCGGTTTGATACCCGCCGAGGAGTCAAGTGTTAGTATGTTCTGCAAGCACTTTCTCCTTTGTCTGGGTGTTTAATATTTATAGTTAATAAAATATATTTATGTATATCTCTTAACCCAAATTTTTGAAATCTTGTGAAAAATACTTTTTCACACATAAAACCGTTATTTTATCATAATAAAAAAAAAAAAATAATAAATGTGCCACAAAAAGCTACACTAAGCTTGCGTTTCCAATGGAAATGTGCTAACATAGTTGTTGTATGAGTACAATTATCTATCTTAACCTAGATAACAAATTAATATTCATCATCACCCTATTAACGTTCCCACTGCTGGGACACAGGGACTTCTCTCTTGGCGAGAGAGATTAGGCCTTAATTCACCACGCTGGACAAGTGCGGGTTGATGAATATCACATGTCCTTCAAACTCTTTAAAGTTCTCAGAAATTAATATTAAATACTACAAATTAATATGGCTTTCTTACAAAAACATTTTATTTTATAACGGTTTTTATGTGGCTATTCTGTTTCTATTCTACTTACCGTACACATCTTTCTATCTGCATTTATAACCACATATGTGGTAAAAACGTAACGCAATTTTATAGGCTAATGATGCGGCCCCGAAGACGCCCGAACGAAAAATCGTAAATCTCTCTAGCTCGTGTGAGTATCTACAGCAGAGTTCGTTTCTATATCCCCAAGACTTAAAGCGTAAATATACGTAAATAACCTCGCGCGGCAAGCTATCAAACATTGGCTCCCGCGGCAGCCGCGTACTTTGCCGCAACGCGAGGCAACTAGTACTTTAACAGCTCTAAGCATAACTTTTCCGCGGTGGCCACGCAAAGTCGATACGTAAAACGACATTTTTACCGAAACACTGAACCAGCTTTTATGCGTTCGTAACAAGATTTCACATGTTTTTATGAAGGAATTCAATAACCAGCGCTTTCAAACATGCTAAAAGCCCTCCTCCACCCGCGCCGCAGATATCAGGCTCAAAAATCGAGCTACTGGCTGTCGTTTATTACGGCATGCTATCACAATAATAATAATAATAATATACAAGCCCCTAGCTATCAAGTACTCAATAGTAGCTTGCTACTAATAAGCATTTGTAATTTAAGTTTATAAATAAAAACATGGGTATTACTCAAGTAAATTGTGACAATATTAGGGATGCGAGACAGCCTCTCCTGTCAGACTTGCACATTTGTGGTATGTGTCGCAGACTTTGCAAGGTACGGTACTTTTGGATATGCTCTTGCTTGGCAAATTAATATACAAACCTTGTACCCGGCTAAGCACTTCCACCAAATATTAGCATCAATATGGCCGCGCGTCTAAGATAATGGATTACATTAGTAAAAAAAATATCATTAGACTATCTCGAGCGCGTCAGATTGAGGTATCATGACACAACAGAAATGTTGGATATATGTAGATAATATTATCACATCTTGAATTATAATACCTACCTTCTTTCAAAGTGGTAACAAAATAATGAAATAAAATTTATTTTTCGTCACAAAAATGAAAAAATGTCATGTACGAGCAACTCGCGTTAGTGCGCTACGATTTTGTAGTTTATAATTTGTCAACAGTTGGGACTGTTCAGCGTTTCGTAGACCAGACGGCACATTCTTAATAGTAGCATGCTTACGTGCATGCATGCTAATGAGCATGCGTAACTGTAGCTACACTCATACCATATAACACACACACATACTATAGTACAGTAGCACGCTTACGTGTTACATTAGCATGTGTATCTTACGTTTGTGTTTTGTCAACAGTCGGACTGTTCAGCGTGGCGTTTCGTGGACTGTTCGGTCGGCGCGCGCGGCGTCCAGTGTTGGAATTGTGTCGCGCGGTGTTTGTCGTGCGACATGTCGCGTGCCGCGATGCGGTAGCGCGGCGCGGCCGAGCGGCGGGCGGGCACTCGCTCTCGGCTATGTGCCCCCCTTGCGCTACATTGTAAGTACCTAGCTTATTAAATTCATTTTTTTTGACCAGTTAACAGTACCGCACTGCAGGACAAATGTTCACCTACTTTACATCCAGACGTCCCTAGATGTAAAGGATCTACTTCATATTTTTCATTTTATTTATTCATCACTATTTACTAGTTAGTTGTTCCGATGATTATAAAAAATATACCAACAATACAGGGTCCAGAAAGGGAATAACTATTTGGAAACCGCAAAGGACCAATGATACTGGTATAAGTAAGAGGCCTATACTCAGCAGTGGGTGCAAACGGGAAGATGAAACAAACAGATTTACAATATTAGCTTATCTTGATAAGATCTTAAGATAATGATTGGTTTGTCAATTATATTTTTTTTTTTTAGTTTTTTCAATACAATAGGTTTTGAAACAAATTATAATTAAAATATCCAACGGATTCGTTACAGTGCGCACTGCACAAGTTGAATATAAATATAAACAAAACGTTTAATCTATTAAATTTGTCAGAAATAAATAGTTTTTAAGAAGAATTACACGCAGCCATGAAGTACATAAGTGATACATTTATTTTATTTTCATTTACCGGAATTGTTTATTTGTAATTTACCTTTAAGTGGAATTTCCTATCAGGAACAGTATCAACTCTTACTTAATAAGTAGTTCCACAGAATAAGTTATTAATGCTGATGAGAGGATCAAACGATATAATTAATTTAAATTATTTTTGGAATGAATGTTAATTAATATACCTCTACTTAACCGGAGAGATGAGAAATCGTAAATTAATAATAAAACGAAACTTACGTTCCACCTCGATTGGACGATATCGTCAGATCGGAAGGTAGGGGCCCGCTCAGCACCTAGTCAGCTAAAGTCAGCGTGATAGATGATTAACTTTTAACTCAATCTATCTATATAAATATAAATGAATTGTTGTTCGTTAGTCTGATTAAAACTCAAGAACGGCTGAACGGATTTATCTTATCATAGTCTTGAAATGTTCGTGGAGGTCTAGGGAAGGTTTAAGGGCCGGCGCCCATTATCGGCATCGGCAAGGAAAAGGATCCTTCGGCATCCTACATGCAAGCGCACACTATCGGCAATTATGCTTTGGCATGCTGCAACGTTCTTAGGGATGACGAAGCGTCCTTAAGGATGCCGCACCGTCCTGTAGCTTGCCGAAGCGTCTCAATATCGTATTTCTCATCATAACAGTCTCAGAGTTGTTACAAGCTAGTTGTCTGAATTGTATTTAATATGGTGGACTGGGATCTAGTGTTCATAGCAACTCTTGCTGAAGAAGAAGAGTGTTGAGTGTTGCCTCGGCGCCGGCGGCGTACTGAAGGTTGCCGAAGGATGCCGAAGCATCCCGAAGCATTCTCAAGGCTGCCGATACACCAGCCTCAAGCATACCGAAACGGTATTTTTGTTATTACGACCATATACACGGCAATTTCTACTTTATTGCCATTATGTTAATGTATATTGCTATTTGCCACCTAAAATCCTCAGTCGTGCCGATGCCGATAATGGGCGCCGGGCCTAAAAGGCGAGAAAAAATCTAATAATTGCCGGGAATTTTTTTTTAATAAAAACCCGTGCCTGGGCGTGCCACTAGTTTTAGATAATTGTTATTCGCTTTTTATCATTTTTTTTGTGCTTGCAGTTGATAAACTAGTGATTTTGAAACCTCAAACCAAAATAATGATTTCATTAAAACATATTATGAAAAGTATCTTTTTTCTTACAACATTATAAAAAATATAATATTAAGTGTTAATAATTTCATGATTAAGTGATAATTTCATTGTTTCGTTATAACTGTAAGATTATAGACCCATTACCATACGTCGTTAACGAACTCTGCCCTCAAGTTAAGCCCTTTCACGTCATCCGTCAATGTCGAATGTTATCGTTATAACGATATTACGAGACTACATCTAAATACAAAACCATGTTCAATATCGTATATATTTATTTAAGTAAGCAAATTCACCCCACGAGCTTACTCGTGTATGAAGATTTTCGCGGAAATAAATTCATATTTAAAGACATTCTTATTTTCATAATATACCTCTATGTACATGTTATATAACTATAGAGATTTTTTTTATTTTATTATTGATATAATATGGAATATGACTCATAAAAATTAATAGTTCTATATCGAATAACTAATCTAGAAAAGCTACAATGCTACTTTTTATATGAACAATATTATAGCGAAAAGAAAAAAAAACAAATGGTTGTGCTCGAGAGCGAAACCGGAAAAATATTTTTAACGGAATGCTAAACCTAATGAAATCGTGCATATGAAGTCGAATTGAAACTCATTTTAAATCAACTTTAACCCAAAAATTCCCAGGTATAATCAATTACAAAGCCGCGAGAAAGGTGTTGCTTTTTTTATGAAATGAAATGAAATGAAATATTTATTGCTGTTAACTAGGTGGTAATGTATACATTGGTCTTATATCTATTGTTATGTGTCTCTAGTCTGCCTTTCGGGCTTACAGCATTATCATGCATCTAAAGTGTTAAATTATAATTTATTCATATTTAATTAATGTCAGTCATACAATGTCAATATATATATTTACTTTATCATTAAAAAAATCAATAATAGTATAGTTTAGGTGCCATTCCAAAAACACTTTTTCTACATAAGGCAGTTCTAGATGGATGAATACGTAAGGTTCCCTCACGGCGTTATCCAGTCTCAAACAAATCAAAGCGACTAAGATTAGTTCGGACAAAATACGCAACTTCGTATATATACAGGGAAGCCAGCGTCAGAATTTTCCACTTTTTGAAAACACCCCTGCATGTGTCAGTCTGTCTCATACCAAACATTGCTCTTATGCATCTCTTCTGAGCTCTAAATATTTTTAATTTATTTGATGAGTTTCCCCAGAATATTATGCCGTACCTCAGTATAGATGCAGCATGCCCATAATATGCTGTAAGTAACTAAAGGGCTGTATGGCATGAAACTCTAGACGACAGAACCAGAAATTCCACCAATATTAAAAACTTGAAAGCTCGGATTCAAGCCAATCAAAGCATGATTTGAATTCGATATGCCGGACTGAAGTACTCTTGTTTGTGCTAAGGTATTGAACGCTTATTGCCTTTTACTATTCTTATTAGAAGCTCAAGCTCAACTGGTTTTACAAAGCTGAAGTGCGCTAGACCGTGGTATGTTGATACGTGGTACTGTTGTTTTGTAGATGGTTCTTGTGAAAGGAATAACTTTATTGAATGTTTGTTTTTATCTAATAAAGTCGAGTTCTGTTGGGAACCAAACTAATTTATTGCGATATAGTAGCTTTATTTTATTACTATAACAGTAATTGATGTATTAGGAGTTTTTTGTTTTCAGGTTGTGACTAAAACTATTTCTGTATCGAGTAACAATTTTGATAGTAGTAAAATATTAAAGAAGATAATTGTATTATGGGCTTTTTTGTAAAGTAACACATTCAATATTATAAAAATATAAAAAAATTTAGAGTTGATGAGTTTCTATATATGGATAAGTCGTAAAAAACATATATTGGAGTTTCTTATATTATTTTTTTCTATAATCAACAGCTTGGTCGAGACACACTTCAAAAAAAGGTATATGTTGAATTACACGAAACCCTTGGTGTCTGAGTCCATCTCATACTTATCAGATTTATTCAATTGTTGGATTAAGACTTGGCCTGTTTTACCGTGGAGAGTAAAGTTAGACAATGGTTAAAATATATAGCAATTTCGCTTAGCCCAATTTAAAAATGAGATAGCTCTTGACTCTTGACACAACTAACCATTGAAACAAAATGGTCAAAACTTTTTAAATTAAAATCGGAGATAGTGAAACCTGTCCTTAGTATGATTTATAAACTATAATTTATAATATATGAAATAAATGGTTAAAAACCTTCGTCCCAAAAACATCAAGTTTAGATATATTAACTAAAATAAATATTAAAATAAGGTTCTATTTTTTAAAGGTTTTATATTTGATAAAACTAGTTTTATAAACTAGGCCTTCATGCACGCACTACGAAAGCACACATAGTTGCTATCCCTCGTTACACTCAAGAGCTTCTGCCCGAGACAGCACTCAGAATCCCGTGAAACGAATCTAGTTGCAAAGTTTCAGTTTACTTTCTGAATCCAACTTGCATTTTGCAGGTACAAATAACAACTTGCGGACGAACTTTCCGTGACAATTTTTAGTTATTCATAAAAGTTTCGGATGCTTGGTATAAAACTGACGGCTCAACGTAAAACCAACGTGCTTGCAAGAATTTATGCAGTAATCAAGAATGTTTTTTTAATTTTCAGCATAATACATAGTTTATTTTTTTGATTGATTAAGTTTTAATGACTGATAAAGTGCCACCGGTCAAGTAAAAATTTGTAAACAATAATGCGAATACAGTAACTCTATTTAGACGCCGCGTAGAAGCTATACAAAATGTTATTCGTAGCAGCTACGCTTGCTCGTAGCTTAGCGGCTACGGCGTAGCGATTGCGTTGGTTGGTAGAACTTCTAGGTAAGATTAATAAAATATTTATCCGTTTTTGTAATTAAATCTCTCAAACATTTTTCTCGCCTTTGCGATTCGATACTTTGCGTAGCCCCGTATTTGTCATACTTATAGTCACAATTATATAAAAAAAGTCCCCCAATATACACCATACATTTTAGCTAGCGTGAAATTTATCGCACTCTATAAAACTTGGGTTATTGTAGAGCTGCGTTCTAGTGTCAAATATGAGGTTTTTTCAGGCTTCTTATCAGGCGGTATATTGTTTAGCCAGCGTTTCCCGGGGCTTATTGAGCTCGTAAAGCATCCCGTTGGGTACATTCCCACCATCAAAGTAATACTAAAGGGCGAATAGTAGTGTCTGTTAGATAAGAGATACGTAATGTAGATGTGATACAGGATAGTAACAATATTTAAATTTTGCAACTGAAAATATGTAAATGTTATCTTTATAAATAAAAATGAATTGTTGTTCGTTAGTCTGATTAAAACTCGAGAACGGCTGAACGGATTTATCTTATCATAGTCTTGAAATGTTCGTGGAGGTCTAGGGAAGGTTTAAAAGGCGAGAAAAAATCGAATAATTGCCGAGAAAATAAATTGAATAAAAACCCGTGCGAAGCCGGGGCGGGCCACTAGTTTATAATATTGACAAATAAAATGAAATATCCTAAATTTTTATCCAGATATGTTGCAGAATGCGTTGATCTTGTAATTATTTCATTAAAGTAAACATTACGATTGTCAATAAAACCTTACATATATGTAAAGAATACGAGTATGTAATGGAGTGAAATAAAAATAGTCTGTAAGATTGCACTATCCCTGACTATCTCCTAACTTTTTCCAATACTCTCTATCAAGTCATTTGTCAACAGATATTCTTGAGAACATCTCACCAAAAAATAAATATAAATGTTATACCTATAAATTCTAAGCGCCAAGCATTATTCAGACCAAAATTCAAATCCACCATTGCGTCAATCGCACACCAATTCTCAAAAATTTACGTACAAAGCAAATACAACCTTACATGTAATCAATTAAGGCTACTTTTGACTAAGCAAGTTTGAACGGTCAGGACCGTCCTTTATTTGAATATTTATTAAATCAACTCCCCTTAAACCAAACCCCTACTCCCTTCTTCCCCCTCTCTCCCCTAGTGGTGTGACAACCAGTTTTCCTCGAAGTTTCATTTGCCTTATCGTGAAATATGAATACGTATTTTAGATGTGGCTGTATTCATTCATAAACTTCGCTGTTATATTTTTGGCAGCGAAAAACCATTAGATCAATAAAAAATGCGATCACACCTTCAGATGTGATATCTTCAGAGGACTTTTCTTTGACAATTTTTATTTACCAAAACAGACCTACTTTTATCGGGATTTTGTTAAATTTATCTAAAATATGTAATTTGTGGTCAACAAAACTAAATATAAATATATAAAAATTTAATATATCGTTAATAAACTATATATATATTTTTACCATCAATCTGATGGCCATAAATTATGGCACCTACTTTAACTTCCGCTACGCTAACTACGCTTTGGAATAGCAAACAGAAATTAAATAATTGTACCTAAACAACTACATGTCATGTATTTATTTTGAGTAATGAGAGAAGGTCAAAATATCATCTATAAATTGGAATTAAACGCTAACGATATTTTTATCAAAATAAATATAATATTGCAATACTATCAAATCGGTTCTTTTAAAATTAAATGTGATTTCAATAATGTAAAATTAATTTCTGTAGGCAATTTTGTTATATTAGTTGGTTCGTTTTCCTACTTTCTTATTCTCTTTTGTAAGAAAATTATTTATTACAACATTTCCTGCTCTTGTTTTCATTTTTCTTTCATAATATTAGTCTAATTTTAATTAGTTTTCGGCTACCAACCATTTTATCTTCGTATTGTATTTGTTTGAAGCATAATTAAACGATCAAATTTTTCCTCTTCAACAGAAATTTTTAACATTTTCTTTCAAGACGCGTCGCGAAAATTGTCTTTGCTCCCCAATTTTACTTTACTTTACACAAAACCGTTAGTTGAATAAAATATCCTGTATATAATACATCACGCTTAACTAAATAATAACTAATAAAAATAATTTTATACTATGTTAGTCTAGACAACATACAAATTCATAGAGGAAAATAATTTATCGCTCCAAAAACAAAAAAGCAAAATATCCTGCAATACGCTGCTTAACTAATTTACTACGCTTACTTTACTAAGTAATTAATTCATAAAATAAAATATTGCCAGTTACGGTTAGAAAATGTACTATCATTTTTGCTTAGCTCGACTCTGGTCAGTATGTTGGTACTTATGAATACAGCCTGCCAAGTCAATGACCTGCCTATTTCTGTCTGGGACTTAGTGGGTCGATGCCAGGTGCAGTTTAAAGTGTGAAAATGGTTTTGAAATGCGAAATTATAGTTTGCGTCTTGTTGTAGATATTTTGTTGTTTTAATACGAATTTTATATAAGATTCAAGATTCAAGATTCTTTATTGATAACATAGGTCAGGTTTGTATAAAGGTATGTTCTTAAAGTTTACATACATAGTTTCAATTATATCTACGTTTTTCTAATAAAATAACAAATTAAATAAATGTCAATTAATATATAAAAATTGTATGTATTGTAAGATGAGATTAAGGTTCGACTGCCTCAGTGGCGCCGTGGGCGATGGTCCGCTTGCAGCGTAAGAGGTAGCGGGTTCTATTCCCACTGAGGGGCCAAGTGTATGGATCTACAAGCTCTTTCTCCTTGTATAATAAATATATCTATGTATCTATGTCTATAATATTAAGTACCTACCTATATCAGATATCTAGTAGGTACCCGTAATAGAAGCTAAAAGCTTAACACGAGCTAGATGATGATGATGGGATAATCTATATCCCTAAATATTTGATTTATTGATTTTCAGCTAAGATATACATAATGTATATAAAGACCGTCTATATACACAATGAAATGTGCTGACGAATAAAATATAAATTTTGAACCTTATTTAGATTAAAAAAGGCTGCGTTGTAGGCTAAATATGTGTATCGTTATCAAATTACTGATGTGATTCGTGGTTAAAAAATAATTTGACTATGATATATATAAATATATGATACGTTTATGTTTTCATTACTTTAAAGGTAAAATTTAATCAATTCATTTTCATTTACTTAACACTGGCCTGCCCAGAATAAACGGATCTTATTTTAAAAATGTCATCGACGACGCCAAAAAATGAAAACTAAGGGACGACATAATTCAATAGTATTTTATAATAACAATACGACAAATTGTGTCATTTCATAAACAAATCACCCCAAAATACGAGTAGTGCTTTTTGTTATCCATGTAAAAACTTTAACACTAAGAAACTACACAAAATCAGTCTGAAACTTGACTATAATACATAAACGATCATCAAACCACGCTCAGCTGTTTGCCGACAACTTAAGCTAACTTTATAAGCTCATCAAACTGTCCTGGGCAAGCTGTTGCAGACTTCGATAAATCTTTAGACGAAGGTTATCATTTGTTATGTTATGTAACAAACGAATAGTAATAATGTTTTAAAGATGTTGGTAAACAAAGGATATAAAATAGAAGAATACTTAGTGGGAAAACAGCGACCTAGGTTTTCGCTGCTTCATAATATTGAATTATAAAATATTATTATTATGTCATTAATTTTCTAAAATTTACTGTTTGTAAATTTGTTACATTTACACACTTTTAATTAAGTTTTAAACGATAAAGTCTGTAATCAAATCATAAATACATAATGTCTAGGAATTGTAAGTTAAATTTAACACGTGTCAATTGAGCACGGAGTTTGCATGCATTTTTTAATCAAGTGGCAATGCAATATTAGGCTGACATAGACTTATTATAAATATGAAGGAGCTGAAAAGTGGCCATATCAACTTCTTCATAAAAACAAACTCGCCATGTTTGCAGTCACATGAGATTAATGCTTGCTATGGAATACAACATATTAAATAAAATAAAATAATAAATATTTCCGGACTACACACACAGCGTCACCTAACCCCAAACTAAGCAGAGCTTGTACTATGGGTGTTAAGGTGACTGATATACTACATATATTTTTATGTCTCTCATTTAAATTTAATTACTAAGATTCAAAGTGTTGTTTAATAATTTAATAATTATCGTACACGGAAAAGCAATTAAGGTTCCACTATAAATTAATAACATTGGTTCGAATTTACTCTATATTCGGTTATTTACAATTTCCTGCAATAATTGAAATGTATTCGACTAATAGATATTATAGTGGACATTATAACCATACCGTGAATATGAGAGATACTTAATTCAAAACAATGAATTTGAATTATTATTATAACAATTAATATGAAATTTGGATAAAGACAGAATAGGTTTTAGTCGATTAAGCTTTGTAATAGATACAATCAAAAACTAACCATAGTTTTTTCATTAATACACCATAATAATTAAACGAAAAATTTTACTCGTACTTAATAATACAGCGTAAAAATATCTAGTTTTAAAACGGTATCTTCAATGAATAATAAAGTTTAAAAGCAATGTATTAATATTTATTTTAACAATATGAGATATTAAAATAAGGACAAAGACTTAGTTTTCTGTAAGTTAAGCTATACAATCAAATAACAACCATCGTTTTCACTCAATGCTACATCAGCGACAGAACAATCAACTCAATAGAACGTTAAAAAAATATCGATATTATCACAGCGAGCTCGAGATCCAATTGCATTTCATTCACTTACGGCGTCCAATCAGCCGCGTTGCCTAATTGGAGCCCAGTCGCGAAACTTCCGGGTAAGGTTCGCGATATCCTTCGTCGTATCCGGACTAGGAGGGTAATCCGGACTCTTTCAAAATATTCTAATTTAGTTTATTTTAAATGTAATATGAAAAATGAGCTAACTTTAGGACAGTAGTTATAAAACGATGTCTGAAATATTGATTAAATAATTTTAGCATAAATTTCGTCAACCATAAGAAACAAGATACAATAGGAAATGAATATATTTTTATCTTATTTCAGACCAAAAAGGAGCCATCGTTTTCACTCGTAGCTACATCATCATAATCGAGTTAAAAAAATTAACTCGATAAACGCTTAAAAAATATCGATATTTTCACAACGAGCTAGAGATCCAATTGCATTCCATTCACTTACAGCGTCCAATCAGTCGCGTCTAATTGGAGCTCAGGCGCGAAACTTCCGGGTAAGGTTCGCGATATCCTGCGTCGTATCCGGACTAGGCGGGTAATCCGGAATTCTTTGAAATATTCGGATATAATTGTTTTTAATGTAACAGGATGCTGGATTAGCTAAGTTTTCGAAACTTATATTTTGTGTAATGTTGTACGTGTTGCTACTCGACAGATACGACATAGACAAGACAAAAAACATGTGTTTGTATAAAACTAGTTATTTTAACCTAAGTGTGAGTTCCACTTTCTTATTTTGAAATGTCTTTGTTTGTATATACATTATATAAAAATTCAGTTATTACTAATCTGGTATTTTCGGAGATACCTGATTATCTTAGAACAGAAAATTCTTATACAAAATTACATTACGTACATTACATTACAAGATACGTGTATAATGATCTAAAATGTATGATGTATCTAAAATCTGTTATAAACTTCGTAACTAAAGTTCTGTAATGTAATCTATACTAATATATAAAGCTGAAGAGTTTGTTTGTTTGTTTGTTTTTTTGTTTGTTTGTTTGTTTGTTTGAACGCGCTAATCTCCGAAACTACTGGTTCGAATGGTACTGACCAATAGGAGCAAAGATATAGTGGTAAATGTGTAAAAAACGGGAGAAATTGTTTATCTTTGAAGCCTTCCTTTGCGTGCGCCGTGAAAACGGTTCAAGATACACAAAAAATATATATTAAAGAATAATAGCTCTTTTAATGATCTAAAAAACAGTCCGCGATAGTATGTGCCTATCTTTTAAGATTAACTCACAAAAACCGTTTTTATGGTACCTAATTTGGTCGTAATAATTTGTTTAAGTTGTATCAACATAATAATATTAATCTTTATCCAAATAAATTTTAATATGTTGTTGGTTAAGAGTACTTCATCCATTATAACGCGGGTAGCACCGCAGGACACAGCTAGTTTTTAATAAATATTGAACATTTTCTATCTTATATAACCTTATTACAAGATACTTTCAATTTTTCGCACTCGTAACCTTAATTCTTACGTTATTATCGAAATAGTTTATATTCTATAATAACGACTACTCTATAGTCGAGACGACCTGACCTTTTACCTCAATGTAATTGAAACACAAACAGATTGTTAATCAACTAGACATCATCATCATTATCCTGCTCTTGTCCCACACTATGTGGGGTCGGCAGAACATGTGTTTTTCTTCCATTTCCCTCTACCACCCGTCTTCTCAACACTCACCCTTTCTTACACATCTTCTTTCACACAGTCCATTCATCTTTTCTTTGGCCTCCCTCTTCCCCATTGTTAATCAACTAGTTACGAACAAATTGAAGACAAACAAAGGGACCTTCCCTTTGTTTGTCTTCAATTTGTTCGTAATATTTCAACACACTATCATTGATTATTTATTGTTGTTAAAGAAAAAAGTTTTGTTTATTTATGTTCGTAAATATCAATGGGTACTTTACGTGAAAACAAAGTTTTATATTGATATTGGTATTTTTATTTAACCCTCAAGCGGTCGCGCGGCTATTTGTAACAGTAGCAGTCGCGCGTAAACTAAAGATCGGGATACTTCACGATTCAAATAATGAATAATCTTAATGTACTAGGAATGGAAAATCCATGACACAAGAAATAATGATATTATGAACGAAAATGTATCAACGCCGTGCGAGCGCCGCGCCGCGGTGCCGCGGTCGAATCTACGTCGCCCGAGCGCTTGAAGGTTAACTTCTTTTTTTTTTATACTTGAAAATAGATACCTATATAAATCTTTAAGCAATAGATAATGTCGCCAACGTGCAGTTTTAAGTATTATATTCAATTTTTAGGCTTTATACTCATATACCAAAAACCATCGACCTGTGGTAAATAACTCGTTACAAAACAATTCATATTCCCCATCGTTCCTATTCATATCGTTATCCGTAAATGTAAAACCACAATTTTCATAATGATGGAGATGTACTTATTCGAATAAATACTATTATATCTATATATGCATATTTACGTAGTGCAGTTTAATGGATACACACATAAAAAGGGAACGAAGGACCTAGTTTCAATTAAAACCCACACTTTTCCTCGAATACTCGTACCTAATTAAGCTTGCGTTTACAAAACTGTACACAGTCTCGTTCCCAAAGTGAAACCTTTTCTCATTTGAAAACAAAGAACGCGGAATTAAATGTGTTCTTGGATTTTTTTTAACCTGAAGAGTTTTTAGATACGCAGGATAACTGAGTACGGATTTATTTTCGTACGCGGTGCGATGCTGATTTCTGAAGTCTTTTGGAAATTAGTTTCCTTTCTCTTCTCTTATTTCTTTAATAAATTTGATATAGGTACTTTTCTTCGATTGATTTGCTGTGATTGTTATGATTGGAAGAAACTTATCTCAGTATGTACTGGACTTAACAACCGACTAAAAAAAGGGTATCCATTCATAAGAGTAAGAACTTGGTTAGTTTGGTTAAAAAAAACCACTATCACATTGAATCACTATTGAAAAGTTACTTTTTCAATGTCACCTTTAAAATCACCATGTTTGAAAGTCACAATAATAATTTTATGAACAAATCGCGAATAACAATATATAAAATTAAATCAATACATCTCCACTTTCACAACTTGATACAAAAGATAATTAATAGCATAAACATACGAACGATGCTTGTCCGGGAATCGATCCCGCCATCAATCTCTGGCCATTAAACCTGACATTTGCGGCTGCCTAAATTGATTTATTATCCCAATATCAAATGTTACATTTGCTCGATTTATTGCATGTTTTTGTGTTGCTGCAGGAATCCATTAACAGAAAAATTAGAGCAATATGTTTTGTGTAATAATTTTTGCTTAGTTATGGCATGAAGAACTGAAAATAATAGATATATTGTTTTACATACAAGTAATTTAAAGAAGTAGGTATTTTTGGCTTTGGTACGGTTTGTGTAGATTCTGATGGTAAGTACTTTACTTAGGTAGTTAGAAAATATGGAAGGAGAGAGAAAACCTACGATATAAACGAAGCTTAACCGTATTTTGACGTCAAACATTTTTGTTTTATATTAAATATAACTATTTTCTATTATTTTAAATAAGGCCCAGAATGAAGAGTTCCGAATTTCAATTGGTGACAAGTGAACTGGACAGACATCAAACAACAATGATAATAATAGCAAGGCCGTACAAAGCTGTACCTAAATCGTCTATTTGTCAGCCAGCACAATAACCATTCAGAGGTCCAGATATCAAACAGGTGGTGGTTATTGAATGACCTCGGAATAATGCTGACTAAAGGACCCTATTCTATCTGCGATCTACCCTTGCAAATAATGGCGATCGATTCCAAGCTTGTGGGTTAAGCTCATTACGAAAACAACGTTACAATTTGAGGGTTAGTCGAATTTACTTTACATTTTTTCCTTGTATCTTAACTAGGTTTCGCCTGAGGTACATGTTGTTAAAAATTGGTAATATTATCTGTATGGAAATATTTTTGTTTGAACATCTATGATATAAATGGAACAAGTAACATCCTTATCTAAAAATACATATATTTATTGGACTTGTGTTATCAAAATGATAATCAATTACCTTACAAAAAAGGAATAGATCATAGATTTCAATTTGTTAAGTAATTTTTAGACCGAAAGGTTTATTTTTTCTGCGAAAACCAACAAAAACATTGCCCTATTATTTTTTTGTATAATTGTATAATGCCAAGTATTCTCTCGATGATAGACATGTTCTGGCTAGCTCCACTTTAATATTGATGCCTTCTGTCGTCAGTCTGTATGACGTTGGTTATTTGCGTCCTGAAGCGTCAATGGAGTTTTAGGTAGTGAGTGAAAACCTACAAAACGATTGAACCCAACTTAAATATAAATGAATTGGGACCATTTCAACTGAGCCATCTTTTAATCTTTAAATTTAACGCCAAATCTTCAAGATTTGGTAAAATAACCCAAAATAGCAATAAATATAAATATCCTAAAAAAACAAGTTACCTTTGCCATTCTTATGATTTAATAATTTTAAGATCTGAGAAATGGTACTTACCTACTTTAGGGGATTTATATTAATACCAAATTTGATACTAATTGGAGTCAAATGAGGAAACGACAAGACAAATAGAGAAACATACATTATTGTAATATGGAATTATGAATTTGCTTTGGCAATTTTAATACCTGTTAGAATAGAATATGCCCTTTTCAGGCATTTTCACCGACAACCTAAATTATATTGCATTTAAAATGTATCAGTAAACGTGGTGTAACGGAAAAAGGTAATATGTTTCTAAACTCTAATAAATAAAAATCTTTACAATAATATTTCTTATTGTCGATTTGCCAGTTTTATAAACATAAATTCCGAAGATTATCCGTACACGTTTTTGCGATTTTTGTAATTTCTAGTACACTTACTTTTGATGGCCCTATAGTCCTTTTATCCCTACATAAAAAAGGATCGATTGGGATAAAAAATATTTTGCTTTTTCTCTGTTACTTTTTCCAAAACCTGTGAGTGCAGAATATCTTAAAAAACTATAGATAGTTTTCTAAGACCATTTCCTTCTAATTATAACGGTTAATCTATGGTTGCTTCTCAATAATCCACCTGTATACTGATAGAAAAGAATAGAATAGAATTTTTTTTATTACTTTCCAAACCCAGAAACAAAACAATAAGAAATTAAAACTAAACCTAGAATGCGTAGAATGCTGATTTTACTCAAGAGAACACCGTCTATTTATATTTAATCTCGTTACAATAACGAGAAACTTCCATCGCAAAGTGCAGAGGCCGGTAATCCCAAAAATAAGCTTAAACACAGGTCGTATCGTAAAAGCAAATGTGATGTTGCCCTTGCAAAATATTCAGTTTCCCTCAAAAATTAACATAAGTATGTGGGATCAGAATATTAAAGACCTATCAAACACGTCGTTGACACTGTTTTTGGATTCAAACATTTTACGTATCGAAATAAAATTCTCATTTTTAATATTATCTTGAATCCGAACTTATTTGTATCAGATTAGGCAGTTTATCATCTCATATATTTATAAAAGCGAAACGTCGTTTTTAACACTCACCGATTGTTTCGTCACAAAATTTCAGGATACTAAAAAAAAACTAACTATTATGGCTCAGCGACCCAAAGTGGTTCTTGGCCTCCGAAACGAGAGACTTCCACCGGTCTCTATCCTGCGCTAGCTCTGACCAGTTCTCGACCCCGAGCCCTCGCAGGTCGGCTAGATACTAGAAATACCTTAAATCTTTGAAATTAGGCAGGTAGGGTTTATGAATTCAGAGGCTTAAAATCCCGTACGAAGTAATTGTCGCTCACTAGTATTATAATTATAAGGCTAAGCCAAGCACTTTAAGCTCAATGTTCGTTGTTGTTACAAAAGTGAAGTTCTGCAAAATCAACTATCGTTTAATACTTTACATCAGGTAGGTTGTAATCAAATGAAGGCTTATCTAGCATAAATATGAAAATATGACAATAAACATTTGGCATTTTTTTGTTTCTATTAATCTTTACTAAATTACCTTATGCTCAAAATGTATCACTTAGTAACACTACTACGCATTATTACCGATTTCCATGTAAATGAAAATAAAAGACGAATAGAAAGTCATATACCTACACAATTACACAAATTTTCTTATGCAAGGATTATTTTTCCCCAAACAAGTAACACCCAGAATAGAAAGATCCCAGATCGATAAGGTTTATTTCCAGACATTACGACCTGCTTAATTTCAAACTTTACCTCTTGATAATTATTTGATAAACTTTCACCACAGGCTCAGTCAACTGATGTGATAAACACGACCCTGTTTGTGTCCTACCTAAAGCTCAAAACAAGGTGTTCACAGCGATGTATTTAAAACAAAACCCGAGGACTATGTACATAGTACTAACCCAGTTCTGCTAACTAGTGAACTGGGGGGCATACACAATCCTTTCTGCAGCTCGTTCACACAGATTATACTACATTTGCTTCTCTCAGGCTAAGGGTTTGTTTCACCATCTCCCAGTAAAGTAAGAACATTATTTAAATATAATTTAGACCTATTTTGCTCAGTCAATTTGTTGTTGTCAATTCTGACAGTTTGTTGACAAAATAAACTAAACAAACATTCGTTTTGATAAAACGAGATAGGTTTTAAAATAACTAACCATTGCTTATTCAGATTTTGAGAAACAAGCCCTTAATGTAAAATTCACGTAGTAAGTTCTAAGCTTGTGTTACGGGTACTAGACATCTGATAAAGATAAATAAAGATATTTATTTCTTCAAAAGCCTTTCCATTTTAAAGGTTGCGTACTTTCCATTCAAAAACTTAAACCACTTATATTTTTATCCATCAATAAGCTAGCCAGCATTTCGTAAGAAACTGAAATAGCTTATTCTTGAAGGTCTTGGATTAAACCTAAACCTACGAACCTAATAAAACTATTTCATAGGATAACGTTCGCTAGCCCAGAAATAGAAAAAAAGAAAACACACTCGCTCATTTATTTACGAGAGCGCCTTTGGCTTGCTTGTCCTGACACAGCCAAGACGAAATAACTACTTCATTACAAAAACTTAGAATAGGTACTGTAAAAAAACTACTTTACGAAAACAAAAAGATAAAGATAAAAGATATTTATTTTTCTACTAAACAATAATACAACCAGAAATACTTATAAATACACAGAAATTTAAATATTATTTAGCAGAAAAACTGGCTCTGTCTCAGCATGTGCCAGGTTACTAGCATTTTATTATCTTTCAATAACTATATAAAAATTGTATAGTGCCTAAAAATGCACGGCTTAAAATCTTAATGATTTTTAATAAGTGATAAACCTCACTTTTTAGGTTGAACTAAATTTTTATGCAGAAAAAGATAAATACCCACCTGTAATCTTCACACGAAGGATTTAAACATATTTTAATTTTGATTTGGTAGTAATCTTAAATCTGCTCTGCAAACAAGGTTTGATAATTATGCGATTTAGATGGTTATCCTGAACTGATTGTGTATGTTCTATTAAAATAGAATTCGGCGTATCACCTACAAAACACAAAAGCGTCAAAAGTCAATATCTATAAGTAATTCATTATTTGATTCAAATTGAAATCCGGTATTATTAAAGGTTGCGATAAAATAATCACTTTGTGGAACCCAGATGATAGATAACAGTGCTTTGGAAACAAATTTCATTGGTAAATGCTTAGTAAATTCAACTGAAAGTATTGAGAAGAGGTTTTTACACAATGGAATGGTAAAAGGTTGCACTAACATTGTTCTTAAATTACTTACCACATAATTTTAAAATACAATAATATCTTCATACGTCAAAAACTGCTAAACTACTACTTAACTGCAGAATTGCTAACCTAAATTCCTTGAGGATTTAAAAATTTCACCGAAAACAATAAATTGTAAAGTATAGTGTGTCTGTCGTCCACACACTGTGTGCGGACCATTAGCAGGACTAGACCCGTCCTTTTTCCTCCTGCGAATCTTGCACTAAGCCATCCCTTTCTGAGTTCCAGCTCTTTTACGCGCTGGCAGAACACTTTATTTTGTTCTTGAACATTTTTCATCAATTTGAAATGGGTCATTCTAATTTGAAATGAATAGACTATTCAAAATGTGACTTTGTATTGCATTGTGTTTAAATTATCTCAATTAATGAAGCATAACTAAAGAAATAAGATTGAAGTCATTTAATTATTATGCATCATAATTTAAGCTAAAATATTGTCTAATTAAGTACCTACTCAAAACCAAATGTTAAAATTAACATGCAGATTCGTTGATTATTCAACTATGATAGTTTTTTTGCCCCGCGTCTACAAAATACCACTGAAAGCAAACTATGGTGACGAAGAACATTTTCAAGTAAATACCAAAGCTTATTGGATGACTACTCACTATTCCCTCTTTATTGCCATCGAAGCATAAAAATAAAATCCCCTACATTCATATTTCATAACCTCAAAAACGACTTAGTGGGCGTCAATATTATAAATCACGCGTGTATAAAAAGGCCTAGACAATCACTAAGAATGTATAACTACCATCGAAAAAGTATTATGGAGAGGTCAGACCAGGGATTCCGATGAAAAGAATATATCTAAGTTTTATCGAGATAAAAAGGAGCGAACGAGATGAATCGAGAGAAAGGCGAAAGCGGATAAAGGGGGATGTGGTTTAACATTTATCGCATTTATTTTATATCTGGATTTTGATTTTCCTATTACATCTCTGTATATCATAAAACCAGGTATTATTTCTTACTTATAGAATACAAAATAAAAAGCAAGCAGATTGTATTGTATATTGGTAAATTGTTAAAGGTTTATCAAAACAAACATTTTCAAAAGTACAATAAAACTACTAATAGGTAATAAAAAACGTGAGTCTCGGGACGCCTGATAGAAGTTATAACTTCAAATACTACAGGCACGACTGGCGCGCTCACAAGTGAGACAGGAGGAGTTCATCTCCTGCCGTATGTGTGAGAGAAAAAATGCCTGAAAGACTGGCTCAAAATCTCATTATTATTATGTAATAATATCGTAAGGCCTTTTAATTTGGACCACAGCCTTATCTTACGCGTGGTTCCCCCTGCGTCGACGCGACCGGGGCGACTCACGGGATTCGGAGGATAAAATAAATCTTAAACCGAAATACTCCAATAGAGAACGTAATTACGTATAGTATCTTTCCATTCCTTTGTGTTTTGATTTTCAATATTCAATTTAAGATTTGTTGTTTGTTTACCTAGAAATTGAAATTCTGAATCATAAATCCTACATTGATTAGCCGTTTCTAGTGATGTTTTGAAGGTCAGTTATATGAAAATTATTTTAAAAGGTATACCTAAGGATAAATGATTAGCAGCTATGATAAATATGTTCACATTTCAAATGTTTTGTTTCCTGTACCTTAATTTGATACTCGTTTCTTGTAACATTCGAAAACATTCGACTACAACCGTACGTAACGTAAGCTCTAATCTTAAGGTGCGTACGGATTGCGCGTACCCTGGTACGCGTACTCAGTTTACGCGTATCCGGAACGCCTAGTCCATACCTGCAGCTACGCGTTCACTCTTGGGGTACGCGTACCGCGCGAGCCAACTCGCAGCGCGAGCCACCGTCAGTCGGTTTTTGGTCGCGCGTCAAAGAGGACGCACGCGGCCGGCTACGCTATATTTGGACGGCAAAATCAATAAACACGCGTGTTCTTCGAGTTTCAATAATGAATCTCGCGCTCTGGATCGATTGACCTCGCGTACAGGTTCGCGGCGGTCCGTACAAGAGCTGTACGCGTATCCAATGTACGCGTGGACAACTACGCGTAACACAGGAACGCGCTATCCGTACGCACCTTTACCTTCCTAAAAGACGCAGACCGTACTCAATAAAACGCATAGCAAACTCGGAAACAACCTCAATCTATTCCAAAACTTAACCCCAAACGGATTGACATTTCCCTAAAACCGTGGAGTACAAGTACTATCCCCACAATAAACAAAGCCGTCGTAAAATATTCAGGGGTACACGAGCCCATTTATAATTACCAAAGTACGGGGACTGAGTAAAGAAACCCGGAGTACCGATTCTGCGGCGACCCTGGGTATGACTCGTTTCCCTTCGGGCAGATGGAAGGATTGTGGGTCGTTCGTTATGCGTACTATAAAGTAAATATTGCTAGGTAAGTTACCCAATAACGTCTAGCTCCTTAGTAAAGCGCAAGTTTGTATCTTGGGTAGTAGGCATCGGTTATACTTAATTCAAGATATTTTTAGCAGAAAAGAAAATATATAAAACTGAGCCAGGAATTCAAACAATTAGCAATTAATTAGGATGGACTTATCAAATACTGATAGGTGCAGTAGCTGTTTCTATTTAAATTAACGTTTAAAGCTTGCTTACTAATATTTAATAAATATAGCTGGGATCGCTCATTAATTATCAAAGTACAGTAAAGAAACCCGGAGTAACGGTTCTGCGACGATCCGGGATAAGACTCGTTCGTTCCCTTTGAGAAGATGTAATAATACAAGTACTCAATGCGTACTTTAAGTAAATATTGCTAGATAACCCACACAGATACGTCCTACCTCTGAAGTAAGCTGAACTTACGCGTACAGTACTCTTTATACAAGCTTTACTAGGCATCTGAAATATTAGATACCTACAAAGAAATTTTTTCACAATCTAGATAAATAAAAAAAAAAGGTGTGTGTGCGATTCACACACGATAGAAGTGAAACTTCAGTAAATCGACGAAAGAATAATAAGAATAAAAAAAAAGTGTGTGTGTGTCAGCTACGACGCACGATTGGAGTCTACTACTTATGAACTATAATTATGATATATATCGAATAGAAAAAAAGTGTAAATGAACGCATCTGCTAAACTGTTAACACTGTGAAACAAACATATATCTGTAATTTATCGGATTATTTATATTACTTAAATAAAGCGTATTACATAAAGTATGTTACAAAATAATATAAATAAAATACAGCAATAGCTCTTTGCGCGATACTTCGTAGTCTCAACTACGAAGTATCGCGCAAAGAAATTTAAATAAAGCATTGTATTTGTGTCTCTTACATCATTTCCGTTTCATCTTTTTGCATCCGGTTTGAAATCACTACGATTCTATAGAAGTTTCACTTCAAAATGAATTGTTGTTCGTTAGGCTGATTAAAACTCGAGAACGGCTGGGCCGATTGAGCTGATTTTGGTTTTAAAATGTTTGTCGTAGTCCAGGGTAGGTCTTAACGGTGAGCAAATAAGGAAAATTGCCGGGAACTTTTTTACCCGTGCGGGCCGGGGCGGGCCACTAGTTTTTAATAACACGCTTATAATACGATATGCGTAATTTATATTAATCTAAATAATACCTTTTGGTCTTTCTGTTCTTTTGAATTCGCTCAAAACAACTAGTTTGTTAGGAGTTGCATTTAAAGCATGTAATGTACAGTGCTGTTTTAAATTTCAACATAATTTAGTTTGCTCGAATATTTCTGACTGGATTAGGAAAACTTCACACCTCAAAATGAGCAAAGTTAGGGATGCAGTAATGGGATTTTACACGTGACGATAACTAAGCCAAACTTTATTTTAAATTGCTACGTATGTAGTGGCGCGGTGGGCGAGGGTCCGCTTGCGGCGCAAGAAGTAGCGGGTTCGATTCCCGCCGAGGGTGAAAGTGTTTGTATGTTCTGCAAGCACGATCTCCTTGGTCTGGGTGTTAAATATGTATAATAAAAAATATCTATATATGTATGACTATTATATTAAGTATATCAGATATCTAGTACCCGTAACACAAGCTTAGAGCTTACCACGGGGCTAGATGTTGTTGTGTGAAATGTCTGGAAATATTTATTTATTTTTATTTATTTATGTAAAATGTACTTACAAAATCCTTACTTAGTTCGTAATATGACCTCTTTGGTTCATCTTAAGCAGGGTTTTATAACCTGGGTGTAATTACCACCTACGGGGGTAAAACTTGTACTTCGCGGGGTGAATAAGAAGTTGGTTTTTATCTTGTTAATATTATAAGAATGAAGATGCGTCAGCTAAAGTAAAATTTATTGAACAGCGCAGCGCGAAAATGTTTTAAAAGACTTATTCTCAAATTATGGGGCTGAATAACCTTCGATAGCTGGCAGAGCTGTAGGAAATCGTTTTTTGCAAAGCAATTACTGGGTATAAGCTCCCATCTATACCATACATTCCGTCTTTTATTTTCATTTAGATTTATTAAGACTTTAAAATAACCTATGGTTCAGGCTCTAGTAACTACTAGAGCCTGAAGTTTTATGTAACTACATAAAACTAGAATTGCTCGCGACGGACGGTTCGATTCCAAGTCCTGGTGAGTCTTAATTGTAAGGAAAGAATGGTGTGGAAAACTCCGTCTCTGTCCAGTTTTTGAGCTTTCACACAACTGTTTAACAAAATCGTCTCTAATTTTAAATAAAATAAAAATATTTTACAACTTTCATAATTATCCATCTATCTTCTTGCAAAGTACACAATTTTCACCGTAAACGGTCAATAAATTATGATTATTTCAACATTTAATAGTATAATAAACAAAATGTAATAAAGTTGATATCGGTTTCAGACTTATTACGTACAAAGTTACGCTTTTAATAACGCTATTAAACTTCTAAAGGTCTCAAAGGGCGAATAAAAATATTTGATAATAGGTAAATTTTAAATAACATTTAACCTTGTTATAAGATACTAAAGATCTCATTACATTTATTAAGGTCATCATTCATTAATATTTACATTTGATTTAGAATTCTGTGGAGGTTTTATTATTCGTTACAGTTTTATAAGTAACTTGTAAATTGTAATCCTACGATACCAAAAAGTTCAATTATTATTATAATTTTGCTCGTGGATAAATATGTATGCGACTAATTGAATATCCTTATTATTGATCGAGAATTTAATTATTACTACAAAGCGACTATCCGCTTTCGCTATAACGTAACTAATCTAAACACAGTATCCAGCAATAGACTGCTTCAAAAAGCAATTTTCTATGTATAAATTATTATTTACATGTGCTTTGTAGTATATACGGAAAATCATTCTCCCAATACAGATAATTAGCACTTTTAAAAACATTTTGCATATTTTGTATATAAAAAGGTTGATCTGAAATAGTACAGACTACAAATTATGTCCCAAAAAGTAAAATATTCCCGTAGAACACTTCTTTTTCAAGTTCAAAGTTTATTAACCTACCTCAGTCTTTTAAACTTACACTTGTTGAATTACCCGAATTTAAGTAAATAATTTTATTAAAATAAGCTTGTAGGAGGTATTGGAGATGATAAAAACGATCTACTACTAAAAAAAATACATTGGTCGTCTAGGTTTTACAAAGGCATCATATTACAAGAAAAAAATGGTATTCTGTTTAGCCTGTCGTAAATACTAGACACCTATTTTTCGCTTTTTCAATTAAATAAGAAAGTGCCAAAATAGCAGAATCAATAAAAAATATTTGTCAAAAATACAATTTTCTTAAGTAATCTAAACGACGGACTTATTATAGTTTTTTTTCATCTACCCTATTATTAGAAAAGTTAAAATGTAATTAAATCATTTTAATGCGACGATTACGTCATATCATCCAATTGTTAAATTCATGGTTCCGGCTTTTCAGTATAATACAAACAACTTCATAGTAACAGTTTTAGTGGAAACCTATCATTTTCGGGATCTCACTCGGGCCCGGGGGACGGCCACCGATAACATTTAATTGTCCTCGTTAGCTCCTTTTGTGGAACTTCCTAAATGGAACTGTAACTTTTGTGGGAGACAAAAAGCGTAGTGGTAACTATACTACTTATGTATCTATTTTGTTTAAATTACAACGTTTATTGTGTTTTGATGTATAAAATGAAGCCGTTTTCGGTGTCTGTCTTTTATCTATTTAACTATGTAGGTACGGTTTGTATGCAATTTTCAGTACCTTATAGGTACTGGCTTAAGAGGAAGGTTTATCCATACTAATATTGTAAATGGGAAAGTGTATATATGTATATAATTGTTTGCCCGCCTGTCAAGGCAAAACGCCAGAACCGATTAGCCTAAAATTTGGTATAGTGGTGAGTTATACATTGGATTTGGAAAAAGCCTACTTTTAATCACGTGAAAATAAGTCATTCCTTTCGAAAATGCATTATAATGAGAAAACTGTTAGGACAGAGTTCTGCTAGTATTACGCAATGGAAAACCTTTGCCGTTCTTGGGTGCAAGTTAAACTGATGACAGGGGTCGATAGATAAACATAAAATCAAAGTTTTAGGAAGATAATTATTTTAAAATCATTAGCAGTTTCGAATTAGTAAGTATCCCAATTGGTATTTCTAAGATTAACATGAGGTATACAGCTCCATTAATTAATAATTATTTAAAAAAACATCAAGCCAAAACCCTTGCAAGTGTCCTAGCACATGAAACGTTGAAATATTGATTCAACCACCATATCCAGAGATTTATTTTTTATTGTAATACTCTTGTTTTTAAGCCTTTATCTTAAGGATTCTTAATTTATTTCCGATTCTAAATCAATGTCCACTACCACCGGATGAAAATAGATACAGAATTTGTCACAATCTCTAATTTTGGCTGGCAGACTGGCTAAATTTAAGCTGTATCTTATTAATTCTCCCCTTGGCTAGTGTTGCCAAAGCTTTAACTTAGCAGTTCGTAGAAAACTTAACCGGATATATTTAGCCGACTAACTAAAATACTTTCAACGTTTTTTCCACTTTTTCCCAATTAAAAAAATAATTGAAATTTTATTTAAAGTTCCATTGTCGGATTGAACACAAATTCGGAACTAAGTCTGATATAATTATTTTTTTATTACCTAATTAATTAGGGGGTAACAGGGTACGGTGTTTGCTGATTGCTATAAAAAATGTTTGTAAACTTTGCGGTTTGTAATTTAACATTGAGAAATCAAGATTATTCTTACTTTTATCACCTATTTGTGATATAATGATCTGTCATAATCATTGCCACCATTATGCTTGAGATTACTCATCCAACGAAGGAATTAGAATTACATGTGATACAAGTCACGGCTGCTCAGAGCCAAATGCAAATCACCATGCCTAGTGCCTTCTGTTTACCTTATCTAGTTAGAACATATGAATATTTATGTTCTAGACTACGACTTGACACACACGTAATGAAATAGGCACTGTACTGTTCATACACATTGGAATATGTCAGGCTTTCTCAGAAATTTCTCCAGTATTTTATTTCAGCGCTATTGGTACCCCAATTAGATACACATTGTTAATATTCGGTTGCTTATTAGAAGTCATTCAAAATTAATGTTATGTAAAGTAAATCGTAAAAAAAATCTGCGCTTGAAGCGTCAGTTTGCCAGTGTCAAGTTAAATAAAATTATAAAGTGTAGGAGATGTTACTCAGTTAAACGCCATTTTGCGTCTTGGAAGTTTAATTAAGAGTCGATATTTCAATTCACAGATATTACATAATTGACTGCCAAAATAAAAAAAAAACCTCAGACAGAGCCTACATACCTGACAATAAAAAAAATGGTAAAACTTAGATGTCAGGATCTCAGAATCTCAGATTTGTTAGATTATAATGAAGCCGTATATTAGAGGCGATAACTAATTTATTTCATCTGGAGATTGAATGTTCCACCTACTGCCAGTTTTTCTTGTATATTATCTCATATATACAATTAAGTTAGAAGATCCGGCATTTCAAGTCACAACTCTACTTGGGTCTCGACTGTCGGCGCCACAGAGTAATTTTGAATCCTTGCCAGGGGCGGCCGCAGGGTACTGAGCCACATAGGGTGGCTGATCGATGTATTGTAACCTTTGTTGCAGTTGCGTTACAGGACTACGGCTTTTTATAGGAAACATGCTCAGGGGAAACTCGGTTTGACCTACTTAGAGTTATGATCAAGATTTATTACAATGTAGAATATATTTTTACAGAGCTACGAGGCAGTAAAAGGCGAATCGTTTTATGTCGCGTATAACTACTGTATTACCATATGAATGTGTCTGTCTACCTATTTTTGTTTTGTGAAAGCATGTTACATCGATTTTGTTTTATTTGTGAATTGTTGTTAAAATATTTTGTCGTAATAAAGTTAAACAGTAACCAACTTTAACTTCAAGTTCAAATAGGGATTCTCGCAACGTATCTAATTTTGTATCAAATGTATACTCACAGCATTCTCATTCATATTTCACATTATGCGCATAATCGTTCACTCGAATATATTCACGGTTTGAATCTCGATTTCCGTGATAAAAGAGCCTGTTTCCATGCAGAGATCCAATAATAATTTATGCAGATCGCTATCCTGCGGAAAGAAAAAATAAACGTAGTATCTTTATTCGAAAATCATTGCTGCCTTAATTCACTAAACGTATTTATTTTTATGTTCACCTACATGGAAACCCGTAAATGTTTTGCTCAATACAACGGAAACCATTTCAGCTCTAATGATACACTATACATGCCTTTCTCGCACTCCAAACATTCCCTTTTCACATTTTTACCCTACCGAAGGAAAGGGGCATTTTATTTTTACGGTCGTGTCTTTCGAATATTTCCTAACGCCTGCCCGGCTCGGAATTCCAAAAACTTGCGAAGGCGCAACGGAAACAATTAAAATAAATACTGAAGCAAGTTTTATTCATAAAGTATGAAATATCATTCAGCAGATGCATTGTTTAAGATGTTCGAGAGCGTGCACGCATCAGGTTAAATGTCCATTCTTTTCATCAACGACGTCAGATGCTGCCGTAGCTCATTTGTACACAAAACTGCTTCATATGACACGGATCTCTTCACTTTTAACAAACTTGGGAGTATATTGTCAGTGATATCAGCTGTTTTCACCAGCACTGTGCTGGATTTCTTAGTTAATACCATAAGACTTGCAATATAGAGTAAAAGCGCTCTTACTCCAAACACCACAATCACCATGAATAGGGAAAATCCAGCGATGATATAATTCTTCTCTATACGGCTCAGGAGCAAGAGCTTATCGTAGTCTGTCAGGCTGTGTGCAAATATTATTTTTTTAATATTAAGCAACGGGATATACATGCCCAAGTATACAATCAAGATAAAATACGCCAAGATTATAAGCCAGTAGGTCTTCCTGTAATTTGTGGTAAGATGAGTGAGGTAGTCGGTTAGCTTGCGGACATCGTAAACAGGGTTCAGCATTATTAGCGACATGGTCATCTGAATCAAGAGTATGCATGATAGAGCAATGCAACTGTTATCCATTTTATCTAGGTTAAAAGCAGCCGGCGTTTCACATTTTTTCAGGTAAATTGTTGTGACTGCTTGGCAGTAATTTTTATTTACTCAAAATATCGCGTTCATCATAGGGTCTGGCCAATAATAACATAGGCAATAAAAATTAGAAAAGTTCTTTCTTCTTCTTCTTTAAATAGATGGCGTTCGTGACTGGCGTTAGGATTTTCAACCTTAGAACAATGGAAGTCAAAGTCATTACATGTGACATTTGTTGTTGTTTATTAGTTAGTTTTTGACAAGTGCCATAAACCATAAAGAAGGTGAAGGTTGTTCTTCAAAAGTATTCCTTACCTCAGAAAAAAGGAAATACTTTTCTTAGGTATTAGCTTAGTGATCAAAGTTTATATAATTTTATTATGTACTCTCTGACGAGTTCGTTCGAGTATATGACACATTTTTTTTCCACGACCCAACCCCTTAACCCATTTGTATGGAATTAATACAGAGGGAGAGGGCGAAGAATGAAACAAGTAATGTATTGTAGTGATAATGTGTTTTTAATAACAGTATAATGCAAAATATCAGTTTTTAAGTCCCTTTACTGAAGTATAATAGAAATTTAAAATGTTCTGAATTATCCGAATTCTTCTTATTTTTCTGAATAAGATTCAAGCTCCTTAGACGCTCGATAATTTTTGGTGAAAATTGTGTATCGATACGATACATCAGTTAACTCAAGAAGTCTGGCTATGCGTATGTGATACTGAGATAATCTTTCAATGGCTATAAAAAGAAATATTGATACAACGAACAACATATAATAACAAAATATCTTACTAAACATAAATAGTATTTCCAAATTAGTATCATTTACTTCAACTAACAGTTCTTTATAAGTATGCTGTTCCCAGGATATTTCTAAAATTGTGTTCATGAAAAGAACTGACAAACAATATGGGATTATTTTCTCTGGATTAATAATTTTCTCAAAAAATTGGCAACAAAAATTTCTTACATAATATGGTTCCATTATAGGTCTTAGTAGCAAAAACACTATGAATATCTGGAAAAAACCAATGACAGCGACTACAATGCTAAATATGTTGACCATTTTACAACTGCATCATGGGTATAATTTAAAAATCAGTCTAAATCAATTTATAATTTTGTTATCAACTTCAATTAAAATTCTTGTACTTCGACTAAAACTAAGTATTTTGGGTTGTATTCATGACAATGTATAAAAATTTGGTTACATAGATTTTTTTGATTTTAAAGTCGAAGTGTCTGAATCGTCTGTGGATGTGTTTGCCTGTGATGATTTGGCGGTCTTGTATTCTGCATCTTTCTTTGATTTTCTTTTAAACAAACTTTTTATAGAAGTTGATACAGATGCACATGTACTTTCGCTTTGATTACTTTGAATATCTAATTTGGTATCTTTTAAATCGGAGATTTTCTTTGATTTTTTTAAACATTTTTTGGTTGATGTACTTTTTGATGATGTTATTACTTGTTCGTTTATATTATTTTCTTGCTGTTTTGAATTGCTTTTATCGTTACTGACAGAAATGATATGTCCCTTGTTTTCTTTTTTGTTTAAGATTTTTACGACGCTGGTAGTCGATATTGTACATGTTGTTGCTAGTTTCGTGGCATCTTTAATAGCTAATTCAATTTCTTGTGGTTCTGAAGCTTTGTTCTCTGTTTGAACTTTTTTCGGGAGACTTTTCAATGAAGCGGTATGAGACGCTGCATTTGAGTTTCGCTCGTCAGTTAAGTACTTTGTTAGTATTTCTTGATCTTTTCCATCGAAGTTAATAATTGATGGCCACTTTACAGAGTCAGTTTCTTCAATCGCCTCATTAATGACAAAGGTTTCATCTTCTTTTGTGTTCACATCAACCAATTCGTAGTTGGCCATAAGATCTGAAAACTCGTGCAGTTTGGCTGAAAATCTGATGTAATCTATAAGTCTTAATATGATCAATAAATAAAATAAAGAAAGACTGCCGAGCAAATAGTCTCTTGTAGCGTTTGAGGTTTCTATGATTCTTATTAGTTTTTCTCGAGGAGTTTCTTTTATTTTTATGGCATATTTAAACTTGCTTAGAGTCTGGGTGGGCCCGACTATACCATAACCTAGTACTATTGTTGAATAAAAGACTATACATGTATGGTAGATAGAAGTACTTTTAGCATAGCTAAGGAAGTATTTAAGATGTTTCCAAAGAACTACCACGTCAAGAAATGGCAGTAGTAGAAATAAGATAGTTAGCATTTGAACAATATTTAATGTAATTAATACTTCTGCAGAAGTACTGAAAGCCATACTGATGATTTAAGATGTTGTGGCCTCAGAGAGGTGTTTGTTATGGTTACTTTTATTTATCCATCAGTTTGCTGAAAAAATATTATTTTTGTGGATTTTTCCATTTTTTCTAAATTTACCTGATAAAATTTTGATGTGGAAATGCTTAGAAAGCAGCACTTGTTCCAGTTTATAATTGATCACTGGCCACGGTTATTTTTTAATTATTTAGTACATATTAAAATATATTATACATAGTACTTAACAACATCAAATGGAAGAACGTCATGTTTTCTTCTTCTTTTTTTTCCGTGTGTCAATCCATAACGTCATTTTTGTTCGGTGCGAGATACTATCAAAGATAATATAATCACTACGTTTACTATTTAGCAAAGACAATATAAATCTCAAAGAAGAATAATATAAATAACTACTTTGTAACTAAAGCTAAGTTTCACGAGTGACTTATATAAACAAGTAAATAGTAAAATATGAAATATCCTGGCCAAAAACTCTGAAAAAGGAACTTAGAAGAAAAAAAAGATTAATAAGAATTAAACATAGAATATTTCTTCTGAACATGCATCTGCACTGGAATCGCTAGTGCTGTATGCAAGACATAAATTAATTTTACTACAATTTACCTACAACAGAATAAAAATGTAATATTTTGTCTATGGTTAAATTTATGGTCACATCAAAGTTAGTGAATATTTTATCTATGTCTGTATATCTGTCTCTCTCTGATAAGTATTTACGTTTGTAATGTATGTTTTTATTTATACAGAGAGTATAATATCACTACGTTAATTCAATAAGAAGCTACAGCTCCTCTGTTCTCAGTTTGTTTTATGCACAACCTTAATAATTGTGATAAATGCTGAAATTATTTTAGTTATAAATATGCTGAATCAGTTTTAATAACATGGGTTTATGGGTAAGAAGAACTAAAAAAAAAATACGGATTAAACCCTCAGCTTAACCTTACCCCTTAAATTAAGCAGATTTTACTATGGGTGTTATACTTAGAGTATCTATCTATGGTGTTATTTTTTTTTTTTTTTTTTTTTTTATATTAGCCTACGTTGTCCCACTGCTGGGCAAAGGCCTCCCCCAACTCCCTCCAACAATCCCTGTCCAGAGCTGTTTGCCACCAGCTTTCCGAAAAGTCTTGAAGGGCGTCTCGCCAACGTTTTCGGGGCCGACCTCGCTTGCGACTTCCTTCCGGGTTCCAAGCAGTTGCAGCAAGTGCCCACCTTTCGGGGTGCATCCGACGAATATGCCCAGCCCACCGCCACTTGAGATTTATGGTGTTATATATAATCTATGGTGTTATATAAGTGATATTTATATTTTTTATATTTTTCAATAAAATGTTATTAAATGAATAAGTCGCTGGAAAATGTAAACTTATTGCATTTTCATTATTCACACGTAAAGATAGTGCCCAAGTGGGTAAGCTTATGAGAACAAGCGTTTACCTATCACAAATTTCAACTTTAAAAATAAATAAATTAAACTGATAAAACGATAACTTGTAAAATTAAATATATGTAATGTACATGTCTTGTTAATACATTTTCACAGTGTGAAATCATAATTTGATATTACTTAACACTCGTTACAAAACCGCCTTTCAAATGGAACAAGTTATTTCTTTCGTGTCTAAAAATTAACCCTTGTTTTGCTAAGTGATGAGAGCAACCGGGTATTATGTATAGAGATATGTCAAGTAAATAGTTATTACTTGTCCATTGTGAGTAGATAATCTAAAGATAGTAACGGTCTAATATTAGGTCCTTACATATGAAATTGGCGTTTTGTATGGGAGGAACAAAAAGTCGAATATTTTTTAATATAATATATTTAATTAATCAAAGTATGAACCATTATTTTCTATGCACTTTTGCCATCTTATAGGTAGTTCATTGATCCCTTTACTAAAAAAACCAGTCGGACGGGAATCAATAAAATCTTTGAAGGCGATTTGGACTGCCCCATCGGAGTTGAATTTTTTCCCTTGCAAGAAGTTATCCAAATTTCGAAAAAAATGGTAAGCTGTTGGAGCAAGGTCCGGGGAGTACGGAGGATGTCTTAGACTTTCCAATTGAAGCTCTTCTAATTTAGTAGCCGTCTGTTGCGCAGTGTGTGGTCTAGCGTTGTCGTGAAGCAGCAGTGGCGTGGAGCGATTGACCAGCCTAGGTTGTTTAGCCGCTAGCTTTTCCATCATGGTTTGCAATTGCTGACAATAGACATCAGCCGTAATAGTCTGGCCAGATTTGAGAAAACTGTAATGAACAATACCGGCACTAGTCCACCAAACGCTTACAAGTAACTTTTTTGGGGTTAATTTTCGCTTGGGGCAGGATTTGGCTGGCTGGCCAGGATCCAACCATTGCGCTGAGCGCTTCCGATTATCGTAAAGAACCCATTTTTCATCACAGGTAATGATTCGGTTTAAAATACCTTCATTATTGTGCCGGTTTAGTAATGTAACGCAGCAGTCGACGCGCGTTTGCCGGTTTGCTTCAGTCAATTCGTGAGGTACCCACCTTTCAAGCTTTTTAATCTTCCCAATTTGCTTCAAGTGAATTAAAACAGTTTTATCACTAACACCGCAGCCTGCAGCTAACTCGGACGTGGTTTGCGATGGATCCGCTTCCACAATAGCCTTCAACTCTTCATTATCAACTTGAGTCTCAGGCCGTCCACGGGGCTTGTTCTGCAAGTCGAAATTTCCAGAACGAAAACGTTGGAACCAAAAACGAACTGTGTTTTCTTTTGCAACACGACCGCCATACACATCATTCACCCTTCGAGTTGTTTCCGCAGCACTAGTGCCACGGCGGAACTCGTACTCGTAAATAATGCGATATTTTAAGTTTTCCATTTTGTAAAATGAGTGACGCAAACAGAAAAAAACAGAAGAAAAAAAACAAATGAATGACGATCATCGAAGCACAAATACATGAGTCTATAGCTGTACAAATTTGAATTTGGAATTCCTTACCAAAGAGGAGAAATTTGTGATTAAAGTGGCCAGTACGAAAAACGCCAATTTCATATGTAAGGACCTAATATCTTGTGTTGATATAGTATCTTAACAATAATTTATAATTAGCCTACATTACAATATGGCTTCATTTACAAGATTGTAGCTTACCACGGGGCTGGATTTTGCTGTTTTGAGTCTCTAGATATATATTTTTCAATAATTTGCAATACATAAAAATCTTAAACTATATTTAAGATTTTTTTGTATTACAGATCTAAAAATATTGACTAGAGAGTAATTGCATTATCTGAAAGCAAAAAGAGACCCGCGGTAAGCTCATAGCTGTTCTCTCGAGTACTCAGTCTATTGAAACTCTACGGAATCCGAAAAATCAATATAAGTATATAAGCGGAATGAACCCAAATGTACTCCGACTAAATAAATTAAAACGTTCCCAATAAAGCGCAAGGTGTGTTAAATGTAAAAAAAATATTGGCTTTTACAAACGTGAACTGGCCCAATCGCCAAATTGCAGTGGTACTTACGAATAATAAAATAGGCAAACACCGATGATTGTGGTGAATGTCATTAACATTTTCTGAATAGTGAGTGATCAGCTATGTAAAATCAAATCACGTGTACGATGCGGTTAAACATGTGTTTTAATTTACATAATCAATTACTGTGTTTTATCGTTTACCACACCTGTTCATTTTATTCGATTCGTAAATGATACAGGTTTACTTTAAAATGTTAATTATTTTTGATAAGTGATAAACGTCAGTTTTATGTTAAACTATTTTTAATTTATGCAGAAAAAGATTAGGATGCATCCGACGCGAGTAGAGGCTTCAACCCGATATTCCAGGTGTAGACAATATTTCGTACGTAGAAAGAATTTGACTTGTCACGTGACCGAGGCGCTTGTACAATTGCACGACGATTCGGTGAAGGTGCAGGTTTCAAATCATGCGTGTGGAGGTTACGGACGCGTCATTATCTTTTTATTATGCATAAAATAAAATAAAATAGTTTCCATATTTTCATGATTATATTTTGATATAAATATAAAATAAATATTTCCGGACTACTCACACAGCATCACCTAACCCCAAACTAAGCAGAGCTTGTACTATGGGTGTTAGGTGACTGATATGCTACTACATAGATACATTTTTTTTTGTAAATACATACATATGATACATAGAAAACGCCCAGACCCGAAACCAGAAATTGTAGATCGTACAAAATCTGGTCCCACGAAATGAAAATAAATTGTTGAACAGATGAATAACTTGACCATAACAACGTTGACTTTCAAGTTAAAATTTTCGTCTGTTTTTTTTCTCAATAGGAGTGTTTGTGCATCTTGTCAATTATTTAACGTTATTTATTTCCACGAGCTTATAAAGTAGACTAAGAGTTTAATTGAGAAGTGTATTTTTGTTACATGGCACAAAACAAACGACTCATTTAAATTTAAGGCATATTTATTTATAGAATTGTGCCTCAAAGTGAACAAACAATCAACACAACAACAAACAAAACCCACCCGCCAATTACCACATTTGTAAACAACACATCTAAAACCATCTATGTTAATCCAGGGAACCTTTTCTCTGATGACGCAGCACTTACTAATTTCGCAAGGTCGAAGCTTGCGAATGGAGGTCCTAATTCTTATGAGTTACCCGGCAAGTTGCCCTTAAATAGTTGCTTCGACTTGTTTCGACTATTTACCCGTATACGAGGTAATCTACGTAACTCGCAAAGGGACGGGTGAACAACACCTCATTTCGATAGTTCGCCAAGTTTAGGTAGTTTGTAATTTATATCGACAGATGTCGCGGACTGGTCGCTTCGGTTCTAGGTGTTGGAGTTGATTCGTCTATTTTTTTATGTAAGATATATGTTATGTACACACATTATGAAAATTTACGCAACACAGAAAAATTGCTTTTTACACAAAAATGTAGAAATACACCTTTTAAAGTTCCCAATATCATATATGTGCACAGCATTAATTGTGAAAGAAAACGAAGAAAAGCAGAGTACTTACTGATAAATATTTTTTTTTATAGACTGAGAACTTCTTTGAACTGTTTTCTCCAAGCCTCTTATATTTTGCCTTTGTAATACACTTCCACATCCAAATATTAATTATTTACAAACAAACTGTAATTTTAAATGACCTGTATAGACTAGCACTGTCTCCTTGGTCTGGGTGTTTAATATGTAAGACTATTATATGAAGTATTTCAGATGTCTAGTACCCGTAACCTAAGCTTATAGCTTACCACGGGGCAATATAGGTTTCGAAAGTTTGATAAAATTATTATTTCGTATCTTCCTTTATAGTCTGGGTTCTAATATAATATTTGCTAAAATTAGATCTTTAAGCTAGTGTAACTGTCACCATCAATATAAAATAAGCGAAGCGTAAATATAAATTAGACGCACGATAAGATATCAAGCCAAAAATATTTCAGCAAGCATAATATAATTTGATTTAACCCCAAACATTGTCTGTGTAGTCTTGCGACCTGAATAGTTTCGCTTTGACTAGAATATTTCCGTCTTAGGAATGCCGTTGAGGTGGTTTTAGCTTTGAGAATTATTTTGGGTAGCTAACTTGCTCATAGTTTGTGACTTAAAACTGACGGAGATGAGCCTTCATTGATGAGCCTAGTAATGTTAACAATAATTAAATTAAGTTGATATTGTAGGTAACTAAAATTATTATTAGTAAACGTTTTTAGTTACGCCGCGTTCACAAGGAGTCGTTTTTACTCTGTCGAATCTGTTTTATTTTAGGTTACAGGCAACAGTATTTCTATACTAGAGTTCACAGGAGTATTAGATTTTATCGGATCTTATAAACGAATAATACAAGAATGCTGGGACACTGACCTAGACATTTTTTAGAATAAGAACGACTCCGTGTGAACGCTGCGTTAGAGCCTTGCTCACTGTATTCGAATAAAGTCTATTATAGAGGTTTATAGGCATCATTTATAATACGCTATCTCACTCAGACTATAATGTAGCGAGGTAGATTATATTCATTCTGATTATCTAATTAGGATTTTTTTGGTAGGACATGGTGAACGAGACCCTTAATCAAAACTTGTGGAATGTCCCTCAACGAATTTGGTTCTTCCCACAATCAAGTTTTCAAACTCCATACATCTATGAAACAAAATATTGACAAAAAATCCAGTGCCGAGTAAATAAACAATATGATCAGGTGACTGAAAGTCCCATAATCCTTTGAATAGTTTCCCTTGAACTAAAATAAAGCCATATTCGCACTTTGATTCTACCTTTGTAACACTATAGCCACTATTGTCCGTCCGACAGAACGGTTAATTACTGTGTCCGAGATGTTGACTCAAGGAAGTAGTTTTTGCTTGGAGTTTTTGTTATACATTCTTCATTGTCTTTTACAGATAAGTAACTTGGTTTGTTTTTGTTTTAGGGTCTTTTGTTCGCTGTTTCTATGTGGATTATGTGATAAAGTAATGGTTTTGAAATTATAGGAAAGGACAGACTTATATGGCATTTTGATTTTGTTGACATGAAAAGTAAAACCTTGGCTAAACCAAATTCCATACCTTCCTACCGTCTTCCCTAAAAAATATCCTCTATGGCAAGGAAGGAGAAATTTCTTATAATAATGTTGACCTCTCATTGATTTTGATTAGTTCCCCCTGAACGAAAATTACGCAATTACGCAATGAAGGATTTCTAATAATGCCGTATGTCCTAATTCACTACAATCTTTGACCAGCTTTTTTTATGTATTTACTATCTATGCTTATTAAATCCAAGCAAAAGTAGGTAAAATGCGCATCAAAATAAACAAAGATAACAAATTTACCTATCTCTTTTTGGACAAAACAGCCAACATAAAAACCTTTGATTACTTATAGTATGTGCTATTGGCCTTTCAAGCCAACAAAGTGTTCGTTACATAAGAGATATAACTCACTTAAATGCCCAAAGCGTGTCTTTTGATGCCAAGTGAGTTGCCAAGAGAGCTGCCAAAGCAGCCAAGTGGCCAATGCCTTCGCCCGCAAAATCCGCACAACTAAGCTTTGCTGAACTGAGAATTAGTGTATGCTCCAAATAGTTTCAATCAGTTCATTTTAACGGGTTTTACTCACGTTTAAACGTCGGAATGTAATATTTCGTTGTAATTACACGTGAATCACGGATTAGCTCTTTAAAGTGTGCAGGCCATATAGCACGCAGAGCAGAGGGTCGTTGGGACGAAAGGTTCTAGAATGTAGACCACGGATCGGTAAGCGCAGCGGAGGACGTCCACTAGATGGACAGACGAATTGTAGAAGGCTGCGGGCTCACGGTGGATATAGGCCGCTGCCATCCGAAATTACTCGAAATCTTTTGAGGGAGGCCTATGTACAGCAGTGGACGTCCTACGGCTGAAATTATGATCATGTCATCATTACTCACGTGTCATCATGGACACATCAATAAAGCCCGTTTTCAAAATGAATAGTGTAACTCACATTACTTTTTGAGAATTTCAATCAGTGTTCGTTTTATTTCATTTTGCTACATAAATAAAAGTTTTATCTTTCTTGAATATTAAACACTGAAGTTACTTTACTTCTTTTTGCGTCGTTCCTTGTCTCAGTATTATTTAAGTTGACTGTGTAAAATGCGGGCCTTTAATTTGTTCCTTGATAATAAAATGTTGCTAGATTCTCCTTGGTCCAACTGGAGACGAGAATATATTTAAAGTAAAGGCAGTGTTGACGACTGGGTCAAATACTGAGTCATGGTAGGATCAAACTAAATTTACAGTGATTTACGAAACAATGTGTGCTAGTCGTCTTAAATAAAATATTATTATCGTCACGTATTTTTGAGATCAGTGTCTGTTTGCCCACGCAGATACTTTGAGGATATTGAACCTGTCCAATCGAGAACACCACATTTATATATTTTTATACTTATTTTTGTTAATCGGTCGGTTACAAGATGAACTTGACAAAAGGTATATATACGTGTTTGAGATTATTTTCAATAGTTTGGTCGTTGGTATATTTTATGTGATTTATTACATTTTTATCATTTTTTTTTAGTTATTTTACGTGTTAAACCAGAAAACTAAAAAAAAATCCTAAAAAGATTTGCCATTTTGGCCACCTATGAATAGAACACGCGTCCTTTTTCTGTTTCTCGCGACAAGATAGCCTGTCGCCTAATAGAACCAGCGTCATAAATTATTATGGCGAAACAAACTCCATAAAATCAAGTTTCGCCGTAAAACCTGTTTGTGCTGTGAACAAAATCAGAGGATTAGTTTATGATCCCACTGATGGGATCTTGTTTATTTATTGTTCGCTTCTGCTGAATTTGTTTTCGTATTATGTAATTTATGTTTTCTTATTGTAAATATTGTAACGAAATGATATATCATATTATGAGTTTTACAATTTCACATATTAATTGTAGACTAGCGGCCCGCCCCGGCGTCGCACGGGTAAAAAAAGTTCCCGGCAATTTTTCCTTATTTGCTCACCGTTTAGACCTACCCTGGACTACGACAAACATTTTAAAACAAAAATCAGCTCAATCGGCCCAGCCATCCTCGAGTTTTAATCAGACTAACGAACAACAATTCATTTTTATTTATATAGATTATTATCAGTTATGCTGTAGGTCAATATATTTTCATGTTTCAAGTAAATTGTATCGGTAAATCAATACAAATTTTAAATGTTAAAATCACCACCATTCAAAATGATTATTCAAACCGTTACCTTACAAAAACATGAACTCATAAAGCGCTACTACTAAATATCAGTTTCATTTTCATAAAGGAAAAGATGAAAAATTTAATTAAAAAATAACACGGGCCTCAGCTCGTTCTTGTCGGTTCATTAACTAGGTTAAGCTCGCGACTGTTACCGTGATTTTAAACGTCAATACTCACTCACTGTTCAACCCGGAACATGTTAAATTAAAACTTCGAGAAGTAGTTTGGTGTAAAACGTGAACCAGGAGTATTTAAACCTTACGTCATTACAACGCCATGGGAATTTCGCTGGCTACTGGTAGCAGTAATATATGTAAAGGCTATATAATGTAAAACAGTCGCCGCGTGAGCTAGTACGTACCATACATTTCAATATAACTGCTTAAATACGAAACTAGCAATATAGTTATGGCGTCCATATGAGGTAATGAACTAAAATATATATAGACAGACATTTATTTTGCACTACAGATACAACACGGAAAACAGCAAAATAAAAATGTCATAGAACACGTAAAATAAGGATACCACAAAAAAAGTCTCTGGTGGTAGCCTTATACCATATTGTCACTTTTAATAAGGTGAGCTTGTGGTCAAAAAAAGGCTTATCTAGCATAAAAAAAAAGATTTATACAAATTGAAGAATACATAATTAATTAAATTTGTTGCCCCTACGCTGCCATGTACCGAAAAGGAGTAGTCTCTTCGTAATGTCGCTTTGCCCCAAGATGCAGCAGTGCGGGTCTTCAGACTACACCTGGGCGGCTAAACCTGGCGCATGTTGACATATTTTCATGTGCTCTACATAACATTTAGCGTAAAATGGAAGCTAGTCCGCACTTGTATCTATTTGTAGTTGTATTTTGGTGAACAAGGGTCGAAAGGGTGTGGGTTGCTAGAACGGAATGGGTTTTTTTTCTGGACCAGTGATTTACTTTTACCCTTCCGTGGGTGCGAATTGCGCAAAATAAATAGGTGACAAGTTTTAATGTAGCTATAATATTATACAAATTATACATTATACAAATATCATAGAGCTGTAACGATGGTTTGTTTTTATTAGATTTGCTGAGATGCGAAAACCTTCGTCTTGCAGAAATCCGCATAACGACACGTTCAAGTTTTTGAATTTATCGCAAACACGGAGACTGAAAGACTGATAAAAGAGGCATATTGTTCAAATTTAGTATGAAGAAAAATGCTAAATACATAATATATTTTAAATATTTTAGGATTAATCACATAGCATCACCTAACCCCAATTTTATGCTATGAATGTTAGGGACTGCTTACTACTCGTTCATAGATATTTATGTGTAAATACAATACTTATGATAGATATGAAACAAATACATATATTGCGGAACGACATTCTATAATCCTATTTTCATGCAAGTAAATTTAGAATAAGTGTGTCATTTTAAACAGTATCTTTAGCCTATCACCACCTGCCAATCCACTTTAATGAGAGGTATAGCGTAACGCAACGTTAATGTATGCAAAGGGCCCGATCTCGAGGCGGCAGACTCAGCAATGAATAACAGAATATCTGTTTTGTGCAGCGAATAGACTAACTAATTGAATATACGTTTTTAATTAACATTACTTAAAAAATTCTTAAAGCAGGCCCAATAAATTTTAAGAAAATTGTCTAATTGCAAAATGTTTAGTGGTTTTTTAACCTTAATATTAAAAAAAACTACAAAAAATTACGTGTTGTATATAAATGGTGCCCAAGGATAGCTAGGCTGGGCTTAGGCCTTAAGGATTTCCATTTGTATGGTTTGATCTACCTTCACCATGAAACAGCAGCAATCGCCATGTCATCCATCAATCTTGTTTATCAATAAAACATGCATCTGATTGTGGTCAAGTGATGCACATTCAAGTGTTTGGTATTATTTAGAATTCTTGACCCCTGTCTGTTCGACGCACTACAAAGTATCTTACTGTAAAGATAATTCTGACGGTGCGGTGGGCGACGGTCCGCTTACGGCGGTAGCGGGTTAGATTCCCGCCGAGAGGCCAATTGTTTGTATGCTCTGCAAGCACTTTCATCTTGGTCTGGGTGTTATAATATATGTATAATAAAAAAATACAATGCATGAATGTCTATTATATTTAGTATATCAAATGCCTAGTACCCGTTACACAAGCCAAGAGCTTACCACGGAGCTAGATGTTGATTGTCCGGAAATATTTATTTTATTTTTTTATATCGAGTATTTAAAATTACGCTTAGTTTATTCATAGAAACTAAAATAAACTTTCACGTTTCTGATTCTTATGTCATATCTGCACAGACAGTGAAATGTTAAAAATTCACAAATATGTTTCAAACAATAGCTTGGACTTACGTCTCACAGAATGCTATAACAAGAATGTCATTCAATTCAGATACAATTTTCCAAAACGTCCGAACCTTTGTGGGTTCAATTTGTGCCAGATGAAGTCTCATCGAGAAAAGACGAGAACTGCAGACTTCGGTACTTTTGTATCAGCCCGTAATTGCCGCAAATCGAAGGGTACCTTCGATATTTGAAGTCGGGGTCAAAAGTTTCATTGCTAAATACAACGGACATTGGTAGTATCAACATTTTCTTTTTATTATAACATCAGATGTCTAGTATCGTTACAAAAGCTTTAATCTTTCAATTTTACTGTGTGCATTATCTAGCAATATAACTACATGATATACTAATACTTTGGAAAAATTGAGAAATTCCGTAAGTTTACATTATGCACAGTAGACAAAGTTTGCCTATGTGGTGTTTTTAATCAGTTTATTTATTAAAAAAAGAGGTTTGTTAACATATCACCTCATAGACTAGTTCTTAATGAACTGTTTAAATTAGCCTCTGTGGTTAGACGTGTAATGAATTTCCGTGAAAAAAAAACGATTTTCACCCAATTGCCGGGTGTGGTTTTGTTTATTCAAGAAGTAGATTTTTTAAAGAGAACAAACCGAGGTTGTACAATATTAATTACTTATTGAGTTTTACTCGGGCCGCGGGCATCGGTCCCCCGTCCCCTCCCGTGGGCGAAACATGCTCAAAACACTTAACAAAAAAAAAAACAAATCCCAGTTCTACCAAATCGTTATAAAATTAGAACGATTTTCAATTTAACTCGAGAATTACCTAACATATTCTTAAAATATATATTAGCTTTATTATAAAATTTATATAAGGCCATGTTTCAAGTAACGGTTTTTGCTTAAAAAAAGGAATCATCGAAATCCGTTTCAGGAGCTCAAAGTTATAAGGTAAATGTTTATAAAGGTAAGAAAGAAGTAATACTATCATATTTATATAAATACGTGTCGAATTGATAGTTCTTTAGTTTTTTGTCTAAACTTAATTAACTAATGTATATTTATTACTAAACATAAAACAAATATATTTTTTTCCAGTAAGGTTCGACTCGAAATATATCGTTTTGCTAAAACTCCTGACGACTAAAACATTTATCCGTTTTCAGAATCATTTGAAAATATCTAGACAGCTTTTTGTTGCAGATCTGTGTTATCATCGGAGTATATAAATATAATAATAATAGAAAAGTCTTTTTAGTTGGAAATACAGCTTGTTTACGACTCCCTCTTGACTGTCCTATAAAAAAATAACATACAATCTCCATAACACGACTGGTAGCCTACAAAAGTCGGCACAAAAGCTAGATATAAACTTTATCCACATTTATATTCCAAGTATCAGAGCCGAACAAAACTTTGCGGATGCCTTGATTGTTTTTCTTTATATTTCTTGATGGGGTCTTGTAATATTTTTTCAGGCAATTGTTTCTTCCCCTAAGTTTTCTTTCGCGGAACCTTTCATCGATTCTTATTATAGGGATAATCTTTTTGTATACTTTCTTAAATGTTGTGAATATTAAAATACCTAAAATTTAAAGCCCCTTAATTGGTTCACCTGTTTGCTCTCCCTTTTATTCAATTAGAAGCAAAAGTTATACAAGAATATTACTTACTAGTGGCCCGCCCCGGCTTCGCACGGGTTTTTATTATATTTTTTTTCCCGGCAATTATTCGATTTTTCTCGCCTTTTAAATCTTCCTTAGACCTCCACGAACATTTCAAGACTATGATAAGATAAATCCGTTCAGCCCTTCTCGAGTTTTAATCAGACTAACGAACAACAATTCATTTTTATTTATATAGATTTGATTGCTTCTAGTGTTTTTATTCTGGTGTCTGTTCAACAAGGCGACGTCGACTTATCACATTGTTGACATGACAAGTCATATACATAAATGTATGTATAAAACACTTATAACTTAGGAAACTTGTTACCATAATCTCAACATTACAAAAACAGTAATAAGTTCTATGAATACTCACACACCACATAACAAGCAATACCAAGCTTTCAACCACATAACAAGCAATTGCCTATTCCTATCAACTGTCAAAGCATTTATTGCACGCAACGGCATTTGGATTTGCCTTGCACGAGTTCATAACATACAAACTGCCCCTCACGTGACATAGAAAATCTTCTAGCAAATTCGTTCAATTCTCGCGCTTGGCTTGTGTCCGCTCATATTTGAGCCAACAATTGGAATTTTTTGCTTCACATCATCCGACCAAAAAATCCATTTACAAAATCACAGATTCCCGCGTTTCCAGCTGAGAGCGTCACAGTGGAAACAAAAACGACTTTCTGCACAAAACATTACAGTACATCAGCTATCATTTATCAGAATATAACTAGTGGGGCGTAAGGGGAATACATTGGCTCGGACATTTCAACAGTTTTTGTCCCTTTTTTGTTGGTTTCCATGTGTTCTGGTATTTCAGGTCAACTCTGTTGATTTTTTCGCCGCTTTGTTGAATATTTCACTCGTTTCCCCGATCAAAGTGCTTTTGGGATAAATGCACGCGTTGCCGCTAGTTACCAACTAGCTCACTAACATTCATACCTAAATAGATGCACATCAGTATATAGTTTTGTAATGTTATAGTATAACAAAGAAATGGAAAAGAAATAGGTAATAAGAATTCCAGTCATGATTCCCTACCTTCTAAATTCGAATTCAATGTCATGGCATTTGTAAATCTATAGAATACTCGTAGTTCTAATGGTTACCCCTTGAAGAGCGGTTTACAAGCATTACATTTCGCAATAGACTCGGCATTCTCTGCAGGCACTCGCAGAAACTTCCCCGACATCTTGAACAAAGAGAACAGCACTTTATCACCTTATAACTGCAGTCTAGACGTACTATAAATCTCTGCAAGCGGCACGTCTGTTTTTCCTTTAATCTGTTTCCGTGACGTGTACTTCGATAAATATTGTATGAACCTCTGGAGGGTTGTGTGTTATTGGATGTTTCTGGGTGTAATGTTGTGTTTTAAGCGGTTTTTAAGCGTTTACTTGCAAGTAAGAAAAGAGAAGAGAGAGAGAAGAGTTTATACCCAGTAGTAGGAAACTTTTGTGACATAAACAGTGTTAAATAATACCACAGTGAACTAAAAAAGCTTCAGTCTAATCAACAACTTGTTTTGTATACTGTAACGTTTCGCAAGTGAATTTCGTTCTCTATTACAAAACTAATTAGTCTCAACGGCAATCAGCTCTAAGAAGCTATACGGCCTTATTGTAATAGACGTTTTATCGAAATAAACCGCTGTATTTAAAATACTGTTTCAAACTACCTAATTTGTTTAAAATGCTTGTAATACTTTTGGTGAAACTATCTAGACAGACAATAAAACTTAGATGGACTCAAGAATCTGAGCTACAAATTGAACTTCAATGTAATATAAATTCTTATAAAATTCAATAGTTTTAAAACGATTGAAACACTTCAAGTTTCATCATTAGGTCTGAGGCTTCGCTCAAATAGTTCGTGTAACTTGAACACATTCTTTGTAGATTTATTGAAAGTTGGACAAGCTGAAAGTAAACGTTTTTTGTATTAAATATACCTTTGTGCGCTGACTTAGATCATGAAATAATTTCAAAGTAAATTTACACATTCAAAGACGGTAAGTTATTTATTTATAAGGAAGGCCTACAGCTAATAAAGCGAAATAAGTAGCCTAATTTAATTACCGAAAGCTATTTATAAAGACCTCGCATATAAAAAACAATACCTAACAAATTACGACGTTAAACAAAACAAACAATACTCGTTACAAAACTACACATGAATACCTTAACAACATACTTTAATAACAATAACTAATATACCTCTATATTTTATGTGCATAAACCAAGAAATTAACTATTAATAACAAACCTAAAAATTTTACTTTAAGAAAACCCAGCATCGCCAAAGAAATTACTACTCAATTAGCACGGCGCTTTATTCACACTTGTGCAGAATAAATCAAATGCTAGTAATTCTATCTGTAACTATTTCACGCTGTACCAATCTGATAAATTCCGGTGTAGTTCGAATAAAGTGTCATATAATGAAATGAAAATGAAATGAAATGAAAATATTTATTAAAAGTGAAAGACACAAATGACAATGGCTAATAAGCTAATTTTTTAAATATTTTTAATAAGTGATAAACCTCACTTTGTAATGGCACGTTGGTGTAATTGGTAGCTCGCTGGGGCGCTATCCCAGAGATGCAGGTTCGTATCCTGTGCGTGCGAAAGTTACGGATGTGTCTTATTCTTTTTCTGCATAAAATTTATTAATAAGCTAATGTTCAGTGTTATCAAATTCTCGTCAAATACGATGAAATACATCATTTGTAAACAATTATTATTCCTATATCTACCTATCTATTTATTTAGGCATGTAACAATCAGGTAGGTTGGTTTTATGTTAAATTTTAAATTTACTATAATCATTTGCTAGGAATTCACTTACAGAGTATAATGGTTGTATCTAGCAAAAGAATTTTAACGTTATGTAAAAACGATCGTTCCCAATTCATGAGTGATAATAATTAAGGCTTATTTTTATACCTTGTGTAAAATCAATTTTAATTTAACAAAAGCATTTCTTGAAACTGTGCCTGATACTTCAGGAGTGATAAACAGAGAAGTATTATTTATCTGTCAACACCATTGCAATTATCTTGTAAATTGTTGAAATTATCTAAGCAATAATCACTGGGTCCGCTTGTCATAAATAGAACCAGTAAGGAGAGTAAAGCACTAAGCATAAGTGAAGTAAGAAGCTGTACATAATTTTTAACTACACCTATGCACGTTCAGTGTTTTTTTTTAATAAAAAGCACTGAACGCGCATAGTTGTAGTAAGAAATGATGTACAGCTTCAATTTCTTCACCCTGGCATTTCTTTTAATTTATATTTCCTAAAATGAGGCATACGGTTGTAAAACTTTGACAGCGCCGTCGGAAATTCTATTTCTCACTTTGCATCTAAAAACTTGAATAATGCAGTAACGAATGTTGGAAGAGTAAATTTGCTATTCAAACTTCTGTCGTCATACAATTTTATACCTGTCTTTATGGATCCGCTTTAGGCATTTTTATAGGGCGGCGCCCCACGATACAGCACTTTTGTGGGAGTACCTGAGGCTTGTATACTAACTGTGAAATAGGGCAAACTATGAAGATGGTTTTCACATCATGATGTTAAATAATACCGGAAATTGATTTTTTATCACATCATTTTAACACGGAAGAGCAAATGAAATTATTATTATTATTATTTTTAAATAAATGCATTGTTTCAGTAAACGAAGGGTTACTTTTGTGTAATAATGCTGCTATTGTAGAATATATACATCCATACTATATATTTTATATGCGAAAGTAACTTTCTTTGGGCAATTTATGATAAAATTCAATTTTAGTATTTTTCCCTGTTTCCGCAATTTTGAGAGATGTAAGTAGGTACTTCAACTTCAAACCAGTCCATCACTATCTTCATTGATTCTCTTATTTTCTCCTATACCCTATGCTCTGTAATATCTTCCAACCCAAAGAGATTAATGAATGCCCATTCTGGAAGACATTTAGGTAGGTCATTAACATAAATAAGAAACAGTACTGGTCCCAAAATGGAACGTTGTGGAACTCCTACGTCACTATGTCCTACAGTTGAGTTTATTTCGCCAATGCTTACGATCTGTGTTCTTTTGCTTAAATAGTTGGTCATCATTTGCAATACCAAAATATAAACGAGGTCTGACAGAGTGTCAAGCTAAACGCGACGAATCAAATCGAATTATTAAACAAAACACCTTATTAGTACCTACTACCCACCTCAATTACTGTAATATACATATACTCGCGTAGAACAATCACATTTTATCTGATTTGCCCTAATCCCATTTGACTGAATTCACATATATCAACAGAAAGGTCACGCTGTAACCTAGCTATAAATTCAGCTAAAACACGCATCGAAAACCGCGCAAATACATCGCCACCATCAATCATTCAGTCATCAAAATCAGTCAATCGACCGCGCCGTGTGTCACTAACATTTGGGTTACCATCAATTATCATACATACCTATAAAACTACATGGATATTCTACTTTGTAAAGCTAATGTACGAAGCTTATTGGTGTATGTTTTTTGAGAATTTCGGTTAGCGAAAGGAAACAGAAATTATCCATACATCTGGTTTGATTATTAATCGAATTAGCTCTGAAAGGTATTTCTGTGCAAAGTTTTTACAAATATAATTGTATGTTATATCAAACGACGTCAAATTTTTCTTGGTTTTAAAACGTAAAATGTTCATTTAATTACATAGGACTGCTTGGTGGACTTAACGTTATAATTTACGGGGATCTGCCATACTTCACAGTATTTTATGTCCAAGAAGACTTTGCTGCCCATCCTCAAGAGAGTGTTCCTTAGCCGATGCTGTCGGACAACGATGGGAGACAACACTCTAAAATATACCGACTACATCGTGTGATACTTCCTTTTCGGTAACGGAAAAATAAGCTAGATGTGTATGAAAGCTTTTACACGGTATTGAAAGCTATGACAGCGAGTTGTCAAACATTTAGTTCGTATTGCTCTCCCGCCCCTAAGTTCGCAAGCAACGTGACCTGCTGATGTGCCTTCAAAATGTTGCTACGGAAAACTTTGAGAGCAAAGTAACGCTATTAATGCGTCACACGACATACCCATCAATCTTCAGCTCTACCATCATTATAATAAAGATCAAATTCCTGCCCCAGCTGATTGATTTAGACGGCCCGTTAAAAGGTTGAGTTGTCAATTAATTCTCGTCAGGGGACAAAAAGGTATTGTAATGGGACATGTGAGGACCCTTCCGTTAATAGATCTTGAGATCGGCTGACGATGGCTACCTGCGAGCCTGATGCTTTCAGCGAAGGAGTGATTAACATTGAATATGGTTTTGATTGAGATATGGGTACAGAAAGAGTGCGCCGTTTACTTATTTTAAATAATCATAATACTTAACACTTCTATAACACTTTCTTGATAGAATTTACGCACCTACTTGTTATTGTATATTTTATTTAAAGTTGTTTTTGACATTATTTATGTTGACAAAACACCGTTTTGTACATATATAATGGACGGAGACGCAAGACTCAGACGCTCCATGCTGTTAAAATGCATCTTGCGGCATTAACACGCATAATTAATTATAATATAATAATAATTATATCTATTACCGTTCAGATATACCTACCTAGGTAAAAACAGAAAGTTTATATTTGTTTTCTATTTGTAGCTCTCACAAAATAACGAAGCATTTTAAAACAATTCATGATAAAATGATTTATTTTGATTGTAAAATACTAAAAACGCCAAGTAATTGTTTTTCGTTGAAATTTCTCCCTTACGATAGGCACCCTCTCATGATTCAAGCCTCTGTGTAATCGCGACGAGTTCCCGATACCGTTTTAAAGGAGATTAAATGCTAAGCAAGGATCGCTTTGTCGTCAAATGAATTCGTTAGAAACGACGCGTAAAACAACCCTAAGTCCAAGGTTTAAAAAGTAATATATCTCATAAACTGCCTTTTTAACGATTTCGGAGTTTTATTTATGGTTTGGAGAGTTTTTGTTCTGCTTTCGATGCAAATTTATCTTAACAAGAAAATATATATGTGCATAAAATTTTAATGCCATAGATTTCTGATTGACTAGACATAGTATTCCTGTAAAATTGTAAAAAAAAATTATATGTTGAAACATTATATACCGATAATACTTTCTGCCAAACTAAAATCTATTGACCAAAATTCTAACTGCTGATCTTTTAAAAATATACTCCTAAAATATTTATTAGTTTGACCAAGTTGGCTCAAACTCTAAAACGCATGGCCCTAAAAAGCACAGCCGCAGTCTTTATTCTAATACGTATGACGTCACAAACCTCTCTTCGATATTGCTTAACTTGTACAAATCCCAAATCGCGCCACTAGAACACGTTCCGTCGCCCACAGGGTAAATCGATTGTTGCGACCCATTCAAAGTTACTTTGCGGGAAGTTTTGCATGAGCAGAGCGGTGAAATCAGCGAGTCACATGTACGGATATTCTTCAAGTTTTAACGATAAAGAAAAATATATAAAGAGGAAATAGCGTTGGGAATTCTTTATGAGCGTTCGATTCTTAAATTATCATCTATTAAATTATTTATTAAATCGATATTAAGAATTTAGATATTATATCGATGTTTACAGAACACAACCCTTTATCGTCATCATCTTCAACTCTTTAATGTTTTAAAAAAATAAGTATCGTACGTAGATAAAGAAAATATTGTTTTTTTTTTAATTTATATTTCCATAGCTTGAATAAGGTTGTTGAAGTATTTTAATGCGTCTTTTAAAGATCATTTGTTATATCATTAATAAGTTAACAATTACGCTTTCAAATCGCTTATCTTCTGAACTAGCGCGTGGTTTAAACTGGGCCTGTGCAAGGATGAGACTCTGTACGTAAATCTCTAGCTGAATCCACATAATTTTCTCTCCCTCTTACGCATTTAAATCCGTATCTCTATCTCGCTTATTAGTTCAGCTACATTCTGTGTCCGCCAACTTTTAATCAATCTAGAGGTAGTTTCTCAATGAGTGGTTTTATTCTTTCCTTTACAAATTAAGTTTGTTTCGATTAAACTACATATGACCTGTTATTTCGTAGATTTCTTTTTCGTCAATTCCTGGTAGTGCCACTATTGTTAGTCCTTAGATTGGTTGACTTTTCGTTAATAATACATATGACTAATTATATTGCGTAATTTTTGGTCGATAATTATTGGTCAAGACATAATTGTCAACCCTCGGTGAATGTCTCAGTTATCCGAGGTCATTGGTTACCAGCTCCGTTCTAAATTGCCTACAGACCTCAACGAGCTATCGCCCGTTGATTGGCTGATCAAAGCTTTCTATTGTTCTGCCATCTCGTAGCTTAGTCGCCGTTTCAATAGTTTGAGTGTTTCATGTTTGGAAAAGCTTTTGATGCTGTTTTGTTGCCATAGAGGTTTTATGATAAAGATTTTATTTCAGTTTGTTCAGCAGATAGCATTTTTTTGAAAGTTTTGTTTGAAATGTGAATACTGTTTAAAATTTTTCTTCATTTTCTCAACGTTTCGTACAAAAATATATATATATATATAGGATATAATAATAAAAGATCAAGTACATAATATTATCTGTACATCTGCCATATAAATGATAAATGAATTCAGGGCCTTTTTCACTATCTTTAAGGTCAGTCACTGACAGTTGCCAGTTGACTTCTAATTTCTATATTTTAACCATAGACTACTACTAATATACCTCGGATTTGGTGAAAATAAACAAACATAATCATAGATAGATCGATAGAAAATTCTTTATTACCCATCATATGTTATACAAAAATACAAAATTATTAAAAGTAAAATTAATCCTAGCATGCGTAATGGGCGGATATACAAAAATATGTGAACTTTGATTATAAAATAAAATTTCTGGTATTACCTATCATCATCATCATCATCAATGCTTAGCCATATCAGTAATTACAATGGTAAGCTATGTCAACAGCTATTTCGCTTTGTCACAGTCATCATCATCACCCTATAACGTTCCCACTGCTGAGACACAGGGACTTCTCTCTTGACGAGAGAGATTAGGCCTTAATTCACCACGCTGGCCAAGTGCGGGTTGGTGAATGTCACATGTCCTTCAAACTCTTTTAGAGTTCTCAGAACATGCCGGTTTCCTCACGATGTTGCCTTCACCGATAAAGCACGTTTTTATAGCGCACATAAATTTCTCAAGAAGAAAAATCCAGAGGTGCGTGGCGGGGTTTGAACCCACGACCTTCGGAATGAAAGTCGAGTGTCCTCCCACTTAGCCAACACGGCTTTTTACCTATGACATGCATAAATATTTTATGATATTTTAAACAAGACTTCACCTAGCTCGAGCTTTTTAACCAATATTTTTGTTGAAATATAACAACAGTCTAAAAGGCCTAGCGACTCTCGACCGCGAAATCCCAGGGCTTACGAGAACCGTTTAACATTTCAATAACATCACAAGTAGGGCAATGGCTGCCTAGAAAACATTGTTTTTACTTATTTTCCAATGCCAAAGAATGTGTTTACTTACTTTACAGTACCGAATAAGAAAAACAATGCAAATCGCTCGCCGAATACTTACTAAAAATCTAGCTAGCTTAAAATATTGTGCTATTTTTAAAGTAAAATAATTAAAACGTTATTTCTTATCCAAATCAAACATATAAGTTATAACTTTCTTCAAAATGTTCACTGTTATTAAAATGATCAACTGAGGTTTTGTCGGTTACACCAAGTTTATCGGTTAAACTTTTTTTGTAAGTAGAAAATGCATTTATTTCTAAAGTCTGAGAGATAAAAGTACCCAATTTTCGTAACATCGTCGGCTGCACAACTTATTTAGCATATCTATGCCCTAAAACTATGTGGACCATAAAATCCGCCTTCGCCGACACAAACACCGTGAGAAAGTCGTAAAGTCATGTATAATGCATAAAAAACTTTGCCCATAATTCACAAGATTCAACATCAAACGGGAAATTGGATTATGCCAAATCCGTCTTGCAAAATATATGTGGCAACATTCGGTCGTCAGAATGGATGTGGCAACATTGGCGTAAGTAACGATGCGTATTTTTCATATTTCCTTGATGGGAATTTGTAGTGGTATTGGTTTTTGCATCATGCGTTTTCCAGGGTTCAAAAATTTTTTATTTACGTTGTTCTCAACTACATCTCATCTAATCCTTAATCTGAGGTGAGAAACTCCTAGGGCCATTTGGACCATCTGTTAGTGAAACTAAGCAAAGGTTTTCTCTGGTGGTAGGCTTCGGCCGCGGCTTGTCACCACCCTCCGGGCTGGGCCAATGCGTGAAGCGATTATTTCGTGTTTCGTAATGTGGCCCGGAGAAGCCATCTACCTTCTAGGTCTTCATGCCCTATGTTAGACCACATCGTTACTTAACATCAGGTGAGATTGTGGTCTAATGAAGGCTTATCAAGCATAAAAAAATAAATAGTTTATTTCGTTCAGTCACTGTGACAATGTGAAAAAGCCGTGTTGGCTAAGTGGGAGCATACTCGACTTTCATTCCGAAGGTCGTGGGTTCAAACCCCGCACAAACACCTCTGGATTTTTCTTATTGAAAAATGTATGTGCGCTTCAAAGCACATGCTTTAACGGTGAAGGCAAACATCGTAAGAAAACCGGCATGCTTAGAGAACTTTGAAGAGTTTGAAGGACATGTGACATTCACCAACTCGCACTTGGCCAGCGTGGTGAATTAAGGCCTTATCTCTCTCGTCAAGAGAGAAGTCCCTGTGTCTCAGCAGTGGGAACGTTATAGGGTGATGATGATGACTGTGACAAAGCGAAATAGCTGTTGACATAGCTTACCATTGTAATTACTGATATGGCTAAGCATTGCATTTTTAAGTCCGATTTTGTGAAATAAGCTCTTAGACTCCAAACATTTTTGAATTTCATGAATTTCATTTTACTGTGAGACACATATGACGTGTCTCTCAGTAAAATGAAATTCGTAGATAATTTTGTATATATCTGATATACAGTAAAAAACTGAGTTGGGTGTGTTTTCCCATGTAAAATTAAATATATAAAATGCATTTAAACTTTTGCCTAGGGATGGCATGGAATCTAAAACGTGTCTTAAAATTATTATCGTAATTTTAAGACTCGATCATTGTGGCAAAAAGTTTGTCTGTGTTACCGATATAATAACCCGCATTTTTTACAAAAGCCTTTGTTAATAATCTACTTTCTCGGTAAAAAGGTCCATACGTGACGGTTTTTAGGTATATTTAGGCCCCACGTTGAAAGTTTATGGCCCTATTTCGTTACTGTTGGCGACTGCCTCTTTGGGTGCGGTTAGTTCTAAACCTTTTCCCCTTCAATTATTTGGGGCTTTTTGGGAATAATTCAGAAAACAGAGCCGTGTAATATGGAGTTATGGGCGTTTTATTGGCAACGGAACTGGTATGAAGGTTTTTATTTCAACGCAAGTTGGGGAAATTTTAGGCGATTACTTTATCTCTTGAAGCCTAAAACAATTCTGCTAAAGTTGTTTAGTTTATATGTACCTATTAATAACAAAATGTATTTTTTCATTATTCATTACATTATTTATTGTACATACATACATTACTCAAATTTTAATATTAACTTTATTATTATTCGATATTATTTTTTGTTATAAAAAAAACCGTGTTCTCCACACTCGACTTCCATTCCGAAGGTCGTGGTTTCAATCTACACGGCGCAACTCTGGACTTTACTTCTTGAATTTTTTTTAAACTATAAATGACATGGTAGCATTTGTTATAGGAATGATGTGATGGATTGTATCAATTGCTATTTTAAACATCAATTAATATAAATATAGAATTTTAAGTATTTTTGTGTCATTTTAAGGTTTACTAATTTCAAGCTGAAAGTAATTTAATAATGATCCGTAAAAGCTACGATCATAGATCATTTTTTAATTAACACAGGATCACCATTTAAATATATCATTACTTAATATCGTGTTATTTCACTCGCCACTAAATAATATAATTATCATAACTAATTTACAATACATGTACTACCAAAATTTTATTGCATAATTTTGCAAATTTATGTTCGTTGTGCGTAATTGAGAAAAAATGATTCCATTTTATTTGGTGAGAGTACAATTAACTCTTTCAGACCAGTTTTATTATTATTTTTAATTATTACATATAACTTTAAATAATATAACGTGATATTATTCATGATATCTCATTTCATGATTCTGTTTCATACGAATAATGCAGCGCGCTTGTATATAATGTTGGTTACCATGACAGTATCAAAAATAATTATTTATTAATAACTTATTTGTTATTGACGTATATTTCTCAACGAATCCATCAAAGAAAAATATGAATAGGCCAAAAAGTATCGATATAAATCAAAGAACTAAATAAGCCCCTATAAGTAATTTTCAAATCTCTTACAATCTTGATACTGTGAAGCGAATGAAATACAAAAAGTTGTCAAGTGAGTGCTAAGAAACAAGAAGGCTTACAAAATATCCATAAATTTCTTATAATTCGCTAATACAGTACGGGTCGCTTGTTAAATATATAATTTAAGTATATTTAAATTTGATTAAAAAATATAGTGATAATGATTAACAACAAACCTTGTACTTGTTAATTGTATTGTGAGTTATACTTTTTTATTGTTTAATTTAAATTTTGTCATTCAACCATTGAAACCAAATTGAAGGGATTACCTTCAAGTAGGATGTGAGATACGAACATCGATATCTCATCCTTGTTCGAAAATTCATGACATAGTGACAAACTTGAAACTTGTGATAAACTTAGGGACGATTTTCACCGCGGAGCCCCAAAAGAATCAGTGTTCCGCGTGATCATCAAGTTCGGAACTTTGTTTTTGTGTCGTCAATGTTCCCAGCTATAATAAATGGCCCGTCTCTCGATTTTATTGTATGACAAAATATTAAAGAGTTTTGCAGATAAGCTTCAATTTATTTTGTGTTTTAAGAATATTTGTAGAGAACGTAAAATAATTGTAGAAGTTTACTCTTAAATTTATCAATAAGATAAAGTAGAATTATGCAATGGGTGCGGAATACATCTACTATATAATTAGTTTTACGGCATTGGCTTTTTAAAGGTAAAACTATGAAAATGTTCTATGACATCGGTATAACTTTATAATTTTTAGAGATAATACTTCAAAATATGACCAAATAAATGAATGCTAAAATTGTATGAAAATTGAGATTGACACGTCGCGTCGGTAAACAGTGAGGGTTTGATTATACCGCACGTGCTACCGGAACTCGTGATTCCTACTGTGATTTTCGCCTGTTTACATTGCTACCTATGTAAAACACTCAGAACTTTTCTATTCCACTTACTAAAATTAATAAAATACATCTGTGTGACGTGTACGAGTCAAAATGCCCAGAACATAATATGATAATTGTGGGTTAGAGTGAGATAGGACCCTGAGGGCATCAAAATTCCGGAGTGAGGACTTGTGACGTATAAGTTAAGTACAAATCGCCCGAGAGCCTAACGTCAGGTGAAACCTCAAAGCACTTCTTCTTCTTGATTCCTCGTTTGCAAGAAAAACTAAAAAATACGTGTACATTCTTTTTAATATTGCAATTGAAGGACCAATTCTTTTTTTTTTGTGTTCCACCCTATTATGATAACATGTTTGATAAGGTTGTTTTATTTTCCAGGTAAGTCTCGATCTGTCGATGACGCATCCAAGGAGGACCCATGTCTTACTGGTAGGCTCAATTTCATATTTACTAACAGATACTCTCAATATCGTCATTACTTACGAAGCGGCCGAAACAGGCTGCTACTACATAATTGAACAAAACCACCCTCAAAGCTCTTTACATTCAATAATGTAGGTACATACAGATTCCATTGTGTTGTAAATATAGGAATCGTTTTCAGCCTGTTGCATATTAAAATGAAGGAAAAGATAACACCAAAAACCCGTTCAAAAATATTAACAGTCTAACTTACTCTTTGTATCTCCAAAACTCCGTGCACTATGTACGTAGAACCCCCTACTCAATTACTGACCGTGCGTAACGCTCACGGAACAACGGGGTTAAAATAACCAACAATCCGCATCCACTTAACCGTTTAACCGTCAAGTTAACCCCATACCTTGAATCATCTGTGTCGAAACTAGGTCAGTTAACATTTGGAAAAACCCGCTACTCAATGGTTGGGGATTAAGAGTTGTGAATTGAACGCTTTTAAAATATTCCAGCCGCCATTTTGTAAAGGTATTACGTTTTTATTTTACATTTTAGATTGATTGCTCTTTTATTGGAGATTTGCAAATGTTTGTCATTTTTACTTAAATTTTATTGGAATTAGCATTTTGAAGTTATATGCCTACTATACAGAAACTTGTTAATTATTGTTATTTTAATGTTAAATGTCAAAACAGGTATAAACCGCTCGACATGATCAGAAAATCAGTTGGAGGCAAAATTGTATTTGTTTGCAAGCAAAGTGACGAAAATAGCGTGCTAATAGTCCGTTCCTATCACGAAATAAATCCGTGCCGTAGTCAAAGGTACACAGGTACTAGAGAAGCCTATAATTTATCATTATTACTAAGCCAATTTAAATAGGCTTAAATATAATAATCATATTAAAGGAAGGCTTAGAATTTCCAATAACGTTATATATTTTCTATAAGATGCCTTGCGTAATGATGATAATAATTCCTGGGATGACTTGATAAATTAATTTAAATCAGCTTAATATCATTTCATCCGTTATTAATCAGCCGTTTCAAAGACTCGCCTTACAAGCTTCGAGCTAATTATGAGCTTCCTGGAGCCTTTTAATAAGTAATAGGAAGAACTCCCACGGCTTAGTCGCATTTACACTGTACAGATTACAGTAGACTAGATGGTTTTTAGCTCCGCGTTTTAGTAGCTAAAATTACCGACTATAAGAACACTAGGAAAAAAAATTATGAAGTTTATCTGACACTGAAGGAAAAATCGAGTGACGGGCACCGTTCAATGACATGGCAACATTCGTTTAACCACTCTGGAAGTTTCTCTGGACTCTCGCTGAAACTATTCAGTTTAGAAAAAAATATGTTAGAATATCATTTTTGAAGACCTATCCGTAGATAATCCACACGTATAGGTTTTATGACAACATTTCAGGTGTATGGTTCTTATAGTTTCGGAGAAAAGTGGCGGTGACATACGGACGGACAGACAGACAGACAGACATGACGAACTTTTCTATTAACGACTATTCTATTCTATTCTATTCCTCATAACAGTGCTGTAGAAATGATATTTTTTTTTAATTGTATTTAACTGTATTTTACTGTATATGTGTGTGTTGTGTCAATAAATGTTTTCTCTCAATAAATGTTTTCTCTCTCTCTCTCTCTCATATCGGGCGCCGTAGGCATAACAAGTCAATTTGAAGTCGACACGACTTCGCGTCCGATCGGTGAAAAATTCGCGAATTCAATATCGTATCTGATCTGGTCGCAGCGTTATGTAGTTGCGGATATGTGAATTACTGACACTAAACGTATTTTAGTCTGCGAACGTCTGCATTCAGCATTGTATTAAATGAAATCAAATCAAAAGTTTATTCGTAACTAAGAAATTCCATACATACAATGTATTCCATACATACACGTATACATGTATATTCAATAAACGAACAAATAATAATGACGCACATAAAAAATATAAATTATATTATGTAGTATTAAATCTATAGTAAAATAAATTTGATAAGTCTGAAATAGACTCATACTACCAAGGGTTCCGTGTACAGCTTAGAAAAACGACAAAGTCTCAGTAATAAGGTCCCAAATTAGCAGAAACAGAATGTTGGCTTCTCCACTATTAGTTTCAACTGCTCGTTGACATGAATTGGGCCCAAACAATAGGTACTTATTAATAAAACAAAAATAGCTGTAGCTCGCCTCATCAAATAATAAAAGGAAAATTAACTGGAATATTGAGTAAGCACGCTTTTGTGAGATACCTCTCGAAGTTTTGATTCAATAAACATTTTCTTGTCGAAGATATGTTAAAAACTCGTTCCTTGAATAAAATTAATAGCAGTTTGTTTTTGACATTGCAAAAGAAACCACTAGAGAAAAAAAACACTTGTTTCTGTCTGTAGACTGTAAATATTTTCTCTGGAAAATTCAATTAAATTCCTTATATTTGGACTCTGCGTTTGAAGCGTCAAGTTAAATAAAATTATAAAGTGTAAAAGATGATACTCAGTTGAACGCCATTTTGATTATAACGGCTGCTGCTGATGCTTTGAAATTGGTGAAACGTCACCAACATTGACGTTGACATAAGTTGAACGTGAGTCGCGTCTGTGTGATTTAATAGACATTACTAGAAAAATAAGATTTACTTGAAAGGTGCCATTAAGAAGACTTCAATATTTGTTTAAGCGAATGATAAAAAAACATATTTTTACCTTATTTACCTTGTTATAAGCTCTTGAGACAACCGGAAAAGGTATAATAAGATTATGGTACTTATGTATAGGTACTATTATGGTACGTAGCAACTGAATGGTACTTAGATACATGTGGTCAGAACCTTATTACGTGAGATTAACTGGTACTTGACATCCCATTTATATTATTTGAAATGCTACGGATCTTGATTAAATCTAATAAGATTATACTATGTAGTTTAAAACTATTTATTGTATACACCTTAAGCTTCGGTCAAACCTGCGCGACCAAAGCGACTGCAAAGCGGGAGAGTCTGCCGCGCGGCGGACGCTCTAAGCTTATTATGGATATGGGTGAGGATGGATCTGATCCTAGTAAAGCCTTTTAATTTTATTTTTTTAGGTGGTGAATCATTTTTAAAATGAAAGGTATCAGTTTAACGAGTACTAGACATCTGATATAATTAACATAGTAGACATTATAATACAAGCTAAACACCCAGACCAAGGAGAAAGTGCTTGCAGAACATACAATTACTTGGCCCCTCGGTGAGAATCCAACCCGCTAGCTACCGAGCGAACCTACGCCCACCACGCCACTGAGGCAGTCGAATATATCACATTTATTATCTTTATCCTATCTTTAATACTTACGATAATTGAAAATATACCTGTAATATATATTAATATCCTCTATTTCAAGATCCAATATAAGTTCCGTCTATTTCAGGGAATTGTGCGTGTATTCCATGTTGTGACCGCACGCTCTATTCCAGTAACGTTCACACAAACTTCTTTCGTGAAAGTTACCCGGCTCGTGATATCGTTACTTGCGATCGTGACTGCCCTGATTAATTCATCTGATGGTAGTCTATTGTTTTTCGCCTTTTTAGGTTATTTGGCTTTGATAAATGAGCGCTATCTATCTATTGTGCCGCGAGTCGATTTCGGTCGGGAAGTAGGGGATAATTAATATTTTTATCTTTCGCGTGACGCTGCTATTTTTCAATTGGGTGTCGTCAGTCAATTAGGCTTGACGGGTCTGCTGTAGGTCAAAATAACAGGCGTTTTATATTTTTGCAAATTTTCTTTCATAACAAATTATTTAAGGTAATGCTAAGGTATTAATAATGATAAAGGTTAATAGATTAAAACAAAAAATCCAATAATGTTACTTTTTAAAGACATTTTACAAACAACATTATTTCTTTATCTCATTGTAATTTGACAAAAAAATTATAATACCTTAAAAATAATTCAATCGAAATGTGAATACTGCGTTTTCGTTTCGTAAATATGATTTATTCGCTATAAACAAGAAGGAGGGAAAGCATTTAAGAAAACTAGCAGTATTGCAGACTTCAGACGTAGTACGTAGATCCTAGTTTTGTTCCTATGGGTACGGGTGAGGAAGGATCTGAATTCAAAGAAGCCTTTTGATTTGATTTTTTTAGCTGGGTAATCATTATGTATATTGCTCCTTCGATAGGGGCAGAAAGGCAATGATGCCGGACTCTTAACGGATAAGCCTTCACTGAGCTCCCAACATATTCCTCCGCGGACTTAGCGGCGCTAGCCTGTAGAGGCTCCTTATTATGAAGGGCGCGCCGGAAACACCGCCCGTTACCTCTCTAGGTCATTGATAATGACAATCACCACACCTATGGCCTCTGTCTTAACCTAATTATATACATTATGCTGGACGAAAAAGAGCTTGGAATCCTACGAAAGCCTTATTCATCCAACAATGCCTCAGGTACGATGTGTCTTATCTACTTAAAATCTACATCTACCTCTATATTATAAACCTTTTCAAACGTATAATACATTAGTTATTTCCTCTCATAAGTATTTAAAAGTTACATTGAAATTGACTAAAATTTTAAATTAAACACTCAGAGTTCTAATCCAAAAACTGCGAAATATTAAATTGTTCCAAAATCTAAACTTGTACGATGAAGAAATGTTTATCTAGATGTAATTAATTTTTCTCTTTGGTCTCCCTTTGAGGATTACACGAATATTTAACTGTAACTCGGAAAGTTGCCTGTTCATTCCGTTTTAATTTAGACTTAAATTAAAGAAAGAGGTTTTCCGTGAAAAATTGTATAACCGACTTCCACGAAAAAGAGCTTCTGTTTTTGGTATGTATTTTTATTACGTCATTCATGAGAGCCTTGCTTTTAATGGTAGAATTATTTTTAAAGGGTTATTGTGAGTTGGTATAAAATAAATTGGCGAAATACGTGCGGAGCTACTTAACATAGTATTCCGTAGCCAAGCCTCTTATGGACTGAGTAGATGAGTAGTAATAGTAATGAGTAGAGAGATGTATTTCATATTTGAGCGTGTTCTATGTAGTGGTGGTGCAAAATTACCAAGAGCATCTAGTTATTTAGTTGTTGAATGGGGTAGATGACGTAAAAATAAATAAAAAAGCCGAATATTTTCTGTTTACTTAAATATCATGAAGTTACAGTTCATTGAAGTTTCGACTGACGTAACACTTTGATGCGATTTGTACTCAATTTCATAGTCACAAGCCCTCACTCCGGAACTTTGATGCTCTATACAATACAATACAATACAATACAATACTTTATTGAAACACATAAAAATATATAATACAACAGAACAATGCTTAAGAACTAAATATTAAATAACAGTGTAACAATGGGCGGCCTTATCACTAAAAGTGATCTCTTCCAGACAACCTTATATATTCCGGCTCTATATTTTATCTTATTAAATTTTATAAGCAAAAAGCCGTGTTGGCTAAGTGGGAGGATAATAAAATTTCATTCCGAAAGTCGGTGGTCAAAACCCCGCCACGCACCTCTGGTTTTTCATCTTGAGAAATTTATGTGCGCTTTAAACACGTGATTTAACGGTGAAGGTAAACATCATGAGGAAACCGGCATGTTCTGAGAACTTTAAAGAGTGTGAAGGACATGTGACATTCACCAACCCGCACTGGGCCAGCGTGTGTTAAATCTCTCTCGCCAAGAGGGAAGTCCCTGTGTTGAACATTAATAGGGTCCCCAGCAGTGGGAACATTAATAGGGTGATGATGATGATGATGTAGAAATAGGTGTCCAATATTTTTGGACGGGCTGACACACGGACAAAACAGAATACATTTTATTATTAAATTTTTTTTTTATGGGAAGTAGATCTATTTTTGTCCACAATCTCACCTGATGGAAAGTGTCGATGTGGACGAACATTTTTTAACCCCTTATTATTATTATTATTCGTTTATTTCAGATGACATTCAATCCATATAAAAATTCAGAAAGTATAAATTAGAAATTAGAAATTAGAAGTATAAATTAAATAAAAATATTTTATTTCAGACACAGGTCCATATTTCTTAACTTAGTGAGATACTAAAATAACATAAACTATTTAAGATATCTTTCGTACTTCAATTAAACAAATCAAACTTCAATTAAATGAATGCGCCTTATCTACAGGAATATTGTATTTACGTTGTATGCGTTATAAATAAATAAAATAAATAAATATTTTCGGACTACTCACACAGCATCACCTAACCCCAAAGTAAGCAGAGCTTTTACTATTGTTGTTGTTGGTGACTGATATACTACATACATACATTTTTTTTAAATACATACATTGATACATAGAAAACACCCAGACCCGAAACCAGAAATATATACCAAAAAGTTATGACGTGATTCTGAGGTTGTACCCTCAATATTTGGATGAGATTGCAAACAAAATGTATCTTATTGCAATGATTAGAAGTAAAATACCTGTGTTCTTTGCAACCACGTTCTCAAAACTTTGCCGTCGTAAAGCGCTCTAAACTTGCGCCATGGCCACGTAGTATTTGAATGTGTAAAGTTGGTGCGTGGGTGTGTGACTATTATTATTATTCTGTGGTATTAAGTTGATATCCCACTCGGAGATCAGCCGTACCAAATAGTTTCCAGCACTTTATTACATAACAAAAACTAAAATGTAATAATACATATAACAAAAGTTCAATTTTAAACGATATTTGCTTATAAAAGAAAAATATATCATTGCGAAATATCAAAAACTAATTAAACTGATTTCAAAACTCCCACGATTATTTTAAAGAAGTCGGTGCCTACCTAAACGTGATTTTTCTTAGGGAGGTTGATTTCAAACTCTAGCAACAGACATTTTTTTGTTAGAAACACCCTCATACTCGGTGAGAATCGTAGTTGTTAGAGTTATAATAATTAAAAAAATTTTCAATGGGATTGAATAATTATATTTAATTACGAATTAAATGCGGCCGATATCATCACCGCACATTAATATTAATTGTTATTGCAATGCTGCATGTTGCAATAACTGCTTATAGAGAGTAATATTAATTTAAATTTTCTTTTGAATTCACATCGTAACGTCAATATAGAATACATATAAATCATCATCACATCATCATCAACATTTCAGCCGTAGAACGTCCACAACTACACACTTGTACTTTTCTGCCCCAACAACCATCTGTTCTGCGTGCTATGTGGCCTACCCACTGCCACTTCAAAGAGCTAATCCGTTGCTTCTACGAATCTCCCCAGATCCCGTAGAGAAACCCCAAGCATAGCCCTCTCCATATCTGTGACTAATAGTGAAGCACCACGTTTTGGATATTATATAGATATGATCCTATATTAACTGATATGATGTGTCAGCGTTATTTCTTCAAAGTTGTCTTCAAATACTTGTATCACATCTCAATTATCTGCCAATGGTTGAGTCTCGTTTATTTAGTCAGCTCGCGTTCCCTCATCTAGTTTTATGAAAAATTTTATATTTAAAATTTAATATAAGTAAAATGAAATAGTTCCCGCTGTCTATGCGAAAGATTTCCGAATACCGTTGCGTAACACAGCGTTGGATGTCCAACTATGTGATACATGATTTACATAAGCTTCTAGAATTCTTTACTTTTACGTGGTATAAGCAAGGAGAAACTATGATATAGTTTTTTGTTATTATAGATACATCTGTATTTATCCACAATCTCACATGATGGTAAGTGTCAAAGGTGGACGAAGATGTCATTTTTTTAATTTAATAAAGTCTAAGTGTAAACTAAATCATTTCTTTAGTTCCCTTCTTTCTCTAACCTTTATCGTAGACAATCTTAATATATATAAATCTCGTGTCTCAATGTTTGTCCTCAATGGACTCCTAAACCACTTAACCGATTATAATAAAATTCGCACACCATGTGCAGTTCGATCCAACTTGAGAGATAGGATGGTTTTTACGGCGAGAAAAATTCGAATAATTTCCGGGTAATTTTATACCCGTGCGACGCCGGGGCGGGCCGCTAGTTGAATTATAAATACAGTAAAAAAGCATTAAAAAAAATACCTTTTTATTAGAATTTGTTAAATAGATTTTTGGGGAAAACGCCTTTTAGTGTACAAATCGGTGTGATACCGATTTCTCTCATTAACACCATTATTATCGGAAAAATTCGTAAACTGATATTGATCGTGCGCCCCATTTCTGTATACAAATTCGAACCGAAGATATTTCCCTGTTTCTTTTCAAATAATACAGTACCTACGCAACGAAGACCTTAATAAAAACATAAAATTCCCATCACGTATTCCGAAACTGTATGGGGCTGCCACCTGTCTTTTCTATTTTCCTGAAAGGCTTGCTAACTTCCATTTTGAAAGCTCATTTCTGTCTTGCGAATTTGTCTTGAATTTGTGATGGATAGTCTGATTTGTTTGGACAACTGGCTGATGTTTTTGTATTGAGATTGAGTGGGTACGATTGAATTATATTCGGGTCTAGTATATTGAAATAGCGCCTGTAAAACCTTTTATTTGTTATTGTTTGAAAGATGATATAAAAGATATATAGCCGATATGAAAAGTAAGGGTTTTTTCACAGAATCCAAGTAAATTATGGAATGGTCATTTAATATGTCAAGAGCTATCTTGCTTTGTCACGTGTAACTGAGCGAAATAGCTTTATATTTTAACCATTATCTAACATTACACGGAGATGGTAAAATAGGCCCGAGAGATAGCTAGCGGTGTTAGTTTTGTTAGTCAAACGTTAAAAAATTTGAATCTAAAATGGCCATGGTATTCCAGAAACAGATTAATAAGCATGGGCAAATTGTCATCTGTCCAGTTTCTTAGTACGATATCAATATCACCCAACACACAATTGGATACAAGCTCTGTATAAGAATAATACAAAAAATTGATCCCATTCCTAAAATACAAATACTTGACACATTAGTTGAAAAAAACCTATGCCAAAAATAAAAACAAGGAATCACCCGTTCAAAACCAACCCTTAATACTGCAAGCTAATTCTTTACCCAAATGGTACCTACGTTTAAAATTATTGGGCAATAAATTCAAACACTCAGCATAAAATACGACATGAAATTATTCGAGTCCTTCCATTCCTCTTATTTGTTAGCTATAAACTTTTATATGAGTGGTGGCCGTATCATTGGATTGTATTGAACGACTCAAATAAACGTTGCTTACTCTTCTGATGTGATGACGCGATATATTTGCAATGTTTACATTATCGACTTTAAGAGTTTTTGGCGGGATATTCGACTTTATATCCGATCACGGACTTGGCGGAGAAAACATTAATATTGTTTTTAAACCAAACTTAATATAGGGAATATATTTGCCTGAATACACTTATTTGATGTAATGGAAATCTTTGTGCGGGAAAGAGGGATAATTCACATAATAAAACTCGACTCAACAGTCACCTTAATAATAAAGGAGTTACAATCTGACTTTCGAACTAAAAGTTCTATATACTTTTACTTCGACGAGGCTTCATAATCTTTTGCAAAAAGGAGTAAATACAGAGTCTCTAAATGACAAAGTTTATTATTATATACATTTTGTAAAGTTGATATCGTTGTAAAGCTCCGTATAAATCTATAACAGAGAATTTAACCAACCATTCGGTTAAAACAACAACGCCGTCGAATCAAATCTGAAAACGAACTTCCTATACTGAAAGGAAAAGCTTTTTAATAAACTATGTCTCTCCATTTGAGTATTATTCAGGGCACGTAGAAAATAAAAGGCGGGTTAGAAAGATGGAATTGGCTAGAGATAGTGGTTAGCTTTGGCTGTGGTTGTGGCCGTGGGACACAATAAGTTGATCGGAACGAATATGCGCCCACTATAACGTTGCGGTGTTCTAAGTCGTTTTTCGTTACGTGATTTTTTTATCGTTACAGTTTATTGAAAAAAACACTCTTATTTATTTACCCATAAAAGTAGTCCTGTGAGAAGCACACAGAATTATATAATCTAAACTAAACTGAGCTCGTTTTGAGTGCTGTCAGGAATACTATATAAAACATTTGTAGGTTTCCGTACTCAAAAGGTTTAACGGGACCCTATTACAGATATCTGTCTGTCTATCTGTCCGTCTGTTACCAGGCTGCATTTCAAGAACCGTAGAAAGAGTGTTGAAATTTTGAGGGATAATGTTCTAATCTTGGCGCTGTAACAGCCTACCTAAAATACAATCTTTATGAATAAATATAATAAGGTGGCTCCCATACAACAATCGTAATTATGTATTATAAAGAAAGTCTACGTTGCGCGAGGCCAGTTATTTGATGGGCGACGGCGCAAACTGCATCTTTTTGCACTCTTAAGATTAAGTTAGTCATACATTTTTGTTTTTGATTTCTATTGTTAAATGTGTTTAAACTGTAACACGGAACCTTACGTATATTAGAGCTATGTAGCGCTACGATTTGTTGAAAAATACACACATCATTTATCTTGACTTCTCTCTTGACGAGAGAGATTAGGCCTTAATTCACCACGCTGGCCAAGTGCGGGTTGGTGAATGTCACATGCCCTTCAAACTCTTTTAAAGTTCTCAGAACATGCCGGTTTCCTCACGATGTTTGCCTTCACCGATAAAGCACGTGTTTAAAGCGCACATAAATTTCTCAAGAAGAAAAATCCAGAGGTGCGTGGCGGGGTTTGAACCCACGACCTTTGAAATGAAAGTCGAGTGTCCTCCCACTTTAGCCAACACGGCTTTTTACTTTTCTGGATTTGGTTTTTTTTGTCTGGAGTTTACTTTTTGTAAATAACTTTTACTTAGGACTTATTATGTAAATTTTGTACATTTAGTGAGGAAATATAATGTCATAAGTTCAGCTTTGTTTTGTTTAAGAATTATAGAAACATTTGGTCATTAGAGTACCTGGTGTAGCGATAACGAAGCTCGTAACCGAACTCCGCTAAGAAGCTGAGTCGGCAGATAGTTTTGTGTATGGCGGCGAAATCTTAATGATTGTTTTGAATTGTGTAAACTTAATAAGGATTTGTGAATTAGAGTTTTAGTTTTTTTTTATATAAAAGCAGCTTAGGCTTATTAAGTACTTAAGTAGCAGCTACAGAATATGATTTACAGTTTCGGCTGACGCTAGGATTAAGCAGCGCGGGCGACGCCAGTCGCCTCTAATCTATTCGTGGACAAGAATTTGGTACATAAATATGGAAACACGGTGATTATTCACCATCCTTAACATGCATCTCAACAGATCTTCATTTATAAATATACTATGTATATCATGGACCTTAAAAGTAATATACATATTAAAACGTATTGCTCATATATCTTATTGCTGATTATAAAAAAAATTATGTCGGTTGACTTCTTAATATATTTTAAGATACTGCTTAAGATGTTATAGGGACCCAAAATGATAATTTACAAACCTATGCACCACTACATTCATATTGATCAGGAAATAACTGTTTTAAATCTACGAGATTACTTATAACATAATATTAATTAAAAACACTTTGTTCATCAACTTTTCCGCGAACAGTACAAAAGATGAAAGGATAAGCGACAGGATTATAATGGCTTTGTTTTTACAGATTTATTAAATCTTCGTTGATAATGGAAAATTAAGTGAATCGAGCTCTCGCCTTGATTAAAGTATCTGAAGGAACTTGGTGTTTCAGAAACAGGCAATCTGTTGCACGGTTATGTTTACGATCATATTAGACCATAGTTATTTTATAATCATGGTTATTTTTAGGTTTCCTTTACTGACATTTCGTCGTCTGGCTGTCTGTCTGGACGTCTGTCACCAGGCTGTTTCACAAGAACCATGATAGATAGAGAGTTGAAATTTTGGGGGATTATGTAATTCTGTTGCTGCTATAACATCTAAATACTAAAAACTCATAATAAATTAACAACGCAACGTTGCGCTAGCCCAGCTATTGAATAGGTGAACGCTCTGACTGCCATCTTTTGGCACTTTAAATATAATTCTTATGTTTTTTTTTTTTATATTAAATATGTGTATTAACTGGTTATGAAACTGGTTATGGTGATAAGTTTGAGATATATTCATACTACGCCTAGGGAGGCGTAGTATGAATATATCTCAAACTTATCAAATTTATTTTATTTTTGATGATAGGATGTTAAATGATGGTTGTAGGCTTATGTCGTGGAGTACTAGTTACATCCGCCAAGGAAGACATTTATTTCCTAAGCCCTTATGGTCACTTAGCTCGCCATTAGGCTTACCTTTTACCGTTTCTAAAAAAGGTTAAATCTAAATGTTTATCCTAACAATTCATATTTTTATAAGGCTTGTCGGGATAATAATTTCTCAAAGATAGCTGATAATTATCAGTTAAATTTACTCAAAGATTATTTTTTTATCAGGTGTCAACTAAGCTTAACCCAAATTATTTTAAGATAACGTATATCAGATGTCTTGTAGTCGTAACACATGTAATTATATGCAATTTTTACCCCCGACCAAAAAAGAGGGGTGTTATAACTTGACGTGTCTGTCTGTCTGATGGAGCGATTTCAATTAAGTTTTTTTTTGTATAAAAGGTGAGTTTGGCCCGGGTGTTCTTGGACATGTTTCATGAAAATCGGTTGAGCCGTTAAAAAGTTATGAGGGTGAGAGTGGGGAAGGAGGACCGAAAGTCTGCAAATACACCCGAGTGCTGGGGTATCAAATGAAAGAGCATCGCGTGCACATCACGCACGAGGCATTAAGGCTCGGGGGTTTTTCTTACATTTTAAATTTCGATTTATACAGATTCTTCACAACTAAAATTGTATCTTTATCTTTCAAATGTATGAGATAACAACATGTTTTATTTATTATTTTGAACAAACGTGCATTGTCCAAAATGTTTAGCATTCCATTGATAACGGTGAATGACACTCATACATCACTGAATAAACTTTATGGGTCATAGCTAACCCCTTTATGAAAAACTACTCCGAAAAGCTGAGCAAATATTAACAGAGGTTAGTTGGTACCAGGTTCACAATCGCGATCATTCATATCCCAACGCAACAAAAGTCGTTAAAATTGAGACTGATATTTTTTCGAGTAGTGCCAGCCTAAACGGTTTCCAGCATGGATATAGGTATTCTAGTCCTTATTCCAGTCCATCCAAAGGTTATCTGTCAAAGAATACTTTTAGTGAAAAGGCCACCCATTGTAACACTAAGTATAATATTTTTTTTTGTTTTATTTTTTTGTAAATTGGTGATCTATAAAGTGTATCGTATTGTAACATTCAATTAAACAGAGGTTATAGCGGGCTAACTCTAATAAATAAGTATTTTTAAGGTAGTTTAATTGTGGTTTGAATCTTTTCTAGCAAATTTACTAAACTGTTATATACGTTTTGGAAATAATTGTAAGAAGTTATGATTTTATCTTGTTACTAAAAAAAAAACTTAAAGAAAAACTATTCCGTAGAGCTGAGCATTTAGGAACAGCGCTTAGTAACAGTAACAGGGTTCACAATCACGATCATTGTTAGCCATATCAACGCAACAAAAGTCGTAAAAATTCAGACTGAACTGAAAAATAACACTGAAAAGTTTACGAGTAGTGCCAGCCTAAACAATAGAGAGGAAATAAGTAACATTCAATTAAATAGAGTTTATAGCGCGCTAACTCGCCGGGCTCTCGTAAACCGAGAGATTTCAGTCCGTGCTTTATTACTACTCGCTACCCTGACTTCTGTTGTGTTTAAGGACCAGCTTAGATTGCGAGCTGTTTCTATTGTTGATTTAACTTGGAGATTTAATATTGAATGAAACTGTGTAAGCTCAGAACCCTACTGAATGTGATAGGATGTTCCTGGCGTGTATTAAGATGATAAATAAAAGGCGCTGATAAAGATTATAACTTGTATTAATGTGGAAAAAGGGACGTGTGCTCGGCTCGAGCGCCGAGAAGGAATGTGGTGGCGCGCGGGCGCCGCGCCTTAAGCCGAGGCTGCCCGATCGCGCCCGAAGTCCGTTGTAGATTGTAGGCACCGAGGCTGGAGTTGCTGTGACGCAACAAAACTAAAGCATTTCTATCTGCGGTGAATCTATGAGATTGAATAAAGGTTGTGGCACGTACGCAGCTAATTGAAGTCAGTACTAGTTGCTATGAGCAGGGAATAATTATTTTGAGTCTTCGCTAAAGTTTCTATAGATCAGGGATGTAACGGAGGTAGTTTTATCGGAACCGAAATCGGAATCGGAGTTTTCAAATTTGATTTATCGGAATCGAAATCGGAATCGGAGGCAGGGTCAGTTTGTTTAAGGACAAATAAAACATGATTTATATCAATCTATATACAAAAATGAAATAAAAAACAACTGTGAAAAAAATTGGCATAATTCCAAATAAACAAAAGTTAAAATTAATGAATTTAAAGTTTAATTAAAATTAAAACTTAAAACCCAAAGTAGCATGTTACATTTGGTTACATTACAATAAATGAACAAAAGCTAAAACAAATGAAATCAAAATTGGCTCCAAAAGTAACGTATTGTACTTTAAGAACAAAAGCTTTGATGCTTTGACCCATCCAATCTATTTCTTAAAGAGTCGTAAATTAGGCCACCACCACTAAAAAGTTGTTCGCTAGCTACCGAGCCCGGTGGACATGACAATTATTGCCGGGCATTGATTGTAGGGGTATTTTGTATTTCCATTTACTTTCCACCACAATAACGGATCATCACTAATACTTATACGTTTTTCTTTATTGTTCTCATTTAGCATACTTTTCATTACAGCAAATTTGTCAAAAACTGCATATCTTCCAGATGTTGTATCATCATCGTCTTCATCACTTCTTAACAATATATTCGACAAAACTATTTGGACATTACTATGGCTAGCTTCTGCTGGTAATTCCATTCTTGCACGTTTGTTGTCTTGTTCGTTCGACCTCCGATTAACATCCGATACAAAAGTATCGGAACCGAAGTCGGAACCGAAAGTGTAATAATAATCGAAAGTTCCGACTTAACGGAACCGGAATCGAAGCTCCGTTACATCTCTACTATAGATCACTCAACTCTCAACTCAACTTAGGAAATTTATTGATCTTGAAATTAATTTAAGTTACACTGTTCATTTAAAAATGGATTCGCTCACGTAGATATTTAAATAGTGTATTTAACACTATTGACATAAGTTATTAAAACCTGTTTTTTTATATACAACTTAGTCGTTTAACTACCTTTGTCTCTAAATTTCGTGTTTTATGTATTTTTCTACCTCCCTGTACTATGTGTACCTATGTATGTAGCCGCAGATGCTATAGTTAATAAAAGCTTTGCTTAATTTGAGATTCGATTATTCTGTGTTCATCAGATGAAGGTAAGCATCTACAACAATATTATTCAGATATGTGCATTAGAAATTGCTATCAAGATGCCTGGTAGATGACTATTTTTTTCTTTTATTGCGTAACCCGTATAAAAAAATCCGTTATCTCCTTACGATATCCACACAAATCCCGCAAATGAAATCAACGCCTTCGATATAACAAAAATACCACCGACCCGCATATTTCAGGGGCCCTCGGAGACGCCCTGTCCGTATAAGACTGACCGCAATAAAGTAACTACCCAGAAAATGAGCAAATTTACCTATCTCTGTTATTTAAACATAATGTTCGTGAATATTAACGTTCTACGCAGACCGGAAACATTATCTATACTTGTTTTATATTCCACGTTGATTTCATGAAATATATTTGTTTTTTTTTTCGTATTTATAGCACCACTTGCATATACCAACGATTTTTTAGTTTGACTGTCTGTTTGTACCCAATATTTTATCTCAAAAATATTAGTTTCGACAAAAGATAAGGCCTCTGATAATGCAATAAACTCAACGTGCATAATTTTAATGGTATTGATTAGTATATTTAGGTTTACAGTCTTTATAATGTAGTAAAAGTTGTAAAGAGATGCAAAACGAAAAATAAATATGTTTTGCATCTAAGTTATTTATTTCATCTGTGATTTACAACCTTAATGAACATAATGAAAAATTAGTAGTAAAATTCTAATCCCATCAAAAACAATACTTGTCAAAAAACCCAAGTCGCGCAACTCAGTTGTTCTGCGGTAAAAAGTTGTGAGATCCAAGTAAATCCAAGTCTTCAAATTTCGTCTCAAAATACTTTATTGTTTTATATAAATATATTAAGACTTGGCCATCGCCTGAAAACACGTGTTAATTCAATCGCCTGAAAACACGTGTAAATTCAATTATTTAGTGCGATGGCCAAGTCTCAATATATTTATATAAAACAATAAAGTATTTTGAGACGAAATTTGAAGACTTGGATTTACTTGGATCTCACAACTTTTTACCGCAGAACAACTGAGTTGCGCGACTTGGGTTTTTTGACAAGTATTGTTTTTGATGGGATCTCATTTCTTTTTGTATTTTGTAGACAGTTCTACTTTTTTCCTTTTCGGTACCTTCTACTTATTGTATATATGTCCATATAATTTTCGTGTTGCCGGTCTAGATTGGATTTATTTATATTTCGCATTGTTATTACTTTAGTACATATTTCGTATATACGTGGCGTTGCGACAGCGCCTTCTATACCGGTATTTTCTAGATTTTTTAGTTTTTCCTTGATTCATACACCAAACACTACTTATATTCCAAATTCAAAGCTTCTAGGTCTGCTAGAAGTGCCTTAGAATTTCGATGATCGGTGAGTCAATGAGTGACAAAATTAAGAAATTTGACCCGTTATAATTCTTAAAATACTGGTTCAAATTGAATGAAATTTTAAATATACCGTGTCTTTACAATGCCTGCATGGTTACTGAAAATTTCAGTCTTCTAGTTTTATCCACAACGAAGTTACAGGGGGTCGAAAATGGCCTGAATTGCTTCGAGAAAAGGTACGACAGCGCCCTCTATACCGGTTTTTTTATAGATTTTTTAGTTTTTCCTTGATTCATACACCAAACAATACTTATATTCCAAATTTGAAGCTTCTAGGTCTGCTAGAAGTGCCTTAGAATTTTGATGATCGGTGAGTCAGTCAGTGAGTGACAAAATTACGAAATTTGACCCGTTATAATTCTTAAAATACTGGTTCAAATTGAATGAAATTTGAAATATACCGTGTCTTTACAATCTTGCATGGTTACTGAAAATTTCAGTCTTCTAGTTTTATCCACAACGAAGTTACAGGGGGTCGAAAATGGCCTGAATTGCTTCGAGAAAAGGATGGTACGGCCGTGCCGTTTTTTTGCTCGACTTGGTGGGGGCACTGCCGTGCCCCCAGATATTATGCCAGTTTCCAGACTTGCTAGAATTTTTTTAGAGAATTAATGTGAATGAGCTATGTAACAAAAATATCAGTAGTGAACTGCAATATAACTACTATTTCTAGTACAATTATTTCTTTAGTCTGTCTGTCTTAATGAAGTAGGAAGAGTTAGCGCCTAATCGTGCTTGCACTATCGTTGTGTGGCACCGATGTACTATGCTTTTTACCAATGTTTTCAATGTACCAACAATAACTGAGTACTTTATACTACAGACTTTATATAATATGATAATAATCCCCAATAATCGGGCTACGACATAAAGCAACACTCAGTTCCAAAAATAACGGGTCCGTCAAAAAACAAAATCTCCGAAACTGTAAAATTAACATCAAAGAAATAAAAAAACAAATGAAGAGTTATTAGTCGCGTTTCTAATATCAAATTATTTAAATTGGTTGTAAAGGAGGTTGGTGGAAGAATGGGAAGGTATGACTCAGCTCCGGCTCCGAAAATTCGTGTGAAGCATGCCTAATCGCCTGGAAACTGTCAAAAAAGCCCGTTGAGGTAATAACAAAGAAATAAAATAAAGAAAGTGAAGAAAACAACAAAAACACAATTATTCGATATTGTGCACATAAGCTTTTTATTTTTATAATTATAATAAAAATCTAAAATCTTAATTGAAAAGTGAGGATACAGGCGACTGAAAGTCTTCGTATTTTTAGAATAGCATGCATAGTTCGGGAGATATTCGGGTTTTGGGTTTATGTGATTTTTGGACACTCGGTTTCAATTAGATCCACTACATGTAATGCGACGACAAAAAGTCACCGGAACTGTGGCCCGTCTATCGCGTACTTCAATAGAGTCCTTTATTGCTGATTTCAATTTCAGGTTCAACCCTGCGAAAGGATTAACTTACAGGAGAATCCTGACAAACATTGGATACCCCTTTAAAAGTAAGATATAGGGGTCGGGTGATCCTCACTTCAATGAGGGTTGAACGTTTGCTTCAATTTGCTTTAGAAATTTGATTCTTATAATAATTTTTGAGACTAAATTTAATAAAATAATTACATACAAGAAAATATTTCCGTCATTATAAATCAGTAGTAGTAGAAAATTTTGTATACCAATTTTCTGTTTTCCCATGCAAACTTTCATACTAAGATTCAATTCATTCATTTAATTTATCGGTTCAAAAAATATGAAAAAACTTTAGTTACTAAAATCAGATAGAGCACTCACTTATACACTAATTAACAATTAATAACTTAAATTAAGTCTTAATAAGTTTCTGCTTAATTTTAAGCAAAAATCTAATACATTCACTATCAAAATTACTACTACAAACTGCTTTCAACAGCACTATTATATGAACTTATCGATAACCGCCAAATATTGCTAAAATCGCAACCGCAGAACCTTTCAAATCCCGAAAACCTTCGAAACCGTCCCGAAATTCACAAAAAGCCCAAAGAAAGGGGATAATCCCCGTTTTCCGCGCAATTGATGAAATCTTATCGTTATTGTGACAGTGCTGATCCGGCCCACCAAGGATCTCCCAGTCTAATCATGAAGTATGGCCCAATAACAAAGTTTCTCGCCGCGAGTTAAGTTTCATTAGCCTTCTTTTGGCACTCATAAAAATGTCAATAAAGCTAACTCGGATTTATCGGTGATGGAAGTTTAGACCGTTTTGGATTTGGGTCGCGTTATATTACGATTAGATAAGACTTCAATTATTTTTAGTTGTGAAAGACAGTTAAAAATAACCTTCGGTATGGATTTTAAATAATATTTTGATCCAATATCTCTGGATAAAAGGACAGAAAGAGCTTTTTCACGTATCAGTGAACTAAGGTTAAAGGATTTTTAATAATTTTTGTGTCTTTGAGTGGCGCAAGAACTACTCTTACGTAAAGACTTATTTAAATATCATGCAAGCATGTTTATAATTTTATTCATTTTGTTCCAATAAATAAATAATTGTTTTTTTTTTATTATTTTTATTTATTTACAATATCATCATTGTCATACTTGATATTAAATTGCCAAAATATCTAAAAGCACCAAAGGTACAAACTTTCTTGGCTGCCATTTCAGGACACGGATAACTGTAACACTTAGGCCGGTATTCTTAAAATGTCAACGGTGTCGATCAAAAGCAAGCTCTACGTCAGAACCATAAAACGGCTCGTAAAGTCAATAAATGAAATGAAATGAAATACATTTATTTTGGTACAAACAAATAACAGCACAGTAGACAGCAAACAAACAGACACAAGAAAAAAAAACATAAAAAAGACCACAAACAGAAAATTAGCTGCCAGGCTGTGCTGCCATGTACCAAAAAAGGAGCAGTCTCAGCTTAATGCCACTCCGCTCCCCGGGAGAGGGATCGAAGCAACGCTGGTTTTCAGACTGCTCCTGATTGGATGACATCACAGTCTGTAGTTTATAATTAGATACAGTACAATATACACACTTTTCAAATAACATACAAAAATAAAATACAGAAAAAAAAAACAGTTCGATTACTATTTATAAAAAAAAGAGAAACGTAAAAGACGAGGAGAAAAACCAACCTTACATTTAAATAAATATCTGTATCTGTCATTGTGACAGTGACGTAAAACGATTAGTTTATGATTTTCATTGCACAGATTGCACTGCACTTGACCTTGACCGACAACGCAACGCCACGTGTCGTCAAGCAAGCATGCGAGACACGTTTTTTCACTGATATCATCATACGTCATCAAAATTCAACAAATAAAATAGTACAATACTGAATTTACAAGTGACAAACAAAAAGTTCTACTAAATCGTTTCATCTTAATGTTGATGTAAAGCATTATTCTCAAATCGTCTCGTTATGAGAGCCCTTGTGCCCATGAGATTAATCATCTGGAGTGAAAAGATGAAGCAGTATAATCACAGCAAAAGACAAGTGTACATAGTAAGTGACAAATAATGAGGATGGAAAGGAAAGAAACCTGAGGTAAGAATAATTTACATTTACACATCATAATAAATACAGAAATATACTTGAGTCAACAACCCAAAACAATTTACTTAGATAAATAGGTTTTAGTTCATATGAAATAATGTACCTAGCATAATTAATACTTTAATTAATACTTTAATAAAATAATACTTTAATACTTTATAAATATAATTATAAATAATTGAATAATTTATTAACCTATAAGTACATGTGTAATATTAATATGTGACAGAGGTGTGAATGTTACGATGTAAGAAAGTAATGTGTTGAGATGAAGAATGACGGATGAATATGTAAGTAGTTTGTGCCAACCGCACATAATGTGGGAGAAGTGCAAGAGAATAGTATGTTGATGATAAAAGTAAAACACTACTTAGTTTTTTGAAGTTTTAATAGCTCAGCTTTATAGTGACGTTTAAAAGTTGAAATTGTTTTTAGGTTCCTGACTGGCGGAGGTGTATCATTCCAGCAACGTGATGAGGCAAATCGAAAAGACCCACGAAATGTAATGGTTCTGTGCCGGGGAGTAATAAATATAAGCTGAGAGCTGTTACGCTTTGGATACCTTGAGAAGTCACCGGCCCACCTAAGTTTGTCATATAGGTAAGTTGGCTTTTTATTTTGAATTAGTCCAAACATAAGTGTTGCCAGATGTAACTTCCTGCGTGCTTCCATCTTCATTATGTTAAAGGAATTAAGGAATGGGGTAACATGGGATCTAGGTGGGATGCTAAAACAAAAACGAGCACAGGCATTCTGAACTCTTTGTATAAGTTGTGACGTTCTTTTTAAGAGGCATGGACCATACACTGTGTCACAGTAATTTAGACGTGATAACACCAATGACTCACAAAGAGTTATTCTAAGATCTTGGCTTAGATATGGGCGCACTTTATACAAAATTTTAAGGCGATAGAAACATTGACGTACCATATCTGCAATGTGAGATTCAAAATGTAGGTGCTTGTCCATGATTAAGCCTAAATTTTTGGCTTCTTCAACACGTTCGACAGGTTCACCATTTACTCTAATGCACATATTGGTATCAGCAAGCTTGTGAAGCAATCGCCTAGTCCCAATTAGCATGTATTTAGATTTTTTGGGGTTTAAGAGTAAACAATTAGAATTAGACCATTTAAAAATGTTGGCTAGATCTTGGTTAATCTTTGTTTCAGCACTAACCCAATCTGATGGAGGGAAAGAAAGATAGAGTTGAACATCATCTGCATAGAGATGATATTGACAGGAGTTAATGGAATTGATGATGTCAGCACAGTACAGAGCAAACAGAAGTGGGCCAAGGACTGATCCCTGTGGTACTCCACGAGATACTAGGCGCGGCGAAGACCTAAGAGGCGTACCATTTATTGGAGATATGATTTCTACCACCTGCAATCTACATTCAAGGTAACTGGCGAACCATTCTATTGTTTTATTATCAAATCCATAGTAGGCAAGTTTTGAAAGAAGAAGAGATATATTAAGACTATCAAATGCTCGTGAAAAATCCAGCAATACCAAAATGTTACAATTACCCTCATCTTGTCCTGATAGCAAGTTGTCTACAACATCCATAAGGGCTGTTGATGTGCTCAAACCTTTCCGGAATCCCGACTGTCTACTAGGAAGGATTTGGTTATCTTCAAGGAATTTGATAAGTTGAATGCTAATTACCTTTTCAAGAACCTTTGCGAGACAAGGGAGTAAACTGATTGGTCGTAAGTCGCTCAGATTACATGGGTTTCAATAGCTAGAAAGTACAAACTTGTCTACTACAGAGGTACTTAAACGTATTTCTAGTTACCCTAACCGGACATAGGAAAGCGCAGATCCTCTTGGAAACGTCACTTAGATCCCGTGCAACGCTTTTAGCAAGATAATAACTTTACCTTCTAAGCTTTTGAAATAGCCTGACTTCCAGTGGTCTGGCGTTGAAGCTTTGTAATAAACTAGCAAAGAGAACATTCTTTGGTTAGTAGGGTGTTTTATTCGCTTTGTAAGTTTTTTGTACTTGTATCATTTTTTAAATAAGAATTCAATTTGAAGCGATTTATTTTGTTCATGGTGGCGATTTAAATGACAAGCTTATTTGTGTAAGAAGTGCGTTTTTTCTTCACCAAATATTATGAAATACATGCACTATATCCCATATAAAGTTATACGTATTACAAAATTAAGTCCTGCCGTGTCTATGTGTATTTCACGATTATTTTATAAAAATAAAATAAATATTTCCAGACAATGCACACAACAACATCTAGCCCCTTGGTTAGCTCTAAGCTTGTGTTACGGGTACTAGATATCTGATATACTTAATGTAATAGTCATACATATATAGATATTTTTTATTTTACATATTAAACACCCAGACCAAGGAAAAAGTGCTTGCAGAACATACAAACACTTTCACCCTCGGCGGGAATCGAACCCGCTACCTCTTGCGCCGCAAGCGGACCATCGTCCACCGCGCCACTGAAGCAGTCACCGGATATGAATGCTGTTTTTAGCAAATAGAGATATTAAAGAGGACCACCTATAATGGGTATATATTAGGTAACTAGGCGGATGCTAAGTCACTACCCATATTCAAAAACATGGTCAAAGACCACTATTTGTCCTGTAGCCACTGAAAGTGTACATTTGTTCCTAATAAAACATTATAAGTATATAGTTTATGTATCTATTTATGTTTTTTAGGTTGGATATAGTATGTATATTTACATATATGTAGGTTTAATATATTTATTTTCGTCACTTTTGTTATATATTATAATCATGTAAGTATATATAATTAATTCATATTTGCACTATATCATAGATAGGATCATTAAGACATTAAAGGGGATCTGCCCTTTAATGTCTTAATGATCCTATCAATTCAAGATTGTCGGGTAGAGATCGCTCTTGAGCGATAAGACCGCCAATTGTCGCATAGTGTTAAGAATATTATTGTTATGTTTGTACTATAAATGTGTGCGCAATAAAGAATTATTATTATTACGGTCACCTATAATTGGAATCTAATACGTTAATTCTTGTTACGTTGTGTTTAATGAAATGAAATGACCACTGAAAATTCGTAGAAAAACTAAAAATGCTTTTATCGTAAAGCCGTTAGATAGGTTTACTGTCTGAGACCAAGCGATGGAACTCTTTACAGTGTCGACTTCATACGTGCTGAAAAGCAATGGCACGACAGGGATCGCATCGGCGAGCGACAAATGTCAGCTTTACATTGCCACTTTTTTGGAGGCTGCACTCTCGGTCGATGCTTTTAGTGAGTAATGGTCATGGTGCATCGGAAAATATTTCTATCCACACCAGATTTTATGCTCAGTGAGTGTTTTTGAGTAGTTGCTTTCCTTTTACAGCGTGATCTTTAGAGATTTTAAGCTTTTCAGCAATTTTTAGGTTTAATGAATCTCTAACTATTGCTAACACAGCAATATTGAAAAATGGCACATCATTTTTAATTCAGAATAACATTGAAAATTGACTTCAAACTCCGTGTCGCAAAACATGACTTTCGCTTTGACTCGGAGTGCGATAATGAAGTTTTATGGTTATGAAATGGACTTTATTGTAATGGAATAAGAGCCAGCAATTCGTGGAGTGGATGAAGTAATTGAGTTTTCTCATCAAGAATTGGAGACCTTTTAGTAAGAGGTTGAAAGTACTTTGTTTCGCTGCGTTTCGTTCGTTTCACAATCAAGAGTTACAGTTGGCGAGACATAATTACATTGATTTAATTAAAGGTCAAGTCTGAGTTAAAAATAGAGGTTGTTACGACATGTAAATTACGCTTCATAGAACACAAAAAAACTTATTCTATTCTATTACAAATCCGGACCATCCGTACAATTTATACCGTATCTGTACCGTACCGTAATCGGACGCTAAAATAGTGGAATACTAAACTTATTTGTTAATATTTGAAACCTTCTTCGTGCTTCTTGTAAAATATTATTTTTGTAAATGTTTAGATTAAGATTTAGCAATTTTTTTACATTCTTGCGCACCAACTTCTTGTTTTAAACCATTTTGAGGTTGGCAGGTAGTTACTGCCAAGTCATTCCATTTTCTACCCTACCTAGCCAACCTTTTGCACAATTCTTTATTATGGTAGTATAATATAAATTCATAAAAATAATAATAAGGTACCGCACTACAAGTACACACCGTCGCCAGTTCTCGAAAACGGCTGTGCAACGCTCTATTGGGAACGATCTATCATAACAGACAGGACTATTCTCGCGAATTAGCCTAAAATTGTTGATATGACTGATAGATCGGTTAAAACGGAAAGCGATACTCGCTGACGTCACTATCCTACATAATGACAATCTCGTGAAGGCTGAGAATGATAAGATTAATAAATATCATGACTTGATCCGCGAGAGTCAAAATGTGGGACGTGGAGTCGTTGAATATCTTCCCGATAGTGGTGTCCTTTAACGGTCTAATAGCGAAGAGTGTCGACCAACTCCCTCAGAGGATCTCGCTGGGATGCTAACTCAAGGGTCAGACTCAGAAGGCAGTACTCCTGGACTCGGCGCCTACCGTCAGAATGTCCTTATCTGCAGCCCTAGTCATCGATCGATAGGCTTAAGCCGCCTAGCTTCACGGACGTGATTCACCGTTTTGATATATTTTTACAGTAGATAGTTTTAAAAAGACAAATAATCGTTTATTTAATAATAAAATAATGTACATTCTTAGAAAAAAATAATATAAATATTGCCATACAATCCAAACAACAACGTTTAGCCCCGAGGTTAGCTGTTAGCTTGGGTTACGGATACTAGACTTCTGATATACTTAAATATAAATGCACATACACGTAAATAAATATCTATTATTATATTAAATATACCCAGACCAATTGCTTAGTTTACTTGAATTTAGTGAAATAATCCCTAATAATTATATAATAATATTTTTTAAATAGTGATGGTGATACAAATGTTTCTAAACTAATCGAGATAAAATTTCAAATGAACTGTGATAATTACCAACAGCCATTTAAATTACATTTTCTTTATAAAATTCTGATGAATTGAAAGGTTAATTCTGTAATTAATAGAGATAAGCATTAAGTGGCTCAATCTTAAGCAGGGCTTAGTGCTTAAAAACTAAATCAACACAGACTTTCAAAAGAAAAATAGCAATAAAAAGGCACTTATTTTATTTACCAACGTAATATTAAGACTACATTATCATAAAAATTGGAGTGTCATAAAAATACAACAAGAGCTGCTGAATATACAAAATATCTACGATTCTACTTGTACTTTACTACTCATATAAAACACAAAAATTACATTCATGACATGTAAATGGTGACATAAAGTAACATAAAATCGGTGGTAATAAAACTGTCTTCAATAGTTTTTTGGGACATGATCTTTTAGAACATCATAAATATTTGTTATCATACATATCTCTCATTATAAAGAATAAATTTTTTTTACAAGTTTTGAACAATCCTCAAATATCTTTGATGGTGCGGTTACATCAGCAGGCGAAGATTCAGATGTCGCGTTAACTATTATGCGCTGTTCTGGTCTACATTTGTGTCGCGTTGCGCGCTACATGATTCTGAAAAGACGTGTTTGTTGCCACGTCCACGCCAAACATCTTCTTCTTTTATTTGATGGCGTCCGTGACTGGCTATATTACGCCAAACATCGTAAACTACATTATTGCTTTGACACGAAGCAGCGCAATGTGTCAGCTTCTGTCTGTTATTATTTATTATTTTCAGCCCATGTCGTCCCACTGCTGGTTAAAGGCCTCCCTATTCCCCTTCCACACATCGCGTTTTTGAGCTGTTGCAAACCAATCCACGTCAAAATTATCCAGCTCATCTCGCCATCTTGATCTTGGTCTGCCGCGATGCCTGCGTCCGTTGTTTGGAGCCCACAAAGTTGTTATTTTGGCCCAGTGATCGTCACGCATGCGACAAACATGGCCAGCCCAATTCCATTTCAGCCCTGCAGATTTTTTGGTGACATCGGTTATTCCAGTTTTGGAGCGTATTATGGTGCTGCATATTCGGTCTGAAAGTTTTACTCCGAGAATACTGCGCTACATAGCTCTCTGACATACCTCGAGTGACCATGACCTCTGTTGACTTGTCAAAGACCAAGTTGTAATTTTTTTTTTTTTTCTGTCAGTTGCCACTATAAAAAATTAAATGAAACGAAACCTTTGAAGTACTCGTAATGCTTGATTTTTTGCCGAATCTTTTAACAAATATCATCATAATTTAAATTGTTTTCACACATCCTTAACAAATTATACACCAAAACCTTCCTCTTGAATTACTCTACATATTGCTTAAAAAATCATAGAGCCGTTTTGTAGCTTTTGACGCGGTGGGGTAGGTACTTTAATCTATAATATGTATAAATCATAGAATCATCATTATTTATTAGTATATTCGGTATTTAGTATATCCTGCCTGTCATAACATACAGTGCGCAGAGTTAATACCTTATAGAAAAAAGCACAATATTAACAAAAGACCATTTGTGATTGTTTATTCTGTTACCTATCCAAGTTCAAGCTGTATCAATAGAAAATGGACCGATGGATGGAGCCTCTTATACAAACCTCAAATTCACTTGTTTACTAATGGGAATGAACAGGCCATAATAATCAAACCAAGGGATTGGGTAGAAAAGAGCACGTCTCGGTATCCAGAAAATGATGCGCTATGTTAAGGAGGTAACAAAGTGATGGCAAGAGGAGCTTGGATATGGAACTGCGATGCCGAACTGGGGTGTTTAGAAGAATATAGAAGAAACCTTTGGCTTACAATGGGACTCAGTAGGCTAGTAAATACAAAGAGTCAGGTATTCATTCAATAGGGGCTCACCCTAATAAAGTAAAACGTCACCTTCGACTCAACAATGCTGATTCAGACACATGTGCCTGTCGTAAAACCTACGTGGGATATTGGCTTCTGCGCGAATGATTTTATGTTTCTAATTGCTTAATACTGCATTGGGAGAATTGTTCAAGCTCGGCTTAAACATGTTAACTGTGAGTTAAATTAAAATAAGTATTCGTAAAATGCCTATGTTTTTCCTATTTCAATCCGCAGTTTTCTGAAACATATGAAATGGAATTGCGAAATTTTCAGCCATAGAGTAAGTGATCAAAGATGTATGTTACAAAACCGCCCATTACGAATGCAAGTTTTAGATATTATATTAACATAAATATTTTTTTATACATTTCAATAGGTATGTGTAATAGAGAATTATCTGTCTGTATTTCTATGTTAATAATGATTACTTTCCACAAACATAAAATATAATTTTGAAAAAAAGTCTTGTAAATAATAATACGAGTAAATAAAATAATACACAAGTTCAACACATAACCACAAAACCCATTATATGTTTATTTATTTAGATAATATATTGTAACATTGTGTATTGTATTGTAATACTAGTATAGAGGTAGAAAAAAACCCAAACAATGGTCAGATTTTCTTGAACTCAGTTTTACCGTTCATAAACCAGCATTGACAATTATGGCTCAAATCGGTCAAGCAGAAGGGATGCTTACTACCCCAACACGTGTTCCTTACGTGATAAAACCACGTTATGAGATATCACGGAATTAGATGCTGCAAGCTTTTTACGAGCCGATGTCGACATTTTCAGGCTGTAAATTTCAGTTTTATAAGCGTCCAGTGATTTAGAATTGTAATTTATTGTAATGGTTAAACTGCGTTCCAGGTGGAAAATTTAATTTATAAAACTGTGGACCAGTTGACGGTGGTTGCTGGCTTTTGAGATAATAGAGCGATGCATCGTTATACTATGGTTATGAACGCGATCTTACCACCTAACTGAACTCAAATTGACATAAAATCGTCATATTTCTATGGTTAAACTTAATTCAGTAAAACTCGATTTGAAGCATAAAATGGTGAAATTATGGCTTGAGTAGTGAAAAGGCGATGTTGTCCTAAATACAAAAAGTTTCTCGTAAAAACTTTAAAAAGAGGTTTTTTTTTTACTTTGACTTTTATTGACATGAGATACTTATCGTTTATTCTCTCTAGACGTTATATCTCAGACAAAATGTTTTTAAATCATAACTAAATTAATGGAAATCTTTGCGGGAGGCCAGTGTCCAACAGTGGACGTCCTATGGCTGAAAAGATGATGATGACGATAACTAATGATATTGCTACATGTACTAAATGATCCGTCCATCTTGTCATTGGATCTCAAACTTGCCGATATGCGGTCTCTTTTCAAAAAACTTTAGTCCTGATGTAGGTACGTGTACTGTAACCCTACCACGAGTGGCCACTTACGATTGTTGGAGATTACAACATGTTGTAAGCTCTAACAGTCGTAAGTGGCAACTCCTGGTAGGGCTAATATACTTGCGAAAATGACCTGCCTGCTGTTATTTCAACCAAAAGACTTGTTATGTTTGTATGGAACATATAAAACCACAAAATGTTCTTGTATTAATGTTTTAACTATTTACGCCCCTCGATGTTACCCATGTTTAGTAATCGTGGGTTAACATGCGATCCCAAACGAAAACTTCTCTTATTCAAAATAAAATATAGCCCATGTATATTATCCTTATAAACAATTTATATTCCAATAACGACCAAATCCATTTTTTTTCAGCGTGTAGAAGTAAAACACACAACCGCACAAAAGTTAAAATTGTTTTATTAGTTTATAAGCCTTATAAGCTAACGTAAGGAATCGCTGTTTTGCGTCAACTTATTGATCGAAAGACTACTTTTGACGGTGTTTGATTTTTGCAGATAAGTTCATTTGTTTTAGAGATTGAGATATCAACTGTGTGTACGTCATAATTGTCGAAAAGTTAGTTCAGTTCAGTTCATTTATTAATAACATTCAGTAACATGTCAGAAGTATACAAAGTAAGGTGCTTTATTAGCTTTTGTGTAATAGTACTATGGCATAGTGTATGGTTTTATTTCGCTAGTTTGAGCGAATTATTAATCTGAAATAACTAATATTATTATTTCTTATAATTTTTAAATATTTAATGGATAAAACTAACAAAGTCAACTTAAATTGTTTACCTGGTGTAGTTTTATAATGAAGAAAAAACACTGATTTTAACATGTAAAAACTGATGTGATTTAAATTTACAGTAATAACCGATTCCTCCTAATTCCGTTATTACTGTAAATTGTAATTATATTTCATACATTTAAATATATTTACATGCAATGTACAAATATATAAAATGCAGGAAGAACAAGCTGAAAATAAACTCAAAATAAGCGAAGTGTTAAATATCTAAAAATATATCATTTATTTGATGTGAGAATAAAATATTTTTAACTCAATTATAAATATTAAATAATAAATATTTTATTTTTATGGTTAAAATCAGTTAGGTCCTATATTTTCCAAAATTTTAATTATCTTAAAAAATATAATAATTATTTATCACATCCTTCAGTTTGTAATGATCCTAAAAATGGCCAATGGTTAGCTTATCAAGGTGGTTTATAAAAGCAAGCTTACATAGATTACGTTCAAAAGCTTAAAAGATGGTGATCTAAAAGATGATCGTATCATTGTAGATATATACATGAACAAACAAACATTCAAAAACAATCTTTAGTAAAGTATCCACTTTTCATCCACGACACAATTTTAAATGAATAATTACTTACTGACTCACTCTCCGAATAACCCTGAATTATAATTAACATTAAATACATTACATAGGCGTTACGAACGCAATTTCTGGTAAATTACATCAGTTAATACCGTAAGAAAGCGTAGTAACGCCGGGGGTCATACTTAACGGTACTAACGGCGCTAACGGTCAATATCGGCCGTAAATAACGACAGGCGGGTTTAGCTTGCGACTACTGAAGAAGCGTTCGTGATATTGGAAGTGCTCTTTTACTATTGGAAGTATTGAACCTGGGACATTGGGGTGGTATTTATATTAGAAATATTGTTTTTATACAAGGGTAGACACGTGACGTGTTACAAAGCTTATTGATTGGTTTGATACAGGAAGGAAAAGGGTATTTAAATTTTGGGTTTTTGGGTCATAAAAAATAGACATATTTGCTTGCAAAAAAATGCATATAATTTGTTTATTACAGAAAATGTTTAAACCAAGATTTATTAAAACTAAATATAATATTATCAGTGCGGCAAGTCTATGCTTCTTTATTTGCAAGTGTTTGTGAAACAACATAAATAATATTTTAAAAAGAAAAGTTTTGACTGCGGCTATAACGAGAAAACCAAAAGCGATGAGTGTATGTAAAACAAATCAAAAATCCCATTTCCCTAACGAATGAAGTGAACCTTCCAACGAAAGATTGTCAAAGAGTAAACAAATATATCAACAGAGTTGACACTCGATAACTTGCAAGAAATATAAAAGAGGTACAAAAACGAATTTCGAAAGTCTTTCAAGTTGGTATCCGAGGAGTTCGTCATACAACTTTGTTGGATTTGCGAGACGTGCAGCGCTTTTGAGGAACATGTCTTTGTGTTATTTATTTTAATTAATTTAGTTTGTATTCTGAGGATATTCTGTTGTGTCAGTGTTATGGAGGTTGCATTGTACAAGATTGTTCTAAGGCTAGAACAATAGTAGAAAGCGTCAGTTATGCACAGACCGATGCCAATCAAAACAACATAAATCTCTACCTGTGTCCCGGAGCGTTAGATATGATAATATAAAAAACCAACTGACATTGAACTGAAAGAATTTAATAAATTTTATAAGTAGGTTCGTGTATTATAGTGCAAAATATTGCAGTCAGAGCGGGGTCACCCATCCAAGTACTGATGGATTCACTGACAACAACTAAAGTTCAAACAAATTTCCGGTGTAAGTTAAAAGATAATAATACATATTTATTTAAATTAATTATTTATTAAAGATTATTATATTCTCTTATTGTAGAAGTTCTAAAATAAAAAAGTGTCTCTGGCGCAAATTACTAGTCATGAAATATTGTTATTTGAAACCTCAACATAATTTTTGAAGACCTATCAATAGTTATCCCATACATTGGGGAAACCTCAAAAATGTATTGCTTGTTTACAGAATCCATCTACTTCCTATGTTTCAACAGTATAGTGCTTATACACACTGGCATGGCATCATGGCTGTAACATACAACGGACAGACAGACGAATCCCTAAGGGTTCTGATTTTGACATAATGGCTACGGAACCCTCAAAAGGGTTTTTTAAGAATAGTTTCAAAGCCAATCAAAAGTTTCAAATATTTAATTTATTAAAAAACAAACCATGATCTTCACAATTATAATAGATTTGAATAGATAATGCTACATAGTAAATACGTTATATGACTTTCGGCATGTTTGTTTTAAGCTTTAAAATGTATAATCTTTATAAATAAAAATGAATTGTTGTTCGTTAGTCTGATTAAAACTCGAGAACGGCTGGGCCGATTGAGCTGATTTTGGTTTTAAAATGTTTGTCGTAGTCCAGGGTAGGTCTAAACGGTGAGCAAATAAGGAAAAATTGCCGGGAACATTTATTATTACCCATGCGACGCCGGGGCGGGCCGCTAGTATAAAATAAAGTTGGAGAAATTATAAATATCTCAACAGTTGAAACAAACGGGATGTTGTACTGTGCAATCAGTGGGACCATTTCTCAGTTCCAGCTTCCGAACTTATTCTCGAGCACATGTTACGCTAAGCTCATTCTGTACCAAAATTGCCTTTTTGACCAAAGATTTTTCTCTTACAAGAAGTCCGGCAAAGGCATCGCTTTGACAGATATTAGAAAATATATTTTGCTTTAATGCTCGCTTCAAGTAATATTTTTTGTGCTGTATTAGAAAAGGTCTGAGTCGATTTTGTAGTCCTTTTCTGGAAATGTACGTTATTTAAATTTCACAGTGCTTACAAAGCCATTAGGGCTCTAATTTGAATAAAAAAAATGTTTATTAATAAATGACTAGGTGTTATGACTATAATTATGACTAAAACAAACATTGCTTAAAATAGATTACAAATGCGTAATATTTAAGTTAATAGCCTATGCAGGAACAATTATATCATATAAGCGTACATGTACGTTTAACATTTACATAAATGTATGTATGTAAATAAACTACCAAAAAATTTTTATGTTTTGAACACGAAAAGAAATACTTTCAGTTCAGAGGAAAATTGAATTCATTACCAATTTCATTCATACATAACCAAATATTTCACGAAGGTCGTCTTATAATTTTAATTTCAGGATAAAAGAGACAAAAACCATCTCCCCGGGGCGAAAAAAAAATCCTACAATCGTCCGAAGCTTGAATTAATAATTTTCATGTATAATTCCGTAGCTCAGCATCAAAGTATGTAATTTCTTTTAGAGCACCAAATTTCGAATTAATTTTACGTGTTCCCTTAATTCTTAATTGGACTTGGATATTTAGGGATAAATTTGTTGGATCTTCGGATCTCATACTTAAGAATCACTTTGAAGAAATCTTCTTTACGTTTTGTGATCATTTCAATCTTGCTTTTACAAATAAAAAAAAAAGTTATACAACAACACGTCTTTCACCTCTCGATTCTCTCAGCGTTCTAAATAATTTATTTTTCTATGATCTTTCTTGGAACTTACGCAACGTGCTTGGTGCGTAATAAATAAGTAACCAAATGGGCTTATTTCACGCTTGAAACATTGTAGAGCTTAATATTTAGAAACCAACAGAGTTACTTTCGCATTTAAAATGTTAGTAAGGACAAGAGAAAATCGGTCAAGTATGACTGATTTACAATCTTTTTAGAACCAACCAGACATTTGGAAGAGTTGTTACTGAAACTGTGTATGAAAAAAACAGTTTACAAAATTAGTAGGCTCCGATATATTAAATTTAGTATCAAAATTATAGCGAAACGCGGTGGTAACATTCTCAAAGCCAACCGTTATTCACGTTGACCACTGGACAACTAATTGCACCAGTTATTTGCCAGATAGCTAATTTCATGTTAGCTGTTAAAGCACCGTAAAACGTTAACATATTATCCTCCCACAGCATGCCTGCTTGATACTGTTAAAAAAGAGACAGTAGCGGTTTTTGGATAATGTACTAAAAATAGATAAAAACAGTCTACCAAGAATAGGCAAGATGAGAACATAAAAAAATTGTGTTTGGCCGCCTATTAGCCAGTCCAAAAATAATGGACATCTATTTTTGCTTTATCAATTTAATTAGAAAGTGCTATGATATAGCATCAAAGTAACGGAAAATTTAGTAAAAAGTAAGTTTAGTTTATAATTTGGAACACAGCATTAAATGTATGATATTAACCTCGGTCACTCACAGGAAGATATGACCTAATCTATTATTAATAAGTGTCAGTTCCGTATGTAACGTAGGTTTATTATATTACCCGTAGAGTTTTAATGTGGTTTTCCTGTTTAAATGCAGCATGCAACTTGTGGAAATTAGATAGTATGTTATTTTGAACTCTGTGCAATTGGGTTAAGAGTGTGGGAAAGGACGACAGGAATACGTTAGAATTTCACGGATAATAGAGTTAAGCCATTATCCATACCAGATTAATAATAACTCTAAGTGAGTCAGCGCTACGGATTAAATATTGTTACGTTATGACCATGAAGATATTTAATGAACTACTTAAAAATATGAGAGAATAACCAATGCGGCAGTTTAAGACAAAACTGTATTTGTGGCTTTTTTTGACTGTAGATTTAATTTTGAAATCATAAATAATATTAATTAAATTAAATTTCAACAGTTATGTATAAGCATTATAACATTCGCATGCCATTTTACTGGTAAAGTATGTGAAACCTTATATCAAACTTAACATCTATTATTTATAAATACATTTCAAATAAATTTAATTAAATGTTATTTGCACACTTGGCTATTTCCTTTGTATCAAAATTCTGATTATTCCTTGTGGTCTTATGATTTAACTATCATATTGTGCTAGCTATTGTCCAACGGCATATTCATAAGAGTTTACAATTTGTATCAGTAAGTTCCCTTATAATAATATTAAAGGGAACTAACACTTTATATATTATATAAATTATAGGTATTATGTTAATTAATTTATATAAATATATAATTAAATTACTTATTATATTATTGCTTCAGTGGCGAGGTAGGTGAAGGTTTGCTTGCTGCGTGGAGCAAGCTGTATAATATAAGAAATCTATATCTTAATATATATAAATCTCGTGTCACAATGTTTGTCCTCAATGGACTCCTAAACCACTTAACCGATTATAATAAAATTCGCACACCATGTGCAGTTCGATCCAACTTGAGAGATAGGATTTTTACGGTAACTTTTAGGGTTTTTACGGCGAGAAAAATTTGAATAATTTCCGGGAAAATTGTATACCCGTGCGACGCCGGGGCGGGCCGCTAGTATATTATAATAAGTATATCAGATACATATACTTAACACAATCTTAGAGGTGACCACGGGGCTTAATTTGGTTGTGTCAATTTTCCGGATATTTTTATTTAATATGAACAATGACATACGTATCTTGGGTGTTGCCAATTTTTATCGTCAAGTAGGTATTGCAGCTTAAAATGTATTATAAATAAGGCTTATGTGTTTAGGCATCAACTTATAATCAAAACCTAATTTGGTATAAAATAGTTTAGATACCTAATAGGTAAATTATGTAAACATCTACATGATTATTGCATGCTTAATTTAAAATATTACTAACATTGCTTTATTGTTTCAGGTAAGTTTCACAACGGACATTCGCTAGTAAATGTGAGTTACATTCCCGAACAAATAGTTAACGAATTAAAATGTTTGTTCCAAACATTGTGACGTCATAAACCATGACTCAAATAATCCCGCACTGAAATCCGGGTCTACGATACATCAAACCCAGCATTGGTCATAAAGCACCAGTCAAACTAGACCCCGCAAAACCTTTAAACTGCCACAAACATCCAAAGACTTACAGCTCTACATTGTTTGGCCGCTTACTAAAACAACCAGTTAAGGTTGATCCGCGAGATGAAAGAGTTGTGAAGTTATTGCGGTTCATTCGTACTGGCTTTCAGTAAGGCTTGCTGGAATAATATTTCCGGACTTTCCGGTGCGTATTGCGAAACCTTTCTATGGGTCTTATTTATTAGACATAGGGAGGGTTCAGTATAAATAACTAGCACGCGTTACGGAGAAAATCCTTTTAAAACATTGATTATTGCCCATTGGTTAGGCGGACATTAGTGATTACCAGTCAATTTCCCTACTGTAGTTACATTTGTTTACTTAATTTTTTATATTATAGAAGCGAATTTGACTTAACGATATATAAACGTATAAGTTCTGGATTCTCCTCATAGCTAGAAAAAGGCTAGTTAGAAAATACTAATTAAAAAAGTTATTTAATTATTATTTTTTTAATATTGCTCACAAATTTTACTAAATAGAGCAGATCACACATGGGTTTACCGGTTTTCAAAAACCATAAGCTAAGACACTTTTGACTTACCCAACTTTCGGAACGAAAAAACGGGTGGTGGAAAGGAACACAACTGCCGCCGGAAACTGTTTTTTTTTCCTGTAGTGTCTCAACTATTTATCGGTTATTTATTGCCGGTCTTCACTTTTTTCTAACACAACTTCCGTGCCTCCTCTATATTTCTTATTATTTTTATGGTTTTTTATTTGACAGTCAGTTAAAACGCTTTTAGTGGATTGAAAAATCTACCCTATTGTATACTGTCTGAAAACATTCAGCATTGAAGGTACTTATATTAAAACAACCCTCTCTGATTTTATTATTTAACGAGAAGATATAAACAATTTAGTAAAATCAAAACCAGTTGGTAGGAGAGTGTTGCCCATATACAATACGCACCGGTTTTCTTTCAGGCAGCATTGTGTTATTTCTATTTTTTTTCTTTAATCATAATTGACATTGCATGTCAAATATAAATTGGCGAAGTACGTAAAACTGTATAAATAACCAGACACCTATGTATACCATATTTCAAGCAATACATTAATTTAATTTAATTGTTTAAATATCTTTTTCGCATCGATATCTATTTAAATATCAACTGGATTCTACCTTGGAAGCGCGCAAATGTTGTACCCCTAAAAAAGTACATTATGTTGATGTGGAACGTTCAATATATTTCCCTAATTCTTTCCGCATACTAAAACACGTAACGACATGTCAGACGAGGAAAACAGGCAAATAAGAGAAACAATATAACATGCTCCTACATACATAATTTATACATACATACAGATGTGACAACATAACATAATATAGAGCTCTGCTTAGTTTGGGTATAGGCGATACCGTGATAAAATAGTTCAGCGAATTGTTAGTGATTATTTAATTGGAAAATTACGTTCGTGAAATGTTATGTACTCTTTCATAAACATTCGTGAAAACTATTGTAAATCAAATGTGGTTTTATTAATTAACTAGCTGTCCGCCATCGCTTTTGCCCGCGTAATACTAGATTTTCCCGCAATAAAATGTATTTTTTGTCGTATAGAAAAACAGCTATGCTTGAAACTGAAAATATTGGTAATTTACTATGTAAAAAGTTAATTATGTATTATTCTGATACCGTATGCAAACAACATATATTATTATGAAGTTTCATCAATATATATATTTTTTTAATTCAAAATCATTTATTCCATAGGCAAAATAAAGGTACACCTAGAATAGAATTTGGTAGTTTTGTTTTGCGTGCAATAGGAACACTTACACAATCACATACCATACATCCGCACAACTTTTGTGTTGACAATATTAACATTAGGATACAAAACTTTTTCTCATGTTTTAGTTACCTGCTGCTTTCTATCTAAAAAGATTTAGTTGTCAATGAAATACACAAGGGATTTTTCTCGTATTGCATTTTTCTAATTTTCATATTGTATCCCTAAGAACCGATCATAAAAACATATAGTGGCTGGCAAGTTTCAAGTCCATCCTATTCAAAACCCTCGGGATCTATAACGGTATTCTATTCGTACCCAAGCGCTAATGTACAACAGTTATTATGTACCTATTCCCCCAAAGTTAAATAATAAACACGCTGGCACATTAGGTAATGTGCGGTAATGTTACCTAATTACCCAAAATAAGCCCTTACAGCCCTTGTAAAATACGGATATAGTTAATAGGGGACAAAAATGGGACAATATATTAGTTTTATACGTGGCCCATTCCCGGGCGGGTAATATTTACGCGATATCGTGAAAATGGCCTGAAATGAGATCTACGCTGGTTTGAAATGACATAACGTTTATTTATTAGAGCTGTGGTTATGGTAGTTTATTTTATAATGTTTTTACTGATTTGATCGTGTGTTTTGTGTGCTAGTCGAAGCACAGTGGTTGAAATTTAATCAGGTTTCGCATTATTTTTTTATTAGTCCTACAAAATAGAAAATCTCGTAATATAAAACATACATTTGAAAGTTTAATTATTTGACTAAAATCAGTTGGAATAAAAAAATAGTATTTATTAAAAAAAAAAAACAATCCTATAACGTAAGATAATCTTAACCAAACCTTACTGCGTTTCCAACTGTTAACGAAAATAAAATAATGTTATACCCATGCATCTAGTAAATTGCATAATTTTCTTTGTACAACAAAACTCATTCCAGTAAACAGTAAAACATTTTAAAGTTTGTCTGAGGGAAATATTAACTTCAACGACTTACGTTTCCTAATGTGTGTCTTTGAAGGAATGGTTAAGCTAGTTCACTACGATGCGATTCACAGATTACAATAAATTGAATTTTGTAATTATTTTACATAAAAGCTTATTTCACATTTTTTCTCAGTGAGTGTAATTAGACTAGTGTGGTGACTTGTAAAGTATTCCGGTTTTATAAAATTTTCTTACAAAGACATTTAAGTTTAGCAAAAAAGTACTATGCTTAAAGTAATTCATGTCACAATTCCAAGTATTTTGCAAATGTAAAGTTTTTACTAATTTATAAAAACGTTAGATAAAATAAAAATATAATACTAAACACACACCCCCTTACCACAAAAACATAAAAGCAGCTTAGATACGCGTTCAACAGTTGTTTAGCATAAATGATCCATAGATAATTATTTTATTTTTTGTGTTAAGATCGAATTTGTTTAAAATGTTTTTTTTTTCTTTTTAATATATTTATACAATTCAATAAGGACACGAACGTGAGCGTGAATACTCCAATATCGTCCGCTTGTCCAGTGAAATATATTGAGCTAGCTGCAGGCAATAAGCCGCTGAATCGTCTCTCACTACATTTACCTCGAATATTTCCTTATACTTTGTGTAGTACCGTGAAAATTTCAATTTCCACATACAATGTTGGTTGTGTCACGGCTTGTAACAATTTCAACTTGTTTAGCGACTGAACGACGCGGAGCATGATTCTTATTGAGATTTTTTTTAGTATATGAAGATGTAGGTACGATGATTCATATTATTATTCAAGTTTATTTATTTATAACTAGCGGCCCGCCCCGGCGTCGCACGGGTAAAAAAGGTTCCCGGCAATTTTTCCTTATTTGCTCACCGTTTAGACCTACCCTGGACTACGACAAACATATTAAAACCAAAATCAGCTCAATCGGCCCAGCCGTTCTCGAGTTTTAATCAGACTAACGAACAACAATTCATTTTTATTTATATAGATAGATAAAGAACATAAATACATTTTTGGTTTTGAAATAGGTTTAGTACTTTTTATGTGATAAATAGTTTTAATGGAAAAATCGCGCAGCGTGTCACGCACCGCTCGCGTAACGCGGGCTGGGACGTTACATCGCTTGTTACGCTGAGGGCGCAGGACGTTAGAGTGGTTATAGCTTACGAAATTGCATGTGTTGCGTTTCTGTCAAGGTGGTATGAATGACATCTCAGGTGACCACCATGTGCAAATAGATCTATGTTCAAGCCAATATTATAAAATTGTATGATATTTATACAGTTTCAAAGTCTTCCTTCCATAAACACTAATTAAAATACATTAAATATATCCGGACAATCCACACAACAACATCTAGTCCCGTAGTAAGCTCAAAGTTTGTGTAACGGGTACTAGACCTGACTTGATCATGGTGTATATTAAACACCATGATTAAGGAGAAACTGCTTGCAGAAAATTCAACACTTGACGTAGGTCCACCGCAAGTGGACCTACGCCCGGCGCGCCCCTTAGGCAGTTAAATCTTATCATTTATCTTCTTACATTTTAATTTAATAGGGGACAAAAATGGGACAATATATTAGTTTTATACGTGGCCCATTCCCGGGCGGGTAATATTTACGCGATATCGTGAAAATGGCCTGAAATGAGATCTACGCTGGTTTGAAATGACATAACGTTTATTTATTAGAGCTGTGGTTATGGTAGTTTATTTTATAATGTTTTTACTGATTTGATCGTGTGTTTTGTGTGCTAGTCGAAGCACAGTGGTTGAAATTTAATCAGGTTTCGCATTATTTTTTTATTAGTCCTACAAAATAGAAAATCTCGTAATATAAAACATACATTTGAAAGTTTAATTATTTGACTAAAATCAGTTGGAATAAAAAAATAGTATTTATTAAAAAAAAAAAACAATCCTATAACGTAAGATAATCTTAACCAAACCTTACTGCGTTTCCAACTGTTAACGAAAATAAAATAATGTTATACCCATGCATCTAGTAAATTGCATAATTTTCTTTGTACAACAAAACTCATTCCAGTAAACAGTAAAACATTTTAAAGTTTGTCTGAGGGAAATATTAACTTCAACGACTTACGTTTCCTAATGTGTGTCTTTGAAGGAATGGTTAAGCTAGTTCACTACGATGCGATTCACAGATTACAATAAATTGAATTTTGTAATTATTTTACATAAAAGCTTATTTCACATTTTTTCTCAGTGAGTGTAATTAGACTAGTGTGGTGACTTGTAAAGTATTCCGGTTTTATAAAATTTTCTTACAAAGACATTTAAGTTTAGCAAAAAAGTACTATGCTTAAAGTAATTCATGTCACAATTCCAAGTATTTTGCAAATGTAAAGTTTTTACTAATTTATAAAAACGTTAGATAAAATAAAAATATAATACTAAACACACACCCCCTTACCACAAAAACATAAAAGCAGCTTAGATACGCGTTCAACAGTTGTTTAGCATAAATGATCCATAGATAATTATTTTATTTTTTGTGTTAAGATCGAATTTGTTTAAAATGTTTTTTTTTTCTTTTTAATATATTTATACAATTCAATAAGGACACGAACGTGAGCGTGAATACTCCAATATCGTCCGCTTGTCCAGTGAAATATATTGAGCTAGCTGCAGGCAATAAGCCGCTGAATCGTCTCTCACTACATTTACCTCGAATATTTCCTTATACTTTGTGTAGTACCGTGAAAATTTCAATTTCCACATACAATGTTGGTTGTGTCACGGCTTGTAACAATTTCAACTTGTTTAGCGACTGAACGACGCGGAGCATGATTCTTATTGAGATTTTTTTTAGTATATGAAGATGTAGGTACGATGATTCATATTATTATTCAAGTTTATTTATTTATAACTAGCGGCCCGCCCCGGCGTCGCACGGGTAAAAAAGGTTCCCGGCAATTTTTCCTTATTTGCTCACCGTTTAGACCTACCCTGGACTACGACAAACATATTAAAACCAAAATCAGCTCAATCGGCCCAGCCGTTCTCGAGTTTTAATCAGACTAACGAACAACAATTCATTTTTATTTATATAGATAGATAAAGAACATAAATACATTTTTGGTTTTGAAATAGGTTTAGTACTTTTTATGTGATAAATAGTTTTAATGGAAAAATCGCGCAGCGTGTCACGCACCGCTCGCGTAACGCGGGCTGGGACGTTACATCGCTTGTTACGCTGAGGGCGCAGGACGTTAGAGTGGTTATAGCTTACGAAATTGCATGTGTTGCGTTTCTGTCAAGGTGGTATGAATGACATCTCAGGTGACCACCATGTGCAAATAGATCTATGTTCAAGCCAATATTATAAAATTGTATGATATTTATACAGTTTCAAAGTCTTCCTTCCATAAACACTAATTAAAATACATTAAATATATCCGGACAATCCACACAACAACATCTAGTCCCGTAGTAAGCTCAAAGTTTGTGTAACGGGTACTAGACCTGACTTGATCATGGTGTATATTAAACACCATGATTAAGGAGAAACTGCTTGCAGAAAATTCAACACTTGACGTAGGTCCACCGCAAGTGGACCTACGCCCGGCGCGCCCCTTAGGCAGTTAAATCTTATCATTTATCTTCTTACATTTTAATTTAAGCATGAAAGGCCTGTTTTAACTTTGCATAAAACGTATCAATTATTTATGATTTCATAGATACTAAGCAAATTAATTTGAATATATGTAGTTCCTATCTACAAAGAAAGAAAACAAATCACCACTGTAAAAAGTATTTTATAAAACTTATCTACTTGAGATAAACCCACCATCAGAAATCTCCACAAAGTAATTTACATTAATTTTAGCATTCAAAACTTAAAGCTTATTAAATTGCTAAGAATAAGCGGCATAACAAACGCAGATGAAATGTTACTTCAGACAAAAATGAATATCAAAAAACTTCAAGTATTTTAATAATAAAATTAAATACTCGACTTCAAAGAATCCTGCATTACGTACATTCTTCAAAGATAAAAGGAAAATGGGGAAAAACGGCCAACAGTTGCTTCTTTGCGAACATTTTTCCGAGTAATAACTCATCTTTAGACCAACGCTTTAGTTTTTGTTTGTTCACACGAACGGTTATTTATAGGACAAAGTTGACTCGCATTAGAGTTTGGATAATGTACCTCTTCACACTAGATTAAGATACAGGAGGTTGTTGACAGGAACAATTAAAACTTAAGATTGAGTTTTTTATTGGAAATTGAAAAAGGCAAATGCAAGGTGACAAAGGCTGCATTGGAAGCCGGATTGTGCGAAATACTATTTTGAAATAAGCATTTTTGCCTTTAATATTCACCGATGAGGAAATTATTCTACTACAAATGTGTCGTGCGACTTGGTGATTTGCAAAATTCAAACTATATAATAATGCTAAATGGTTGTTTTTAGGTTATAAAAATTTACTGAGCGGTTTTAAGATGATTTTACTATTAAATTGTTTATGATTATAGAAAATTATGGGTCATAGTAATGAGACAGTATGATATGCGATTCATATATCTTCCAACAATATTGATGCAAGTTGCTAACAATAACAACATTAGTATTTGTATTTATTATTTGGGCTTCCAACCACTTAACAAATCGTAATATTATGTTGTGGAAATACAGCGTACAAATGAAAAAGTGATAAATTTTAATCTTGATAAATTTATCACTTTTTCATTTACTACATTAAACATTTGTTGCTGAAGTGTTCAATGAAAAAATGTTTTCGATGTTAATTTAAGAACAGCACGCCTGCTGTTCTTAGAATACAAATTTAGTTTTTGAGTAGGTCGCCACTTACTCAAAAACGAAATTTGTACTTTTTTAACAGATTATTCTACTCTCTCTTTCCATCAATGTATACAATAATACACAGGGAAATAATTCCAAATTGATAAAACTTAGAGTGAAGTAACTGCAATTAACACAACACTTATAAAAACACAAAATATAACACATCGTTGGAGGAAAAATGGTACAAACCAAGTCTCTCACATTTGTAATGTGTCTCGCTAAAAAGCCTGCGTCAGAAGTAAAAGATATTTCACAATTTGTGACACGCGATGAACATGAAATATTTGGGCACTGTACAAAATATACGGGATATTTGGATGTTCTTGCCACTTTTTCACACAGCTACTTTTTAAGGCATTTATCAAAATGCTCAGACATTTTATACAGCAAGAATTAATGCACATAATGTTTTTTATGTTCCATAAAGTTAAAATGATCTGTATTTTCACATCACTAGGGGTCTGTATACGATACACACACACAACTTTGTCCAGTAAAACGACACGTTTCGTTTCACGGAGGCGACCCCACACTACTCCCACGGCTGCTGATAGGGTCATACCCTAACAAGTATCAATCTCTATGAACAATGAGAAATGGAAAGTCTTACAAAAAAGCAAAGTGCACTTCCACCCTTAACCATTTGTCCGTTTACCGGCTGCACTTAATGCGAACCTAGAATTTTCTTTATAAAGAGAAATGAATTTGTTCCGGTCTTGTTCTATAGACCCTTATTTTTACGAAATATCGAGATATTAATACTGGAATAAATTATTCCAGTATATTCCTAATATTTTCATTAATTTTTTTTTAGAGAGTTTATTCCCAGAATTTTTAACTGTATATAACACTACATATAACGAGTAACTTTGTATTATTTATACTTTAGAATTTGTTTTTCTATTACATTTTTCTTTATTTTTATAACGCATCTCTATTAATATTATAAAAATAAAGAGTTTGTTCGATTGTTTGTTTGTTTAAACGGGCTAATCTCAAGAACAACTGGTCTGAATTTTTTTCAGTGTTTGATAGCTTATTTATCGCGGAAGGCTATAGGCTATTTTACCACTGGAAAATACGTTGGACAAATCCAAAAACACGAGCCACGTTTTCACTTACCGGCATTTATTATGTTTGTTCTGTTGTCCTTTTCGTAATTGGCTTCCTATTATGTTATTCTGTTATGTTTATTTTGTTAAAGTCTGTTGGTTTTCCATGTAAATAAATAAATGAATATTAATATGTACTTTACATCTAATTTAACATTGCTAGATGGACGTTTTGAACTTAAGCCCGGACATCGCCATACACATGCAATTCTAATGTACGGGTTTATTAAATTTTCCAGTGGCAGAGTTAAGTGAGACTGAAGTTTGCATCACTTTGAATATTTGCTCATTCGAAAGGGAACTAACTGAGTCTAACTGTATGGATTATAATGTTAAGTGGAACTGGGCTAGCAAACCTTACATTTAGATGCTAATCCATGAAAACTTACCTATTTTAATAGTCGTTTATTAATAATATAAATTGTAAGTCACAATATATTTTTACGTAGTTCCCTAATAAATAAATAAAATAAATAAATAAATAAATATTTCCGGACAATCCACACTACAACATCTAGCCCCGTGGTAAGCTCTTAGCTTGTGTTACGGGTACTAGACATCTGATATACTTAATATAAATTTTTATTATACATATTAAACACCCAGACCAAGGAGAAAGTGCTTGCATAACATGCCACAAATTATTCAAAATATAATAACTAATGCCATTATTATTCTTAAATGTCAACATCTAAAATCTTGCTGCGTTTGTATTATATTATGGCACAACAAAAATACGGGTTTTTAATTTCTATCTCACCCAAACCTACCTCCAAACGCCAAGGTCGATCAAGAGTTGACGTGACATCTGCCATCCCTTACGGCATGGACCCATGTCTACGGTACCGCACCGGCCACGTAACGGCACGGCGCTGTTACCAGCACGGTGCTTGTCGCTGCTGCGCGGGCCAAGCAGGGGCTCACCACTCAGTAGATGCGTTGTCAGTTGCATATCACGCACATGGTCATATTTTACATAAAATGGCGGATAATTTAAATCTTGACTTTTGATTTCACTATGCTCGTTCCCTAGGACCGATCTAGGATCTAGGACGATTTTAACGATACATATTTGGTGGTATGGTAGAAAGAAGTATGCGTTAAAGTATCAACAGCAACAGGAGCATAGAACATAGATAGAGCAGGATACATCTTTTGTGGTCCATATGAAATTAAAAACTGTTGTTTGTTGTATTCATTTATTAATTGCTTCATGTGGTTACTTTATAAGTGTTAACATAATAGATTCCCTGACATGAGCCCCGTTGCATTACAACTTTAACCTACATTTAGATGTATCCTATAATAATTACATAAATTATGAAACTAACTTTAACGTCTTATTACGGCCCCGTCTCCCGGCAGCGGCGCCGGCCGCCGTGCCGTTACACTATGGCCGGTGCCGCACCGTATACATTTATCCACGCCTTTACATTTACCCTTACCTTACGGTCGTCTTGCTTACTTCTACAGCGCTAATAGCCGTACTTCAACTAATCACTTCTGTCAACCGTTTGAAGAAGCCCAAATATTTCTTTCATTACTTTATTATTTTTTATTTATTATTGCTGTTATATTTACTTTAAAATATTTGCTTGTGTTGTAGTTGATAAAAATAAAAGCAGCAATTTAAACTCTTTGAAGTCAGTAGCAACTCAGAAATGTCACATGGGACGTTAAATTGTATTTGAAACGGTTTGCTCAAAGGCGTAATTTGGTTATGTTTGTGAAATGTTTTAGAATGTGAAATGCGTTGGATTGCATATCTGGCTTTCTATGGTTAAATTTTGATATCTTGTCTCTTTGTATTATTTGTAATTTATACAAAGACGACAACAGAGACAACATATATATCAACTACTAGTTACTGTTATTTTTCTTATCATATTAAATAAACGGAATTTCACCTGAAAGTAATAAATTTGATGCTATCAGCTTTAAGCATAATTATTATTACAAAATAAACATTACAAACAAAGAAATAGAAAAGGCACTTCAAAATTTAAACATTGGTAAATTAATAACCACAAGTTTGACTGTATTATATCAAAACATAGCTAAAATAAATGCAGGGGAAAAAAAGTGAATATTTCCGGACTAATCACACAGCATCACCTAACCCTAAACGAAGCAGAGTGTGTAGGGTACGGGTGTTGACGACTGGATATAATAATACATAGATACATTTTTTAAATGTATTATAATAGTATATATTTATATTATATAATTAACGTAAAACGAAACTAGAAAACGCCTCGCTTGCGGACTTTTTGTTTTCTGATTTAAAAGTAATGTAATGTAGGGTAATTATCAAATTCTCGCTATTTTGCAGAAACAATCTGAAATTTAATTTCATTAAAACTTCTAGCACAAAGCATTTTCGCAAGCAAAGCATAATACACTTGACTGCCCATGGTGAGTGTAACATCTCGGGCAAGCGCAGATGACATCAGCACAAAAAATAATTTAGTGCGAACACATAACTTTAAATAAATGGCCAAAAATTAAAAGCAGAACCACCTCTAAACTTTCCACTGCTGGGACACAGGGGCATCTGTCTTTGTGAGAGCTATGTCCCTAATTCACCACGACGCTGGCCAAGTGCGGGTCGGTGAATGTTAAAATGCCCTTCAAACTCGTTAAAGTTCTCAGAACATGCCGGTTTCCTAAAGATGTATTGAACAATATTTTGAAAAACAGCTTACATATTTTTTTTAAGTAAAAATATTTAGTGGTGCTGCGGCGGGGTTTGAACCTACGACCATCGAAATGACAGTCGAGTGTGCTCCCACTTAGCCAACACAGCTGTTCAAAAATTAACAACCTTAATTTCCCAAACTTTCATTTTTATGTAGATAAATTATTCAAATATAAATAATGGTCAATTGTTACTAATTAACATTCCATTTGAATTTTGAATTCATATCATGTGTCAATGTATGAAAACTAATACTTTCATAACCAATCCGATAGTTATAAAATCAGCCATTAAATATCTGGTTAAATTTGCGAAATCAGAGTAAAGTATTGAACAAAGAACACAATTCTTATAACAAACTAGCTGACCCCAGCAAACGTTGTTTTGCAAGATTAAAAATAGATGTTGGCCGATTCTCAGACCTACTCAATATGCTCAATAACAGACAAATAATTAGCAATAAATTAAAATTGCGACTATAATTTGAGATTTAAACTATCCTATCTCTCAAGTTGGATCGAACTGCACATGGTGTGCGATTTTTATTATAATCGGTTAAGTGGTTTAGGAGTCCATTGAGGACAAACATTGTGACACGAGATTTATATACATTAAGATATTACTAAATATAGATTACTAAGTAGATGAGCTTCTTAATAATGTATAGATAGATTGGAAGCGTCCATCATTTGTAATCCCCTATCGCATCTCGACGTCATGATTATGTCAAATAACTCTATTAGCGGATGACATACTTGTATAGTTTGCGATTTTTTCGTGTTTCGTAATGTGGCCCGGAGAAGCCACCTTCTAGGTCTTCATGTCCCATCTTAGACCACATCGTCACTTTACATCAGGTGAGATTGTGGTCAAATGAAGGCTTATCGATCATAAAAAAAAAAAAAAAAAAAAAAAAATTTACTAAGCAATTTATTTACATTTTGATAATGGGAGATATGCAGTGTGCGCGTGCATCACTAGCATAATAGTAAACGGGGAAGAAATAAGTTCCTTAATTCAAGGTTAGCAGTTTTAACTATATAACCTGTCTTTCAGCTTGATGAAATGAGAAAAGAGTTACTTTATCCCTAAAAAGGTCCTAAAAAGGTAAAATAAAAAGAAGATGTCTATTGTATGTGCTGTTGGCACTATCTGCGCTCAGTTTCGCGTATTACCCGTAGTAGTATTGTAATTCGTCTGTCAAATCAAATCAAATCATTTATTGCTTGGGAATCTGGTGAAACATAGTCAGGTCTTATAACTAATTAGAGCTAAACAGATTCTGCTACTTAGCTCTAATTAGTTATAAGACCTGACCTTTCAAGGTGAAGGCTACACATAATTTAACGAAAAAACGCCAAAGATAAATAAATCAATAAATATTTCCGGACAATTCATACAACAACACCTAGCCCCGTGAAACTATCTGAGAGCTTACTCAAAGTTTTTGTTACGGGTACTAGACATCTGATATACTTAATATAATAGGCTTACATAAATATAAATATTTTTTATTGTACCAAGGAGAAAGTGCTTGCAGAAAGATGGATAAAATTTCAGCAAAATTATAACACAGGGTAAGTCAAGTTTTACAATCCAGAATCATTATGAACAATAAAATTATAATAAATAATAATAATTACTAAATCATAGATTCAGGTATTATAAATTATTTACAAGGTGCTTATTCAAATCTTTACTAGATTTTACAAAGTTTAAATTAGAGTCACTTTCGTTGTGTTCTTTTAGATCTTTTAAACTACTCAATGGAATTGTTGCATTTACAGCATAATATAATAATATTCAGAGTTTTCATAATTAATTTGAAATTTCTGAATCGCTTTATATGCATCCGCGCAAAGTCAGGATGGGTTGTTAGTTGCGAATAAGGGTCCTTAGTTTGTACAACAACGTAGCACTGCGCACAAAATCTATTAACCTCAAAAACATATACTTCATTCAATAAAAAAATCAAGTATTCTTAGTAATAAAATACAATTCCTTTAAGTTCTGGTGGAAGGCTTCGGCCGCGGCTTGTCACCAACCTCCGGGCTGGGCCAGTGCGTGAAGCGATTTTTTGTGTTACGTAATGTGGCCCGGAGAAGCCACCTTATAAGTCTTCATGCTTCATCTTAGACCACATCTTCACTTTACATCAGGTGAGATTGTGGTCAAATGAAGGCTTATCTAACATAAAAAAAAAAGTACAATGTTTTCACATTACATAACTTATATAACATACCCACTGTTCCAGTAGTAAATAGGAAGTAGCTTTTAAAAATGTAGATATTCTCAATAGAATCGGCTAAGCGCCAACCATTGCAGTGTCATATATTACCCGACGACAGATGTGGCGGGCGTGCGTGGCACCACCGCAATGTGCTTGTAACCTTTTATTTCCATTTTTTTTATTTTAGCCGGTTTTTATCGTATAATTTAACCATACTTTAGTCTGGTAGGATTTCCTGTCTAGTGCTCTCGGGGAAGTTGGCAAATTATGCTGGTATATTTCCTTTGTTGTTATATATTTTACTGAAATATACACAGACCCTGTTTGAACGAGGTTGGTTGTTAATGCAACTTTTTTATGTGTTGCACGCTATTTTATTTTAGGGCAACGGCTTTGCTGCAGGCTTTCTTCGAAATTAATACAGAATTACTGTGGTTTGTCGTATTTGATAAGATTTTACGTGATATTATTTTTTTAAAAGGTAAAGAAAGATTTCTGGTCCCGGATATTATAATCCTACAAATTCTTAATTTTCATATGAATGTTGAACATTCTGCATTTTCTTTTATTTCCATTATCCATTAAAATTATAACTTTGATTTATAGAATACTAGCGACCCGCCCCGGCTTCGCGCGGGTGCAATGCTGATACTAAATAAATAAATATTTCCGGACTACTCACACAGCATCACCTAACCCCGAACTAAGCAGAACTTGTACTATGGGTGTTAGGTGACTGATATACTACATAGTTTTTTTTTATAAATACATTTATTATGATACATAGATAAAAATACAATACAGAAAAAACTGTGAACATTGTATATAAAACATCGCGGCCCGCTCCGGCTTAGCAAGGGTCTGTAATATCTTCGAAAATATTCACTTAAATCATACGGTATAAAGGCCATATAGATCTATATTAAATGAACAAGGTATTCAAAGTATTTAATTGGTTAAGAATTAATGCTGTATTGGTTAAAATCGCTTCGAAAATTGTCCATTATTTGTCGTAAAATGTAAATGACAAAAAAAAGTTATTGTGGGTTATCCATAAGAGATAGACATATACCATCACGGACTTTTCTGTAGACCTTTTAATGTGTACAATACTTAGTACATTATTTTGATAAAACTCGTAGGGTTCAGCCTGCGTTTGCAATGTAAGCGGAAAGAATGAAATTATTTACGACATCACATTAGAAACCTCAAAAATAACAGTACTTCTCCACTATTTAATGGATATTATTCCTCCTTCCTTTTGAATCACTCTATCTATTAAAAAAAACCGCATCAAAATCCGTTGCGTAGTTTCAAAGATTTAAGCATACAAAGGAACATAGGGACAGAGAAAGCGACTTTGTTTTATACTATGTAGTGACTAATTAAATTATATATATAGCAGTTAAACCAACAAAATCGCATTATGCATTGAACCCATTATTAGCGGTTTCGGCTGAGTGATGACTCATTTATAACATTAACATTAAAATAGATTGAAAATGATATTATATATTGAATTTATTTTTTATTAGTAGTTTAAAATTTTATTAATAAAACTGATTGTTTAAACTTATAAGCATTTAAATAAAGTAATGTTCTGTAGAGCAATTTTGAGAACACTTTTGTTGTAACATAATGGCCAATCTCAAAAATGCTCTACAAAATGTTTACTATCTACGCTAGTGTTGCATTCTGGCGCAATTATCTTATTCTTATTCAATTTATTAATTCAATTCAAAAATCGTCAAAACCTAGTATTTTACTTTACAAAATCAGAGTAAACTTAACAATGGTTAGTTATGTTGATAATACGAGTACGTGTCAATGGTTATCAATTACTTATGTCAAGAGCTATCTCGCTGTGTAGCATGCGACTGAACGAAATAGCTCTACATTTAAACCACTGAATATATTAACTCGGAGGTGAAATAGGCTTTTAATATTGTTGCGCTTACCGTCTAGAGATGAAGGTGTGAATCGTCTAACCCCACAATAGGCTTTGTGCCAATACCGAGCGATGCAGTGTCATATTTTACACGAGACAAGTGCAGAAACAGTGCAGTGCTGCCACGGCAATGGCTTTCCGTTACAATAAAAGTAACATATTCAGTTTAATAGTTTTCCGTTGTTTTGTGGGAAATGCATTTGCGAAATGCGTGTCGCAGTATAAGAGAATTGCGAGCAATGAAATTGAAATAAATTCTATGTGGGTTGTACTTTTGTAGTCTGCGAATACTTATTGATTAAACCTATGGATTAAAATGATGTAAGAATTAGGCGACTAATGCCTATATTGAAAAATGGCAAGGTATTTAAATGCCGATTTTTAAACATAAAAAAGTAAATTTTCATAATAGTTTCAATACTTGTCTCTATTATCTTCCTTATTTAATCTTCTTAATATTTCTAAAGTCATGAATAAGATTTATAATCATAAAGCAATCTCAAATAAAATTTTATTGATTAGTTAAAAAAAATGTTGTAACTATGATACATAATCAGAACATAATTTTTAATAGATTCCCATCATTAACAATTTAAGGGTAAATTTTAATTATAAGTACAAATAAATTTTTTATAGCTTTTGTTAAGATTATATAATTTCCGGATTTTCAATTTTAATTAAAATTGTTTCGATTAATTTATATCTCGGATACCTTATTAGATTAGGCCAAGTTCCGGTTTCTTACAAAGTTAATCTTTCAAGCCTTTTGTTGATTGTAGGCCGGAAATTAAAGCAGAAACAATAATTGCGTTCATTATTATTATGGTTCATACATTGTTTTAGTTTAATAAATACTTAATATATTTAGGGCCGTTTTTTCCATAGTTTTATAGCTTGTTTCAATAGCTTTCAGAGATAAGGGGAATCATCCTACTCAAAAGCATTCCATCGCTAGACGTAAAAGAACACCTAAGGAGCGACACCGGATTCGCGCGCTTAAAAATTGGTCGAAGTCTGCGGTTTTTAGTGCAAAACCGTCGAAGGCAATGATTTAAGGGCGCATTGGGAGAAGGTGGAACACGCCACAATGGAAAGCGAGTTCAGTTATAATTGAGATTAAATCAAAGTAGAATAAATCAAGCTACAATTATCGAAATTAAACCACGCGGTACAAATATGCTTTTAGTATTTTACTGCATATAATAAATATAATATTAAAATAAAGAGTGAAGAGCCTGTATGTTGTGCAAGCACTTTCTTCTAGGTCTGTGTTTAACATGTATGATAAAAAAATATTCATTTAAATGTATGTCTATTAAGTATATCAGATGTCTTGTAACCGTAACACAAGCTTAGAGCTTACCACGGGGAGATGTTGTATGAATTTTCCGGAAAAATATTAATCATTGTAAATTCGATAACATTTTCATATATATAAAGCAGAAAGCCATTTCGTTCAAAATATGAAATAAAAAATCTCGTGTTTTGTCTGGTTCCCACTTAATGCACATCAATGAGATTATCAAATTTAACGGCCAGTTATTCTTGCGAAGTTACTTGTTTTTACTGTGGAATAAAACGACTGAAAGTAACGCAGCTATTTCCGTGGAGTTTTGAAGTATCGTTAATTTTCAACGTTAATTTCGGTTCGATTGCTTTCTTCTGGCGCTTTCAGAAATAAAATAAGTTACTGTTATACTATATTTGTGTTTTCTTTTGAACAAATAATATGTATATATATATTGTTTATGCTATCTATGTAAGGGAAAGCTATATCTTACGATCTCTTGGCGTCGCAGAAGTGGCTACTGGTGAGCACAAAAAGTTAACTCCCCATTGTCTTCACCCTAAATTTCATAGCTACAAGAATATACAATCAAAGTTTCAAGACAGATTACCCGGACAAAAAGAAAGAAAGGCGAACCCTCTATTCTTCTTTTTTAAATGCCACTTAAAACCTCTTTTATCCCTTTTCAGGGTTTATAATCACAACTCTTAGCCCAAACTAGCTGAAACAAAGTAAAAGTACCTACTTAAATAAAGTGGACATAAATTCTCCAATATACTTGAAACTTTAGACCCAGAATGAAGTAGACATCTGGCCTTTACGACTTCACGTGTCAATGATCATAAATTTCCCGTGAAACCGTAAAACCTTATTTGTAATGGCTTTTAAATAAAATAAAATAAAAATAAAAGTCTTTTATTTCGGATAACATAGATCCATAGGGGGTTAGTACTCATAACACAATTAAATACAGTAAATGGTTAGTAAGAAAATCGAGATATAGAAAAAAAAAAATTACAATTAATAAAACATAAAAAGCAAGACTCATTCCCAGCGTGACCTCACCAGAGTAGCGGGACTACTCCCGGGATCACTCTGCGAATCAGGCTTGTCCATAGCGGTGATGAATATCTATCCGCTATGGTTTTCAGGACGCTATTGTGACTGTCACGCATTCTGCGAATCAGGGATGTGGTTTTTTTGCGAATGATAGCACCAAAGCCATCAGTTTGATATTCAGCAAACATCCCCGATGCACTACAGAAGCGAGGCAGACCCAAAAGCATCCTAAATATATTATTATATTGGACGCGCAGGGTCGCTAGCGAGTTTTTGGTGTGTCTAACCCACAAGCTTCCCGTGTACATGTTTTGACAGTAGGCTTTGAAAAGCGTTATCTTAACTTGCTCAGTACACCGGGAAAACCTGCGGGCCAGCATATTACCTCTAACTGCCAACGCCCTACGCTCCCTTTCAATATCAGCATCATCCTTGAGGTTGTCGGCAATGATATGTCCAAGATATTTAAAAGTATTCACTTTTCTTACGTTCATGCCATTAAGGGTAATATTATGGGTGTTCTTATCCTTACCCCTGCCGGCACCCTCAAAGACCATGTACTCAGTTTTCTTTACGTTGTACAGAAGTCCATGATCAGCAGCATATACCTCACAGAATTTCAGCAGTTCTTGTAGGCCACCCGCCGTGGGGCAGAGCAGCACCATGTCGTCCGCGTAACTAATGTTGTTGATGCTTACGCCATCTATTCGACATCCGACACGCATGCTGCTCAGCCCCACGATAAGATCGTTCACATATATGTTGAAGAGTAGAGGAGATGTCAACCCTCCTTGTCTCACCCCACTCTCCAACATATATGCTTCAGATAGTGAATCAGCCCATTTCACAACATTCGTTTGGTTAGCGTACCAATATCTAAATATACTGAGCATTTCCGCCGGCACACCCCTGTCTCTTAACTTTCTCCAGAGCACGTCATAGGACACTAGGTCAAAGGCTTTGGATAGGTCAAGAAAACAGGCATGCACCGACGTCCTACGATCCGTATAGTACTGAACAGTATGCTTAAGACTCACTATGGCGCTTTCAGTAGAAAGTCCGGATCGAAATCCGAACTGCGCGTCATGTAGATGAGAAAATTCTTCCAAGTAAGTGTTAAGCAAACTGTCCAGTACCTTAGCTATCGTTGTTGCCAACGAGATAGGACGGTAATTCCCCTTATCCGAGATATCACCAGTTCTGTCCTTCACAATGGGTACCACGATGGTTTTCATTAAGTCATGAGGTAGATAGGAGTGACTGATACACATTGAGAAGAACAGAGCCAGAACACTCGGAAGGTGAACACCCGCATGTCTCAAATGCTCCACACTGATACCATCATGCCCGGGAGATTTGCCGCCGCTCATTTTACTCAGGGCTTTTCTTACTTGCTTTGCAGTAAAGTATATTTGTGGCGCCTCTCCCTGACGATCCGGATCAGCAGAGATGGAGAGTGCAGACGAAGGTCCTAGTGGAGAATGTACCCTAAAATGATCTCGAAACAAATTGGAGATCTCTTCCGGCTCACTTTTTCCACCTACACTCACCGGGAGGCCAGGCTTAACATCATACTTCCCCGTCGACTTCCAGAAATTCCTAAAATCTTTAGCTGCCCTGTGTTTTGCTAGTATGTCCATTTTAAGTTGTTCCTGATTATTTTGGCACCATTTTAACCGGCTCTTAAATATTTTACGCGCTTCAGTCATTTCTTCAAAAATTTTACCAGATAATGGTCTATTATGCGTTATCCATATTTTGAAGTTAAGCCTGGCCAACCTATGAGCCTCAGAGACATGCTTATTCCACCCACAGAGATGCCTATTTTTATTTTGCATGCGCCGCTCACTAGTATTAGTAGCTGCCTCACTTAATACACTTACTATGCTATGGTAAAGCTTATTGAGCACCAGCCTATGCTCTTCCAAGCTGCATGATCCATGACCACACTCTATAAATTCAGACGGAAAATTAATGTTACGTAGCCCCTCATGACATAGTGCATGGTATTTTGATATTTGATTCTCGTCTCTTTCACCCCAAATTACTTGGTTGGGTTGTAGGTTACGGATCATGCATTTTGGTCTTACAAGGCTTATATTGCACTCAATGACCAGCGGCAGGTGATCAGACATGAAAACATCCTCTAAAACATTCACCTTGGTCACTGTTTGCCAAGCCGATGCAGACACTACACAGTGGTCCAGCCATCGCCGGCAGCCGTGAACCTCACTAACGTACGTATATACACTAGACTGTAGGCCTAATTTTTCTATATCCGCTAAGGTCCAGAACTGATCTGAGCAGAAGCTGATGAGTTCATTGTAAAACGGTTCATGTGGGTGAGCATTAAAATCTCCTAATATAAATATACAAGCAACATCCTCACTAGCTACTATCGCGCTTACTTCACTCAAAACTTCAGTAAATGTAGGAAGGTTGTCCGATGAGTCAGTGGGCATATATACCGAGAATACAATAATACTACGCCCCTTTACCGTTGCTTTCACAGCCGCTAGCCGGTCACTACTGCATTTTACTAAGCTTACATTGTCAAAAATTCCTTTTCTCCAAAGAATGGCCACCCCCCCGTGCGGTCTTCCCCTTAATAAACCTACAGACGTGTCCACGGCGGACTTACCTGTATACTCAAAGTTACTAAGAATTGTACCCAGTAATGGTATATCATGGGGAAGTAGCCATGTCTCCTGGAGGACCAGAAAATCAGCCATTTTACATAGATTTTGTAAGTCATTAAACGACCGCTTAACTGACTTACAATTAAAGCTAATTAATCTAAGATTTTTGTTAACATTTTAAGCAATGTTGCAATATTGAAAACCGTTAAAGCCTTCAAGTTTTCAATAATCCATTTTCTTAGATGGCTTTTCGTATAATTATTTTCTCATTTGCCTATTTTGTTTTTACTTTGATTAAACATTACATTATCATCATTCCTTTTACCTACAGTATTATTTTGCTGAACAAGGTTGCTATGGTATTTTTATTCTATGGTTTTGATCGGAAGGGGCGTCTTCCATGAACTAGATCTACTTGTATAACCACTTACTATAGCTTCAGCCACAAATTATAGCTGTAATTAATAATTTTGTCTTGTTGGATAGTACGACAGGATTATTTGATTTGATAAACTACTATCAAATAATTTTTTCATCTACCTAGTAATTTTTATTTTTATTTATCTTACAGAAATCCCTTAATGTTTCAATTCAAACTGATATTTTCACCTATTTATATTTATCCAATACAGTTATTAGTAAGTTCTAAATATAACCACAATGCGTTAAATAATTTTAATTTAAAATATGGTGTAAGAGAGCGTTATTAGTTTTCTTATTTCTCTTTGACACGCCGCCACCCAAGTTCCGAAAGCATGACACGTTTTGTACCTGACAGTACGTATTTGGAACTCATGTACAGTCCACGTAAGCTTCAGGTACTCAACACAAAGGTTTCTGAATCTTTTGATGGATTATCCATTGATAACGATAAAGGCCGATAACACTGCCTTTTCATTTTGTGCTCTTGGCTACTGCTGTTTGTGTATTTTATAAATATGTATTTATATGGATTCAAAAACAACAAATGTTTCTTTTTCATTACAATCTGCCAAAAATAGGTAGGTACCTACACTACTACATTTTGTTTTCGTTTATTTTCCCAAATACCGGGTATTCCTACATGATAGCAAAAATGTATTTTAATATTTAGACCGGTTTAAGCCGCGATTGACAAATTTAATCGGATTGCCGACCTAGGACCACGCCAGCAATTATTTTTACTCCAGGGATAGAAATAAAAGAACGCCGAGTGTACCGAGCAGTAGGTATATTCCGCGTACTTTTCGCGTACGCAGTATGTTCATATACATATATGGAACACCTTTTTATGTACTTTATTTGTGTTAAATGTATTTTCAAAGGAGTAGATGAGTGCGGAATAAGAAGCAGCACCCCGTTAAATCTACTTTGTGCCTGTATCTAATTTTGGGCCTTTTTGTTCTTTATTTTATTCTTGGGACTTTTTTCGGTGATTTAATTTAGAAGTTTCTTTGTAACTGAGTGAGCATTGGAATTATAATGGATTTTTTTGTATTTCATTGTAACATCTAGGTCAGTAACACAGGGGTCGTAAAACGACCTTATAAGTTAAAAAGAAGTTCAACAATATACTTTCTTTATTAATTAGGTCCTAAGAAATATTAGTTGCAATAGGTTTTCCCCGCACAGCTCAGTCTGCTTCATAAGAGATTTCCCTTAGGAATACCATAAAATGTTTTATTAGTTTTTTATTCCAGGTCATAAGTTTTGTACATTCTATTTCATTGAGGAACGCACACACACAAATAACTACACTTTTCAATTTAAAGTCTTATAATAAAATTTTACTAAGGCCTAATTTCAACATCTCTGAGTGTATGGATATGTCTTGGTTCGCCAGTAACTGACAGTTGACTTTATAGCTAAATATTATAACCATTGACTTATTTTAAACGCTGATTGTGAAACTGGCCCATAGAGAAGCACGCATAATAACCTGAGAATAAATGATTCTATTGATTTTTGATCTATTTTGTTTTGTTAAGGAGACGTTTGCTTTGGTTCTCTGCAAAACATTATACTTATAATAATTTCTAGCCATTCAACATAATAATCTGAGTAACATAAAATGAAGTAAAAAAACAGCATCTATTTATTATACTCAAACCAATCACTTCCGCAAATACCTAGTTAAACATCCCTTTATTCATTTAAAGAAAACCCTTAGTTAAATCAAAGTTGAAATACCAACAAGAAGTAATTTACCATTCTTTACGCTTTCCTATTAACGAACCCGGTTATTAAGGTCGGTCCTCAGCAAATATAATAAAATGATTAAGTGACGCTAACTCGCTTAGTGTCCGCTGAATATGATGAAAATATGCTAATTTGCAAAGTTACTGGGCGGTTACTTATATATTGCATGTAACATTCTGTTACATGCAATAATAGTATAATACAAGTTCTTAAATTTGGTAAAAATCACATAACACATAAAAATGATCTTAAATTATAAGTTTTTAAAAAATTATTTGTTGAATAAATATTTATATTTCTAATAAAATAACCTATAAACTTGAACTTGTTGAACTTGTATAATGGTTGGAAAGGACTATGCTCGGGGTTTCTCTACGGGATCGAATCAGAAATGAGGAGATACGTAGAAGAACGCGGGTCACCGACATAGCCAAACGGATTAGCTCTTTGAAGTGGCAGTGGGCAGGCCACATAGCACGAAGAACAGATGGCCGTTGGGGCCGAAAGGTTCTCGAATGGAGGCCGCGGATTGGTAAGCGCAGCGTCGGACGACCACCAACAAGATGGACGGATGACTTAGTTATACTTGCTGGCTCACGGTGGATGCAAGTGGCGACCGATCGGAATGATTGGTCGTCTTTGAGGGAGGCTTAAGTCCAGCAGTGGACGTCAAAAAGCTGAAATTATGATGATGATGAACCTTCTGTTTGTTTGAATTTTAAACTACTTCCTTTGCTCACTCAGTCTCCCTATATGAGTTATGACTTAATATGAGAGACAATTATTTATTATTAGAATATATTGAGTTGGTAAATATAAATTAAAAATTTTTTGGTATTATGCATGAGGGGTATTATTCAAAACCGGTATTATTCAAAACCTTAAATTCGCTAGGGATTGCATTGATTAGTTTATTGTGCTTGATTTTTTTACTTTTTTCCAGGGACAGATCTGTAACATTTATTTGGAAAGTGTCTTTCTAATAGTTTATTGATGTGTATCAGTCCTATTAATATTATAAATGCGCAATATATGTGAAATAATATTATAAATGTTTGTGTTGATGAAAGTGAGTGGGAGAGGATGTATGATGCACTTTCACAAATAAACTACTAAATGGATTTTGATGAAACTTAGATGAAACGGCAGGAAAATTTATGTTACGCGGACAAACCCACGGGCGAAAAGCTGTTATAAAATATTTTAATTTAGGCTCCAACGTAAGGGTCAGCTTTCATCAGCCTAGGAAACTTTAAAATTTTCCCTTTAGACCGGACTGAATAAAAATGTAAATCTGCCTTTGATCTACACTGTAGTAATTACAAAAAGTGCCCCAAAAGGCCACATCAGTTGAGTATCTACTGAAACTGAGGCATATATTGTCCCAATTTTGCATATCAAAGCTGATAGCCAATTTTAGACTTTGGCGCATGATCAAAGAAAACGGAATAAATAACAGTGAAATAGAATCTTAAGATTACATCAAAATGTTTTATTTTTAATAGGATTTCTGAGTAACAGCTGTAATGTTATAAGATATTCTACAAAAATCTTATGAATAATTTATTCAGAGGATACATTATTTAAAAACCAGATGTTCTGATCTTGTTAAGCATCTAGAGATGTATTAAACTCAAATAAAGGGTATGCATCTGAACGAATCAGTGATACCGCCTTACCACAAACACATAGACACGGCGTTGTAGCAATGGTGATCCATAGATATTTTTTTTAAACAACTGTTTCTAAGTCATGTTTATGTTTTTTCTAGTAAGAAAGTAAATAGTTTGGAAAAGTCTAGTGACAATAAAAAAGGAATCATCCATACGCTCTCTGAGAAGTACACGCTAATGTCTAATACATTAGCGTCTACTAGAGGTAATGCTCAATTAGATAAATTAATTAAATCATAATTTTTCGCATTTTTTCTCTGCATTCACAAAGTTTCAAACCTTCTACCCCTTGCATGAACGCAAGGGGTAGAAGGTTTCCTGTCAAATTTAACCTTATTTAAATTTATATAAATAGGTTTCCTAAAACATTACTAAAACTAAATAAGTCCATCAACTTCTAATATGTCACAATTTGCACTTTAATAACTTTTGTTTATGTGTGAGATCTAAAAGTCTGTTCGTGATCTGGTAGTTCAGCAACTTTTTAACTCCGGCCCTGAAATTTGCATTTCACTAATGAAAGTGGTATTTGTATGTAAATACATTAATATTTATAGCTGATTATGTAACTCCCGTGGGTCCAACATATTTAATGTTTGAACAGAATAATGTTTGAGTTTAGTTTGAGTTTCAAATTTGCATATTGATGAGGTTCCACGGGTCGCTCGGAATTTTTAAAGCGTTCTTTAATTGTTTGATTTTGTGTTTTTTTTGTTGAAAATAGTTTATGGAGGCAATTGCATTGTCAGAGAGCGGTACTCGTCGCAGTTAAAAATGTAAATACCCTGTTGCATTATTCAAATATTTTCAACTAAATTGAGATATTTGAAAAAAAAGGTAAACTTGGTGTTATTTGATTCCGGGAAGTCGAGAGACCACTCGTGCTATACAATAAAACCATAATCTCTGCCTAAAATGTTATGAATCCGTGACGTAAGATATACGCAACTAGACCTCTCGCTTCACCTGACCATAGCGTCTGACCTTAGCGTCATTGTTATCGCAAGCATAATAATAAAATGTATATTCATAAATCAAATAAATTTTTTCATCATCAATTAAACGTCATGGTATGAGGAACGTCACGCGTCTAAACTTTGAGCCGGGCATACATTTTCACCATCTTCCTTTTCATTTCATTTATACCCAAGTGGATTCCACAAATTACCAGGGATTTTCCGTTTTTTGGCTTTTTGTAAAATTGCCTACGTCCACTTAAAGATATTAAACACTGAGACAAAGACTGGTGTTAGTTAATCGGGGTACTTTTTCGTTGCTGTTTTCGCTGAGCATTTTCCGTCCGCCCCTCAGCTGGAGGAAACGAAAACGGGAATATTTTCCATTTTCTTTTGCGTTGAAAAATATTTTAAGGCAAATTGAAGGACTCTCGTTGATTCCTAAATTTCGTAATCACGCTTCCGCTTCCGGCAAGTGTGGAAAGTTAATGCGAAGCATTTAACTAAGTAATGGACATATTGACGCGTCTATTTTCATTCTATCACATGACAACATGACTTGGCGGGCTGTGTGCCTGTGTGTTTATGCAAGCTTATACCATTAATTTAGTACTAATTTAATAAAAATAACTTAGAAGTTAAATTTCGTTACTGAACACAATAAAATGCGATCTACCTAAACGCATATTACTAAGTCACAAAAGTAGTTCTATTAACTATTTTAGTTAAAGTAGGAACAATTTTTGGTACAGTGGCAATATATTAATAAAAATATTGCTTTCTGCTTATAGGTACACTAAAAAGTAAAAGCTTTACTAATAAATATGGTTATAACAATGGGCATGTGAAACAGACAAAAGTTTTTACCAAGTCAAAATTCTCTTTTCTTTAGTGTAACCTACTTAGTTTCGTTAGTAAGTTTGGCAACTCACAGAGAGCTTTGTGTTTTCGACCGGAATAAGTAAACGTTCGTAGAATTGTGTTGTTTTTGTTATTTTACTTGGAACATGTCTAATGGTTGTGTATGTTTCTACTAAAATCTATAGATTTATCTATAGGTACATATTGTAAATTAAAGTCCCCCGCCATGTCTGTCTGTCTATATGTTGGCGATAACTCAAAAATTACTTGATTTTTCCAAATATTCAGCAATAGGTATAGTGAATCACTCTACCAAGGGAAAGGTCTACAAGAGATTTGCTTGAGATGTGTAAAAATTCGTTGGAATAAGATGATAATTGTTGAAGGAGTCGGAGTGAATCAAGTTTTTATGTAATAGGTCTCCATGGCAACTGGCAGAAGCAGTCACATTGCGATGCATGTTTGGCAAAACAATGATTGCCGGGTCAGCTAGTGTACTATAGTTATGTTTGCAGTAATCATAGTGCGAGTGCGAGTAGGTATCTCTATACCTGATTTCAGAATCTAAGCATAATAAGCATAGTACATTGGCCAACCAAATTATCGAAATCTCCTTTCGGTAGTAAGGATATAGGTTTGCAAAATCTCATTCTAAGAAATTTATGAAAATGTATTTTCCAGAAGTACTTCTTATCCCATATCAATATAATTTTGTATCAGAAATAAGTAATTTAGTTGCTATGGCGATGTCTTCAAAGGCCTATATCACGTTAATGTATAAACGTTATTCAAATAATTCGAAAGATTTTCACGGAACTGAGAATAACTGGAGCTTTGTATGTATGTTGCCATGAGCTTTATAACGTTAAAAAATTGCTAAATTAATAATACTCGAAAATTTTACTTTTTATTCTTCTGATTTGTATACCTACCTGAAATAAAAAATATTCTTGGACAATCTACTCAGCAACATCTAGCCTCGTGATTCTAGCTATATATTCTAGGTATAGCTACTTAATAGGTATTATTAAAATACATTCTTTTTACCAAGGAAAAATGCTTCCAGAATAAACAAACCCCTTGCCTCAAGTGAACCTTCAGCCACAAACAATATCTATTATTGATCTGTTATTTATTAAAATCAAAACAAGAACTTTTAGGAATATTTTTTATATTATATGGATCCTTCTCAAATCATTCCTCAGTAGATTCATAATCATACAAAGCCTATCATAAAACATTTATAGCCAAAATAAAAATGTACCTAGCGTGAAATCTTCGAATATTTCCAGAACATTCTCTGACACTCTATTTTGGTAGTCAGGTCATATTCGATATCGCTAATTGAATGTCAATAAACGTCGACGGCCCGCATGGCTCTCAGTTATTCCCCCCATTGACTTTGCTTTAGGAATTTGAGAAGTCGTGATTGCCCAATATCTGTGCCTAGGCTGGGATTACTGAGCCCTTGAACTTGCTTTTTTTGAAGTGATAAGACAGGCAAAACAGATATGTCACGAAAACGGCGTAACGGCTTAACGGCGCCCGGTAATTACACACACTCATGAGTTTTCGTCAGCATCTAGGAAGAGACATTTGAACTAGGTAATTTAATATTATTAGATGTTATTATTAAATCAGTGTTGCCAACTTTTAGATAAAGCTTACAACGAGAATACAATTTAAACTTCAAATTAAGTTACTTATTATTAAGTTTGAGTAAGTATTGTATCAGGTTTTTGGTCTTTGTTCCTTTTAAATATTCGTAAATTTGTAGCCCGCCAATTGGCGAAAAGTCTCACAAAAATGTATGTTTGTAACACATCTCCGGCATGCTCCATAGGAATCTAGTCGGGCAACTGTGCAGGACAGTCCAAAACTTAAATATTCTTTGTATATTATAAGGTATTTGATAAATATTTGATTGACCGGTCTAAGAATTCTATTATAGCCAGTTTAGCGGACAGAATATTGACCAAGACTTGGCAAAAGTGGATGCATATTGCAGCTTAAATAGTTTTATTGCAATGTATTTTTATGTGTGTGTATTTTTATGTGTAGGTTAAGAATTTAATGGATCATGTGTCTGACAAATAAATATATTATTATTATTATATTATTATAAAGTTTACAATATCGATAGAATTTGTTGATGTGTGTATGTGTGACAAAAAAAAATAAGACGAAGTAATTTCACTAGGAAGCTACGTTACTCCGACTTAATTTTTTTTTTACGCAAATTTAGAATATTAGTTTCAACCGATAAGTGGGGTTTATCACTTTGTAAAATATAGAGAACAACCGAAGTTATTCAATAATACAGTTTTAGTTAGAAATATATTATATAATGCAGTCGTTATACTGTAAAACAATGTATGCTTGGAAACGTTTTAACTTATTTTTATACAATTACCGCGTCCAAAGACGAAAGTACATAAGCAAGAAGATTTCAAGTCAAAGATACGAGCAGCTAATCAGAAAACGACTATGATATTTCAGTCACGAACCAACGTACTCGGCTTTCTAGCGTTCATATTTCTTTTCCAACGCCTCAAACGAATCACCTAGAATTTTCTCATCCTCATGTATTATTCATCGAACCTAACAGAATTCTCGAAAAACAAAGTATTCATAAAGATCATAATTATTACAACTTATTTTCTGTAATCGTTAGATCAATAAAATTAAATAACACTCTTTTATTTTATTTTATGTATTTATATATATTTAATTCTGAATAAATGATTTTGTATTTGTATTTATTTTCATTTACACGTTCTGAACGTTTCTAAAAGCCTAAGCCTTGTTGGCTATGTAGGAGAACACTCGACTTTCATTCAGAAGGTCGTGAATTCAAACCTTGCCACACATCTAGGTATAGATTTATTCTTAAAAATGTATTTACATAAATAAATATTTCCTATATATATAATATTTATTTATATAAAATATTTCCAGACAATTCACACAACAACATCTAGCCCCGTGGTAAGCTTTATGCTTGTGTTACGGGTACTAAATAACTGATATTCTTAATATAATTGTCATACATATATAGATATTTTTTATTATTCATATTAAACACCCAGACCAAGGAGAAAGTGCTTGCAGAACATACAAACACTTTCACTCTCGGCGGGAATCGAACCCGCTACCTCTTGCGCCGCAAGTGGACCCTCGCCCACCGCGCCACTGAAGCAGTCATGCGCGCTTTAAGAACATGTGCTTTACCGTGACCCGTGAGCGAGCGAAGCAAACAAATTTGAAGAATTTGAAGGACATGTGACATTTACCAGCCCGCACTTGGCCAATGTGGCGAAATATGGACCAATCGTCAGGGGCTTCTCACTTGACGAGAAGTCAAGTGAGAAGCCCCTGACGATTGGTCCCCAAAAGCCCCTGTGTCCCAGCAGTAGGACCGTAATAGGGTGCTTCTGATTATTATGATGTTCTAACCGTTGTATTTCCGGGAGTAAGGCACATTATAGTTCTTCTTGCTATCCCGTTAGCTTATAATGGAATATTAGATTCCGTCATAAACCCAGCCATGACAACGTGGCTATTAAATTCTGACCTCTAAAATTGCACCCCTCATCTTGTTGTTACAAGTGGGCGGTGGGGGAGGTGGTTCTTGTTATGCTGGCGGGGTTTCCAAATGTGTTGACGTAAGGACCGTTTTGGGAAAAATTCAGTATCTGATAGAACAAATTATATTAAGTAAAACTCATCCTACTCTCATTTCTTTACTTACTTTTTAATAACTTAAAAAGGGAGTAGATAGTTAAGATTTGCTATTAATATAATTGTTTAGAAAATCTTTAAGAAGCTGATAATAATTAATTAGTTCTTCAGAAAAATAAGGGCTTTGTTAGGGGTAAAAAAATACATTTGCGAACATAACTTGTGAAACTATTATGGTTATCAACACTTTTAGATTTAAAACAGGATGTATTCTATGATTGATCGTCTATTGAGTTTCTGAACGGTTACATGCGCCATTATCACGGTTGGACTGACGCTGCAGCGATTTGGGTAACAGTTTTATTGGCAGACAGAGCGGTCTACCCTCTTTCTCAGTCTTTTATTACGAGCCCATGCATTACTAGAGTTGGTACCCGTTTCACAACCGAATGATACACGATCACGACCCACCCACTATCACGATACTGTAGGTGTCCGTTCGGACCTCCTCTGCAGGTCTTTTTATTTATTTAAAATACTTTATTTGAACAAAAACTTCGTACAAAAATGCCTAAGCATTTTCTACCTGTCAACCTGTATTGGTTGCTGACATCTTGACTTCGACTCTAAAGACAATCAATGGTAAATATCCCGTTATAAATGTAAATAAAATTTTGAAAGTACCACAAATTTATAAAATTATACCTAAACGATTGACTTCAAATGTGCCTCCAGGCTCTGCTAGTTCAGTTTCAAGGTAAAAAAATCTCATTTACATTTAAAATATTGGATCCCAAAAAATAAGGCTTTTATCAGTTTATTACATTCTGATTGGAAAAAAAAAAAAACAAATTATGTTATTACTTCTCTAAAAACATGGCGTAATTTATTTTTCAGCCACCCGTCGCTAATGTTCACAGATAATTGAACTAAAAATACAAAGTCGTTTTTCGGCATTTGGACAACTGTGGCTCTTTGGGCGAAGGCCCGCCTGAGGCGCAGGAGGTTGCGGGTTCGATTCCCGCCGGGAAACCAGATTTTGTACGATGTACAATTCATGGTTTTGGGTAAAAGTGTTTACTATACATATATCATATGAATGTATTTACAAATAAAAATGTATCTAAGTAGTATATCAGTCACCTAACCTTAGTACTAGCTCTGCTTAAGGTAAAGTGATGCTGTGTGATAATGATTAGTCCAGAAACGTTGATAAAAAAAAGAACGACTGTTCGTTGTAGAGATCGTTCGTTCCAAAGGTTTGTGATTGGAAGAGGCTCGTCGAAATCTGATTTCCGATCATTCGCCGCGGTAACTACGTTTGCTGCTCTCTGAAGTACGAATATGATTCCAAAAGCTTTAATTTGATCAAACGAATCGTTGATTTAATATTTTCTAGCTTCAAATTTGGATTGCTTTTGGAACGAGCATCGAAATTCAGGCTAGTGGCCTTTTTAAGACCGATTGATAATCAAATAAAAATAATAATACACCTATTTTAAACTTGGAATAATTTAATAAATTTGATTATTATAAGATGGACTTAAAGTACGCGTAGGGTCCCGTACACTTTATATAGTTTTTGTAAAAAAAAATTTTTTTATACTGCACAAAGATGCTTTTGGAGCGGTTACCAAGTGCATAAAAGAGAAGAAAATCAGGTTTGTTGTATGGCAGGCCCCTTATAAATTTATTTATTGTGTGTTTTTAGTATTTGTTGTTATAGTGGCAAGAGAAATGC